>CM038669.1:570989507-571663533 GCA_021605145.1 Aegilops bicornis | reverse complement strand
ACATGATTGTGCAGTGTGCTTTCATATGTTGTGCTACTTGTATGCTAATGTTGCTTGATTTTAGGGAACTGCACAAATGGAGACAAGAATTCCAATCTGTATGTGCACCGTAATATCCCATTGTGGTAAGATAAGGATATTTCACAACTATTGGCCTGTATTTTGCCACTTTCATCTGAAAATTAACGTCGTTGTTTAGTGCTATACTTGTGCTCTCTAATTGACATGCCAAATCTTACATCGAAGGCGAAGCTTGTCTGTTATTGAACCAAGTGATGAAGGGGAAGAACAAGCGGAAGAAAGACAAAAATCAACTCCTGGTGCTGTAATGAAACCTTTGGAACTATGATGACACAAGTAATGATATAGTTTTGCATCTTAATTTATTGCTATGGCTGGAACGAGTAATTGTTTTGCCACTGATTTGATGCCACTCTTAATGTAATATGTAATTATCTCTACTTGTGCAAACAGGGATCTTCTTTGAAGATACCATATATTTTAGTGGAACTGCACAAGAAGATGTTGGAAACATTAAACTAATCGAGGAGTATATAGTAAGCATGGCAACCACAGTAGATAACAACAGATGGTTCCAGAGAAGTTCTTGATCTGTATGTTCTACACAATAAGCCTCCTGACAAAGGTTGGTACTCGCCCCATGGATTTCATCCATATGATTGAGCTTGGCCATCTCTATTGGTGTTGTCCTACTGTTTAGATATTGTCATGAGAAAGTGGTATTGTCCTTGAGAAGTGCTTCATATGTGTTGTTTTACATATTTCCTTTCCTTTTTTCGAGCAAACACGGATGCTAGAATTTAGTTGTCCTCTTGTCTTTGCACAACAGGATCATCCTCCTCTGAAGAAGAATATGGAGTACATGAAGTGCCTAGTTCCGATTATGCCAGGATAAAGAAGCCAAGCCTCTCTTCTTAAGAAGGGATCAGCTGAAGGATGGTTACATTATTGCCCACAAGAACAAACTAACTTCAGCTCAGAAGGACTCACGGATCTGCATCTTTGTTGCTGTGATGGCCAGTACAATGTTGTTTTACGATTCCTTCCGGTGAGTTCCATTTTTTTAAATGTGTGCTCTGCATGGATCATGTAGGTTGACTGTTTAAACTGTCAATTCATAGTACAGTTTGCTTTATACTAATCACTTTTTTTGTATTTATGCAAACAAGGGTGCTCAGCTTGATTTCAATGGGAACTGCACAAAATGTTCACGAATACATTGAATATTCTCGAATCATTCATTTCCACCACAAGAAAGGAGGTGCCGATATGTTCAAGGCGTTGCAACATATAAAGGCGAAATCATACAAGCTACGCACGAATTTGGTTGATTTTGGTGGAACTGGAAAAAAAGAACAGTTGGTTTATTTAGCACGAGGTGCCATGTCAATGTCCGAACTGATGGCAAACCCTGTCCATTCCACAATCGTAGGCATTTGATATTTTGGAATGGGAAAAACTTGTCAAAGTTTGCTCATTGATGTACGCAAAACAACACGCATTTGACATTTTGGAATGGGACAACCTTGTCAAATTTAGCTCATTGATGTTAGCAAGAAGACATGTGTTTGATATTTTCGAATGGGTTGCCCTTTGTTGTTAGCAGCATCTATCGATTTTTCTTTATTCTTTAGTTGTGAAGTAAATATTGGCTCTGACATGTGAATCGCTGAGATGCATAATCATCGATTGTTTTGAATGTTCTCTATGAATTGCCAGGCCTGTGTGTTGATTGCAATGTACAGGAACGCTAAATTTTGTACTCCCTCTGTTCCTTTTTACTTTGCATATTAGATTTCTTTCAAGTCAGTTGATTTTACATTGTGAATGTTGTTACTTTTTTCTGTAAGATTGGTCAAAGTAGAGATACTTTGAATTCAGGCAAAACTTATATGCAGACTAAAAAGGACCGGAGGGAGTACATGTGAAACTGCTGCAAACGAGGTGATCACCCTGGGAATAATGCTAGTACGTATTGTTTTGCATGTTCATCCAATGCCCGATGATACAAGAATTCAAACAAATCGAACTAAATTCATTCATACACTGCCGGATTTCATATAAACATGCCGGATTTCATTACATTTCATACATTCTTCAACTAAAAAGGGGTGCACTGGAGGTATAATTAATTAACCGTAGCACCCGTGTCCGGCTGAGCCAAACAGAAGCTTCTTCTCCAGCGGACTGAGCTTTAGTGACATAACAGCAAGTGTAGTTGCGTCACTTACACGTGGGCCAGATGCCTCTAGGGCCCACATGCCAGTGACCCAACTGCACCTGCAGTTAAGTAACTGAAGCAGCGTCCTTCTCCAACATAGCTCTCCGACTCCACGTCGCTGCCAAGAAGCTAATCGGCCGTCAATGGTCAACCCGCCTAGCTTGGCTTCAACCGGAGGGTAGCAGCGGTGGCCTTACTTGGACCCGAGTGGCGGCGACCTACCGTGTTCTACTCTTCCTCGTTTTCTGTGTGGCGCGGCCTCGTTGGCAGTGGGGCGGGGCCTCGACGGAGCCGGGAATGTCCACTATCTCGTTGTCGGCGGGGCGGCGCCTCAGTGGAGCGAGGTAAATCCTCCCCCTCGTTGCCAGCAGGGTGGGGCCACAGCTGAGCCGGTGATGTCCTCTGCCTCGTTGTTGGTGGGGCGGGGCCTCGGCAGAGCCGGCGGTGTCCTTTGCCTCGTTGTTGGCGCCGCGGGGCCTCGGCGGAGCAGGGCCTCTTTGATGCCAGCGGAGCGGGGACTCGTTGGAGCCGGCATTGTCCTCTGCCTTGTCCTTGGTCTTGCCAAACAGCGCCTCGCCCGCTTCATCGCCCTCTTTGTAGGCAGCCGTAGCCTCCGCCACCCGCATGCGGTACCGCCCGGCTTCGGCGGCCCTCGCGGGCGGAGCGGTACGAGTCGAGCAGCGCCTCCTGCTCCGCCCGCTTCGCGGCTATCTGCTCCTCCGCCTGCAGGTGCTCCTGGAGGAGATGGTGGTTGTAGGCGCGGCCTGCGCCTCCCAGAACTACTCCTGACGCTTCTGCCTCACCATGTCCATGTATTGGGCGCGGGCCTCACCGATGGTCATGGTGCAATGCATCGGCAACGATGTCGCGCAGGAGGGGGTTGGCGCCGGATCATCGACTACCATGTTCTCCATTAGGACATCGTGGTTCTCTGGCTTCCTGCCGGCTAGCCAGTCGACAGCAATGGCTGCCATCTCCTTATGGTCCGTCGCCCGCCCATCCCGAAGAGCGCTGGAGCGCGAGGAAGCCATGGTGGGAGAGAGGTGTGGACAGGAGAAAGGGAACGGAGGCAGATGACTGCGGCTATGGCCGGCGCAGCAGTTTATATAGCAATGGTGGGTGGCGGAGGGACGGACGTGTGGCACCGGAGTAGCCGCCTCGGCAACCGCGTATCATTAATGTGGACGGCAGACGGACGGATGGCACTTGTGTCGTTTGAAGGCGGAGCAATCGCGCCTGCCGGGAAGCGAAGGCGGCGCCGACCGTTGGCGGAAGCAGGCGAGGGAGGTGGTCTAGGTGGGCCATGGCAGTCAGACTCGTGCTTGGCAGCGGGTCGGTCCAGCAGCCGGGACATGCTGGCTCACCAGCGAGCTCGCCGAGCTGAGCGATGACAATCCGACGATGGACGTAGCTTCCGACCAGGAGTCGGCGCCACTGTGCAAGCCGGTTCATGCCGTGCTCACCATAGAGCAGGTGCGGCCCACTTCGACGCCCTAATGGCGGAAAGCTACCAGCGCAGGAGGACCTGTGCTGCAACCTCCGTCTCCTCAACGAGCACCGGTGAACAAGCGAACGACAATGCCGTCGCGGACATGTGGCCCTATGATCCTAGCTTCCCGAATGAGCAGCGAGCGCTGTATCAGACCATCTGTAGGGCCCGTGAGGCCCTCTCCATCGTCCTTCAAGTTGTTGCACTCGTCGTGGCGCCGCTGTCTCGCGTTGTCAACATGGTCAATGGCATGAGGAATGAGGAGATGACTTTACTTGGAGAGGATGACAATGGGTACCCACCAGGGCCATAGCCGCACGTACGCAAGTGCCTCGTTATTATATACAATTGTAATATTTTTTGCTTCCTCCTGGTTTCCTGACATCACGGTCCCACACCATTGTCAACCTATGTAGTCAATAAATGAGAGAATTGCACAAGGAGCGGCCGACAACTGAGACCAAGCAGCTCGAGCAGTATTTGTCTTCTTGAGGTGTGAACACTGTAGAGTTTTTCTTGAGCGATGTTTTCGTTGTTGTTCAAAGGAGAGCAGGGGTATTAATCGGGCGGGTTGTGGCCCGTCTAGCCCGAGCAGATATCCAGCCCAGATATTAATTTTTTCAAGCTAAAAATGGCTAGCCCATCTATACTTTTTGAGGAATACCCAGGCAAGGTCAACTTGTTATTCTCCGCTTCATTGGCTGCAAATCTTTCCTAGGAAGGATGCATTGGGCTTAACAAGAAAATAGGCTTTAAGAAATAATAAATGGGATGTAATTATAAAAACTGGGCAGTAACTATAAAAATGCACCAAACACATAATTACTTTATAAAATAATATTTCTGGATTTTGAAAATTTTAATTTTATTAATTGTTGCGCGCGCAATGTTTCGTTGGATTTTTATGTAATACAATTTTATATTGAAATTGTATTTAATCTGACTAGAAATTTCAGGATAAAAATATTTCGGATCTCATCAAAATGTGGGAAATTTTATTGAATTCTGTTTTGAACGGTTGGTTGAAATTATTAATTGTTGTCCTAGCTAGAAAATGGGTTGTACTTTTAACAAACTGTAAATGGGTTGTAGTAAATTCCATTAGAATTCAAAAATGGACTGTACATTCTTACAAATCGCAAATGGGCTATAAGTTCTCTGTCACACACTTGTGGGCCTACTAAGTTGACGCATATGCAAGGCTTTGTCAACTTATAGTCAACACACGGTTCTAGCAGCAGTGTCCGTTGGATGTTCATCCAATGGATGTCGTGCTTCTTTTTCAAACTCGGATATTCTAGCTTCAGCTGCCCAAAAAATGATTCCTCCCCCTGACATCTGCGGTGCACCGTTTCGGAGGCTGACTTGTGGGCCTACTAAGTTGAAGCGTACCAAGGGCTTTGTCAACTTAGTCAATATAAAGGATTCTAGCTGCAGTGACCGTAAGATGTCCATCCAACGGCCGTTGTGATTCTTCAACCTCTGGTCTTCTTGCTCCAGCCGCCCAAAGCAGCGCCGGTCGTGTCGCCTGCTCCTGCCTCCCATGGTCGGTTGTGTTGCCGCGGAGGCATCACCTCCCCCTACCACTCCCACCGATGGCCAGGACCTGCGGCGACGGTATCCTCACACCGCAGCCGAACTAGTGACCCCTCGTACTCCTCTCCGCGTGGGCATCCACTGTTGCGCCTTCCCCAGCTCCGCATCGTCCCCTTCCTAGGCCTCGCCGTAGTCCACCGCCTTGGTGCTCTCGGCGCGGCGTGGTCAATGTGGTACTCGACCGACTTCTATCGGAAGAGTACTATACGTAGAGAGGCTGACAACTGGGTCCACGGCAGCTACAAGGAAGTGCCTCCTTATTACGCGGAAAATAATTATTCCTCCACCTGACAGCAGGGACCCACCGGACGTGCCATCGTATTTCATGAAAAAAAATTCCCCTGACTGCTGGGACCCACCAGCTACATCTTTGCACGCAAGGAAGTGCGTCCATATTACGGGCAAACAAAATGATTCGCCCCCTGACTACTGGGACCCACCATCTACATTTTCGCACGCAAGGAAGTGCGTCCATATTACGGAAAAAACGATTCGGCCCCTGACTGCTGGGACCCACCAGCTACATCTTCGCACGCAAGGAAGTGCTAGACAGTCGGGACCCACCCAGTCGAAGCGTACTTAGCGTTGTCATTCTGGTCGTGAACGTGTACATACATACTGGTCGATCGGTCTGTCTGCAGGCTGCAGCGATGAACCGTGGCCGTGTAAGGAAGGGCACGTGTAGTAGTAAAGGCGCGCACGTAGCATGTACACGTACGTACAACGGCCAGGGTGCAAGAAAGTAAATATGGCCACGTACATACATACGGCCGGGGTGTCGAACGCCTACTCGCGCATACGTACGGCCAGGGCTCGTGTACATGGCTAAGGCTGGGTCGGAACGGAGAAACTGCGTCGTCGTCGTGTTCATGGGGAGGCAACGGAATGCGTCGTGTTCATCGGGAGGCAACAGAATGCGTCGTGTTCATCGGGAGGCAACGGAAGGTGTGCTGTTCATCAGGAGCCAACCGGCTTGGACGGAACAGGCGATGGAAACGAGGCCTGGCATACGGCAGAACAGAGGAAACGGCCTTGTGTTCGACCGGCCACGGTGGAAACGGGATCCTGTTCATCGGGAGGGGTCTGGCGTACCACAAAACGGAGGAAACGGACCTCCTATGGTCGAAACGGGGTCCTGTTGATCGGGAGGGGTGTGGCATACTGCAAAACAGAGGAAACGGACTTGTGTTGGAGCGCTACGGTCAAAACAGGGGTCCTTTTCATCGGGAGGGGTGTGGCGTACCGCAAAACGGGACTCCACGGGATACTGTTCATCTCCACCGTCGACCTCCTCTAGCCTCCATGGGCTCATGTTCATCCACCGTCGATCTCCTCCAGCCTCCACCGCGCGCTCCTCCGCCGGCTACTGTTCAACCAGCCCTCTCCACGAGGGTCCTATTCAACCACCCCTCCATGGGCTAATGTTCATCCAGCCCTCCACCGGCTATTGTTCAACCAGCCCTCCACCGGCTACTGTTCAACCAGCCCTCCACGGGGTCCTATTCATCCAGCCCTCCACGGGGTCCTGTTCATCCACCGGCTCGATAGATCGATCGGGGTCCTGTTCCTCCACCGGCAACTGCCTCTACTACCACAGGGTCCTGTTCATCTAACCCCCACCAGGAACTGTTCATCCAAACCCCTCAACAACGCTCACTGTTCATCAAGGGAAGGAGGCAGCAGTGCTCGATCAGCTTCAGTTAGCAGCAGTAGCGGCGAATCACTCGGGTTCATTTAATGACAAGGCATCGATCGATCGTTCGGGTTCGAACGCTGTAGTTCGCAAAGGTGCAATTGCTCGGGTTGATTAGAGCCCAACGCCTTGCTCGGGTTCGATTAGAGCGCAACACCTACCGCACACACGCAGCGTCACGTATGTACGAGAGAAACGCGCATCGCTCGGCCCCTGACCACCCACCGTAACCGGGAACTCCCCCGATATTTTCCTCGCCCTCGCTTCTACCACAGTTTTCTCCGTCATGGACGGCCCAAAGAATGTCATGCAGCTACGTCTCCGGCCCTCCCAGGACGAAAAGCCCATTTTCTTTCATGATTTTTGTCATAGAAGTAGGAGCCCACCACGTCTATGATGATACTGGGTTTTGTCACAATTATTGCCATGGAAGTGTCATAAGTATGATAGAAAAATTTTCGTTCGGCCCAAAATGTTACGGATGTGTCTTTCTTTGTAGTGCATCCAGGTTCTGCTATTGGTTAGTGACCGGAGATGTGTCTCGGTCATGTCTAGATAGTTCTTGAACCCGTAGGGTCCTTACGCTTAACGTTCGATGACGATTTGTATTATGAGTTATGTGATTTGATGAACCAAAGTTTGTTCGGAGTCCCGGATGAGATCACGGACATGACGAGGAGTCTCCAAATGATCGAGACATAAAGATTGATATATTGGAATGTTATGTTTGGACACCGGAATGGTTTCGGAAAGGTTCAGACATTTTCCGGAGTACCGGGAGGTTACCGGAACCCCCGGGGGTTAATGGGCCTTCATGGTCCCTGGTGGAGAGAGGAGGCAGCGGCCAGGTGGAGGCGCGCACCCCCCAAGCCCAAACCAAATTGGACTAGGGTTGGGGGGGCCCTTTTCCTTCTTCTCCTCCACCTCTTTCCCCTTACCCCTTCTCCGAAAAGGAAAGGGGAATCCTACTAGGACTAGGGAGTCCTAGTAGGACTCCCCCTTGGCGCGCCCTCTCTAGGCCAGCCGTCCCATCCTCTCCTCCGTTATATACGGAGGCAGGGGGAACCCCAAGAAGAGACAAGTTTCTCTTAGCCGTGTGCGGTGCCCCCCTCCACGGTTTACCACCTCGGTCATATCGTCGTAGTGCTTAGGCGAAGCCCTGCGCCGGTAACTTCATCATCAACGTCACCACGCCGTTGTGCTGACGGAACTCTCCCTCGCCCTCAACTGGATCAAGAACTCGAGGGACATCATCGTGCTGAATGTGTGCAGAACAAGGAGGTGTCGTATGTTCGGTACTTGGATTGATTGAATCGTGAAGACGTTCGACTACATCAACCGCGTTACTAAACGCTTCCGCTTTCGATCTATGAGGGTACATGGACACATTCTCCCCGCTCGTTGCTATGCTTCTCCTAGATAGATCTTGCGTGATCATAGGAACTTTTTTGAATTACTACGTTCCCCAACAATAACCCCGTGATATAACCCTCCATGATTAGGTCGGGTCAACCAAGTGGCGGCTTAGGAGCAAGGATCCAGATGGGCTGAATCGCATATCAGGACCAGGTGGGCGGCTTACAGAGTGGGCCGGCTTAGGGCCTAGAGTCTGAAGTCAGCGACTTGTGGTCACGAAGTCCAAGTCGCCATGGGTATCCTTACTTAAGAAACAAGTTGTAAACATGCTAAGTCTTAGATCAAATGCTCTATGTTGAATCATGCATGCCTGTCCCCGTAAGTTAGTGCCACTTTGGGTTCACAACTAGTCATGTCGGCCCGGGTTCTTTGTCATATGGATGCTAGCGACACTATCATATACGTGAGCCAAAAGGCGCAAACGGTCCCGGGCCATGGTAAGGCGACACCCGTGGGAATACCATGCGTGAGGCCGCAAAGTGATATGAGGTGTTACAGGCTAGATCGGTGTGACTTAGAATCGGGGTCCTGACAGACAGTTGAGTTGGTTCTAGGGAAAAGTACTGTGAGAAAACTCAGTTTACATCAAAAAATAAAGTGGGAGAAAATTCAGATATAGGATTAATGAAAACAAAAAATAAAGGAAGTGGGAAGGTCTATAAAATGGTTGGACAAACGACAGGTTTAACGGAACCTTATGTTGTTTCTATTATATATATATAATAAAATAATATATAAATATAGGTTCAGTTTTGCATTCTTATAGAAAACATAGGTTCAGTTTTGCATTCTTATAGAAAAACAGAATTGAGCTGTGCGTCGTCTTGAAAAAACAAACATAACTTGGGCTGCTGATGTTATAAACAAGCTAGGTTGGGAGGCCCAGAGGCCACTTGATACCTGCTGGATCCAAAAAATGTTGAAACATGTCGTGGGCTGCCCATGTTAAACAACAAAACCTAGGACATGGACATGGTGGGCCCGGGACTGTCAGCCTCTCGACGAATAGTTGTCTCCCGATTCCTCTTGTTTTTCTGACCATGTTGGGAACAACAGACGACGGCGCCACAACGAGAGCACCAAGGCAGAGGACGACGTCGAGACCTCAGACCGAACGAACCGGAGCGGGGGAAGACACAGGCGGAGGGAAGTATGAGGGTTGACTTGTTCGGGTGCAGGGTGGGCCGGTGGAGCTGCCGCCGCCGGACAATGTGTGAGAGTAGAGGGATGGCCTGGCCAACACCATAGGCTATGATGGCCAGCCGCTGTATAGGAAGAGGACGAAAGATTGAACAAAATAAAGAAATACAAATGGATAGGTGGTTGGTCCCATATGTCTGTGTACGAGACCTGCTGGGTCCACCTAAGAAGGGGAATATGTTGGGAGGAAGGAGATTTAAAGCACGGCAGCCGAGTGAACTAGTTTTTTTAAGGACAAGTGAACTAGTTACATACATAAGAAAATAGCCACTAAAAAAGCAAATAGGTTAATGGGTTCTTAAAAGAAATATTTTGGACAAAACAGATAATTACGACACATAGGCTAATGCATGAAACACTCAGATGATAAAGGTGCTTATAAACAGATAAAGTACAACATCTAGACCTTCCTGGCACGCTTGATCATGACGCTGCGGTTGTCCGTGTACTCGTCGGTTACGGGAAGCACACACGCCCTCATGTCCAAGATCCGCCTATACATGTCGTAGAATGCGTATGCGTCCTTGGCCGTGTAGGTTATGTACAGCTACATCTTCGCACGCAAGGAAGTGCCAGACAGTCGGGACCCACCCAGTCGAAGCGTACTTAGCGTTGTCATTCTGGTCGTGAACGTGTACATACATACTGGTCGATCAGTCTGTCTGCAGGCTGCAGCGATAAACTGTGGCCGTGTAAGGAAGGGCACGTGTAGTAGTAAAGGCGCGCACGTAGCATGTACACGTACGTACAACGGCCAGGGTGCAAGAAAGTAAATATGGCCACGTACATACATACGGCCGGGGTCTCGAACGCCTACTCGCGCATACGTACGGCCAGGGCTCGTGTACATGGCTGTGGCTGGGTCGGAACGGAGAAACTGCGTCGCCGTGTTCATGGGGAGAAACGGAATGCGTCGTGTTCATCGGGAGGCAACAGAATGCGCCGTGTTCATCGGGAGGCAACGGAAGGTGTCTTGTTCATCGAGAGCCAACCGGCTTGGGCGGAACAGCGATGGAAACGAGGTTCGCATACGGCGGAAACAGAGAAACGGCCTTGTGTTCGACCGGCCCGCAGTGGAAAGCAGGATCTGTTCATCGGGAGGGGTCTGGCGTACCGCAAAACGGAGGAAACGGACCTCCTACAGTCAAAACGGGGTCCTGTTGATCGGGAGGGGTGTGGCATACTGCAAAACAGAGGAAACAGACTTGTGTTGGAGCGCTACGGTCAAAACGGGGGTCATGTTCATCGGGAGGGGTGTGGCGCACCGCAAAACGGGACTCCACGGGATACTGTTCATCTCCACCGTCGACCTCCTCCAGCCTCCACGGGCTCATGTTCATCCACCGTCGACCTCCTCCAACCTCCACCGCGCGCTCCTCCGCCGGCTATTGTTCAACCAGCCCTCTCCACGGGGGTCCTATTCAACCACCCCTCCATGCGCTATTGTTCATCCAGCCCTCCACCGGCTATTGTTCAACCAGCCCTCCACCGCCATCGCTCAACCAGCCCTCCACGGGTCCTATTCATCCAGCCCTCCACGGGGTCCTGTTCATCCACCGGCTCGATAGATCGATCGGGGTCCTGTTCCTCCACCGGCAACTGCCTCTACTACCACAGGGTCCTGTTCATCTAACCCCCACCAGGAACTGTTCATCCAAACCCCTCAACAACGCTCCTTTGTTCATCAAGGGAAGGAGGCAGCGATGCTCGATCAACCGGTTAGCGGCAGAGCGAAGGAATCACTTTCGAGTTCGATTAACAGCAAGGGATCGATTGATCGTTCGGGTCCGATGTAGCGTAACCTGCGATTACAATCGCTCGGGTTCAGTTAGAGCCCAACGCCTCGCTCGGGTTCAGTTAGATCGCAACGCCTCGCACACACGCGCGTACGTACGAGAGAAACGCGCATCGCTCGGCCCCCGACCACCCACCGTAACCAGGAACTCCCCCGATATTTTCTTCGCCCTCGCTTCTACCATAGTTTTCTCCGTCATGGACGGCCCAAAGAATGTCATGCAGCTGCGTCTCCGGCCCTCCCAGGACGAAAAGCCCATTTTCTTTCATGATTTTTGTCATAGAAGTAGGAGCCCACCACATCTATGATGATACCGGGTTTTGTCACAATTATTGCCATGGAAGTGTCATAAGTATGACAGAAAAAAATTTGTTCGGCCCAAAATGTTACGGATGTGTCTTTTTTTGTAGTGCATCCAGGTTCTGCTATTGGTTAGTGACCAGAGATGTGTCTCGGTCATGTCTACATAGTTCTTGAACCCGTAGGGTCCGCACGCTTAACGTTCGATGACGATTTGTATTATGAGTTATGTGATTTGATGAACCAAAGTTTGTTCGGAGTCCGGGATGAGATCACGGACATGACGAGGAGTCTCCAAATGATCGAGACATAAAGATTGATATATTGGAATGTTATGTTTGGACACCGGAATGGTTTCGGAAAGGTTCAGACATTTTCCGGAGTACTGGAAGGTTACCGGAACCCCCGGGGGTTAATGGGCCTTCATGGTCCCTGGTGGAGAGAGGAGGCAGCGGCCAGGTGGAGGCGCGCGCCCCCCAAGCCCAAACCAAATTGGACTAGGGTTGGGGGGGCGGCCCCCTTTTCCTTCTTCTCCTCCACCTCTTTCCCCTTCCCCCCTTCTCCGAAAAGGAAAGGGGAATCCTAAACTAGGACTAGGGAGTCCTAGTAGGACTCCCCCTTGGCGCGCCCCCTCTAGGCTAGCCGTCCCATCCTCTCCTCCTTTATATATGGAGGCAAGGGGCACCCCAAGAACACACAAGTTTCTCTTTGCCGTGTGCGGTGCCCCCCCCCCCCTCCACAGTTTACCACCTCGGTCATATCGTCGTAGTGCTTAGGCGAAGCCCTGCGCCGGTAACTTCATCATCAACGTCACCATGCCGTCGTGCTGACGGAACACTCCCTCGCCCTCAACTGGATCAAGAACTCGAGGGACGTCATCGTGCTAAATGTGTGCAGAACAAGGAGGTGTCGTATGTTCGGTACTTGGATTGATTGAATCGTGAAGACGTTCGACTACATCAACCGCGTTACTAAACGCTTCCGCTTTCGATCTACGAGGGTACATGGACACATTCTCCCCGCTCGTTGCTATGCTTCTCCTAGATAGATCTTGCATGATCGTAGGATTTTTTTTTGAATTACTACGTTCCCCAACAATAACCCCGTGATATAACCCGCCATGATTAGGCCGGGTCAACCAAGTGGCGGCTTAGGAGCAAGGATCCAGATGGGCTGAATCGCATATCAGGGCCAGGTGGGCGGCTTACAGAGTGGGTCGGCTTAGGGCCTAGAGTCTGAAGTCAGCGACTTGTGATCACGAAGTCCAAGTCGCCATGGGTATCCTTACTTAGGAAACAAGTTGTAAACATGCTAAGTCTTAGATCAAATACGACCCGACACTTGTAAACCCTGGGTCTCGACCTGTATATAAATGCGGGTCTCAGGGACAGATAGACTAGGTTACAACCAATCGATAGCTAGGTCAAGCAATTTCGCTCCCTTGTAATCGATAATCAAGCAATAAGTAGAAAAACAGGAGTAGGTCTTTACCTCCACCGTGAGGGGCCGAACTTGGGTAACTCGTGTCTCTCGACCCGCTCAACCCCGACAAGCTAATCACCGTTTGCGATGGCCTCACATCTAAGTCCTCACAATAGGACATCTGTCGTGATAAAACCACGACAACTGGGAAAGTGTTTCGTCGACTCCCCTAGGGTTTTTGAGATTTTAGAGTATTTATAGATGTGGAGGTAGGTCAAGAAGCCTCCCGTGGGCTCCACTACCCACCTGGGCGCGCCGGGGGCCTCTCGCGTGCCCTGGTGTCTAGTAGGCCCCACGGGCCTCCTCTCGTCTGCTCCACAAGCTTCCAGGGTCTCTTATCACCAGAAAAAAATCTCCAAAAATTAAATTTTGTGGCAATTGGACTTCGTTTGGTATTGATATTCTGCAAAGAAAAAAATAAGCAACTGACACTAGGCACTATGTCAATAGGTTGGTCCCAAAAATGATATAAAGTTGCTAGTAAATGTATATAAAACATCCAAGATTGATACTTTAATAGCATGGAACAATCAAAAATTATACATACGTTGGAGACGTATCAGGTACTTTCCGTTTCATTACCGGATCACTAAAAGGAGGTATTAATTAAGCCCTTTTTTCTGGCGCCGTTGCCGGAGAGGAATTGAGTGTTCCTAGTCTTTTTGTTTAGAGTTTTTGTTAAAATTTAGTTTTACTTTTTATTTTTACTTATTGTTCTAGTTTAAATTTTTATTGCAAGTCTTGTCAATTGAAAAAACCAAAAAAGATTGCCATGGCTCGTAATCTCGGAAGTTTTTCTACTCCCAGCAATAACTTCATGCGTGAACCCATAGCACAACCTGAGGTTGCAACCGCTGAGTATGAGATTAAACCGAACTTAGTTTCCATGGTTCAACAGGACCAATTTGGAGGCTCTGCTTCTGAAGATGCCTATATGCACTTGCATAATTTCACGGAATTGTGCATCATGACACGCATTAGAGATTATGCCCCAAATGCTTTGAAGTTGCATCTATTTCTTTTCTCTCTGGGAGAAAAAGTAAAAGAATGACCTCTAGCCTTACCTACAGGTAATATAACTTCTTGGGCTGATTGTTGCAGCAAATTCTTATCTAAGTTTTGTCCACTTGCAAAAACTAGGCAACTTCGTTATCAGATTATAAGTTTCAAGTAGGAAGAACATGAGCCACTAGCGCTTGCATTAGATAGAATGAAGGAAGCCATAAGAAACTGTCCTAGCCATGGAATGGAGGAATGTTTAATCCTTCATATGTTTTATAATGGTTTAAATCATATGTCAAAAACTATGCTTGATACAGCTGCAGAAGGAACAATCATGGGAATGGCCATAGATGATGTCAATAAACTACTTGATGATATGAAGAGAACCATGCTCAATGGCATGTTGAAAGAGCTACCACCAAAAGAGTGAATGCAATTGAAGAAATAATGCAAAGTTGATATCCAAACTTGATGAACTCATCTCCGTCATGAAAGGTAAAGAAGAGGTAAACGTAAATGCCATCAGTAATGAAGAAGTTAGTGACGTGAATTTTATTGCTTGCAATAGTTATAATCCCAACTGCAAAAGTAATGGGCATGCTCCTAGACTTCCTTATCCTAAAAATAGTGGAGCATCAAACAATTTTAATGAAGTTAGTAGCGGCAATAGGAATACTCTTGAAGATACTCTAAAAAGTTCTATTGCTAATCAAACTGAGCAGAATGAAAACTTCAAAATATCTTAAAGAATCATGATAACTTACTCGGTCAGTTGACCAGTAAGATTGTTGGACTAACAAATGATGTGCAGATGCTTGAGAGAAGATCGAAGAATATGGAAGCACAAGTGGCTAAAATTGCAGAGAGGCAAACACTGGTCCTAGCTAAGTTTGCAGGTAAACCGGAACCTAACGAATGTCGGTTCTAAAATTGGCTAATCTCGAGTAGGGGGTCCCGAGCTAGTGATCTTGCCACGATGGTAACAAGAACTAACAGGGACACGGTTTTACACAGATTCGAGCCCTCTTTAAGAGGTAAAACTATACGTCATGTTTGTATTGTATTGATTGTGGATGGGGTACAAAGTACAATATGATCTGCCTCGAGATCATATGAATGAGTTCTAACCTCTGAAAAACCTTTCCTATATGGACTAAATCCCTCGGCTTATATAGGCACCGGAGGTTTCTAGGGTTATAAGTATGTCTGCTACAACTAGGGATAACATCCCGATCATTTTAATACGCATTGAAGTGTACGCCAAATCTTCAGAGGATTTCATCTTGAGTACGCCGAGGGCCACGACATGTGTGTCCCATTCTTCATTTGTCGGTGGCTCCTCGGTTCGGCCCAAGAAAAAAATTAACTTCTTCCTGCAGCTCCAAGTTCTGGACTCACATCGAGATCGGAAGGACCAGCATCCGCTGCTCCTCTATCCGACGAGATGCCAAACTAGCGAAGATCATCTCTACGCGGGAATTCACGGTGTACTCCATGTTGTTGAATCTTACGATCCGACCTGGAGCGAAAGCCTCGACCTGGCCAATCGAGTTTGCGACGCGGGCGACACCACCAAAGACGAACATATGCCCTGGCGAGAAGATCGCGATGGAGCCGATCTAAGCGTTGATCCGAACTCCATTAAGTCACGTCATTCACCTAGCAAGATTTGTATGGGCCAACATTGTCGTAGCTAAATCCGACAAATCCCCTAGTAGGGTGTCCTAGCTACGCGACTTGACACAATGGTAACAAGAGGCAAGATTTACACGGGTTTCGACTTTCACGGAGGAGATAATACCTTCCTACTTGTGTATACTGCGTTGTAGTATGTACAGAGTACAAATAAAGTATCAAGAAGGGGTGTGTTAAGTATTGTCTACGAGCCCGACCCCCCAGCTTATATACCATAGGCCGGGGGGGGAGGGGGGCGCTAGGGCTAGAGAACCAGGTTAACTATGTTAGTGAAGGCAGAGTCCTTCACGGCTCTGGTACCTTCGGATTATAAATCAAGTCTTTCAGAATATATAACATATCGGGGGCCCCTAGAGTTACAGAACCAGGTCAGCTACGTCAGTGGAGGCAGAGTCCTCCATAGTTTCGGTATCTTCGGATTACATCAAGTCTTTCAGAATTTTCATGTATATCGCCATCGGCCGCCCAAAATGGTCGAGGACGAAACCGTGGGGTCCTAGTCCGGTCCACCAGAGCAGGAGCCGTCCGTGTGTGAGGCCCTTGGCCGGAACACCGTCACTCAGAACAATGCCATAGCCCCCTAAAAAAAACAATGCCATAGCAATCTTTGTAACCGGATTGGACGACACAAGTGCAACTCGAGGCAGAGGTTGAGCAGTGGAATACTGGGCTGAGTTGGAGGCCTGACCCAAGCACTTCGCCGCGGAGGTGGAGGCTGGACCGCTGGAGACTGTGCCTCGTTTCCTCTTTGAGTGCAACAGTCAGCAGGTGGATTAGCAGGAGCCATAGGAACAGCTGCTGATGGTAGGCTGTAGCTCCAACCTGGAGGTCTCAGACATGGGTAGCACATCAACCAAAAAAATCAGTCTTTATTCGCTAATCGTATCAGTACAAGGCTGCAGGATTCACTAATGTACAGCGGGAGCAGTGGAATGGAGCAGAAGAAAAGAAGTGGTAAACACAAGAGAAATCGACGAAGTGCTCTGTCCAACGAACTAGAGGTTCGGGGAAGGTGAATTCCCCGCTGCCTAACTCAAAATCAAGCAATCGTAGACGGGACCCCTCTGCTGCCCGCGCTAGTGTGAATTGCCGCCCTTGCCCTTCTCCTCCCCGTCCCCACCCACCGCCACCGGCGGGGACTCCTCCGCCGGGTCGACCAGGGGCGGCGGGGGCGCCAGGTGGAAGGCCACGAACTGGGCGGCCGCGGGGTTGAAGGACCCGAACTTGGGCGTCGTCTCCACCCCGGAGAAGCTCCGCGCGAGGAACGAGAACCCGTCGTCCTCCTCCTCCTCGCTCGCCGCCGCGGCAGCGGCAGCCGCTGTCGCCGCCGCGCTGGGGACCTTCTCGAGCGCGGCCACGCGCGCGCGCCGCCGCTTCGGCTCCGGCCGCTCGTCCCCCTCCTCGGCGTCCGCCGGCGCGGCGCGCTTCTCGGGGGCCGGCGTTCCCGCGCGTGGCGGGCGGGGAGGAGAGGGATCCTCCGCCTGCGGCTCGGCCGCGGGCGCGGCCACCGCCGCCATTCCTCCGGGGAGGGATCTGATCAGCTCCGGGCCGCAGGAGCCTCCGGGGATTTTTCTCTCCCTCCCTCCCCCCGCTCCGATCTGTGCGCGCTAGTGCGCTTGGCTGGGCGCGCGTGGTGGGGATTGCTCGGGTGGTCGCACTCACATGGGGGCTCTCGCGCTCGCTCTCGCTCTCGCGGGCTCACGTCACGCGGCACGAGCCTGTGACACCGCCGTGGCGCTGGCGCCGTGCGCTCCCACTCTTGTCGCGCGCGCGTGCGCGCCCCGCCGATAAGGACCTGCCGTGGACTCGTTGTCCCCGTAGAATTCCTTCCCGTTTTCTTGTCGGGGTGATCAACCGTGGCCGTTTTATACTGTTGTGCTGGCTGACTGGCTGAGAAGTGCTTACGAAGGTGACTTGGGTAAGCACCAATGGCCATTGACATTCCAGCTTGTGTGCTAGCAAACGGTGGTTACATGTTTCTCCATTTGGGAAATCATGAACACGTGGCGCAGTATGTCGCAAAAACATAAACATACGGTTTTTCATAGGGCGGTGCTAGGACCGGCACCAGCAGGGGCGGATCTGGGCCCCAGGCCCCCAGGGCCCAGGCCCGGGGCGTGGCTTTTTTTCAAGTTATTACCTATTCATATTTTTTGAATGAGCCCGGGGCATGGCCCAACACATGCGTAAGCAGACACTAAGTAGGCCTCAAACCTCAAACCCTTTAAAATAACCGCTTTTAGGCCACGAAAAACGCCAGAGACTAGAACCTCTAAACCCTCAAACCCGTCAGAAAAATTTAGAGGTCCAACCCTCAAACCAATTTGCAATATGTAGATGTAGGGGTTGAGGGGAAATCTTGCCCAACCCGCACTCCTCTTCCTCGCCGCCTCCTCCTTCGCTACTGGAGGCAACCTCCTCCTTGGTCCGCCGCCTCCTAAATCGCCGGCCATGGAAGGCCCTCCACCGCGCCCCATGCTCCGCCCGCCTTGTCGCCGTCGCCTGCGTCGCCTTGCCCACTTCCGCCCTTGCCATTAGCCGTCGCCCGGCGTGGTGGGGCGACCGTCGAGAATAGCGGCCAGTGGAACCTCGCCCTCACCTCCGCCGCCCGGCGCCCTGCCACACCGCCCTTTCGCCGTAGCGCCCGCCCGCCCGGCTATCAGAAAAGCGGCTGACCTCCCTTGGCATGGGCGGCCTCGGCTGTGAAGAAGCCATGTGGGCCGGCGGCCCGTCGCCGAACCTCCTCCGCCCGCGCACGAGGTGCTCGAGAAATGGCAACCCATCCTCGTTCATGGACCTCCTCCAAAAGCAGCGGAGGTGTGGACCTCGGGCTCGCCTCTAGACCCTTTTAGGGTTGGTGGCGACGGAGGACAAGGAGAAAGATGAGGAGGATGAAGGGGATGACGAGGAGGTGGCCGAGATAGGGGTGGAGGCATTCACCGTCGCTTCCGCCCGCCTTTCGATCGGTAAACTTCTGCAGGCGGAAGATGTCCTCTTGGTTCGTGCTTGGGCATTTGTGGGAATGGATGCTACACCACCGGCACCGATCAAACCGGTAAACTCTATTGGCGAAAGGATCGAGGGCGTCTATTGTAGGATCAAGCCGAAGACTAGTGGGTTCATCCATCGCGCTTACCCGTGCTTCAAGGCGGTGGGAGTTGATCAAGCCCGCTTGTTCTCGTTGGAGTCTGACCATGGACCAAGTGAGGGATGCACCGCCCTAGTGGAACGTGGAGAGTGACTATGTGAGTACATATTTCTTCACTATTTTGATTATGTGTGTGCACTATGCTATTGGTGGGTTCTTATGTGATTTATGTGTGGTTGATAGGAGACAATTGCGGCTTGAGGTACAAGGAGATGGCCGCTTCCAAGGGCAAGCCATTCCCATTTAAGCATGTTTGGTCGATTCTTCAAGGCTTTGACAAGTGGAAGTTGAGGGATCAAGAGACCGCGCCCAAGAAGTCGGCAATGCTAAGGATGGACGATAGTGAAGATGAGGAGGAGAGGAATGTGGGCAAGGCAGAAACAAGAAGGGCAAGCTAAGGGTGAAGATGGAAGAAGAGGCGTCAAGCCTAAGGGAAGATGGACCACATGATGAAGGAAGAGAGGAATTGACAAGCGAAGACATTGGAGATGAAGCTTCTTATCACCGAGAAGAAGAAAGAGGTCAAGCTTGCACAAGTTGAAGCAAAGCGTGAAGAAGCAAAGCGCCAGGCCGAGTTGGAGGAGAGGATGATCAAGATCAAAGAGGCAAAGGTATGGAAAGAACTCATGGTGGAAGAGAAGAGCACATGATGATGTCCAAGAAGGACATGGATCAAGAGCAATTGCAATGGTGGAAGGACTACAAGGAGGACATCGCGGAGAGGAAGAGGATGTTCCGTGTTGCGTCCTCTACTTTTCGAGGTGACACTCCGATGAGTAGTTGTGGTGATGGCGGTGTAATACGACTCCACCGGTGCCGATGGAGATGCTTGATGGAGCCCGCTTGTGGTCTAGGAGATGGCGCTGATGTGCAACTTTTGGTGATGGTGCCGATGAGAGGAGGAAGATGATGATTTTGTGATGTAAACTATTAAACCATGCATCAATGATTGTCATTTGGTAGTTAGTTTGGAAGTTGATTGTGTTCTTGTTGTCATAAATTGTAAGTTCTCAAATGATAGATTTAAAGGTTGGGGTTGAGGCAAAGACTAGAACCCTCAAATCCAATCCTTAAAAGCAGTTCTGGTTGGGTTTGAGGGTTCTATTATTTGCCCCTATTTTTCAACCCTTAAAAGTGTCAAAAAGTGGCACTTCTCAACCCTTAAAAGTGCTTTAAAGATTTGAGGGTTTGAGGGTTCTACTAGTAATGCTCTAAGGCCCAGGCCAGCCTCTTCATCTTGCGGGTGTAGCAGCCCGAGCCAGACGACCAGACCTAAGAGCATTACTAGTAGAATCCTCAAACCCTCAAATCCTTAAAGCCAGTTTTAAGGGTTGAGAAGTGCCACTTTTGACACTTTTAAGGGTTGAAAAACAGGGCAACATTAAAACTCTCAAACCCAACCCTTAAACTGCTTTAAGGGTTGGATTTGAGGGTTCTAGTCTTTGCCTCAACCCCAACCTTTAAAATTGTCATTTCACATATCACAATTTATGACAACAAGAACACAATCAACTTCCAAACAAACTATCAAATGACAATCATTGATGCATGGTTTAATAGTTTACATCACAAAATCATCATCTTCCTCCTCTCATCGGCACCATCACCAAAAGTTGCACCTCGCGCCCATCTTCTAGACCACAAGCGGGCTCCATCAAGCATCTTCATCGACACCGGTGGAGTCGTATACACACCGCCATCACCACAACTACTCATCGAGTGTCACCGAAAAGTAGAGGACGCAACACTAACATCCTCTTCCTCTCCGCGATGTCCTCCTTGTAGTCCTTCCACCATTGCAATTGGTCTTGATCCATGTCCTTCTTGGACATCATCATGTGCTCTTTCTCTTCCATCATGAGTTCTTTCCATACCTTTGCCTCTTTGAACTTGATCATCCTCTCCTCCAACTCGGCCTTGCGCTTTGCTTCTTCACGCTTTGCTTCAACTTGTGCAAGCTTGACCTTCTTCTTCTCGGTGATAAGAAGCTTCATCTCCAATGTCTTCATTGTCAATTCCTCTCTTGCTTTCATCATGTGGTCCATCTTCTCCCTTAGGCTTGACGCCTCTTCTTCCATCTTCACCCTTAGCTTGCTCTTCTTGTTTCCCGCTTGCCCAAGTTCCTCTCCTCCTCATCTTCACTATCGCCCATCCTTAGCATTGCCGACTTCTTGGGCGCGGGTCTCTTGATCCCTCAACTTCCACTTGTCAAAGGTTTGAAGAATCGACCAAACATGCTTAAATGGGAATGGCTTGCCCTTAGAAGCTGCCATCTCCTTGTACCTCAAGCCGCAATTGTCTCCTATCAACCACACATAAATCACATAAGAACCCACCAATAGCATAGTGCACACACATAATCAAAATAGTGAAGAAATATGTACTCACATAGTCACTCTCCACGGTTCCACTAGGCGGTGCATCCCTCACTTGGTCCATGGCCAAGACTCCAACGAGAACAAGCGGGCTTGATCAACTCCCACCGGCCTTGAAGCGATCGGAAAGAGCGATGGATGAACCCACTATTCTTCGGCTTGATCCTACAATAGACGTCCTCGATTCTTTGCCAATACAGTTTACCGGTTTGATCGGTGCCGGTGGTTGCATCCATTCCCACAACTGCCCAAGCACGAACCAAGAGGACATCTTCCGCCTCAAGAAGTAGTTTGTCGACCGCTGCGGTGGGCGGAAGCGGCGGTGAATGCCTCCACCCCTATCTCGCCACCTCCTCCTCGTCATCCCTTCATCCTCCTCATCTTCCTCCTTTTCCTCCAAGTCGCCACCAACCCTAAAGGGGTCTAGAGGCGAGCTCCGAGGTCCACCTCCGCTGCTTTGGAGGAGGTCCATGAACGAGGATGGGGTTTCCATTTCTAACACCTCGGCGCAATGAGTGAGGTTCGGCACGATGGCAGGGCGCAGGGTCTGATCACGGCGGGCTTCTTCCGCGGCTTCTTCACGGTCAGACGAGGCCATGACCTGGAGGAAGCTCCACGAGGCCTGACGCACGGCCACGGCTTCTGGGCGCAAGGGCGGCAGGAAGGGGCGAGCGCCGGGGGACGGGCCAAGGGAGCCGGGAGGCGGGAGGAGGCGCTGAGGCCCGCCTGCTCCGGCTGGCCCCGACAGGTCGCCGCCACCATGGCCGAGGCATGGGCCAAGGGCGAGGCGGCGGGAGCAAAGTAGCTGGGCGGCAAGGGCGCGGTGGGTCTCCATGGTCGGGCGCGCAGGAGGCGGGCGGAGGAGGAGGCCGAGAAGGAGTTGGCTCTCATGAGCGAGAAATGAAGCGAGGAGGAGGAGTACGGGTTGGGGGGGCGATTTTCCTCTCAACTCCTACTTCTACGGATTGCAAACTGGTTTGAAGGTTAGACCTCTAATTTTTTTTTACGGATTTGAGGGTTTAGAGGTTCTAGTCTACGACGTTTTTTTCGCGAAAACTGTAAAAAAACAGTTATTTTTAAGGGTTTGAGAGTTTGAGGGCTCTACTAGTAATTCTCTAACCACGCGACGTGAGTTCCAGACCTCCAGGGAGCCGAGGCAGCCGCCGCCGCCCGCCGGTGACTCCCCTGCAGTCCCCTGCTCGGCTGCTCCCCTCCCCTGACTCCGGCGCTCCCATCCAGTCCCCTGCAGGCTGCAGCCCTGCTCGCCTGCTCGGCTGCGCTGCTCGCCTGGCTCGCCTGCTCTGCTTCTCCAGCCGGGCGCGGGGCGCCGCCGCGGCGGCTCTGCTCCGGCCCAGCTCCATCCTCCAGTCCTGCCGGCCTCTCCTGCCTCCCGGTCTCCCCCGCGCAACTGCTGCCCCGACTGCAGCCGGGGTAATTTCAAGTTTTCTTCAAACAGCAAGTGCATCTCCAATAAATCCCAATACTGATGGTCTGATGCTAATGAATGGATATGGTACTGAATACTAGTAATGGCTGCTGCTGTTGTGTGGATGTGCTAATGTGTCTATGCTAATCAGTCCTGATGATAATGAATCATGAATGGTTGCTGCAGCTGTGTGGATGTGCTACTGCAGTACAATTTTTCATATGCTAATGTGTGGATGTGCTACTGCAGTACTGCTAATGGTTGCTGCTGCTGTCAAAAAATCAATTGCATTTTAATTGAATTTGAAAGTGAATGTTGTTGCTGCTGTTGATATCAATTTCATTTTATTCTATAGAAATAAAAGATGAAGATATTTTATTCATCGGTGGCCGCAATGGAAGTGTCTACACCCGCAACTGATCAAGGGGCTGCCTGAGAGGGCTGAAGTACTGCTAATGATTTGGTACTCTTTTTTATCACGTACTGTTTGTAGTTTTTATCACGTATGGGAAGACACTGTTTTGTTGTATCTTTATAAGCATTGAGTTTAAATTCTAAATTTTTGGTGTAATTGAGCCATATTTGAGGTAGCTATAGCCTGATGAACGTTAAGTTTTTCTCTCGCGCCGAAAATTTTTTTTGGGCCCGGGGCTTGCTCCAATCCTGGCTTCGCCACTGGGCCGCAGACTCGGCCGGTCGTGTGCCAGCCGTACAATGCAGGTCGTGTTGCAAAAAAGGGGAAATCTGTTAGCGTCCTCGTGGAAATGTTGCATTGGTGGGATCTCCTCGCCGCTGCTTGCTTCCGGCGACCTCACGGCGGACGTCACCACGATCGCGAGATGTAGCACCATGGATCGCCGGTCGCAGCTCTAGTAATCGCCGATCGCAACAAAGTGGCTCGTCGACCACAGCAAAAATTACTCACCGTTGCAACTCTGGAAGTCGCTGGTTCCAACAAAACGGCTCGTCAGCCACAACGCATTGCTCACCAATCCGAACAAGAAAAATGCTTCGATTGTCGTAGCTTTGGTAGTCGCTGGTTCTAGCAAAAATGGTTGCTTGTTCTAGCAAAAATGCTCGTTGGAAGTCATCGCTCCTGGTTCCAACATCTTGTCATCCGGTTCCTGCGCGCGGTCATCGTGGTCGCAACATCTTAGCTCGCTGATTCCAGCGCACGGTCGTCGTGGTTGCAACATCATGCCGGCTGGTTCTAACATGTGGTTACCACAGACGCAACAACCCCCGCTGTTGGTTCCAGCAACCGCGGCTCCTCTGGGTTGCATTACCAACTTGTGCCATTGTCGACGCCTCCACCCACCGCACCTCTAGTTGTGGCACGTCGTGTGTCCGTCCATGTCGCGTCAGTCGTAGCACCGGGGGACGCTGCTCGGCGAAAGCCCCAGCTGCGGTTACAGGATTCGCTTCCACCCTTGCAACCAGCGGTGCTATCATCTCGACTCAGCATAGTTGTCGTAACTGATGATCTGTAGTCAACCCCGTCTCCTCCCAGATCTGGACACAAGAGAAGGGGGAGAAGGAAGAGGGAGGAGAAAGCAAGCTTGTAGCGTGCGGCATCCCTATCATTGACGGTTGGCTGCCGTATGTTGCCATCCCCTTGGAGCAAGGAGGAGAGAACACGAGATACAGAAAGTGGAAGAAAACGGGCGTCGGTGTGGTCCAGCTTCTGTTGTCATGGATGTAGCTATGCAATTGAGGATGCAGCTCCGTCGCCGGCAGGTTCCAGCATGTGATCGCCGTGGTTGCAACACCTGTGGCCGCCGATTTCAGCATGCATCACCGTGACCTAGCATCCGGTGGTATTCGTCTCCCAGCACTGGCTGCTGCCGGTGGGTTCCATTTTTTACTGCCATGGATGCAACTTTGCAGCCAAGGATGCAACTTTGTCCCCGGTAGGTTCCAACATGAGGCCACCATGATTGCAACATCTCCGCAGACGATTCCAAAGACGCTGCCGTCAGCGATCCCAAAGATCCGATGGCATTCGTCTCCGGTTACCGCCGCCATTGCTTCATTGGTGGCCACCATCTCTAAGCACTGGCAGCTGCCGGGTGCAACACGTGGCCCTGGAAGACCATGGACACGAGGCACATCCGGCTTCCCCTCGTATCGTGTTGGTCATGGCTTGTGAGCGGATAGGTCTAGGACGTGGTGCGGGCCTGACGGCCAGTTCATCGGAGTGGACCAAGAGAGGGGTGTGATGGGTTTCGCGCGTAGTGGTGTGAAGACCTGCTTGATGAGGACACCACAACCATTGACAAGTCTCTAACAATTATAGGTCAAATCACAAGAAGTCGCGCCAAACTAATAAGTGACCAGGTGAACGCTAACTTAAGTTTACCATGTAACCTTGATGACACAACTATGCTTTCATCCCCATTGTTGTTTGTTGAACTTAGGTATCCTATGGAAGATTTGCAACAACCTATGAGCTTTTGAAGCAACCGGTTTGGAGGAACAAGTTTGGAGAAAACAAGTTTCAAGTGAAGCTGATGCTATCAGTTTTTACCTCTGATGTTTCTTTGTGCCACACCCATGTGGTGGAGAGATAGGGGTACATCACCAAAAGCTACATCAAATTTACTTACCAATGCAAAAAATCTCACATCATTTGGAGTTGTGAGTCAAAAGCTCTAGTCATTCTCGTGGAAGGTGTCCAGGTTGTCAAGGCTTCACGAATTTTCGAAAAGCTCTTCAACAACTCCCAAAGTTGACTGCTTATTCCCCAAGGAAGCCATGCAAACCTGCTACTTTTGAATCCATTTTCACACCTAGCTAAGGGGGGTTGTCCCTACTATAAAACCCTATCTCCCCCATCCTCTCAAGAACCGTTTGTCAAACCATTCAGCTACAAGCTTCTGCAGCAAGACTGCTAAAGAGATTTGAGAGATCCTTGCTACATCTGCTCTTGTGAGTTCACCCGGATTCGCGAGAAGGAGCCTCTGGTTCCCCCTAATTCGTGCTCTACGGTTTCGGCCGTTTTGTGTGGGTTAGTCTTGGATTGTGGTTCTGCGAATGTTCAGACAGCGGGTTGGAGTTTTTGTAACTCCGGTCAGCCATTCCCAACGTACGGGTTGCATCCAACCTTGGCAGGTATAAAACTAGTTATCCCGACTGCTTGTAGCTAGTTATCGCTCCCGATTCGATCCTACGACGTGAAGATCGGGCCACCTTCAGGCGTGAACTCATTCAACGGGTTCCCACCTATCACTGCTCCTGTAGCAACTCCTGCTTGCATGGATGAGAGAGAAAACCCATATGCGAGGTGAGCGAAGGAAGTCGGTGTGGGGAGCTGTGGTTTGGGGTGGGGACCTGCGCGGGAGTGGGACTAAGCCGTCGGCGGCAGGATCTAGGATCTAGAGAGGAAGAGGAAAGCGACGTGCGTGGTGAGAGGCGACCGGTGGAGCGCCGGGCCGGTCGGCCGATTAGAAACATTTACAATTATAATCTTTCTTAATCTAATCTCTAAACCGTTGTTCGGTGTGAATATCCCCTGATGTGTGAATCGAACGATCGACTGGGCATAAATCACATCTTCCACTCTCAGGCCATCTCGCCGCCTCTCCCCGCCTGCGTCCCTCTCCACCCAAAAAAGAAAAAGAAGGAAAAAAACCGAATCAGAGACGCACCAGGTCGCCATTCTCTGCGCCGCAAGCATCAGAACAACAAGGCCGCCGGTGGCTGCGAGCGCCGGAGCGCACGGCGGGGAGAGCGAACGACGAGGCGCGGTCGGCACAGACCAGAGAGGTATTATTTTCCCGCACTGCTATCTTCTTCCGCTTATATGCTTGAGACCTAGAGTCTAGTTGGAGGACGGCCAAATTCTGAAATCTGATTATGTGAATGTGTAATTGGAATATTGCATTTTTTTCCTATGAAATGCAGACACAGCCGCACGGATTCTGAGATGTAGGATACTGTAATTTTCCTAAATTCCGCCATAGTAGAATGCACACACACTCGTCATTTCCGAATTTAGAGATCTAGACACAGCCACCATCTGCAAGCTGCTGTGGGGTGCTCTCCTAATCTCTTTTGCATAAATAAACTACTCCTTCGGTTCCAAAATAAATTTGAACTAAAAGCACGGCACTTATTTTGGAACGGAGGTAGTATTTGTGATGTAGTTGGTATTTGCTACTCCCTCCGTCCATAATTCTTGTCGTTGTTTTAGTTCGGTTTCCTCGAACTCTGTACACCCAATATTTGCAACCATGCTCTGGATTGATTTTTGCCTTATACTGCTGGTACCGAGCCCTGGCTCCATTGGATGGATATATGTTATCCCCAGAATTTGTTTCACTATTGGGGTTTCTTCAAATCTTCATTACCGTGCTGGCAGCGAGTGATCTAAATTATTCTCTCTTCGCTCAGATAGTCGCTGATTTTTCTTTGCCCAGGTGCTGGGGCAGCTTCTTCTTCAGAGATGTTTCTAGGTCTGCTGAATCCGCATGTCCCACATGGAAAATTTCTAGCTGTGCTGCTTGTGGCCACTTGGACCTCCATCGCTGCCGCTGCTTCGTCGCCGAGTGAGCAGGTACGCAGGGGTTGAATGAAGTTTTTGCCTATGCGATTCTATGTGGAATTTTCTACAGATTTTCCGTTGCATTACTGAATTCAGTTCTAGGAAGCAGGATTTGTGCACCCATCCTATGTTAGATTGAGTTACTCTCTGTGAGTTTAGTTTTCTGGTGGTAGTTAACTGTGTCTGATGATTAACAAGAGCCACAATGTTAACTACTTAGGTGCTACTTTAAATTTTGGTTCATTTTTTGTTCCAAGACGTTCAAATTTTTTGTCTGTAAATTCTAATTCTAGTTCCGTGCAGGCAGGTAGCAGCCAGATATCTTTCAATTGCATGCCCTGCTCTATGACATATGTTTCTGATGCATATCGCGGCGCCTTGACGCCACCGCTTGCTCAACATAATGACTTAGCTGACGTACCTGATTCTTCTGACTTGTGCAAAGAACTTACTAATGACCTTGATGTGCCTATGCTTTTGGAATCGCACCGGCAACTTGTCGGTGAAGGTTCCCACCGCCGTCTTGTGTATTCCATGAAATTTGGTAACAGCAAAGATACTCTGGTAAAATTCCTTGATGGCTATGATGTGAATCTTGTGATAATTGAGAGCCTCCCTAGTGGGGTCTTTGTTGACCCATTCGAGCTGCATCATTTTGTTGAACGAAAAGGTGAGATAAAACTCTGAGCTAGCCAGTCAACTACACTAATATACATTTACATTGTGATGATTTGCTTTTAATCTTGTAGTTTTTCTTGATGTTGCTGTTTTTGGAGACACAAATCTGGAGCTTCCCTCAGCTCTGTCCAACTGGTCAGCTGTCGAGATTCATTTTGATCTCAAGCCAAGCACATCAATGAACTGCAACCTTGTGATGGAGCTTCCTCTCCATGCTAGATACCCAGTAAGTTTCTAGTTTCAAGGAAAATTATCTGCGGTAACAAGCTGTCAACTGATTTATTTTGTTCATGCTGTCTGCAAATACACATACTTCTGATTGGAAAGTTTGCCTTCTCAATTTGAGGAAATGGGTCACATGATTATTTGTAAAACTTCAACAACGGTCTAGTGTTTATGTGCATATCACCTCCCTGATGGAAATTGAACAGTGCATCCTGATAACAGACGAAATAACTATTCTAGGCCAGGCTACCAGCTTGGCGCGCATAATGGCAAATAATGCATGCCTAGCATGTTATTCGCAGATTAGACACCTAACAATATCAAGTAGAGATCAGCAAGACCTTGCAACTGTAGTAATTTATGTTCAGTTTTGCCTTAAGTCACATCTCATTACTTTCCTTGTATTTATGGTAATGTTATGGACCAGCTATTGAGCATCCCACCTTGTATTTCCCTGGTTTCCAGATTTTCCAGAAGAACACTGAAGCTAGTGAATAGTGTGAGAGATGGTACATCTGGCAAAATTGAAATTTCTGATGAACTAAACTGCGGAAAAACAATAACAATTACTCAACTGTGTAGTCAAACAAGAGAACGTGAAATGAGAAAGACGAACCATGAGTTGAATGCTATTAACTGAGTGGCTAAAATCGCTATTCATCGTATATTTGTGTGTTTTGGATTTCATCGTTAGGCCAAGTTCAAGATTTTGCCAGACTGTGTGGGTCCCTGGTTACCTTGATCCCACGTATTTTTAGGAAATTTTGAAAGGCTTTAATGATATCAACAGATCGAGTGAAACAAGGGACACTGCAGTGTGTGTGTGTGTGGTCAGGCAACATAGTTGGTGAAATTGGAAGCTACAGAAGTGCAATTAATTTACCTTTTCTAGAGAATTTCACTTTTGGAATACTTTCATCTGAAATGTTCTACGTGTGTTAGAGATTGCTGGATGGTAGGAGATAGAAAGAGAAAACCGGAGGAAGCTAAAACTGTGGGTCTGGCCACCTACCCGCCCTCCATTTGCATGTTCTAACTTGGTGCAAACATGCCTGAAATGCACACGGTGTTACGAAAATATTACTCCCTCCGTCCCGAATTACTTGTCGCAAAAATGGATAGAAATAGATGTATCTAGAACTAAAATACATCTAGATACATCCATTTCCGTGACAAGTAATTCAGGACGGAGAGAGTACATGGTTCTCATGTTGATCTCCTTTACTTCTTACTTCTTCGGCGTGTCCGTGGGATTACCTCGGGTTGTTTTGTTGCGGTGAAGTCGGAGCTGCGGTGGCAGGGCCCTGTGGCAACGATGACAGGCAGCAGGCGGCCTGTTCGGTGGTCTTCCACGGCGCCAACCATGCATAGTTCTCCTTCGGAGCTCTTCATTAAAATCGGAGCTGCGTTGCCTTCGACACGGGAGGCTGAGTTCGGCATGTGTCCTCTTGTGTTCTGCATGGCCTCTACTGTGAGGATCGGCTTGACGTTCATCTTCGACGAAGTCGGAGTTACTTGCTCAGAGTTTAGGGTGGGTGATGATGCCCGTAGGGGAGCAGTGACGACGATGACGTATGAGTGCATCTTGTCGAGGCCCTCCTCATTGAGGCGTGTGTGGAGTATCATTTATGTGCCGCTCAGCGGTTTGTGACGGTTTTAGCCCGGTTTCCCGTTAATTAACCGGGCAACTCTCTTCTGCTTAATTAATGGCTGAGGCAAATCTTTTGCCTCCGTTTCAAAAAAAAAATACTTCTTACTTCTTATTTGTCATGGAAGGTGAATGTACACGGCAATTATCTTGGAGTCATTTTTTAGGTCTTATTAGGTTCCTCCCAAATTCTCTTGTAACAGATGCTTGATGTTAATAAAGTCGCTTTCTTCCTCAAGAAAATTTCTAAGATTCTGTAGTCCAGTCCGATTTTAGATGTTACCATGGATCCATGATAAATTTCACATACTGGTAGGTTTTCAGTTATTCCCTTAAACATTTTTGAAGAAATCCCCTAGCAGACTACTGATTGTCGTATATATTTGCAGCCTCTCGGTGCCAGCGGTTACGCAATGGTCGAGTTCGGCAGCCCTTATCTGCTCCTGCGTTACAGAAGAAAGGAAACCCATCCTGATTCCTGCCTGTGGGTCCTCCAAAATCTCGACGCCATGCCTGTGGAGAAAGCCGCGTGGCGCATACCCTGTGGCGACGAAGCGCACACAGGATTTGTATCTAGCCTCACTTTCATTTCGGCTCTGGTTTGCTCCATGTCCATAGTCCTGGCAGCCTTCCTGGTTTCGTGATGCAAGTAGTGGAATCGCGAGACATGATGTATTGGTCTAGTTCAAAACTCAGATTGCTCTCACAGGCAACAGGCTTTTGCACGTCCATATGCAATCGGCAGTTTTCAGAGGAAACCAAGTACAGGAAAAATTGGTCTAGTTCAAAACTCAGTTGCATGCTTGGTGTTTGCCCAATGTTACTAGCAATCTTTTAAAGAATTATGTGGTTTTAAATTGGCTAGCTCACATCCTGCTACTTGGTCACATGACTTGCTTATAATGCCTTTTGTCCACAGGAGCTCTGTTGTGCTATCCTTTGCGGCATGTGGGCGATCTGGACCCTCAGAAATAAAAGAAACCATGGGGAGACTACTATGAACACCTCACAAGCATGCAGATGGGCCTGGGAGATGGCACCAGATATGATCCAAACATCAAATTCTGATGCAAAGGAGAAAGAAGAAACTAGAATCATTAAATGGAAACACCCCCCTGTAGGTTTTGTAAAGATGAATGTTGATGCATCTTCCAATTTGGATACTCAACAAGGAGCCACAGGGGTGATCATTCGGGATGACCAGGGTCAGGTTATTGCAACACGGAACAAATGGTATGAAGCCCTCCCTAATACTATCACTGCTGAAGCTCTTGCTTGCGGGGACGGAGCAGATCTAGGGCGCAACCTGAACCTGCTGAAGGTGATTATGGAAACTGATAGCCTTGAGTTGATTAATTTGAGTAGTAGGGACGTTAATAGACCGTGTATCGTCCCTATGTTGTATCAAATCCAAGATTTTACTAGGGAGTGTATATCTTTTGAGCTTAATCATGTTAGAAGAGAGGCCGAAATGCCTGTATCCAGCGTGTGATTCTCATGCTGATAGTGAGTAATACATGGCTGTTTGTCTGGAAAAAAAAGAGTTGCATGCTTGGTGTGAACCTGTCTTGTCATTGCATGCTTCACTGACACGCATAAGAAGGGGATCGTCCAGGAATATGAAACAAAAAAAAAGAAAGTGTTTCCATGGCAGCAACTTGCAGGGTTTGAAGCGAGCACTTGTGCTCCGTCGATTTTTTTTCAAAACTGTGATATATATTTTATAGCATTTTCGGAAACTATAGGACGTAATGCAAAAAAACCAAAACTAGTAGCCCGTCGGCCATCTTCTGGCCGAAGTAGCACTTTTCGGCCATCCTTTGGCCGAAGTAGAAGTTTTCGGCCACAGTTAGGCCGAAGTAGGGTTTTCGGCCATCACTAGGCCGAAGAGTGGGGCACCTGGCCGAAAAGTTACATTTTGGTCAACTGTAGGCCGAAATAGACTTTTTGGTCAAGTCTAGGCCGAAAAGTACTACTTGGTCTCATCTAGGCCGAAGTTGCATGGCTCATGCTGAAATGTTCCCGCCACCCCTTCCCGTCATATGTTCCCGCCACCCGTTTCCCGCCAACCCCTTCCCGCCATATGTTCCCGCCACCCGTTTTCCACCAACCCCTTCCCGCCATATGTTCCACTTCACCCGCTTTCCGCCAATCCCTTCCCGCCTTTATTTCCCGCCAACCCTTTCCGCCATACATGATTATTCTTTCCGCCATTTTCTCCTCTCAGTATCTATAAAACCCCTTCAAAGCGAAGGTGGATAACCATTCCAAAGTGAAGTGTAGTCGAGATGTCCCATTATCCATTCGATCGTAGTTTTCACCACAGGATGAGCAAAGCACTCTTTCCGAGTCTAGTTACCGATTTCGGGATGGACAATAGGATAGTTCCATGGGACGAACTCACCGGTAGTGACACCATAATGAATGAGTTGGCTCACCAATTACGTAGGTCTGGGTGGCCTGAAAGGACCTATGAGGAGGTACGTCAAGAACTTCTTAGGTTGCATGAAAGGTGGAAGAAGGTAGTGCAGCTGAAGAGTGAAACTTTCAGAAGGACTGCAGCAAAGAATACATTTTTATGGACTGAGGAGAGCGAGGACGACGAAGATATCTTCATGCCGCCGCTTCCGGGTTCTGCATCGTCGAAGGGCAAGAGTTCTGCATCGTCCAAAGGCAAGACTTCGCATCCTCGAAGGGCAAGAGTTACGCATCCAAAGCAAGGGCAAGAGTTACGCATCGACGGAGGGCAAGAGGACCGCATCGTCGAAGGGCAAGAGGGCTGCATCAACGGAGGATGACGATGATGACTTCATGTAGTATGTAAGATGTATTCTAGTTGTACCGTTTTATTCAGATGTATTTGCATTATTAGTTTGTATTTTATTATTGTAGGGCATTATGTTCTATCTGAATTTCATTTTGTAGTATGTAAGATGTATTGCACAAGTTCAGCCGCACCGTTTAATACAGATGTACTTGTATCTTAATTATCGGTTGTAATATATTTGGAAATGTAACTGGAATAAGAATGCGAATTAATAGTAATATGTCTCTCGCATACATAAAATAATATATGTCTCCTGATCAGATAGAAGGAAGTGCGATAGTAACACATACATGAAGCATGTCTCATACATAAATACTGACACGCATATGCGAATAGTCTGAAACTAACATAGATAATGAGTCATACATAGATAGATAAGCATATCACTGCGGGGGACGGCGACGAGTCTGGGTCTTCCTCGGGCGAGGACCGGAAGGCGATAAGCGCTGAGGCGGTGGACGAGGCTCGCGATAACCACGACCATAGTTAACCTCGTCCGTCACGGTCTGTGTCTCCTGCGTCGGTGGTGGTGGTGGAGTGTGAAACACTGTCTGCGAGAAGCCATAAATGTTTGTAGCATGGTCATCATCCTCGCGGTAATCAGCACCACCACTAAGGATGGGTGACTGCTCTGAATGCATGAACGGTTGCGACTGGTTGCCGCCTGCGGTAAAGTAAAACATGTAAAATTGATACAAATGCATGAACGATTACTATTCTGTTGAAAAGAATGTAGTGAGTAGGGTTACCTAGTTCCATCTGCTGATGCCGATGGCGCTCCCTAGCTGTGAAGGAGGTGGCTCATGCCAGGAAGAACTCCCTGGCTGTGAAGGAGGTGGCTCATGCCAGGAAGAGCTCCCTGGCTGTGAAGGAGGTGGCTCATGCCAGGAAGAGCTCCCTGGCTGTGAATGATGAGGTTTTGCACGGTGCACAGAAGGTCGTGGTTGTGAACGGTGCACAGAGGGTTGTGGTTCTGAATGCTGTACAGAGGGACGTGGCGGACGATGTGCTGGAGGAGGAAGTGCAACATCCGAAGACCGTCTACACGTAATACCGCGTAAATCTGCGTAGCTTTTCATCAAGAAGCCTCAACCATGAGACGCCCTCTCGCGATGGGATAGTTTCTCCCCTCTGAAAGCGCCGCATTAAAGCGGAAACCTCCTCTCGCGCCTGTATTGTCAAGTCACCCTGTAGATGAAGATTTAACCAATTATATCCTCGTTGTATGATAGACACCACGAATAGACACCCAAGCGAATATGTCCAGATTAACAAAAGACTCAACATATAAGAACCAAGGCATTTACCGCGTGGTGTCTGGTTCCCACAACAGAGGCGATTGGGTACATATCGCTGGTGAGAGGGGCTTCGATCTGATCAGGAGCAGCTGATGGAACCAAGTAGATCCTTGTTGTATGCCGGTAACGCTGCAGATACAAACCGAACATTTCCCAGTTAAAGGCCCGAACCTCACCCCAGGTATTTGTCGCAGCGGTAGTCCATTCGTCAACGTAAGGGGTAATGCTCTTAAGCCAGTAAGCCATGGACTTGTTTCCTCCTAGGCGATCACCCTGATATTGACATGCGTGATACATGATTAGGTATATTATGAATGTAAAGCTGACAACTAAAATAGTATTACTACTTACTTGTGCACGTGGTCTGGCAAGTGTGGAATATCTGGAATCTCAGGCTCTTGATATAGACCGAACTGTCTCATCACCCTATGAAGAGACATCTCCTCAACCGTCACATCGAACACCAACTTGGCCTTGGTCATCCAAAACTGCCGATCTCTAGTGCACAATCCAGAAATCCCAACTGGGTACCTCGATGATATAGCCTCGGCCGAGTATGGCTCCTCAGATAACTTGATCCTCGTGCAAACTATCAAACTGCGCCGTGAAGGACGGGTAGCATCCCCTAACCTGACTATGCGCAAACTGTCTCTGTGCATGACAACAAATAAGCATTAGTAATACTATTGAATGGCACGAAATAATTGAATTAATTGTTACTTAATATAAAAGTACCTCTCGCCGTGCCCAAACAGATCCCATAGTAGGTAAGTCACCGATAGCAGGCACATAAGCCCCAGCTAAGTCCTCCAAACCAAAAGGTTTATCAACGTAGACATAGGGTCGTCCAATAGGGAATCTCTCGTATGACCAGAGCTGCAACAATAATGGACATCCAACAACACCAGATTTTCTAGACTTCAACAAGCAAGCTTTGCACAGGCCTCTGTACGTAGCCGCTAACACAGCAGAACCAAAACGTATGTGTCTCTGGCCTCCATCTATCTACTAAGCAGGTAAGGAGTGACTTGTCGTAAGAGAAACGTTTCACTTGCCTCTCCTGCCTCATCTAAGTCCGGACCATCAATCCACTCATCCAATGTACCCTCAACCAGCCGTGCCAAGGGTAGAAGTCCAGCCCAACTTAACCTACAAAATAAAAAGATTGTTAGCGGCTATGAAAAGTATGTCAAACATAGTAAGTCATTATATGGACTCCATTATATGCACACATACCTATCAACCCATGAATCGTGTATCAGCCAGTTAGTCTTTGGGGTACGAGTGACCAACACGTCTAAGTTGTTGCCCGCTTCCAATAGGGCGCCCCGGTGCTTTCTATCGATGTTGCCATTAAGCAACGGATACAAAGACGCATCTGCAATTCAAACAACAAATCTCAGGTGCAAATAAAAACATAAATCTGACATATTACAAATTAAAACATAGTCACGACATAGTGCAATTAAAACATAGTCCATGAGGATTTACATATTAAAACATAGTCCTGACATATTACAAATTAAAACATAGTCCTGACATATTACAAATTAAAACATAGTCCTGACATAGCCTCGACTGCCACGACCACGTCCGCCTCTTGCTCTTGTTGTCGCAGCCATCGATGTGGAAGCACTCGTCGATGCGTAAGCACCATCTTTGTTCAGGTCGGGACAATATTTCATCCTATGCCCATAAGCCGCGCATAACAAACATTGCCTGGTTGCTCCACCAGCTTGACCGTCCATATCGTTCCGGATGCGACGGGCCTTCCGTCTGCCCCTACTTGTTCGCGAAAGGTCCGGATGCAGGATGTATACTCTCTCACCGTCGTTTACCTTGTTGAAATTGTCGGCGACTCTAAACCCTGTCATCTCGCTTTGTCTAGGTGTTGAAATCGCCTCTTTTAAATAGTATGGGGACACGAAGGAGATAGCATCCAACTCAATCGGCCACAGGCAGCCAACACATGAGAGAAGGTAGGTGCAACAACTTCGGTTTGTTGCATGTACACTCACACGTTGGATAAAATTCCGTTCCAATTTTTAACTCGTGTGTCTTAACCTCATTTCCATAACCAAAACCATTGGTAGGAAGCTTAACCTCATACCTCCTTTCTTGATTCCCTATGAGTCCTGACAGTGTGCTTCTTTGCTTTCTCTATCTTCTTTGCCATGTATTCCATGACACGGCTACAATAAGGTGTGTTATGATTATCTTCAATATGCTTCTTTGCTAACTCGTGCCTTTCTCTGAAATATATCAAAGTGCCATGTAATACAGCCTCCACAATAGCTGTGGGTGGCAATGCTCTATTCCCTCTCAAAGCACAAAGTTATACACCTCTGCAAGATTGGTTGTCATGTGGCCATACCTAGCTCCATGTGTGTCATGCAGCAAAGACCAATTCACTGGAGGCTCTTTCTCTATCCACTCGTAAAAATTCTTTATTGCCCTTCCCTTCTTTCTCGTAGTATTAGGAGGGTCAATTGTCGGGCAAGTCACAAAGACCCTCTTGGCTCCTCTAGCTCCGCGATGAGTGCTGCTAATTTAACTTGATCTTGTTCCATTTTCTTCCTCGCATACGAACCTGCTTCTTAGTAAACTCATCTAGTTTTGACCAAATAAATTCGTATTTATGCTGCTGGCTCTGCTTGCATAATTTTTGAACAAGTTCATCAACCGCTTGTTCTTGAACTGTGAGAAAAAATTAGCCCCAAGATGGCGCATGCACCACCGGCTCTGCAAGTCCCTCCAAGGTGTTGGTTCGTCATCTGTTGGATTACTGAAGTGTCTTCACGGCCTTCAATATACCAGCATATGTCATCATGAATGACACATACGTTTGGTCGGTCCTTCATGATGGCAATTTTCACTTGGCGGAAGAACCATACCCGGTGAGAAAGTTCTCACCCTCCACAAATGCCATGGCAAGTGGGATGATTTGATTGTTCCGTCCACACCAATAGCAGTCAAGATTTGCCCTCTATCTCGACCGGTCAGGAATGTACCATCCACAAACATAACAGGAGGACAATGCCGGAAAGCTTGATGCACATACCAAAAGAGAAGAACACTCGTTTCAACACCTTGAAATCTGGTATACTCAAAGCAACCTCATGTGTTGTACGTTCACATAAGTGCCGGATTCCTCTCCTTCAAGATGCCCAGGAGACGGACAACATTATCATATGAGTCGAAGAACGTCCCAAACCTTTCCTCCATAGCCTTCGCTTACCCTCCAAGCCTTCCCATAAGGAATGACATAATTCCATCCGACCTTCACCGCTGTGCGGATGTGTTTTGCTTCCATATCTTTCTTCTCTACTATCTCAGTATACATGAGTTGCGCAATGAGACTTGAAGTCGGGTTCGGATGCTTCACCAGCAGGTTCTTCCTCACACAATTATGTGGGATGACAATGGTGACAACCCAATGGATGTCATACTTCGGCACGTGCCCGTGCACCTTCCCTGGACAACCTATTTCAACACATTTCACGGTATAGTTTGTTGGACTTGATATGTGTGTCTTGAAAACCCTCTGCGTAGACATAGCTCACTTTATCACCGCATACTTCAATTTTTTCTTTGTATCAAACATAGCCCCTATTTGTACCTGGTTCAGATTATACTGCCATGGAGTCTCATGGCCATCGTTCACCGTAAGGCCGGTGGATATGTCCTGCTCCCATGCAGAAGGAATCGGTACCTCAACTTCATCCTCGAAATTTTCAGAATCCGGTTCCTCCACCAATCCATCCTCGTCCTCTTCCTCCATCACCCTCGCATTTCATCCCCTTCCTCATCCCCATCAAAGAAACCAGAACCAGCTAATATTATCGGTGGCTACTACGCCCAAAGATCGGGACCACAAACATTGTGTGGCACGAGTCCGACTCTTTCTCGGGTTGGCTAGCATCCACATCTTGTGGCTGTGACCGGATAAAACAATCTCGTTAGCCACTTCACCGCCTTGGCCGGGTTCATACCCCTGTGGAGTTGTACGGTATTCTCCTCCTTGACAGGTTGCACAAGTGCATATGGGTGGATTCTTCGGTCTCGGCAGCGTCTTAACAGGACAACCAATGCTGGCTCCTATCTACCGGCATCAACTCCCACTTGACATTTTTACGAGATTTGGTCCACAATGCATGAATCTTGTGAACATACTTCGGGATCCGCATCAAACTATTTGTCAACCAGTACTTCAAGCTGTATAATGTCGATCTGTCTGGGTCAGCTAGTGTCATGACGCCATTTTTAAACGCGCTAAGATCAACCCCCAACTCATTATATCGAACATTACCGCGCCGTAGTAAATAAATGATTCATCGATTCAGACATTTTCACTGTCGGACATTGTCATCCTCTCATTAATCACAACAAAGACTAATATTACCCGTTACACTAACTATGCACTAAAATGCCTCCACAAATATATTAACACTGCACTTCACAATATGACTTATCTAAACTAATTAAAATATACAATTCAGAGAAAATTTGTGATGGCATGGTTATACCTTCGAAGCGTGTGTCCCTAGCTTCTTGCTCCTCTCTTTCACTCAGCGGCACCGGCCACCTCGCGGAGTACTTGCACCACAGGACAACGGCGCGCCTCGACGACCGGAGGCTCAACTCCGGTCACCCCCCAAGCCGCACCTCCTCGTCCACAGCAGCTCCTCCTCCTCATCACCACCTCCTTCCCAACCACACCTTCTCCACCCCACCATGGCTCCTCCCTCCAAACGCAGAAAAAACTATCCCATACCCAAAAAAACACCGTAGGCTGTTGGAGAATGGTATGATCTATCTATTCCGTGTCTTGGATGTGAAAATGGGTGCAAAGTGGTGAAGATCGGCGCGGGCTTGTGAGGTTACAGAGAAGAACGAGAGAGAGAGAGGAGGAAACAGAGTGCGAGCAGCCAGAGGAAGGAGACGGCCTGGCGAGCCTTATCCCGAACTCTTCGGTCAACTCTTGGCCGAAGAGCTCTTCGCCGCCTACCATTGGCGAAAAGAGCCCACCGGCCTCGCGTGGGCCGGTTACGATTTTCGGCCTGCCCGCCACCAACACCACCTCTTCGCCCAGCCGAGCCCTACTTGGTCAAAGCTCGACGAGAAGTCCTTTTCGGCCAAACCCGGGCCGAAAACAACCTCTTCGGCCAGCGCGAGGCCGATGGGGTCATAGTTTTGATTTTTTCGCGTTTAGTGCTATAGTTTCCGAATTTGCTGCACAAAAAGTTATACTTTTGAAAAAAAATCGTGCTCCGTCCACCAGAATGGATCCGCTGGACCCGCTGCACAGGGCCTCCACGACGTCTCTTTTCATTTCACCTCCCTATTTTACTAGTTCAAAGCGTACAGGGCGGCCTCTTCTGTTTAAAAATGAGGTGGTTTCATTTGCAGGATTTAATTTATTTCCTATATTGTTTGTTCGGTGCAATCTATGGTACCCAATAATGTAGAATTATATTCTTACTTCCTCTTGTTTTCTCTCCTAACCCTAAGCAGCTAGGGCAAACTTTCCCCTCCAAACTTCACTGGGGAGCCCGTGGATGCGCCACTCACCTGTCTGTTCTTCGGCGGTTGGTGACGGGAGGATAATCCTGGTGCCTCTGCTCCGGTTAGTAGTTTAGGTTAGTGTTTTTTAGTCCTCGCAGGTGCGGCGCTCAGGCGGATGGAGGCGTTTCCTCTTCGAGTAGTTTTCTGGGCTTCGACCTCCTTGAGTTCATCCGTTCGGACGTAGTCAACGGAGCTCCGGCATCGATTCCTGCCGTCTCCTTGGGGCGGTGAGGTTGGAGTTTCTCGTCATGTGGCGATATTTGATGTCAGGTACTTCAGACCTATGCAAGGGTTAAACGGCAAAGACCGCTGCTCCAGGGTGCTGGTCCTTAGGGGCACGTGCACAAGACTTCTCGATTGTCATAGACAAGGTCAAGCCAGCTCCGGTGGGAGAGCGGCGACATTGACGCATCGATGGCTCGTTCTGGCGGCAACAGTGGCCATTCGATGGTCTCAGAATCTCGATGTAATTTTCATTATATTTAAGATGCTTTTTACTCCCGATAAATCTTTATAATAGTTCTGATCCTTTTCGTAAAAATAAAATAAAAATAATGTAGGATTAACCTAGACACCATTGCAATTATTTATTTTTTGTGTTTTTTTCATATTAGAATCCTTTGAAGCAATTGGTAAGAGTCAAATACTCCACATAGTATCATGTTTTTTTGCGGGATAAACTTTCGATCTATTCATCTTCAATCATGATAGTACAACGAACACTAGAAATAATAAAAATTACATCCAGATCCGTAGACCACCTAGCGACGACTACAAGCACTGAAGCGAGCCGAAGGCGCGCCGCTGTCATCGCCCCTCCCCGCTGCCATTGCCCCTACCTCCCCGGAGCCGGGCAAACCTTGTTGTAGTTGACAGTCTGGAAGACGTCGTGCTAAGACCCCGTAGAACCAACACACAAGAACAACAACTGCCGTCGATGAAGAGTGTAGATAAGAAGGATCCAACCTGAAGACTCACGAACAAAGACGAACGACGAACATATCCGAGCAAATCCACCAGAGACAGATCCATCGGAGGCACACCTCCACACGCCACCGACAATGCTAGACGCATCACCCGAACGGGGACTAGGCGGGGAGACCTTTATTCCATCTTCAGGGAGTCGCCGCCATCTCGCCTTCCTGAATAGGATGCAAACCCTAACAAACCTTAAAAAGAAATCTAAAAATGAGGCCCTCCCACTGGCAAGGGCCGGGATCCACTCCGTCCCCATGACCCTAAGGCCATGGTAGACGGGGCGGACCGACGCCGACGCCGGCGGGAGGCAGAGAAACCCTAATTTTTTTATAGGCGGTGGCTGGCTAAACATATATCGATGTTTTGCCCCTCAGGAAGGATGTGAGGTTTACGCCACATATATCATTGCTTGATGGATGGATGGATTGTTGCTAGTATGTAGTTATTTTTTTTTGCTATTGTGAATGGCCAATGCATCTTGTTCTCTTTTCCTTCCCTAACCCTACGTGGCTAGGGTAAACTCTCTCCCCTCCAAGCTTCACCGCGCGAGCCCGTGGATTTGTCTCTCCTCTGCCGAGGGCTGGTGACGGGGAGGAGAATCTACGTGCATCCGCTCCGGTTAGTAGTTTAGGTTAGAATGTTTTAGTCTTCACAAACGTGGCGCTCGGATGGATGGCGACGCTTCTTCTTTAAATTTGTCTTTCGGGCTCCTATTCTCGAAAAGCTTGTCCTCTTCGAGGGAACAGGGTAATACCCCAACATGCACGGGAAGGATTTAGGGGAAGGCAAAAAAATAGTTTGAAACAGCAGAGGAATATCGGTTTCACATTTTGGTACTTACGTGAAGAAACGACTAATCCCGACTATGGATATATAGGAACCGAATCTGCTCAAAGCATTCCATCTAACTCCTAGTTCTTTCTTTTCTTTATTTTGATTTTTTTCTCTTTTTTTACTAAACGTATAATCTCCTATAGACATAGTCGGCGGAGATCCTGCGTAGATTCTTGCCGTCTTAATGAAGTGGTGTGGTTAGAGACTCTCGTCATGTGACGAGATTTGGTGTCAGGTGCTTCAAATCTATGCAAGGATTCAGCAGCAACAACTGCGGAGTTCTGAAATCTCAATGTAATTATTATTATTTTTGAGATGCTTTGTACTTCCGGTGAACTTTAATAATAGATCTAATCTTTCGTAAAAAGAAGAAGAATGGCCAATGCTACTGTGAAGGTGCATACCAGCCCGGAGTTCCACTTTCGTTCAATAGCTGCCGCAGCGTGCACATCAACAATCTCTCCATCAGCTCCCCGACGCTGAGCCCCAAGACAGACGACATCGATGTCGAGAACACCCAGGATGTCCTCATCACCACACCATCACCTCCAATGGCGACGACTGCGTCTCCATCGGCGCTGACACCCTCAACCTCTACATCGAGAACAACGGGGCACGCCAACGCGACGGTGCGACTGCCATGAATAGTCGGAAGAGCATGAACAACACCGTACACGCCACCCAGCGACGGCATCCTGTTTTGGAATGGGTCGGCATGTGACGGGCCCCGCTGCTGCCAGTCCTCTGATAGGAACACGAATGGGCCACCTTCCCAGTCGTCGCACTCCGACACCGCGGTGCTGATTTCGCCGCCTTCATGGTGGCCCCCACATGTGTCCATTGGCAGCACATGTAGGGGTGGTGCGCTGGTACAGACAAAAAAGAGGGGCATGGCGAGGGAGATGGGGGTAAGGCGGCGGCGGCGGCGGCAGGGGCCGACGATGAAGTGAAGCCGAAGACCGGAGGCGGTGCCGGGAAAAAAGGGATTTGTGAGGGTTATGTGAGAGTGAGCGAGAATGAGTGGATATAAGAGAAAAAAAAAGACAAGGAAACGTTCGCGCGGGTGATTTTACAACAAATGCTTTCAAAGGAGACGTGACTGCCACAGTCGCATGAAGATTCGTGCAGGGAATCCAACGGATGAAAGGGAGTTCGCTTGGTGCTGAGCTGACGTCAGCTATCTAAAAATTCCGGCAAAAATAACCTAATGGTTCTGTTTCCGCACGATTTTTTTACGAGAACGCTCGAGTTTTGTTTTTGACAAGGCAAGAATTCAGATGCGATGCTGCTCCGTTGTGTTACTAGCACAAGTAGCACCTGATGACAGTAACAATCACCAATCATGCTTGCGTGATTCCAACTCGAAAAAAGGAAGGAAAAAAAAAACCATGCTTGCGTGAACTGCGAGGCGATGCTGCCTCCATGACATCGCCCCCGACACCACGAATGATTGACTAGGAACCCCGTTTCGTGGGCATCTCATTCCCATCGCACCGGAGCGAGAGCTATCCGTGACGTCGTTTGTCAAACCCTACGTAACGTACATTTCGATCCCTTCTCTCACAAGAAGACAAAAAAATTTGCAATCCCACCGTTGTGCGTGCAGCAGGATTGATGATTGGTGGATCTTCAATTCTTCTTCCAGCACGTACGTAGCGGCAAAGAAACGGAACGCACGCAGCGAGCGACCGAGCAAGCTCCCCGACGCGTGTGCCGCTCGGCCAACCCAGCCGCGCCGCGTAGCACCAGATATTTCCTCGTGTGGGCTTCCCAGCAGCCACACGCGTCCGCACCGCCGCCCGTTCCGGGCGAGGAGCCAACCGAATCCTGAGACTATCCGGTGCCAGCCGCCGTGATCCCGCCACGTGTGCCCCGGCAAGCGAGGCCCGGCCGGCACGTGTCGTCCCAGAGCACGGGCGCGCAGGTGCGACCGCCGGGGCACGCGTCCCGCCCGCCAGTGTGCCCGCCATAGATAGAGTACGTCAGCTAAGTAAACTAAGCTCGCATACATGATATGTCTGGATATTATGCTAATAGTATAAGATCGGCAGTGTGCGCGCAAGATATTTTGGAGCATGGCGAGCAGCGCTGTGGTGCACCCGCATGCGCAGCACCGGCGCGGCCTGTCCGGGCAGCAGGTTTGGATCGGTCGGTGGCGACAGGCGCTGCTCCGGTCCAAGAATGGCACTGTTTGGCGGAGAGGCACGGCACGCAAGGCAAGAGGGATTAGCGTGCGGGGATGATGGAGATATTTTGCGTGCGGGGGCGTGCGACAAGGATCGCTTTTCTGATCGCAACCGTACCGCGAGCGGCTATTGCGGCCGAGCCGTACAATTGTCACGCGCCGCGCGGCGACACGAGGAGCCGGGGTGGCCGGCCGGGTCGGGGTCGCCTCCAGGGAGCACGGACGGGACGGGCGTGCGCGCACGTATATAACTGCCCACCCGCCGGCGCCGCCCCGCTCCGCGCTCGGGCACGCGAGTTACAGTCACGCTCAGAGTCACATCCACCACGTCGGGTAACTGGGTCGAGTAACATTCAGCTGGTAGTATGAGCGAAGGCACGCGGGAGATGAGGCGGCTGCGCGTCGGCAGCGCCGGCGGCAGCAAGGCGAGCGCGAGCGGCGGCATCGCCGACGAGTGGAGCAGCGGGGGGCGCGGCATTGGGGCGCGGATCCGCGGGGTGAACGTGGGGATCCTGGACGAGCAGGTGTTGGCGTTGGTGTTCCGGGCGCTCAACTGGGACCCGCAGGCGCTGTGCTCCGTGGCGCGGGTCAGCCGCCGGCTGCGCGCCGTGGCCGAGCGCGTGCTGTGGCGGGAGCTCTGCGTCTCGCGCGCGCCGCGGATGGTGTCCGCGCTCACCACGGGGCCGTCGGCCTCGTCGGGCCGCGTGGGCGGCGGGTGGCCGGCGCTGGCGAAGCTCCTCCTCTTCTGCTGCGGCGCGGCGGGGGCGGGCGTGCGGGGACACTTCGCGCCCGTGTCGCGCTTCTCCAAGACGTCCGGGCGGAGCTTCCTGTCGCGGCGGTGCGGCGGGGACCTGCTGTACGTGTCGGACCCGTGCGAGCACGCGGCTGCCGGCGCCGGCGACGAGGAGGACGTGGGCGCGTACCGCGGCGTGTTCCGCGGCTTCATGCGCTCCCGCACGCGCGCCTGCCTGGTGGGCGGCCGCGCCCCGCTGGAGCCCCGCGTGCGCTGCCCCTACTGCGGCGCGCGCGTCTGGAGCGTCACGGCGGCCGGGCTCGCGCCCCGGAGCGCGTGCCGCCGACTCGGCGCGCACGAGGGCCGCCTCGAGTACTTCGTCTGCGTCAGCGGCCACCTCCACGGCAGCTGCTGGCTCGCGCGCCTCTCCTCCAGCGACGGCGACGGCGAGCGCGAGCGCGGCCGCGGTGGCGAGGACACCGACTCTGACGAAGATGGGCTCACTGCCACCGCCGACAGCGACGACGGGCACATGGAGCTGTGACGCGAAGAGCTTTTCTTAGCCACATGAAAATGCAGTAGAATAGAAGCATATTCCGCGCCTTTTTCCCGTTTGTTTTGTTGGCTTTTGTATAATCTCTTGGCTCCTGTGGCCTTGTTGCAATCCGTTTTTGCACTGCCGCACAGCTGTTGTGGTTTTTGTAGCGGTTCAGAAGCGACGTGCGTTGGTGCGGCGCGAGCTACACACTTGCTCTTTCGAGCGACCTCTCGCGGCCCAAACTTACCTGAAATAAACTAATGGGCGAGCGCAAGGCAGAAAACACATATCTAACCTGAGGACGAAATTAAATCAAAATTTAAATTGTTTTTTTAAATCACGCTCGACCTTTCGAGTGGCTACCGACAATGGCCAGACACCACGGCAGCGTCTTTGCCTTAGGAGTCCACCTCCTGGCCAACAGTAGAATGGGCCAAGCGCGTGGCCCCACAGACAAAGAAGCAGTAAAGGTCTATCGCTTGGTCAGCCACACTTGTAATGTGCAAATACCGCCCTTAGGCCAGACTATCTGTTTGCCACTTTGGCTGGCCCCACCCCCTCACCCCACCCCACCCACAAGCTGAAGCAAAGCGCCTCCCTCTCCCCCCTCTCAAATCCTGCAAATCCGGAGTATTTGTCTGTGGATTTCGAAGTCAACCCTTCCCTTAAGGTAATCTCCTCCGATCCCCTCCTTTTCATCCATAGGAATTGTCACATTTGCTCAAACCTTGCTAGTTTGGGGAAACCCTAGTTTTGGCTTGGATTTGGAAATTTGTGTTCAAACATGTTATGTTTCTTTGCTAATTTTTGTTGTGGGTTTGTCACGATAGATGTCCTCATGAAAGGACTTAGTCGTGGAGCCATCGCTATGGGTTAGCTTAAAGGGGTTAAAATCGGACAAGGGACAAGAGAGTTTTATACTAGTTCGGCCCCTTACGATGAAGGTAAAAGCCTACGTCTAGTTGTGATGGAATTGCTGGGGTTTCGATGACCAGGGAGCGAATACGCTTTGCCTGAGTATCGAGTTGTTGTCTGTTGTCCTTGAACCACCGCCGTCGCCCCTTCTATAAATGGGTTGACGCCTTGGTCGGTTTCTAATCCCGAGGCACGCTCATAAATGTGTCCTACCGGTCTCGCCGTTTCTATCTTACAAAACAAGTTTACATATCAACACGGTTTATGTCTATAGGCCTTAAACTGCTCGGGCCCTGGGCCTTCATAAAGCGTCATCGTCTGTCTTCATGGGCTTCAGATATAATGAATTACTTATGGGGTTAACCCGGCCTCTCCGGGCCGGTTTACGCCCAGTGGTAATATCCCCAACATTAGGCCCCAGATTGATTTGAACTGGTTCATGTCAATCCTCAATACTTAAGAAAATTTCGTCTTCAACATCTTCTCCATATCTTGTAAACCGTCGTGATGTCATATTCCAGGACCATGGTAAACCGCCATGATGTCATCTGTTATTTAAAACTGTGTATAACACATCTTCATTAATGGGCCTCTGAGGATCGAGGCAACAAAGCTATCGCACACCTCATTTTTCGGGCTCCTCGATTCTCGCGTCTGTCTTTTATCCATCCATCTTATAAATAGGGCCGAGGGGTCACTTTCACTTTTCCTCCTCGTGTCTTTTCGCGTCGTCGTCTTCCTCGCGCCGACTGACACTCGAGTTCTGCCGCTGCCGTCGTCCTTCGCCTCTACTTCGACAAAGGCCGCTGCATCAACTTGATCGTATCAGAGAAAAGCGGTGATCCTCCGCTGCTTCCTCCTGCACCCGTAAGTTCATCTTCCCCTCGCCCTAGATCTGCCATTAGGGTTCGGTGTTCTTCATAGCTTGAAGCTGTTCTTCCTTCGGCAATGCCAATGGCCGGTTAGATCTGACTGTTTTTAGCGCCTTTTATAGTTTAAACTCTTTTCTTCTTGTTAAGGCATCTGCTTGATATCCAACTCATCTAAATTTACTGAACTTTTTGAGCGCTTGATATTAGATCAGAATATATTTTGATTATCCAACGCACGGTAGATCTGAAACTACCATGCTAAACTGTGAACTTGTTTTTCTTTCACTTACGCGTCTTTAGACTTGTATCTTCAATACCAGATTAGGCGGTTTAACCTTATAGAGAAAATGATGACCCAGTAGATACCATTAGTCCCCTGTTGAACCGCCAATGCATTTGTCGTTGCATTGTATCTGTTGTCAAACTCCGGTTTACTGATAACAAACCCCCGTTTAACAGTATGCTTACGTCCTTGTACTGCTTTATGGCTGTTCACTATGTATCTTAAACCGGCAATAATCATGTTTCAGCTTCTCACCTCAATGGCTAAGCAAGTCTATGAATGTAATTGGGCTCCTTCTCGAGTAACCGAAGAGCGGTTAAACATTTGTGTTAAAACGGGCGCTTTAGGCAAGAAAGATGTCGTCCACTGGAGGGTCCCTGGCCCGGAAAATCCTCCTACACCCAAAGATGGAGAGGTAGTTGTATTTGCTGATCACCCGAGTCGAGGTTTTAGCCCTCCTGGTTCAAAAATTTTCCGGGATGTACTAGCCAGTTTTTCATCTGTGCCCTCAAGACATCGGTCCCAATTCTGTGACCAACATTTGCCACTTCCAAGTCTTTTGTGAAGCTTATCTGCAAGAAGAACCTACAGTCGAACTGTTTAGGGATTTCTTCACTTAAACCGTCGCATAGAGTTCACGGATGGACCCAATACGGAACTGGGTGGAATGGCGGTTCAAAAAAGGAAGGAAGCCACTTTCCCTCATCCCAAGCTCCACAGTCACCCCAAAGAGTGGAACCAGACCTGGTTTTATTGCAAGGATACATCTCCGCCTGATGAAAACCCTCGTCAAGTTACCAGACCGAACGCCTTAGCAACACACATCCTTTTCCTCAGAGGTTGACTGCAAAAGAAAGGGCCAACTATGCTCCTCAATTATCAAAGCTTAGAGCCTTCATGGCGAACGGTTTGACAGGAGTTGATCTTGCTCGTTGTTGGATAAGCTGGAGTATTACGCCTTAAGCCGGCGCCCGGTTTGATGTGTGAGTATACGGGAGCTTGAAGGATCCTCAATGACACATTGACATTCAGCTTACAGATGCGGAAGTCATCAAGCTGTAAAAAGATGTCGAACGAACCGGAGGTCGCTCCGTGCCCAAACCGGACTACTCCCTTTCTGCACCTTCAACAAACCGCCAGCTGTAAGAATCATATAATCTTTTTATCTGAAGTTACTTCTCTCCAAATATTCTCTGAAAGTGTGATTATTTTCTGACAGGGTGATGATCCGTTCTGGAATAAGAAATCACCACAAGACAAACCGGCGAAGCCGCAAGACAAACCGGTCAAGCCAGTGTTGGAATATGCCCTAGAGGCAATAATAAAATGGTTATTATTATATTTCTTTGTTCGTGATAATAGTCTATTATTCATACTATAATTGTGTTATCCGGAAATCGTAATACACGTGTGAATATATAGACCACAACGTGTCCCTAGTGAGCCTCTAGTTGACTAACTCGTTGATCAACAGATAGTCATGGTTTCCTGACTATGGACATTGGATGTCATTGATAACGGGATCACATCATTGGGAGAATGATGTGATGGACAAGACCCAATCCTAAGCATAGCTCAAAGATAGTGTAGTTCATTTAGCTAAAGCTTTTCCAAATGTCAAGTATCATTTCCTTAGACCATGAGATTGTGCAACTCCCGGATACCGTAGGGAGTGCTTTGGTGTGCCAAACGTCACAACGTAACTGGGTGACTATAAAGGTGCACTGCGGGTATCTCCGAAAGTGTCTGTTGGGTTGGCACGAATCGAGACTGGGATTTGTCACTCCGTATGACGGAGAGGTATCTCTGGGCCCACTCGGCAATGCATCATCATAATGAGCTCAATGTGACCAAGTGTCCGGTCACAGGATCATGCAATACGGTATGAGTAAAGTGACTTGCCGGTAACGAGATTAAACGAGGTATTGGGATACCGACGATCCAATCTCGAGGCAAGTAACGCATCGATTGACAAAGGGAATTGTATACGGGGTTGCTTGAATCCTCGACATCGTGGTTCATCCGATGAGATCATCGAGGAGCATGTGGGAGCCAACATTGATATCCAGATCCCGCTGTTGGTTATTGACCGGAGAGGCATCTCGGTCATGTTCAAGATGTCTCCCGAACCCGTAGGGTCTACACACTTAAGGTTCGGTGACGCTAGGGTTGTATAGATATGAGTATGCAGTAACCCGAAAGTTGCTCGGCGTCCCGGATGAGATCCCGGACGTCATGAGGAGTTCCAGAATGGTCCGGAGGTAAAGAATTATATATAGGAAGTCAGGTTTCGACCGCCGGGGAATGTTTCGGGGTCACGGTATTGTACCGGGACCACCGAAAGGGTCGAGGTCCACCGGTGGGGCCACCTATCCGGAGGGCCCCATGGGCTGAAGTGGGAGGAACCAGCCTGGTGGGCTGGTGCGCCTTTGGGCCCCTCGCGCCTAGGGTTGGCAAACCCTAGGGCGGGGGCGCCCACTGCTTGGGAGAAGCCACCCCTGCCGCCGCCCCTTGGAGATCCCATCTCAGGGGCAGTGCCCCCTTGGGGGCCTATATAAAGAGGGGGAGGGAGGCAGCCGCACCCATGCTCTTGGCGCCTTTCTCCCCTTGCTACACCTCTCCCTCTCGCAGAAGCTTGGCGAAGCCCTGCCGAGATCACTGCTGCATCCACCACCACGCCGTCGTGTTGCTGGATCTTCATCAACCTCTCCTTCCCCCTTGCTGGATCAAGAAGGAGGAGACGTCTTCCCCAACCGTACATGTGTTGAGCGATGCAGTCTTGTCCGATTCAACACTAGGATCATCGGTGATTTGGATCACGACGAGTACGACTCCCTCAACCCGTTCTCTTGAACGCTTCCGCTCGCGATCTACAAGGGTATGTAGATGCACTCCTCTCTCTCGTTGCTAGATGAACTCATAGATTGATCTTGGTGAAACCAGAGAAATTTTTATTTTACTCGCAACGCGTTCCCCAACAACCGATTCGTCCAAAGACCAAGGTTGTTAAAAACCTCGCCAAGAAAAGGACCACTGCATCCTCCGAGCTACCAGCTGATGACGATGTGGGTAATCCGGAATCAGAGGTAGAACTTGACTCTCTTGGTTCATTTTTCGTACACCTCATTGACGATGATTATTATCAGGACGATGCTAAAGGCAGTCATGCTGATGATGTAGAGGTAATCATTCTTTCCTCCAATTCAGATCCTCTGCCAACATCAAAAATCCGTCGAGCAAACTGAAAAGTAAAATTTTCTCACCCCCTTGCTTATTTGGATTCTAACTTTCTTTTGAAGACACAAGAAGACCTGGCTTCGCCGCACAACCCGACAACGGCCGTGTAGTTACCTCCGGTTTTTCAACACTACGGTTCGGAAACGCCAATCAGAGGTCTCTCATCCCCTTGACACTTCATGCCCCAAAGAGGGTTGTTTCCTTCAGCCTCTTAACCCGTCTGATTCAAATTATCAGGGTACTTCTCACTCATCTTCTGGCGAGTCGTCAACCACAAAACTTCCACCCCTCAAAACAGTTCTTGGGTGAGCCATACACTTATTTTTGTCCTTGATCTGTTATTTTGATATACTGTACTGACCCTCATGTTTACTTTTCTCAGCGCCAAGCCCAGACCCAGCAAGAAAGCTCGGTTGAATAAACCGGCTGATGAGGACGTGGCTGTTGAACCGGAAAAAACTCCAGATCCTGAAGAGACCAACATTGATGCCATACTGAATGACCCAACGCCTCAAGATCATGACTTCGTTCTTTGGCGGGTAGAAGTTGACACCACAAGCCATGCTGACCAGCCAACCAGCCCTGTCCGAACTGACGACAAACCGGCAAGTCCGGTTAAAAATACTGACAAACCACCAACCCCAATAACGGCTTCTGATGACAAAGATGATGACGTTATGATTACTGGCACTGGCCATACCACTCCTGGCAATCCTGTCGCTTTGTCAAAGCATACTGCCAAGGATGAACTCTCTGCAATTGGAAAAGGCAAATGGAACATCGATTTGTCAAATTCTGCCCATCTGAATGCTCAAGACCTTCACTCCGGCTTCTTGAACCGTCTGTACACCAGCCGTGACTATGAAGCCGGTTTGGTAAATCTGATGAAAGAGCGATATGAGGTAATTAATACTCAACTCTGCTTAACTGTCTTTCTTTGTAAATTCCAAAGATCAACTCCAGTAGCCCCCAAGTGACGGTTTAAGATATCAATCTAAACCGGGACTTTTAATAACAATCTTTATATTTGCAATACTTCAACTTTTTTCACTAGTATAGTCCCCAAGGGCCGGTTTAACTTTATAAAGATGAATCCGGGACTGTAGAAGAACTCCCATAGCACCAATTATGAGCAAACACACATTAGCCCCCAAGTGCCAAGATTAATACTTGTATTGTGCTTGGGACTTGTAAAAAATTCTGATAAAGAGCAAATATGCATTAGCCCCCAAGTACCAAGGGCATAACTTGTTATGTGCTTGGTACTTCAAATATGTACTGTCAACTCATGATATATCTGTCTCTTTATAGGCTGAAATTTGAGAGTAAGAAGGAAAGCCAAACCGCCGATCTGCAAGAGAACCTCAAATCCCGACAAGCGAAACCTCCAAAGCCAAGGAAGAGTTGACCAGCGCTCTAGGCGCTATGGAGAAACTGAAAGAGGGCTTCAACAAGGAGCGGGCGGATTGGGAGACTGAAAAATCCGCTTTGATAAAAAGGGCCGAGAACGCAGAAGCAGCTCTTAAACGGTGGTTGATGAACTGACTAGTGTAAAGCGGCAGATTCATGCCATGACTGCTGCTGTGTTCGGTAAACATCTTTTCCTTAATACTTTCAACATATCTTCCCATGTGCTGTCGGTTTACTGATTTGTACAATGGTGCGAGAACTTCGCATTAGCCATCACGGGCTCGATGTACGAGAAGAAGTTGAAGGCTGCCTACACTCGATAGATCGGTTATGCAAGCGGCCAGAAGCGGATCATCTATACCGCTTCACACAATAATCCTCCTCCCACCTTGATCAAGGAAACCTTAGAAAGATTATCTATGCTTCCTGCCCGGGTAGAAGAGCTAAAAAAGTCTGCCGCTAGAACGGGCGCTTTGGCCGTGCTAACCCGGGCAAAAGCGTGGGTACCTGACTTTGATCCAGTGGAAGCGGCCCAAGGTTATCCCAGTTTGAAGGAAGACGGAACAGAATTTGGCAATGATGACGAATCATAAACTGGGAAGTACGCCCATTGGCCTGTCAACTGGTTGAGGAAGCGGATCTCTCGTATTATCAGGCAAGTTATGATGATAAGAACAGACGGGTTGTTGCACCAATTCCAGAAGCGCAAAATCTTACCCCACCAATCCGTAAGCACACTTATGCCCCTGACATTGAACCGTCCACACTTATAAGCGATGAAGCTGTATTCCAAGCCCTAACTGGGATCGACTGGGCAACTGTTGACTTCCAGCCACTGGGTAGGGAGGAGGGAGTTGAACCGGCGAGATGATCCGCAACCGTCAGGCCAAGTTGGTGACCAATCATGAACCGGAGGCCGGTTTAGTCTTCAACATGCTGTAACATGTATTTGAGAAAACAATTATCTTTTTGGGCACTGAAACGCCTTGTAACAGGCTAGTAAAAATACTTGGTCTGGTATGCCTTCGCGCATTTTTATCTGCGACTGATGCTTGCTTAATCCGACATGCTGAAGATATGATATTCATAATCCATAGCTATTTATTCAAGCTGTTCCTATAGATAAAAAGCTTAAAGTGCCCTGGAGGTTTACCCCCGGGCGGGTCATGATGCCCAAATATATATATAACCAAGGTTTATAACCAAGGTTGTTAAAGATAACCAAATATGGAAATATATAATACCTGTGACCTTTAGGCATAATGTTGGCTGACCAACGTTGTAGTGAGGGTCATAACCCTACTTTGGAGGGTAAGTAACTCCTGTTATATGATGCCGGTTTACAATAAAACCGTTCCGGGTTGTAATAAACACCGGTTTATTCCATACTGGTGACTTTGAGTCAAAACCATACCGGGCTGATAGTCTCCGGATTTCATCGTGTACTGACAACTTGTAGTTGACAGCCTAACCGGGTTGATAAACACCGGTTTAAAAACATCACAAATCTTATAAAAACAAAGAAAATTTAGCAAAAGGCAAATAAAACCGTTGTAGTCGAGGCTTTTCACGGGCTGCCAGGCCCCAAATTCGAGGCTTTTCATGGGCTGCCAGGCCACTGAGTTAAACCATTTTTGCAAATCCTTTTAAGATGGTCCTCAATCCTTAACCAATCATCGTTTTAACTTGACAAGTTCAGGGTCTTCATTTTAGAGTAACTTGTCAAAGTTCGAAGGGTCATACCAAGTTTACCTAGGCGGAGTGACTTACTTAAATAGGCAGGCTAACCCGGGGTTTTAGGTGTATATACCAGGCTTCCAAGCCATGGCTTGATGGCCTATTACAAGTGTAGATTCTTAGTTCATTTCGACAACAAAGAATCCCCAAGTAACATTTTGAGTTGTGCTCAGTGGGTGCCTATGTTTGAGCTGTTGTTTTACAACACTCTCTTTAGCCCCGGATTGATTTGGCTTTGAGCCGATCAAGAGGTGTGACTATGGTCCGGATACGACCAAGCCCCCAAGTGATGTTGTGGCGTTGCGCCGATCAGAGGTGTAGCTATGGTTCGGATACGACCAAGCCCCCAAATGATGTAATATAAAGCTTTGAGAAGCTAAATCAAGGGGTAAACCGGACGCCGCTTTATAAACAGAAGCTCCATGTAACAACACATGATGTAAGAAAACAACAGATACCCCGCTTTAGCTGAGGTTCCGGTTTATTATATTGATCATAATATATACACGGTCATAATATGTACATAAGCAGAGCCTATGGCTCAAGTATAGTAGGGCCGAAGATGAGCAATATTCCACGGCCGGTTGGTCTCCTCATCCGATTTACGTGAGTCTTTGCGCTCTCGAACATCGATCGGTAGTATGACCCGTTATGCAAATTCTTGCGACCACAAAGGGTCCTTCCCAAGGGGATAGCTTGTGCATATCCGTGCGATCTGGATGAGTCAAAGCACCAAATCGCCTTCTTGAAAGGTTCTGGTTCTAACCCGACGGCTATGATAACGACGCAAATCTTGCTGATAAATCGCCGAACGGGCTGCCGCCATGTCACGCTCCTCATCTAACAGGTCAAGAGCTTCCTGCCGTGCCTTCTCGTTATCAACTTCAACATATGCCGCTACACAAGGTGAGTCATGACGGATGTCACTAGGAAGAACCGCTTCCGCTCCATAAACCATGAAGAATGGTGTGTATCATGTCGATCTGTTGGGTATGGTATTGATGCTCCATAACACAGAAGGCAACTCCTCAACCCAACAACCCGGCGTCCGTTGCAAAGGAACCATAACCCGGGGTTTGACGTCTCTCAAGATCTCTTGATTGGCCCTATCCGTTTGACCATTGGACTAGGGGTGAGCCACTGATGACACATCAAGCCGGATGTGCTCACGTTGACAGAACTCCTTCATGGCACCCTTTGACAGATTGGTACCATTGTCTGTTATAATGTTGTGTGGAAAGCCAAACCGGAAGATCACCTTTTTGATGAATTGAACCGTCGTAGCTGCATCACACTTACTAAGCTGCTGCCTCCACCCACCGTGAACTTATCAACCGCCACCAAGAGGTGGGTCTTCTTGTCCTTGGATCTCTTGAAAGGCCCAACCATATCCAGCCCCCAAGTTGCAAACGGCCAGGTGATTGGAATCATCCTCAATTCTTGAGCCGGTATATGAGCGCGCCTTGAGAATTTCTGGCAGCCATCACATCTTTTGACCAAGTCCTTTGCATCAGCATGAGCTGTCAACCAATAGAAACCGTGACGAAACACCTTGGTCACCAAAGACTTTGAACCGGCGTGGTGACCACAATCTCCTTCGTGGATCTCACACAAAATTTCACGGCCTTCTTCAGGAGACACACAGCGTTGAAACACCCCTGTCACACTGCAATGATGTAACTCCCCATTGATAATAGTCATAGACTTGGACCACCGGATTATCTGCCTGGCCAAAGTTTCATCCTCTAGTAATTCGCCCCGGTTCATATATGCCAGATATTGAACCGTCCAATCCGGGATAACATGAAGAGCCGCCACCAACTGAGCTTTTGGATCAGGAATAGCCAAATCCTCTTCACCAGGGAGCTTAACGGACGAATTATGCAACACATCCAGGAAGACATTAGGTGGAACCGGTTTACGTTGGGAACCTAAACGGCTTAAAGCGTCCGCCGCTTCTTTCTTCTGACGGTCCACATGTCCACCTGATAACCTTTGAAGTGACCTGCAACAATATCCATCTCACGACGATATGCCGCCATGAGTGGGTCCTTGGAATCCCAAGTGACGGACACTTGTTGAGCCACCAGGTCCGAGTCACCGAAGCACTTAACGCGGCTTAGGTTCATTTCCTTAGCCATCCGAAGACCATGGAGTAAGGCCTCATATTCAGCCGCATTGTTAGTGCAAGGGAGCATTAAACGGAGAACATAACAAAAATTATCACCTCGTGGGGAAGTTAATACGACTCCAGCCCCCGAGCCCTCCAATTGACTGGATCCATCAAAATGAATAGCCCAATAAGTATGATCCGGCTTCTCTTCTGGCGCTTGTATTTCTGTCCAATCATTGATGAAATCCACAAGTGCCTGAGATTTGATCGCCATTCGGGGTATGTATTTCAACCCGTGAGGCCCGAGCTCGATAGCCCACTTAGCAATCCGGCCAGTTGCTTCCCTGTTTTGGATTATATCCCCCAAAGGAGCAGAGCTGACCATTGTGATGGGATGACCTTGGAAATACTGCTTAAGCTTCCGGCTTGCCATAAAAACCCCATACACCAATTTTTTCCAATGTGGGTACCTCTGCTTGGACTTGATAAGTACTTCACTGATATAGTAAACCGGCCGCTGAACCGGATATTCCTTTCCTACCTTCTTGCGCTCCACCACAATAGCCACACTAACAGCCCGAGCGTTAGCTGCTACATATAGCAACAATGGCTCTTTGTCAACCGGAGGCGGCAAGAACCGCGGATTAGCCGATTGCGCTTTAAATCCTCAAACGCTTCATTAGTGGCGTCACTCGAACGAAGTTATCCGTTTTCTTGACATCGATATAAAGGGATGGCCTTCTCGCCAAAGCGTGATAAACCGGCTCAACGCGGCAATCCGCCCACCAGCGTTGAACATCATTGATACACTTCGGTTTGGCCAAGGAGGTGATGGCTTTGATCTTTCGGATTAGCTTCAATGCCTGTTAGACACCAAAAACCCAAGAGCTTGCCTGCAGGTACACCAAAGACGCACTTGGCCGGATTAAGCATCATTTTGTAAACTCGCAGGTTATCGAAGGTTTCCTTCAAGTCATCAATCAACGTCTCCTTCTTCCGTGATTTCACCACAATATCATCCACATAGGCGTGAACATTGCGGCCGATCTGTTTATGAAGACAATTCTGCACACACCGTTGATAAGTCGCCTGGGCACTCTTGAGCCCAAAGGGCATGGACACATAGCGAAGGCTCGAAGGGGAGTTATGAAGGTTGTCTTCTCCTGGTCCTTAACTGCCATTTTGATCTGATGATAACCAGAGTATGCATCCAAAAAGCTTAACGCTCGCAACCCGCCGTAGCATCAATAATTTGATCAATACGGGGGAGGGCAAAAGGATCTGCTAGACAAGCTTTGTTGAGATCTGTGTAATCCACACACATACGCCAAGTGCCATTCTTCTTAAGGACCAGCACCGGATTAGCCAACCACTCAGGATGAAATACTTCAACAATGAATCTAGCCGCCAAGAGCCTGGCTACTTCTTCTCCAATAGCCTTGCGTCTTTCTTCATTGAACCAGGGGAGAAACAGCTTGACCGGTTTATACTTGGGATCAACATTGAGAGTGTGCTCAGCGAGTTCCCTCGGTACACCTGGCATGTCAGAAGGCTTCCACGCAAAGATGTACCGATTCTCACGGATGAACTCGATGAGCGCGCTTTCCTATTTCGGATCCAAATTAGCGATGATGCTAAACTGCTTGGACGAATCGCCAGGCACGAAGTCAACAAGTTTAGTCTCATCAGCCGATTTGAACTTCAGGGCCGGATCATGCTCTGTAGTTGGTTTCTTCAATGAAGTCATATCTGCCGAATCAACATTGTCTTTGTAAAACTTCAACTCTTACATTGCACAAACCGACTCAGCATAAGCGCATCACCTTCTTCACACTCTAGAAGCGATCTTGCGGCTCCCATGCCTGATTATAGTTCCCTTGTGACCCGGCATCTTGAGCTGCAGATAGACATAACAAGGCCGTGCCATAAACTTAGCATAAGCTGGCCGTCCAAAGCAGGGAGACGCGATCACGGGCTTTTGATTTTCACCACTTCAAAGGTCAAAGTTTCTGATCTTGAGTCATGCTCATCTCCAAAAGCCACCTCCAAAGCTATCTTACCAATAAGATATGCCGATTTACCAGGCACCACACCATGGAACACCGTATTGGACGGTTTAAGATTTTTATCTGTTAACCCCATGCGACGGAAAGTTTCATAATAAAGGATATTGATACTACTCCCTCCGTCCATGAGTACCTTAGTGAACTTATAGCCCCCCACCTGAGGTGCCACCACGATGCCGGATGACCGGATTGTCATCCGGGCGGATGATCTTCTCTACTCCACACAATCGGCTGCTCGGACCAGCGCAAATAACGGGGCACCGCCGGTTCAACGGCATTCACCGCCCTTCTATGAAGCTTCTGATCGCGCTTGTCCAGGCTAGTGGTGAAGACATGATACTGTCCGCTATTTAACTGCTTCGGGTTGCTCTGATAACCTGACTGCTGCTGCTGCTGATTGCCCTAATGATTATAGCCACCTTGGTTGCCCTGATTACCTTGATTGTTATGTCCACCCTGATTACCATGGAAGCCTGAACCGGAATTTCCTCCGCCATAACCCGGCCCATGAGATCCGGGGCCTGAACCGCCACCCGGTCCATGATCATACCGAAAAAGATCAGAATTTTTGAACTCCTGCATGATATAACAATCCTTCCAGAGGTGCGTGGATGGTACCTCCTTCGTCCCATGCTTTGGGCAAGGCTGGCTCAACAGATAAGACAGGCGGTCCGGGTTAGGACTCGGTCCTCCACCGCGCTGGGGCGGTTTACCCTTACGCCGCTGGCCCTTGTCATGTGTGTTGGTGTTAGTCACAAAGTCTAAACTGTGGTCTGCCTTACGTTTGCCGCCGTTTCCATGACCCGCCGGGTTGTGGTCTTTGCCCTTAGCGTTGCCGCTCCTTTTCCCTTCCTGTCTTATCATCATCAGACTCGGGATCCTTGGTACTATCAGAGTCGGCATACTTCACCAGAGCGGCCATGAGAGTTCCCATGTCATTACAATGACGTTTGAGCCGTCCCAACTTCAACTTCAGGGGTTCAAACCGGCAATTGCCTTCCAAAGTTAAAACTGCAGTATCAGCGTTGATGTGGTCCGATGAATGCAAAATTTCCGAAACTCGGCGCACCCAACGGGTTGTTGACTCTCCTTCCTCCTGGACACAGGCAGCTAAGTCCACAATTGACATGGGCTGCTTGCATGTATCCTTAAAATTCTGGATAAACCGGGCCCCTCAACTCGACCCATGACCTGATAGAATTAGCCGACAAGCTCTTTAGCCAAGTGCGGGTCGTCCCCTCTAGCATCATGGTGAAGTATTTTGCGCACGCCACATCATCCACATCCAGCATCTCCATGGCCGTCTCATAGCTTTCAACCCATGTCTCAGGGGAAAAATCGGCGGTGTAATTCGGCACCTTGCGCGGGCCTTCAAAATCCTTGGGCAGGCGCACATTGCGCAACGCTGGGACAAGACACGGTACTCCCAAAGAACTAGAAGTAACTCCTGGTTCCACCGATGTGGTTGGACGAACCGGAGATGGTAGACGGCTTCATGCTACGCTTCTTTCGGCCTCTCTACATGCCCGAGCCCGGTCCACCACCTCCTGAGCATCACCAGCACCACCCGCCGGGTTATTGCCACGGGGCGGATCACGGTTCCGCGCATTGCTTGACACTCTCAGTTCATCCATACGCCTGCTGTAACTCCGGCTTGGGCGGGGAGTGGAATGGATCCGATCGCAACTATATGAATAAGCCTCCTGCTGAACCAAAGCTGTCTGAAGAAGCTCCCTAACCCGACGCGTCTCGACCGCCGCCAGAGATTCGCCTTGATCGGATGGCTGCCCGGTAGTGAAGCGGCGGCGACAATGTTGTCCATCGGGTTAGAGTAATGACCTGGTGGCGTCGGGACATGCTGTGTCACAATATTGTTTTGATGAGGTGGATCCACCGGACATGGGTGAACCGGCACCCCCGCTCCAGGTGCCTCCGCCCGGTTTACCACCGGCGGATTACTGGTCCCTGCTCCTGGGGTATTAAAGAGGTTCTTAGCTTCGTAAACCGGCGGCAGGCGAGATCGGTACCTCCTCTTCAGGACATCGTTCGACGCGCTCTGATCCAGCATAATCTGGTAAGCCTGTGCATCCAATGCGGCCTGCTCCGCAGCCATCCTGGAATCCTCAGCTGCCAAGTCGGCTTTGGCCTGAGTGATCTGATCTTTCACTTTTGCAATTTATGCATTGTGTGCATCCTGATCCACCGGGTTAACTTCCGCCATCAGTGTTGCCAAAGCGTCAAACAAGTCAGATAGGACCCGAGCCGGCGATCGTACATGACCTCCTGCCCCGGCTGCTGTCGCCGCTGTTGATCCAGAAATCATCGCCGCTGCGGTCGAAGAGTGGAGCGCTGGTTGCGTACCGGCCATGAAGATTGCAACCCAGTTTGGCAGATCAAAGGAGTCCGGAATACTGTCGCCACAGGAACAGCCCTCGATCCGGCCATCTTGCAACTGGTACAACTACTCGGTCTCTCCAGTCGATGACTCGTCACCGGAATAAACGACGGTTTCACCACCAGAGTCTGATCTATCCTCAGATTCCCCTTCGTGGATGACTCCCACGAAGGCACGCTTCATGACAGGCTTGACCCGGGCAGATCTCGCACGCTGAGCCATTTCGACAAGGTCGGTATAGATGTCCGGCTCAGGGCCTGGTTCGCCGATCTTGCCAATGAAAACGTGTATGCCACCAAAGGGGACCCGGTACCCGTACTCGGGGCCCCAGCCTGCATCGTCGATGTAGAGCTTGCCGCGACGACTCTTGGTCATCCGGCCCACAGCGTAGCCCTTGAGTCATTTGAAGCTGCCCTCTAAGAACTCGAAACCATCGTGCGATAGCCCCACGGTGGGCGCCAACTGTCGTGGGTTTGTCACGGTAGATGTCCTCGTGAAAGGACTTAATCGTGGAGCCATTGCTACGGGTTAGCTTAAAGGGGTTAAACCGTACAAGGGACATGAGAGTTTTATACTAGTTCGGACCCTTACGATGAAGGTAAAAGCCTACGTCTAGTTGTGATGGAATTGCTGGGGTTTAGATGACCAGGGAGCGAATACGCTTTGCCTGAGTCTCGAGTTGTTGTCTGTTGTCCTTGAACACTTGTTGGGTCATCCCCTTATATACATGGGTTGGCGATCGGTTTTATAGAATCGAGGCCGGCTCATAAATGTATGTCAGCCCTGTCTGCTCTTTCTATCTTACAACACAATTTTACATATCAACACCGGTTTATGTCTATAGGCCTTAAACCGGCTCTGGGCCCTAGGCCTTCATAAAGCGTCATCGTCTGTCTTCATGGGCTTCAGATATAATAAATTACTTATGGGGTTAACCCGGCCTCTCCTGGCCGGTTTACGCCCAGTGGTAATATCCCCAACAGGTAGGGTTAGGTTTCATACTATGCTAGGGTTAGGGTTATGTGTGTTTTTATGTTGGGGTTAGGGTTAGGGTTATGCTATTGTTAGGGTTGTTGTTATTGTTAAGTGGGGTTAGGGTTGTTGTTTCATATCTATGTTAGGGCTTATGTATTTTGTGCAAGTACTTGGTTAAGTACTTACTTGATATATGTGTTTTTTGTTATTGTAGGGATGGGAAGAACATGTGTTTATGTTCATCATGTGGATAAAGAGGCCTTTTTGAAAGGCAATGTTGAGCCGGACCCGGATGAGCTTGACATGGTGTTTGAGAGTAGTCCTAGCTATAGGGAGCTCTTGGAACAAGTGAGGAAGGATTTGAATTGGATGGACCCAAATGACGTTGTTGAGTTCGAGGAAGGCATAATGTTGGTTTTGGAATGCACATCCGTTGGAAGACAATGCGTGTGAACTCCGAGCAACGTTGGGTTGCATACAAGGAGACGGTTGCCGAATCTCTAGACAAGGCTCTTGAGTTATTTGCCTCCAAGAAGGTTGGGTCTACTTTGCATTTGGACTTGAACCGGAACCCCTCCCCGTTGGTTGCTAGCACTCCCCCACCCATGAAACAAGATCAAATGAGTGAACCTCATTTCATGCAACAAGATTGGCCAACATTGAGCCCGACTCCAAACAACCAAAATGAAGTTTTTGAAGAGGAGAACGATGAGTATGAGGAGGATGACAACGAAGTTGATCTCCATGCCAAGAATGTGGGTGATCTCGACCAATATCATGTGCAAGAGACAATGGACCAATCCATCCCTTTTTCCTGTGCATATGCATCGGACTCGGATGACGATGGTCCCGATGAAGAAGTTGATGAGGAGGGGTTCACACCGATGGAGGCCCAAGCATTCAAGAAGGTATTCGGGCGGGATCACAAGACACCATTGTTCAAGGATCTTAGTCTCGCGGATGAAGCCTTGTGGATGGTGGCAAATGCATATCCTGGGCCAAGTTCTCACCGTGATTTGGAAGATGGCAAGAACGGGATATTTCCCGATTGTGAGTTTGATTCTTTCTTGGAATTGAAGATGTGGCTCGACAACTACTCGGTTACGCATTATCGTCCACATAGAGTGGCCAACTCGGACGTCCGTGTGTGTTACACGGTTAAATGTGAAGTGCCAAGATGTCCATGGATTGTGCGTGCAAGGCCATGGAAAGGAGGTCCCACTTGGCGCATAGTGAGTTGTCTACCAACTCACATGTGCCGGCACAAGAATGCGGATGGCGAGCTTGTGTACCAACAACACAGACAACTCACGTCCGAGTTCATCGCTTACAGGCTTTTGAACCAAATATCTACACTTCCAACAATGAGCATTAAGAGTGTCATTGACATTGTGAAAGCCATCTTTCATTACAAGATCAAGTATGGCAAGGCATGGAAGGCGAAGCAAGCCGCATTCAAGATGTTATATGGCAATTGGGAGGAAGCATACAACCGACCCCCTAGGTTGTTGTTAGCTATGGCCGCTACAAACCCAGGCATGGTTCATGTGGTCGAGCCTCACGGGCACCAAACATTGATTCACAACAGGAGGACCATGCGAGTATTTGGCCATGCATTCTGGGCCTTTGAGCAATGCGTGAGGGCTTTTAAGCATTGTCGGCTAGTCATCGCCATTAATGGCACGTTCTTGACCGGACAATACAAGGACACTCTTTTGGTTGCAATAGCACATGATGCCAATAACCAGGTGTTGCCTTTGGCTTTCGCTTTGGTTGAGGTGGAGAAGAATGATAACTAGGAGTGGTTCTTGCATCAACTGAGAACAAGGGTATTATCGGCTGAAAGGGAAATTTGTGTCATATCGGATCGCCATCCAGGAATTCTAAATGCGGTTGTGGTTGACATTCCCGGACATACAAAGTTGCACCATCGATGGTGCATGAGGCACTTTTGTGCAAACTTCTATAGGGCATGTGGTATCAAGGAGTTGGCCGATGATCTTCAAGATTGTTGTCTTGCTTTCTCCGACATGCGGTTTGCCACGTTGTTCAATGCATTGCTCAGACACAAGAAACTTGACCCCGGTGGTCTTGAGTTTCTCAATAGGAACATTATCGAAAGAAATATGTGGGCACGTGCTTTCGATGAAGATGGTCGGAGGTACGGCCAAATGACAAGCAACATGGCAGAATGCTTCAATAAGGTGCTCAAGGGTGTACGTGCATTACCCGTGACGGCAATAGTTCAATACACCTTTGACAAGATGAATGTGTACTTTTTAAAGTACTCAATGGAGACGGATAAGCAGATTGTTGGTGAGAACAAGGAAAATCACAAGTATAATTTCCAACCAAAGGTTGAAGAATGGTTGGAATTTCAATCACGAAAGGTAGAGTCCCAAGAAGCTGTTCTATATGACAACAACAAGTGGAAGTATGAAGTGAAAGAGCCTGGAGGAACCTCAAACGATGGCCACCAACACGGAGGCCGCGCTTTCAAGGTCTCCCTAACATGGTGTGATTGCAGCTGCATGAGGCCGTCGTTGCTTCATCTGCCATGCTCGCACTTGTTAAACACCCGTGTTAGAAATGTTGACGTCAATCACCCTCTTACCGTGCGGGAGTCCGAGTTCTCAAACATGACGGTAAAGAATAGATGGGCTCCCCGGTTTGAGCCATACTTGGACCAATCACAATGGCCGGACCCGGAATTGAAGGTCATTAGATGGGGAAGACGTAAGAAAAAGCGTCTTAGAGGTGACATGGACGGATGGGGCTGTGGTGGCGGTCGAGAATACGGCACCGGCCAATTCCAAGAGCCTCGTGAGCAATCCCGTTGTGGGGACTGCAGTCATGGGGGACACAACACAAGAACTTGTCCCAAACCAAGAAAGAGATCAAAGAAAAATGATGCAAGCACAAGCCAAGCAAATGATAGCCAACCAAGTCAACCAAGGAGTAGCCAACCAAGTCAAACAAGTGCCCAAGTGCCAAACCAATCAAATCAAACAAGCCAACAAGGAACTAGGCAACAAAGAGGGAGTCAACTAGGTCTTAGAAGAGGCCATGGTGATGGTCTTGGCCATGGTGGTGGTAGAGGCCGTGGTGATGGTCTTGGCCGTGGTGAAGGTCTAGGCCGTGGTGATGGTCTTGGCCGTGGTGGTGGTAGAGGCCGTGGTGATGGTCTTGGCCTTGGTGGTGGTAGAGCCTGTGGTGGTGGTCTAAGCCGTGGTGGTGGTCTAGGCCGTGGTGGTGGTAGAGGCCGTGGTGATGGCCTAGGCCTTGGTGGTGGCTATGGCGGTGGTGGTGATCTTGGCCTTGGCGGCGGCCGTAGTGGAGGAATGTTCTCTTGGCTCAATGGACCATTGTCGTATGTGACTTACTATGATCTTGTTATTTTGGCTCAATGTTTGTGTTGTCATTTTGCATTGTGTGACTAACTATTATGTTGCCATTTTTGTAGGTATGGAAACAATGAAGGGGGTGGAGGACACGGAGGGGGAAGGTGAGATCCCTTGGTGGTGGGAGGAGGAAGAAGAAGAAGAAGAGAGGAGGAAGAAGAAGGGACAAGGACCGTGACCTTCTTATGAATCAAATGTGTGCTACTGTGTACTATGAGTCCTAAATGACTATGTGTTTTGGCTCAATGTTTGTGTTGTCATTTTGCATTGTGTATGACTACGTGATTGGACTACTCTATGTGTGTATGACTATGTGATTGGACTACTCTATGTGTTATGTGTGCATGACTATGTGATATAGCATGCGAACCACAAAACCTAAAAAGCAATTGTTATTTAAAATCAGCAGAGAGTGCACCGCCCATGGGTAAGGCGCTGCACTGTAAAATGCAGCGCCTGACCCATAGGCGCCGCACTACACAATGAAGCACCTCTCCCTTAGGTGCTGCACGTCTGGACATGCCTATCCAGAGAGCAAAATAGCGGTTCCAGTAGGTTTTGGGGGCAAAAAAAATTCTAAGTCATAGTGCAGTACCTATAGGTCACGCACTGGACAGTGCAGCGCCTTAGTTCTCGGTGCTGCACTGTCTAGTGCGGCGCCTGACCCATGGGCGCTGCACCCTGACTTAGAATTTTTTTCCCCCAAAACCTACTGGAACAGCGCCTAAGGAATAGGCGCCGCACCTATTTAATGTGCAGCGCCCATGCCTTAGGTGCTGCACATCTCAGTGTCAATTATGCAGCCCCACCCCCTTCCACCCACCCCACCCCCACACGCCCCCACCCCAGACACAAACCCGAAGCTCAGTGCCTCCCCCTCTCAAATCCTTCTCAGGTCCGGAGATTTTGTGCGTGGATCTCGAAGCCAACCCCTCCCTTAAGGTAATATCCTCCGATCCCCTCATTTTCATCCAATTGAAATATCACATTACTTCATACCATGGTAGTTTGGGGAAACCCTAGTTGTTGATTGGATTTGGAAATTTGTTGGGAAACCCTAGTTTTGGCAAGGGTTAGGCATTTGAATGTGTTCATGCATTTACCTATGTAAATTTGTGGGGGAACCCTAGTTTTGTAGGCATGGCTTCATCCGGTTTCATGACGAGGCCACCATGTGCTAACCAAGAGGACATACCGAACAAGTGGGGGGACGCATCTTTGGACAAGGTGAAGGAGAAAGATGTCAACATCCCCCCATGTTGGTGTGGAGATGTTTGCAAGGTGAAGGTGTCCACCGACCGAAAGAAGTGTTGGACGGAAGGGAGGAGATATTTTGTATGCCCCAACTATGCTTGTGATCATGCGCTTCCAACTAACGTTTATGACCAACCACCGGTAACTTAGAGAAGTAGAATTTTATTGTCAAATGTGTGTCAGCACTAACAAAAATTATGTATGCAGTCACCGCCTCCTCTATGCAAGTACTTCACGTGGATAGATCATGAAGTGCCAGAAGATGTCCAAAAGGACCAATATCAAGATTGTCTTAGGCGCCAGCGATGGTTCGAAGAATCGTTTCGAAGAGGCTTGGAGGAAGAGCGCCATCAAAAGGAGAGGATGGAGCGGAAGAAACGAGAGTAGGAGAGGGCACGCCAAGCGAAACTTGCTCGTGAGAAGGAGAGGGCAAGAAAGCGTGCAAAGGCTCGCGAGGCGCAAGAGGAGGACGAGGCACATGACAAGAAGGGGAAATGGCCTCGCTCGACTCAGTAGGGACTTCGCTTTGGTGCACTCGTCATGGAACCGGATTTACCCATGCCATATTTTCATGAACTATCTACTAGGGCAAGAAGCCATTTGTTGTCAACTATCTTCTAATGAATGTGTCGTGAACTTGTGAGGTTATGTGAGATGTTGGTGAACTTTATTCTAGGCCAAGCTGCCATTTGTCATTTGTAATGAATGTGTCGTGAACCGTGTAGTACTAATGTTTGCATTGTCTTAAGTTATGAACTCATCGACATAAAATTTGTGTTTGTTCAAATTGCTATGATGCTCCAGTTATTGTAAGTATTGTGATGTTCCGGTGAATTGAAATTGCTTTCAACTCTGTTTTTGCAGTAAACGACAGTGCAGCGCCCAGACCACAGGCGCTGCATTCTACAGTGTAGCGCCCAAGGGATAGGCGTCACACAGCATAGTGCAGCGCTTGACCCTTGGGCGCTGCACACTGACTTAGCAATTTTCGGGTATGGTCAATGTTGCAAGTCTTCTGTGGCTCTCTGGATAGCCATGGCCAGATGTTCATCGCCTAGGAGGCAGCCTTTGTCTTTGTAAGTGCTGGCGCCTCGGTGTTGGGCGCTGATCTGACAAAGGTAACGCCTTCTGTTGGTGCTTGATCCGTTAAGCGCTAAAGCTGCAGAAACAGATGCAATTTTGGCTGCAAACTGAACTCACAAGTATGAATGTAGTGCTGTAAACTGCAGAAACTGAACAAAGAGAACTAATAACTTGAACATCACATCATTTAGGACAATTCAACATTACTACAAGTTCGCAAACACAAGTACCACACTAGTAAGAGATCACCAACATATGACATAACCTCACAAGTTCATCAACCTAATGAAACGGCTACAAGAGCACTTCCATAGTAAAAACACAAGCACTAATGCTTTCCGCGCGTGTTCCTGGTGCCACGCCTGCAGGCAATCTTCTTCTTCCTGTTAGGACGAGTCTCCTCTTCCTCCACTTTCTCCTCCGCCTCATCATCCAAGCTAGCCATCCATGAGGTCCCTACAACCACCTTTGGGTTGCCTCTGTTGTCAAAGTCGGTGGGCGTGTACCGATGTCGGTGCGGAGACGACACCTATGGGATCACAAGAATCCCAACTACGGTTGCGGGGCACGTGGTCGTGAGAAGAGCAGATCAAATAGATAGCACACGGGTTCTTTACCCAAGTTCGGGCCGCGAGATGCGTAAAACCCCACTCCTGCTTTGGTGGTTAGCTTATTTGTGTTCTTGAGCTAGCTATGGGGCGTGAGGAGCTCCAAAAAGCCGAATCCCCCTCCTAGTCACCTTGGGCCTCCTTTTATAGGGAAAGGGGTTGCCACAGTGGCGCACAGGAGGTGGACAGGGTACAATCATACGAGTTTATCCCTCGCATTACATGACAAGGCGCCACAAATGCATCTTGCTTAGGTGTCCTTGCTCTACCGGGGACGGGGGAGAGCCCAGTCTCGTCCGCCGCCGCTTCCTTTCGCGTTGACACGCGCCCTGGCCAGCAGTGCCTGTGGTGCCATGTAGGCAGGCAGCTGAGGTGGCGCCGTGGTGGGTCTCCACGAAGGTTCGCTTGCCGCCACGCAGGTGCCTGCCCAACTGGTTGGGTCGGCAGCTGCATGGTGGAGGCTCGATTGGCGCGGGCCCGATGGTGGCCCTACGGGTGTCCTTGGCAGGGGCCTTGCCGCAGCCCCGGCAAGGGCCTTGCCGGGGCCCCGGCAAGGGTCTTGCCGCGGCGCCTGCTGTCATCCCCGGCAAGGCTCTTGCCGGGGGCCTCGTGGTCCTCCTTGGCCAGGATCCCGCCAAGGGTCGTCATCTTTGATAGTATGTATCTGATCTTTGAATGTCTTCACAAAGATCTGCATGCCACCACGGGGATGCCTCCCGAATCCTTTTCCCCATGGGGGGGGGGGGCAGTGGACTCAAAGGTGATTCGCTCCGTGGGCGTGGGGTGAGCCGCTCCGGCATGGGCCTTGCCGGGTTTGCTAAAACCGCCCCCCGGCAAGGATCTTGCCGGGGGAGTCTGCTTCGCCCCTTTGCTCTTTGTGGTCTTGGTCTTGGCGTCGTTGTGCTCCTTTCGGGCTTCGGCCTTACCTCGGCTTACCTTCTTTGCCCTGCTTTAGCGTGGCGGGCGTCAGGTTTCAGACTGCCTGCACGCAGTTAAAGGTGTACCCCTCTTTCAGACGTACCGACAGAGCCCCGGCCTGGGCCATACGTAAGCGCAATAGCGTCGTTGGGCTAGGCCCAAAGACGGTGCGCGGGCAGGCAAGGTGGTTTTTACCGCGGTAAGTTTTTTTGTGCGTTGTGCTTCTCATGCCTCCCGCGCGTGGCTCGGCGTGGGGAGGCGTACGTGAAGTGGGTGGCATGCGTGGGGCTGAGCTCTGCACGCATGCGTCACGTCAAAATAAAAGGGGGCGGTTCGCGCCTTCCCCATAAACGGAGGGAGGCGCGGAGGTGCGACCCATTCACTGAATGGGGCCGGGGCGTGGTCTTCAAGGCGTCCACTCCCACGATCACGGGGTGGGGAGAGGTCGCCTCACCCGTCGCCTCGGTCCCGCATGCCTGCCACGTGGCTCTCATGCGCTCGGGGTGGCGAATGGTGAGGGCGGGAAACCGGGCCATCACGGGCCGGGGCAGCGGATCGGTCCCAGTTCCCTGCGCCTTCTGTGTCTTGATTGGTTGAGTGGGGCGGTCGTGCCCCCACCCCGTTCTTTTATAAAGAGCGGGGGGGGGGGGACGGCGTTCTGCACTCTTCCATCTTCTCTTTCCTTCAGCTTCCGCTCCCCCTCCCCCCATCTGCCATGGAGAGAGGGAATCCTGGCTCTTCAACTATGGCATCGAGGGTCGCTGCTCGACAACGCGTCCTTCCTTCTCCTTCATCTGTGGTGGCAGAGCCAGCCGCGAGGGGAAGGGGGAGGTGGCGAGGCCGTGGACGAGGTCGAGGTGCTCAGGGAAGAGGAGAACAGGGCGGTGCGCTGGCCCCGCCTCCACCAGCGGTTCCTCCCCCCACGGAGGGCCATGTTGGGGATGACCCTTGCGAGTTTTTCGTCAGGCTGCGTCGGCCACCTCGCCGTCGCCTTCGTCTCCCGACTCCCTTCGCGAGCGAGATGGAGTGGGATCCGCCGGAGTCACTGCGGCTGCACATGAGGGGTTGTTGGATCAGCGGTACGCGAGTTCGCGTCGACTTTCCAGCCCCTCAAGTGATGTATCTTGGTCGAGGGTGAAAGACGTTTGCTCACATCCACCGCTTGACGGCGGGGCTCACTCTCCATTTCAAGCTGATGGAGGGCGGCCTCCTCTCCGTTAAGGTCTTCGGGTGCTTCGGGACTCGGGCAAGGTGCTGCGTGGAGAGCTCTTCTGATAGCGAAGGCTCCTCCTCGGGCGGGAGTGGTGAGGAGGACAGCGGCAGCGACGACGAGGGTAGCAGGCGGCAGGATGACGGGTCCGACTAGGTGTCGGACGCCGCTCCGTGCGGCACCGGCGATCCCATCATCCGTGTCGCCGGCTTCCTGAACTTCTCGGGGTCGTCTCCTTGGGCGGCTGGTGTTGGGAGGCTGCGGAAGAGGAAGAGGACGGGCGGCAAGGCCGCCAAATAGGAGCACGCGGGCACCGATGTCTTCGACGCGTGCTGATGTCCTGCCGCCTCGTCTTCGAGCTCTGCTTCCGGCGCCGCCATCACCATCCAGCCTTCGGACGGCCACCGAGATTTTCCCTTGGTGTCTTCTGCCACCTGTAGCTCGTCTAGGCGCTCCTTTTGCCCTTCTCGCCTCCTTGACCTGCCTCCTGAAGAGAGGGGCAAGAGAGGGGTTACGGGCACCTTATCTCTTTTTAGTTTGTAAGCCTTCGGGCCTAGGCTAAACTTAGAAACTTGTAATCCCATCATTCATGTTTTTCATTATCTATGGACTGTCCCTGGGTGGAATGTTTTTAATGAAAAGGGATGCTTGACGGGTCGTTTGTTTGCGGGTAAAACCCACGACAAGGAATAAATCCTTGATATCTCTAAGATAAACATTTCCTTGCCCGGCAACAAGCCCTGCCGTCTTCCCACTTCACTCGACCTTCCTCACGCTTTTGGCGGAGGCAGGGATGAGGCGGAGTTCGAGCTCCTCGTTTCATCCTTTTCTGCCGCTGACCATTTACCAAACCTGGCCCTGTGAACGAGCCCTAGAGCCTAGAGTTTTTTTGGGGAGCACGGCAGCTTGGGGAACAACGAAGTTTCACATACCTCAGTCCACAAGGGAATGCATGATAAGGAATGAAGTACTTATCTAAAGCTGCAGCCCCCGGCAACTCTGGATTGCCGTGGGTGAATCTTCGTACTCGCGGCCTCCAGCAATACTGGCTTGCCGGGGTCCCCCTCTTTTTCTTCCTTCGTCCTCGAGTGATCCGGCAAGGATATCTGTGAGTCCTGCGAACCAAAGGAGACAAAAGAACGGCAAAGAAACGCACACTCGACCTCTAAGCTAGGGGTTAGTTGCCGACAAGCACTATCAACCCCTAACTGTGGGCGAGACTTGACCTAGCATGCATGCTATAACTTAGGGCGCCAGCGCTTCATTTATTTACGCTCAGGGTCTGCGTCTGGCTTTGTACAAAGGGTTACATGCATCATCGGCAATGCTTGTACAAAAGGTGGCTTGCCGGGGAGGCCCGTAAGCCGCGCCTCACGGGTAAAACATGTGAAGATGCTCAATGTTCTAGGAGTTACTCACTGGGACGGCATCTTCGGTCTCCAGGCGGACTGCGCCGGGCCTGGTGACTCGTGTTACCCGGTAAGGGCCTTCCCACTTTGGCGTCAACTTGTTGGAATTCCTGGCCGATTGAACGCGCCGAAGAACAAGGTCGCCTTCCTCAAGGCTTCGGGCATGAACCTTGTGGCTATAGTAGCGGTGCAAGGCTTGCTGGTAGCGTGCTGCTCTCCTGACCGCCGAAAGGCGATCTTCCTCAAGGAGCACTGCGTCATCTTGCCGCAGATTGCTCTTGCTCGAGCTTCGTCATAAACTCGGGTGACCGTGTATGAGTTCAATGGGGAGAATCGCTTACGCCCGTGATACTGTGGCAAAAGGTGTCAGGCCGGTGGCTCGATTTGGCGTCGTCCTGATCGACCAGAGAACCGCCGACAACTCATCAATCCAGCGCCTTCCACTCTTGTGCAGCCTGTCAAAGGTCTTGGTCCTTAAGCCTCACAATACTTTAGCATTTTCCCTCTCTGCTTGACCATTGCTCCGTGGGTGAGCAACGGAAGCGAAACAGACCTTGCTGCCGAGGTATCGGGTATATTGCATGAAGGTGTGGCTTATGAACTATGTGTCGTTGTCGGTGATAACCCTGTTGGGCACGCCAAAATGGCACACTAGTCCCTTGAAGAACTTGACGACTGACTGAGCTGTGACCTTCCTCACTGCCTCCACTTCCGGCCACTTTGTGAACTTGTCGATTGCAACGTACAAGTACTCAAAGCCCCCAACAGCAGGGGAAAGGGCCCAAGATGTCGAGCCCCTGCACCGAGAAGGGCCAGAGAGAGGAATGGTTTGAAGGGCTTGAGCTAGCTGATGAAGCTTCTTTGAATGGAACCGACATGCCTCACCTGGTGACTAGTGTCGTTGCATCCTGGAGGGTGGTGGGCCAGAAGAAGCCTTGCCGGAATGCCTTGCCGGCAAGGGCCCTTGACCCGATGTGGGATCCACATATGCCTCCTTGTATCTCTGCCAACAGCTCCAGTCCTTCCTCCAGGGGGATACACTTTAATTTCACACCGTTCGGCCTCTTCCTGTACAGGACGTCATCGACGAACTGGTACATGGTAGAGCTACGGGCTACTTTTTCCGCTTCTTCCTGCTCCTCAGGAAGTTCCCCGGTCCGAAGGAATCAAACAGTATGCTGTGCCCACGCCGGAGCCTGGGCCTTGACGGCGAGGACTAAAGGCATTTCCTCCACTACAGGAGCGGTAGTCTCGACGGCAAGAGCTTGATGCTCCGCCGGAGCCAGTCGTCCCGCGGCGGGCTCCGTATTCCCGGCAATATCCTTGCCGGCGGCCCCAGGGAGCTCGGCGGGAAAGTATTTGCCGGGCCCTGATTTCCTCCTCTTATTCTGCTCTGTTGATGGATCAACGGATGGCTGAGTTAGTTGAAGCACAAAGGTACCTGGCTCCACAGGTAGCTTGAGGGCAGCAGCTGCTTTTGACAGTAATCGGTGACATCGTTCTCCGCTCGAGGAACGTGTTCAGCTTTATACCGTCGAAACGCTTCTTCCAGCTTTCTCACTTCATCGGCGTAGGCCTTCATCAACGGGCTCGATAATCCTTGTTAACTTGCTTGACGACAAGCTGCGAAGTCTCCCCGACGATGAGTTTCTTGATTCCGAGGTCCGCGCGATCACGAGACCGGCGAGCAGCCCTCGTACTCTGCCGTATTGTTTGTTGACACCTCCACGGGAAGTGCATCCGGATCACGCATTTGAGGTGCTCCCGGTGGCGCGACAAGCAAGACGCCAGCCCCGGCGCCTGTAAGGAGAAAGCTCCATCAAAGTACATGATCCAATCACAACTTGCCTCTTTCTTGGGAGAGCGGTCTCTTGAATTTCTTCATCAGGTGTTGCGGTCCATTCTGCAATGAACTCTGCTAGGACTCGGCTCTGAATCGTCGAGGTACTTTCAAACTTGAGGCCAAAGCTGGACAGCTCCAGTGCCCATTCCACAATTCTCCCCGGTGCATCCGGATTGTGCAATATCCGTTGCAGAGGAAGCGAGTGACGACAGTGATCTCGTGTGCTCGGAAGTAGTGACGCGGCTTCCTCGAGGCCATAAGGAGGCCGAAGAGCAGTTTCTGCACACCGGAGTACCTTGATCTAGCCCCCTGCAGGAGGGAACTAACAAAGTAGACCGGGTGCTGCATCATTTTCTTCTTCGACGGCACTCCAACTGGCTGTGTTGTCTCTGCATTGGTGGTGTCGGGCTCTGCCGCTGCCATTTCCTCGTCGTCAACCTCTCTCTGCACCACCAGTGCGGCGCTGACCACTTGGTTCGTTGCCGCCAGGTATAGCAGCAACGGTTCTTGTGGCCTGGGCACAACTAGTACCGGCGTGGAAGAGAGGTATTTCTTCAAATCTTGCAATGCTGCTTCGGCTTCTGGCGTCCACTCCATTGGGCCCGCCTTCTTCAGGATCTTGAAAAAGGGGAGGGCACGCTCGGCAGACTTGGAAATGAACCTGCCCATGGCGGCAACGCAACCAGCGGTAGCGACATCCTTGATCCGCTTGGGTGCTTCAATCTGCTCTATAGCCTTGATTTTGTCCGGATTGGCCCCTATCCCACGCTGTGACACCAAGAACCCGAGGATCTTGCCGGACGGGACGCCAAAGACGCACTTCTCGTGGTTCAAATTTTGAGATTGATCAGGTTCGCAAATGTTTCTTGCAAATCCGGTATGAGGGTTGCCCTGTCCTTGGTTTTGACCACTATGTCATCCATATAAGCCTCCATATTTCTATGGAGCTGGGGTTCAAAACCAATCTGGACCGCCCTTGCAAACGTCGAACCAGCACTCTTCAACCCGAAAGGCATCCGTATGAAGCAGTACGTACCACATGGGGTGATGAATGTTGTCTTCTCTTCGTCTTCTCTTGTCATGAAGATCTGGTGGTAGCCGGAGTAGGCATCGAGGAATGACAACAGATCACACCCAGACGTGGAGTCAACAATCTGATCGATGCGCGGCAGCGGGAAGGGATCTTTAGGGCAAGCCTTATTGATATCTGTATAATCAATACACAGCCTCCACTTCCCATTTGCCTTGCGCACCACGACCGGATTGGCCAACCACGTTGGATGGAGCACTCCTCTTACCAAACCCACTGCTTCCAGTTCGCGGATCTCTTCTGTGATGAACTCTTGTCGTTCCAAAGCTTGCTTCTTGACCTTCTGCTTGACGGGCGCGCATGAGGCGGGCAGACAGCAGGTGGTGCTCAATCACCCTCACGGGAACACCGGGATGTCGGAAGCTTGCCACGCAAACACATCGACATTCGCCCGCAGGAAGGTGACGAGCGCGTCTTCCTATTTGTCGTCAAGGGCGGAGCTTATGGTAAAAGCTCCTCCCGTGCCGTCCTCATTGACAGAAACCTCCTTGGTTCCTGGTGGTACGGCCCTGGGCTTCTTGTTTCTGCCGGTGGAGCTCTCTGGCACGTCCTCAACGGCAGCGCTACACTCCGAAGAGGTGCGCTTGCCGGAGTGGGTGTCCGGGGTCACACCGGTCTTCTTCTTCTTCTTCCCTCCCGGAGTCCCAGCGGCAGGAGCAAGTGCCCTAGCGGCGGTAGCTGCTGCAACCGCTTGCTGGTATAGTTGGTCAGCACAAATCAGCGCATCTTTCTTGTCGGAGGGAATGGCGATGATCGTCACAGGTCTTGGCATCTTCAGGGTGTTGTAGGCGTAGTGTGACGCCGCCATGAACTTGGCCAGCGCTGGGCGGCCAAGGATCTCGTTGTAGGGCAAGGGGATCTTGGCAACATCGAACACGATCCTCTCCGTCCTGAAATTCAAGTCGCTTCCAAAGGTCACGGGCAGCGTGACCTTTCCCTTGGGTTGGCTCCTTCCCGGGTTGACCCACGAACGCGTGCCGTCTCTTCGAGGTCTCCATCGAGAATCTACGGTTTCTCGATCACGGCGGCGAGATCAAGTTCAGACCGGCCCGCCATCGACTAGCATCTTCGTCACCTTGAGGTTGCGTATTGTTGGTGAAACCAACAACGGCAAGCACCCAACCGCAGTGGTGCGGTCAGGGTGATCCTCGGTGTCAAAGATGATAGGTGTGCTGGACCACTTCAGCGGCCTTTGGGCACCAGACGACGGCTCTGCCGCTGTAACCTCTCGCGCCTTTGTTTAAGCCGGGCGGTGAGAAGTATGCAGTGAGGCTGACGCCGTCCGACGCACATGGCCTCTATAGCTACGAAACTCTTGGTCGCCGGATTCGCCGTCCTCTTCGTGATCGTCGTCTTACGGCTTTACATCACGGCCCGGCGGGCCTCTCCTGTTGCTTATCCTTGCCGTGACGGCCCGTCTGGCCATCACGCTTCTTGCCGGACCCCTCAGCACCGTCCGGGCCCTTCTCCTTGTCCCGCCTCTCATATTCAGCCCTCTGCTTCTCAGCGAGGAGCTCAACCTGTCAGAAGTCCTGGAGAGCATGGCCTTTTGTGCGATGGATCTTGCAGTATCGCTTGTCGGAGTTTCCAGGCTTCTCGGCAGCCGCCAAGGCCCGGCAAGCGACGCACCCGGCAACCTCCTTGCCGGGGTCGTCTGCCTTGGTTTTCTTGGTGGAACCGGTGTCATCAGATCCCTCAACGGCAAGCATGGTTTTTCCCTTGCGCTTCCTATTGCGGCGCCGGCCTTTCTTCGCCGGGGCGGCAATATCCTCATCTGAAGAGTCGGTTTCCACGCCGGCATCTTCGTCGGGGTACTTCCTTCCCTCTTCAGCTCGAGCACATTTGTCAGCAAGAACGTAGAGTTCTGCTACATCTCTCACCTTGTTCATTGCCAGCTCTTCACGCATCCTGCGGTTACGCACGTTCTGATGAAACGCGCTGATGATGGCGGCAGGGTGAACATCAGGGATATTGTACTGTACCCGGCTGAACCTCTGAATATACTTGCGGAGACTCTCGCCTCCCTTTTGAGGAATGACATGCAGGTCGCTTGCTTGGCCATGGGCTTGGTGGCCTCCAGTAAAGGCGCCTACGAACTCATGGCACAAATCCGACCAGGAGGAAACAGAGTCTACCGGCAAGTGCATCAACCACGACATGGCGTTGGGTTTGAGAGCCAACGGAAAGTAGTTCGCAAGCACCTTATCGTCGCGGGCTCCGGCAGCCTGCATCGCGATGGTGTAGACGCTGAGGAACTCGGATGGGTGGGTCTTGCCACTGTACTTTTCGCCCACGTCGGGTTTGAAGGTGCGGTGAGTGGGCCACTGGAACTGCCGCAGCTCATGGGTAAAAGCCGGACAGCCTACCTCGTGAGTAGGCCTCTGTGGCTCCCGGTGCGGGTGGCCCACAGCAGGCCCTGCTCGCCTGTCTGATTGGTGGCGCGCTCCGCGCCGATGCTTGATAGTGGTTCGAGCGTCTTTATGTTCGCATTCCCGAAGAACTTGGCGCTGGTCACAGTGGGCCCGCGGGTCGGACGATGCTACGGAGATCTTGTCGCCCGTAGCATCGCGACGGGCTGGCGTCCGCGAGACCGGGCGAGGAGGAGGTGAGTGCACCGTGGTTGCAGCGCCGTCGGCTCTCCTGCCGTTGGTGCTTGGGACTCCGTCGGAACGTCGTCCCGGGGGCTCCACCGGACCCGGTTCGTCGTTGTTGGCCACCGCAACAAGGCTTCGGATGGTGGCTCTCCATTCGTCGAGTTTCCCCGCGGTGGGAGGAAAATCAAGGAGCAACTGCGCGCGAGCCAGGGCTTCTGCTGGTGTTGGTGGTAGCGAAACCTGCACGGATCGCGACGCGCTTCGACTTCTGACCATGTCAGAAGGAGCTCTACCATGACCCTGCGGTCGCACGCCATCTTCACCAGCGCCTCGGCGAGCGGGCACGTCTTCTAAATCTCGGAGGTGGCGCTCGGGGCTCTTTCTGTGGCGACGCCCGGGGTCCTCGGCGGAATTATGCCGTTCGTTGCGCGTCGCTTGAGAAGAACGCGCCGTCGGCGCTGGTGTGGGAGTCTTGGAAGCCCTCGCGTCGCCTGCACGCGGGGTGGCAGCGATCTTGGAAGGCCCCGAACCACCCGCGGAGGGCCTGACTCCGTCTTTGGATTTGGCGGCATGCGGCCCGCTACCAGGCGCACGAACATCGCCGCCTCGCAAACTTCGGCTGCTGGGACAGTGTTGGTGTACGCGAACATCGCCCTGGGTCCTTTCTGCGACCGGTCCGCTGCTCGCCCGCGTCGCGACGGGGTGTCCGGCTTCCGACGGGCCAACCGCCACCTGTTGGGGAACGTTGCAGAAAATTAAAATTTTCCTACGGTTTCACCAAGATCTATCTATGAGTCCATCTAAGCAACGAGTTACGAGAGAGAGTTTGCATCTACATACCACTTGTAGATCGATGCGGAAGGCGTTCGAGAGAGTGGTGATGATGAAGACGTTCCCAACGTGATTCCGATCACCGATGACCAAATCTTGAAAGGACAGCACCTCCGTGTTCAACACACGTGCGGAGACGATGGCGTCTCCTCCGTCTTGATCCAGCAAGAGTGAAGGAGAGGTTGAGGAAGACAATTCAATGGCAGCACGACGGGCGTGGTGCAGTTGGTACGGCAGTTCTCCGGGGCTTCGCCAAGCTTCGGCGTGGAGAAAGAGAGGTGTTGGGGAGGGAGGGCTGCGCCTACACTGTGTATGCAGCCCTCGCCCCCACCCCTCTATTTATAGGAGGAGAGGGCAAAAGGGGGCCGGCCCTCTAGGGAAAACCCTAGGGGGGCGGCGGCCAAGGGAGAGGAGGAAAGGGGTGGCTTGCCCCCAAGCCAAGGCGCCCCTTTCCCCTTAGGGTTCCTCCTCCCCAAACCCTAGCCAAGCATGGGCCTAGGTGGGGGCGCGCCCAGCCCACCAGGGGCTGGCTCCTCTCCCACTTAGCCCATGTGGCCCCCGGGAGGGGTGGCCCCTCGGTGGACCTCCGGAACCCTCCCGGTGGCCCCGGTACTACAGTATACCCCGAAACTTTCCGGAGTCCGTTTAACCACTTTCCATATATAAATCTTTACTTCGGACCATTCCGGAACTCCTCGTGACGTCAGGGATCTCATCCGGACTCCGAACAACATTCGTAATCACATACTTGTCTTCCTATTAACCCTAGCGCCACCGAACCTTAAGTGTGTAGACCCTACGGGTTCGGGAGACATGCGAGACATGACCGAGACTACCTCAAGTCAATAACCAACAGCGGGATCTGGATACCCATGTTGGCTCCCACATGCTCCTCGATGTTGTCATCGGATGAACCACGATGTCAAGGGTTCAGCAACCCGTATTCTATTCCCTTTGTCTTGACGGTATGTTACTTGCCCGAGACTCGATCGTCGGTATCCCAATACCTCGCTTAGTCTCGTTATCGGCAAGTCACTTTACTCATACCGCAATGCATGATCCCGTGACGGACACTTGATCACTTTGAGCTCATTATGATGATGCATTACCGAGTGGGCCCGGTGATACCTCTCCGTAATACGGAGTGACAAATACCGATCTCGATCCGTGTCAACCCAATGGTCACTTTCGGAGATACCGTAGTGCACCTTTATAGTCACCCGATTACGTTGTGACGCTTTGATACACCCAAAGCACTCCTACGGTATCCGGAATTGCACGATCTCATGGTCTAAGGAAGAGATACTTGACATTGGAAAAGCTCTAGCAAAACGAACTACACGATCTTTGTGCTATGCTTAGGATTGGGTCTTGTCCATCACGTCATTCTCCTAATGACGTGATCCCGTTGTCAATGACATCCGATGTCCATAGTCAGGAAACCATGACTATCTGTTGACCAATGAGCTAGTCAACTAGAGGCTTACTAGGGACGTATTGTAGTCTATGTATTCACACGTGTATTACGATTTCCGGATAATACAGTTATAGCATGAATAAAAGACAATTATCATGAACAAGGAAATATAATAATAATGCTTTTATTATTGCCTCTAGGGCATATTTCCAACACCACCGTCGTCTTCTTCTTGGGCGCCATGACTATGAAGAAGCGTCGAACTACTGCTAGAGGTGATTCTCACAACTGCGCGCCCCTACCTGGCGCGCCAAAGATGTCGGTGCGGAGACGACACCTATGGGATCACAAGAATCCCTACTACGGTTGCGGGGCGCGGGGTTGTGAGAAGAGCAGATCAAACAGATAGCACACGGGTTCTTTACCCAGGTTCCGGCCGCGAGATGCGTAAAACCCTACTCCTGCTTTGGTGGTTAGCTTATTTGTGTTCTTGAGCTAGCTATGGGGCGTGAGGAGCTCCAAAAAGCCGAATCCCCCTCCTGGTCACCTTGGGCCTCCTTTTATAGGGAAAGGGGTTGCCACAGTGGCGCACAAGAGGTGGATTGTGGTACAGTCATACGAAGTTTATCCTCGCATTACATGACAAGGCGCCATAAATGCGTCTTGCTTAGGTGTCCTTGCTCTCACCGGGACGGGAGAGCCTGGCCTCGTCGCCGCCGCTTCCTTTCGCGTTGACACACGCCCGGCCAACGGTGCCTGTGGTGCCATGTAGGCAGCGGTGAGGTGGCGCCTGTGGTGGGTCTCCACGAAGGTTCGCTTGCCGCCACGCAGTGCCCCGCCTAACCGGTTGGGTCGGCAATGCATGGTGGAGGCTCGATTGGCGCTGGCTCGATGGTGGCCCTACGGGTGTCCTTGGCGAGGGGCCTTGCAGGGGGCCCGGCAAAGGGGTCTTACTGTGGCCTTCTTTGTCATCCCGGCAAGGCTCTTGCCAAGGGCCTAGTGGTCCTCCTTGGCCAGGATCCCGCCAAGGGTCGTCATCTTTGATAGTATGTATCGATCTTTGAATGTCTTCACAAAGATCTGCATGCCACCACGGGATGCCTCCCGAATCCTTTGCCCCATGGGGGGGGGGGGCAGTGGACTCAAAGGTGATCCGCTCCGTGGGTGTGGGGCGAGCCGCCCCGGCAAGGGCCTTGCCAGGTTTGCTAAAACCGCCCCCCGGCAAGGATCTTGCCGGGGGAGTCTGCTTTGTCCCCTTTGCTCTTTGTGGTCTTGGTCTTGGCGTCGTTCTGCTCCTTTCGGGCTTCGGCCTTACCTCGGCTTACCTTCCTTGCCCTGCTTTAGCGTGGCGGTGCCTGTGGCTCAAACTGCCCGTGCACAGTTAAAAGGTGTACCCCTCTTTCTGTACACCGACAACCGGCGTATGGGCTGCCTAGGATTCAACATATATGCGGACCGAACTTGAGCGTCTGCCAAAGTCATGTCATCATCAAGCTCATGGCCCTATCACACAATCAAACAATATGGTGAAGATCGGTGTCGTAATCAAGTGAGAATCACATCTAAAGGATTAGTCATACATCTTGGGTGACCGCACCCTCATCATCCAGATAAGCATATGAGGAACTCACATCGTCCCCCTGATGGTGAGATAAGGGGTCTGATGGTGTACCAGACCTAGAGGCAGATGGTTCATCATATTCCGGGTCACGGCAACCGAGAAGGTTCGATAACCGCCTTAACTTCTGGGCTTGACGCTGTAGCATGAACAAGTGTAAGATACCAAACTCCGCAAGATATGTAACATGGACACACCTGAGTGCGATATGTACCTTCAGAAATTTTCATAGTGGACTTTCATCATTGCCCTATCCAACCGGTGTCTTCTCAAGAATATACTGGCTTTCATCAGTTGATTTCTTGATCTGGTCGCGCTGCGGATGAGAACGAAGTAACACGTTAGCCATTCAAACATGTGTAATACGGCCAACGGGAAAGTAAAGAAGGGAACACTTTACCACATAGTTGATCATCGGAACAGTAGGGACTCCTAGCCCTTCCGTGACATCTTTGTTGTACCGCCGCTTTGATACATCCTCAAACTTTACGAGCTCTTCAAGAATATCATTGTTGTATGCCGGGGGGCATATCTCGACTCGAGTATTTTCAAGAAGCCATAGTATGTAGTTATCAAAAGCAAGTGAGTTATGCTCACTGGGCGCGTTCAGTGTTACGAGCTTGCTCCACACAAAGATGGAAGCGGGTAACATACGAAGCATGATGCTTGTCCCAGTCCTTTATCTTCCGCTGCTATCTCCTGTCCAACCTGCACGGTAGAAAACCAAACATTAGCACAATCAAGAAGGAGTGGCGATGCTTAGTCAATACGGTTCATGCTCTCTTACCTATGAAGTGCTTTGTCCGTATCCACCCATTCCGACGGGTGAGGCTGGAACAGACCAAACTGACGATACACGCGATGTGGCAAGTGAAACTCAACCGCCTAGTTGCATATCAGTGGGCACCGCATGAGCCACAAATCCCTATCCCACAAGCACATTGTGTTGATGGCAAACTCTGGAGTGTACCCTAATGTGTCATTCGCGCCATATGGCTGCCATACCACCTATGAAATAGGGCAACAACGCAACATGGATGACTATTTTTCAGGCAAGCATGAGAAATGACTGTAGTAATGCCTCGTTACCTGCTCAGGCGTAATCGTGTCCAACTCGGTAATGTACTTTTGGTACATGAGATTGACATCATTTGTCATCTCGGATACCACATCCCACTTATAAGCCCAAGTGGGGAATCGTAATTCCTCTTCTTCATCCCAAGGATTGAACTTGACGCTCTTCGGGCGTCCAACAGGCAGACGCTCCCAGCTCCATACAGAAAGTAGAATCATATTACTACCAATGCCTGCACTATCTGTGATCTTGCAACACGCATCGTCCAGCTGCATATGAAAGAAAACAATGTTAACTTGACAACAAGGTTGCATTACTAATGAAGAAATGACTTGATAACAAAACAGACCAACAACCTGTCGGTACAAGTAGGCAAGAGTCGCTGAATCCCAGCTCCATCCGCTATCGAAGACGGTCAACGCCTTCAGCCACATCCATGGAGCGTTCTTGCCCGTCGAGTCAGGAAACAAAGTCCTCGAGACAACGTACCACATATAGACACGAGCATGTGTCTGGATCACATCATCAGTGGCATCCGCATGGCATGTCGCAAAGTTATTCTGAATCCACGTGAAAGAAGCTCCGACTGTTTTCCTTTCCCTCTTCTTCTTCCTTCTCCCTCCTCTACATCAGCCTCAGCCTCGGTAGGAGCCCTACCGATAAGAGCAATAATCTGCTCGCACCACCCATCAGAATTGGTGCTCATACATAGAGGCCTCCCGTTGATAGGAAGCCCGGTGATCAAGGCGACATCCTCGAGCGTCACGGTCATCTTCCCAGTCCGAAGATGGAAACTATGTGTCTCCGGCCTCCATCGATCAGCAAGAGAGGACACCAGTGGAGCGTTGAGGTTAGGCGTGGACCGGCTGACCAACTGAATCCACGGGAGGAGTCCTGCCTACTGGATGTACGACGTGTACTGCTCATCGTAGGGCATGGCAGGACCAGAGACCCTGTGATACCGAATCTTCAGAGGTTCAAGCTTCTACAAAAAAACAAGTTATGACAAATCTTAGGGCATATGTCAGTTTCAACTAAAGGCAAATTTGCAAACTATTTAGACTACTCATTATTACCATCTCCTTCTCGCGCATCATGTAGGCCCGGTGTCTTGTGTCGTAGGCATTGTCGAGAAGCCAAACCATCCTTACAAAGTTCAAACAATAAACATATATGAGTTCATCTTCATCTCAAATATCGGTATACACTAAACATCTAATATGTGTTCAACTACAAGAATCTCAACATCTCCTTCTCACACAATGAATATGTCATATGTGTTCAAATAAACTCAACATCTCATATTTCAAATAAACTCAACATCTAATATATATCTAAACAAACTAAACATCTCATATATGTCTACAAAAATCAACATCTCATAGTTATCTACAAAAATAGGCATCTCATATATATCTAAAAAACTAAATAATCTATGGTTTCACTAACAAGAATCATATATTGTGAACTAATGAACAACACTACGGTAGTACCACTATGACTGCACATCCTAAATCAAGCAAATCAAGGGTTTCACCAAATCTTAGACAAATCTCTAAAATGGCAACAAATTTACGGAGGAAAAAAGGGAACGAAGGAGTTTACCTAGTAGGAGGGATTGGAGATCGAATCCACGGATCAAATCTTCAGATCTGAGAGGGATATGTGTGTGTGTGTGGGGGGGGGGGGGGAGGATCCGATGGGCGCGCCATGTTGCTCTCTATCCAGAGAGGCAACTTCATGGAGAGGGAGAACTGCAGTCGGGTTTGGGCCGATGCGCTTAAGTCCTTTGTCTGGCGCTTAAGAGCATTACAAGTGTGGCGCTTATCGTTGGGCGCCAAGACAGTGGTCAGCGCCCCGGCTGCCACGCTGGCCGGGCATGCGACGCCTAAGACAACGGCGCTACATAGTGCAATGCAGCGCTCGGCTGTCGGGCGCCACACAGAACGGTTTGTGATGTGAACTTTTTTCGAGACCAGGTCAGATTGTGATTCGATTGTGCCCACGTGTTAAATATGTGATTTCTGCTCGAGCGCGACGCCATGGAGGTGATTGATTACCTTTGTTTCCAGTTGAGGCGATCTGATGAATGAATTTCTAGCTTCGGCGTCGATTTGTACTCCATGCCGCCGGCATGGCTCCTCCCTCTCCTCCGCGCCTGGTGAGCCACTTCTCCGGTTCATGACAGACAAATTGACAACAGAACGGTCAGCCATGGCACGCGCATCTGCCATGTACTAGTCACCATTGCTCAAAGGTAGAACCACTGTCGTCAAGCTCGATCGAACAGCCAGGCCTACGTGATGGGTGATGCATTGCGGCGGCTGTCACGGGTCACGGAGGGGAGGCCCCGGAGCCTGCGCTGCACTGCAGTGTCACGTTCGGAATTCAGAGTTTCAGATAAAAGTGTTGTGCTGTCAATACTTGTAAGTGATGCCGTTGGATCCCGCCTACCCAAGCAGGGGAGTAAGGAAACTGAATGTTCGATCCGATACTGAATCGACGGCGGTGGCCCGCACAGACAATTAAACCCTTTAACAGTCGCGGTAAGGGCGCTCGCTCGCGCGTGCCACGTCGCCTGCTCGCGCATGCACGTCCCGTCTTTACTATGTCAAAGTAAAAAAAATGAAAGGGAGCAGAAAATGCGTCCCGCGATAACGCCTCCCCTGGTAAAAATCGTTTCCTTGCCTTCCCCACGAAGCCAACCTGCCTTCCTCCGCTCGTCCTCCCCCATCTCCTTCCTCCATGAATCTGGCCACCCACTGCCCTTGCCTCTTCCCGTCCGATCCTCTCATCAACGACCACCTGTAGGTAAAGGAGATGACGTCCTGGATTCCGCCTCATCCTCTTTTCAATCCGACGCCTCCACACACCCGCTCCCTCGCCATCGGCGGCGCCGCCGCATGCCGGTCCTCCGTGCGTCGCCTCCTCTTCCTCCACGACCCCTCCACGTACTCGCAGACGACGGCCGCCGGAACCGCCCCCGTCGCCCTCGTCACCTCTACTTGTTCCACGATCTGGCCAAGCCACCGAGAGAAAGCTGTTCGCGGCGTTCTAGCGCTGCTGGGGAGCTGCGCGTCATGATGAATATCCATTGATGGCACTGCCTCCTCCTCCGTGTCATGCAGCTCTGGTAGAGCTGCGACTTCCTCCCATATTCTTGATGTTTATTTTGATTTATTACCTATTGGGTTATTTTCTGTGATCGCTCATCCCCATATTTTAGTAATTCCCCTTTCCCTGCTCCCTATTTCTTGATTGTTAGACATGTTATTAGTTAGTGGTTTTGTTATTTCTTTATTCTAGGATGGCATCTCTGTTACTAAGATGAATTAAGCAGGCTGGAGATAGCACTACGTATGATTTGCCCGTCACATGTTTGTTTTAATGCCATACTTAAAGTGAGGTTTCTTTTCTACTTTGGATAAATTTGCTATCTATTTTCCATGGATGCGGCAAGTTATTTAGGATGATAAAGTGCCTCTGGTTAAAATTTGTAGTTCTTCTCCAATATTTAAGGATGATAGATTACCCGTGCTCACAGGTCCTATTATTTTTTTGGTTTCTTCTTCTTGCCTCTAATGCATCTTCAGAATTTGTGGGCTATTTTGGCTCCTTGCTGGGTATTTGTTTCTTGGATTTTAGCTTCGTTTTCACCTGATTGACTATTCTTTATGCACTACCTAATTTGTTTAGCAGGTACCTATCTTTGTTTTTGATTGATGCCTCCATTTCTGTTAGAGCGTTGGCAAGTAGCAGATTTCTTGGGAGTTCAGGTAGCTGTTTTGTCTCCAACACCCAACCCCATTTCTTTTATTTAGGTCCTGATGCTATGGACATTGTTTGGTGTTGCTTGGATTCAGACCTGCTGTATTGGGCACAAAAAATATAAGATCACACATGGACACATTGCAAGTGTGGATAGAAATATATTGGTGGTGCATTGTCACATGTATGCTACATCTATAATCGGAGATTCAGGTCATACCAGTCTTTTGGTCTCTTCATTTGTGATATTTCTTTCCTTTAGGAAGTCATTGCCTTTTTGCCAAGAATTCATCACTGAAAGAGCTGAAGTTGAGATCTCCGTTTAAAGCAGTGGTTAATTACTGACCGTAAAATAATTTGTCATCGTGAGATTATTCAACTGTCGGTTCGCCATCAATTTTAGGATTTAACCAACTAAAATGAAACCAAGATACAGTTGCTGCTGCACTTATGAGCAAATTGTACAGGGTAAAGACATGCAGCTGCTCAAGAACAGGGGAAGGACCAATCTGCTGTTTCGGTTGTTCATGTGCGCTGAAGATTGTTCATACCCGTATCCTGAAGATAGAAGGCAAAATAATCCAGTTCATCACATTCGAATTTCCTAATCCAACTTCAGTAGTTAAACACTTTAAGTTGTTCTCCCTAAAGTTACATTCTTGCCAGTTAATCTCATGGCCTAACCTCTGTGATCAAATTGTCTCCAGAGTTAAGTACCCAGATCGTGTAACTATAATACGAGGAAATCATGAGCAGGCAGATTACACAAGTGAGGGACCATTTTCAAGTTGGGTAATTTTTAGTGATGTTACAATAGTTGTCATTTATTCTTTGAACTCATGCATTGCTGCAGGTTTATGGCTTCTATGATGAGTGTCTTCATGAATACGGCTCGGTGAATGTCTGGAGATGTTGCACAGAAATATTCGACTATTTAAGGTAATATTTCTATGTTGCTTTTATATTGCATGATGTAATGCTATGAGGCTGCTACTGTGTTTCTTTGAATTAAAACCATAATCTACAAGAGCTGATGTATTTGTTATATTCAGTTTGTCTGCACTTACTGAGAACAAAATCTTCAATGTCCATGGAGGCCTTTCCCCTGCTATTACGGCAGTGAATCAGGTAAATTATTCGCTGGTGTTATATTTTGTATAGTTCATAGATACGATTTCTATTATTTTATTATCATGTGCCCCCAACAAATCAGAATCATACTTTCTCCAGTGTTGTAGTTCTTTACAGAGGGAGTAGATCCCAAGCAGAAAGTGCCTCATGATGGTGCCATGTGTGACCTTTGGTCTGATCCAGAGGATGTTGAAGATGGTTGGGCATTAAGTCCATGATGTGCTATTGGATCACCCTTTCGTTTGCAAAAGAAATTTTAGCATAAAAAAATTGTCGGTTTTATGCATGTCAAAGAAACATTTTTTCAAGGACAACCATTCATGTGTTTTGTTTCTGTATCTTGAACTACTCTTTCGTTTGGCTTTGTCAAAATTTGACATGCTTGTGCTGCTTAATATCTGTAGGGTTTATTTCACTTGGAGAAAAGTAATCAGGAGCTCAAGGGTGACCTCAAGTACATGTACGTTTACACTGCAATGTAAGTAGATAATCCAGATGGATGTCGTTGGGAACAGGAAGGCAGTTGTGATCTATGTGCCATACTGTCTGCGCAAGGCCTTCAGGAAGATCCACGATGGATTAGTTTGCTCTTTTCATTATCCAGTCTTCCTGTTTTAGACCAAATAGATCAGATTTATTGGTAGATTAATTTTTAGGCGTCTGCATTGTTGTGATGTTCATGGTTGCTGATTTCAGTTTGTATTAACCAGTTCTTGCCTCATGTTAGTTTTCTTGCATGCAATTTGATATGCTTGTGTTGACTGGAGGAAAGGTTGGCCGTATCAGTCATCCATCTTGTAAGATTGTCTTTTAGTGATCTAAACACTCTTATATTTGTTTACAGAGGGAGTACCTATTAGCTTGCTCTGCTTTATGAGTAAACACTTTTTCAACAATCGTCGCATGAGTTGACCAGCATTTCCATTCCATGTACATGTTCTGTAGCATGAGTTGACCAGCATTTCCATTCCATGTACATGTTCTGCCAGCTTGCTCTGCTTGCTATGCTTTATGACTGAAGACTCTACTGCTGCAGTTCTATTAAATGTATTTTTTTAGCAATTGGCGCTCACGTGGACTGCACACAAACATCAACAACTAAAACAGCTAGATTAGTGCGCAAATGCACGCCTCAAGAGGCGCGCCCAGGGCGCGCCCCAGCCACTAGTTTTGGAAAATCCGTGGCGGCGTGTGCGCTGGTCACGAGCAACGTCGGCGAGCCTGAGGTACAGGAAGCCATTGCCTGTAATTAAGCTATATATGAGAAGGTTGTGGTTGCTTCATATCACACTGCTCTCTAAGTTACAGTTATATGGCGATCCATTGGTCCTTCGAGGAATACGCAGAGTGGGTTGGGGCAATCCTTCGAAAACCCCATCTTCACTGAAAGTTAAAGCCATCTTTGGCTGAACACTCGTCCTGTATTTGTCGACTTGGTTGTACCTGTTGAAAGTTAACGAATACACCATCTTCACTGAAAACTAAGAACATAATAAGCTGCAAGCAGGTGATCGAGTAAGGGTTTTATCATTCTCCCGAGATCTCTGACTGCACCTGGCTAGATTGTCTCTGAATCCACAAATATCGTTGCTCACCTGGAAGATGGTGATATGTCTGAATTCAGCAACGTCGCTCCACGCAGTACCGCATCACAGCGCGCATTGGTGTACAGTACTACTCCTACTACTAATCAGGAATTACTGCACAGGCCTGACCTAGACAAGGACAATGCACACAGCGTTGCATAGGTGGTACCACACTGTCTGTTTGTGGCCACTGAATTTACAATTACCGTACTATAACAAACAAAGAGAGCGGCAAGGATTTACACACAGACAAAGGATTTCATAGGCACCAGACCGTCTTTACGAGCAGTACTACTAACACTGAAATGGTATTCACCTGGTATGGTAGGATAGTAGAAAAAGCGCACTCGTACATGCTAGAGTAGGCCTTTCATACTGCTGCATCAACATCATTGTCTAAGCAGACGGGGAGTTCGTCTGCTGGCCGGTTATCCATCAACGGTAGCGTGTAATCAACAAGTTACTCTCAGATAACACATGTACAGGCTGCTGCTACTACTAGTACAAGGGTTCGACTCGCCTGCCGTTTCTTTAGAAAAGCTTCCAGCAGGCCTCGCGCTTGGCAGAAAGAGTAACAAGTTGTGCTGGGTCGTTCGCACTTTGCCTTGCGTTCCAAGTGATATGGCAGCCCACGCACTAGCTTCGAACATGGCCCTACCAATCGATACTCATGCCTCCTTTTTCTCCGAGGAAAAGCAGCCCAACGGAGCATCTAAGAAAGTTCTTGTTTGCTTGTTTAATAGTAGTAGAGATTAAACAAGCAAACAAGAACTTTTTTAAATGCATCCCATAATTAGTCCCACAACACCGCACGAACTAATCAGTACAACATGATTAGGCCAATAATTCTTAATTTAACAGTCATTATTAATCTAATTTTTTTACGGTGTGCATTTAGTAATTTTCAATGACTGACCATACTCCACCACGGAGAAAAAATCACGTCCCGCATCCGCAAACAAATCCCTGTAATCATGCAAGGCACGCAAAAAAGAAATCACCCACCCTCAGATAATCACGCAACCATCTCCTATAATCACGCATCCTTAGATAAACTTCAGAAAGAAAATCACTCATCCCCGCGGTCCCTCCTAGCCGCTGCCGTGCCACCCAGGGTGCAGGAGCCGCCGCCTTTCAGCCTCGTGCCGCGGCCACGAGGGAGCAGGAGCTGCCGGATCATGGCAAGGCCGGCCGCCGAGGGAGCAGGAGCCGCCGCCCTTCACCGCTTCCTCCTCCTCCCTCACTCCGTCGCCGCGAGGTACCTCACCCGCCGGATCCACTCGATCTGGACAAGCCGCTACCACATCTCTCAAGGGAACTGGACTGCGTGCAATCCTCCTCCGCCACACCCCACTCCTCACATGGCGTTCACTGCCTGGACGCGACCACCGCCGGTCCACTCCATGCGCGGACGCGCCAACCTTAACACTATCTCCATCCACTTGATGACGTACTGATGACCCACAAGTGTAGGGGATCAATCATAGTCCTTTCGATAAGTAAGAGTGTCGAACCCAACGAGGAGCAGAAGGAAATGATAGACAATTTTCAGTAAGGTATTCTCTGCAAGCACTGAAATTATCGGTAACAAATAGTTTTGTGATAAGATAATTTGTAACGAGCAACAAGTAATAAAAGTAAATAAGGTGCAGCAAGATGGCCCAATCCTTTTTGTAGCAAAGAAAAAGCCTAGACAAACTCTTATATGAAGGAAAATGCTCCTGAGGACACACGAGAATTATCGTCAAGCTAGTTTTCATCACGCTCATATGATTTGCGTTCGTTACTTTGATAATTTGATATGTGGGTGGACCGGTGCTTGGGTACTGCCCTTCCTTGGACAAGCATCACACTTATGATTAACCCCTATTGCAAGCATCCGCAACTACAAAAGAAATATTAAGGTAAACCTAACCATAGCATGAAACATAAGGATCCAAATCAGCCCCTTACAAAGCAACGCATAAACTAGGGTTTAAGCTTCTGTCACTCTAGCAACCCGTCATTTACTTATTACTTCCCAATGCCTTCCTCTAGGCCCAAACAATGGTGAAGTGCCATGTAGTCGACGTTCACATAACACCACTAGAGGAAAGACAACATACATCTCATCAAAATATCGAACGAATACCAAATTTCACATGACTACTTATAGCAAGACTTCTCCCATGTCCTCAGGAACAAACGTAACTACTCACAAATCATATTCATGTTCATAATCAGAGGGGTATTAATATGCATAAAGATCTGAACATATGATCTTCAACCGACTAAACCAACTAGCATCAACTACACGGAGTAATCAACACTACTAGCAACCTCATGTGTACCAACTGAGGCTATGAGACAAAGATTGGATACAAGAGATGAACTAGGGTTTGAGAGGAGATGGTGCTGGTGAAGATGTTGATGGATATTGACCCCCTCCCGATGAGAGGATCGTTGGTGATGACGATGGTGATGATTTCCCCCTCCCGGAGGGAAGTTTCCCCGGCAGAACAGCTCCGCCGGAGCCCTAGATTGGTTCTGCCTCGTGGCGGCGGTGTTTCTTCCCGAAAGCTTGCTTATGATTTTTTCCTGGACGAAAGACTTCATATAGCAGAAGATGGGCACCGGAGGCCTACCAGGGGGCCCACGAGACAGGCGCGCCCGAGGCGTGGCACGCCCCACCCTCGTGGACAGGGTGTGGGCCCCCTCTGGTTGATTCTTTCGCCAGTATTTTTTATTAATTCCAAAACGTGCCTCTGTGAAGTTTCAGGACTTTTGGAGTTGTGCAGAATAGGATATTGCTCCTTTTCCAGCCCAGAATTCCAGCTGCCGACATTCTCCCTCTTCATGTAAACCTTATAAAATAAGAGATATATGCATAAGTATTGTGACACAATGTGTAATAACAACCCCTAATGCAATAAATATCGATATAAAAGCATGATGCAAAATGGACGTATCAACTCCCCCAAGCTTAGACCTTTCTTGTCCTCAAGCGGAAGCAAATAACGAAAAATATGTCCACATGTTTAGAGATAGAGGTGTCGATAAAATAAAATACGAACATGAGGGCATCATGATCATTCTTATAAGAGCAACATATATAAGTATTGTCATATGATTTCTTATGCTCAAGTAATAATCTATTCACAATGTCAAGTATGAATCAGAAACTTCGTTGAGAACCAACAAACTATAATCTCAATCATTGAAGCAATTGCAATTTATCATAACATCGGAAAGAGTCAATATAAGAGCTTTTCAGCAAGTCCACATACTCAACTAACATTTAGTCTTTCACAATTGCTAACACTCACGCAATACTTATGGTTATGGAGTTTTAATCGGAAGAAAGATAGGGGCTTATAGTGTTGCCTCCCAACCTTTTACCTCAAGGGTAATGTCAACAATAATAGTTCATGCTAACTTACATCCAATCCAACACAATATGCTTGCCAAAGGCTAAAATGTAAAAAAAAGAAAGGTGAAGATCACCTTGACTCTTGTATAATGTATAAGGCAAGAATAAAAGATAGGCCCTTCGCAGAGGGAAGCAGAGGTTGTCATGTGCTTTTAAGGTTGGATGCACAAAATCTTAATGCAAAAGAACGTCACTTTATATTGCTACTTGTGATATGGACCTTTATTATGCAGTCCGTCGCTTTTATTGCTTCCACATCACAAGATTGTATAAAGCTTATTTTCTCCACACTAATAAATCATGCATATTTAGAAAGAAATTTTTATTGCATGCAATAATGACAACTTACTTGAAGGATCTTACTCAATCCATATGTAGGTATGGTGGACACTCATGGCAAAACTTGGTTTAAGGGTATTTGGAAGCACAAGTAGTACCTCTACTTGGTGCAAAGACTTTGGCTAGCATGAGGGGGAAAGGCAAGCTCTACATGTTGGATGATCCATGACAATATACTTTATTTCGGATATAAGAAAACATAACCCATTACGTTGTCTTCCTTATCCAGCATCAACTCTTTAGCATGTCATATTTTAATGAGTGCTCACAATCATAAAAGATGTCCAAGATAGTGTATTTATATGTGAAAACCTCTCTTTCTTTATTACTTCCTATTGATTGCAACGATGACCAAAACTATGTTTGTCAACCCTCAACAACTTTTATTCATCATACTCTTTTATATGTGAAGTCATTAATCTCCATAAGATCAATATGATCTCTTTATTATTTTTATTCTTTCTATTATTCCCTCAAGATCATAGTAAGATATTCAAGTCCTTGACTCAAAACTAATCTTTATTATATAGCTCACAGACTCGATTACATAGAAGGATCATAAAGAAAAACTCAAAACTAGATCATACTAAAACTTTATTCTACTAGATCAAGATATTACTAAAAGGATCGAACTCAGAAAAATGGTAAAGATAGGAGTGTGATGGCGATACGATATCGGGGCACCTCCCCAAGCTTGGCAGTTGCCAAGGGGAGTGCCCATACCCATGTGCTTATGTCTCTTTCTTTGGAGGTGGTGATGTGATATTCTTGGCGATGATGCCCCTTAGGATACGATTCTCTTCCTCGAGCTTATTGACTTGCTGTTGAGGTCCATTATTTCCTTACGGAGCTTGCCCGTGACGGCTAAAGCTCCTTTCACCCATGGGTGTTGCATAGCTGCGGGAGAACAAGTAACACTCTTTTTCATATTTTCATAAGAAAGAAATCTAACATTGGAAGGGATGACCGAGTTTGGAATTGCTGAGCTCTGTAGTTCCCCCATCGTGAATCCGGCTTGGAAACGAGAAGTAACTTCTTGATCCTCTTCCATGGCATCTATCCTTTTCAAGTCGGCCTCCATCTCTTCCTCCGTTGATGGCCCAAAGTGGTCAACATCACTGTTTGCTCCTGGTCCCGGTGTCGGATGAGACACCCGACTCTCCCCTTCTGACTCTTGAGAAGACATCTTGCTCTTATCTACGGCAGAAACAACTCGAAAAAAAACAGAGGATATTTGCATGGTACGGTGGTCAAAACCTTCGGGAGAATATATAATGAATTTTTACCGACCAAAAGAAGTATCGTGCAAGAAAACGGAGTCCGGAGGGCACACGAAGTGCCCACGAGGCAAGGGGGCGCGCCCAGGGGGTAGGGCGCGCCCTCCACCCTCGTGGATGTCTCGTGTCCCTCTCGGACTACTTCTTGTTTTCCTATTTTCTTAAATATTCCAAAACGGAGAAAAATTACCACTAGAACTATTTTGGAGTCGGTTTATTTACCGTACCACATACCTATTACTTTTCGGAGTCTGAAATGTTCTGGAAAGTGTCCCTTATATATTCCTCCGGGGTTACGATTTCAATAACATTAGTTTAAACATTTATTGGATTACCTGAGATATAATGTTTGATTCTTTGACCGTTCACCACCTTCGGATTTGTGCCTTCGAAGTTGTTAATTTTTATGGCACCGGAACGATAGACCTCCTCGATAACGTAAGGCCCTTCCCATTTAGAGAGAAGTTTTCCTGCAAAAAACCTTAGACGAGAGTTGAATAGCAACATATAATCACCTACATTAAACTCACACTTTTGTATCCTTTTGTCATGCCATCTTTTAACCTTTTCTTTAAACTATTTGGCATTCTCATAGGCATGAGTTCTCCATTCATCAAGTGAGCTAATGTCAAATAGCCTTTTCTCACCGGCAAGTTTGAAATCATAATTGAGCTCTTTAATGGCCCAATATGCCTTATGTTCTAGTTCGAGAGGTAAGTGACATGCTTTTCCATAAACCATTTTATAAGGAGACATACCCATAGGGTTTTTATATGCAGTTCTATAGGCCCAGAAAGCATCATCAAGTTTTTTGGACCAATTCTTTCTAGATTGGTTAACAGTCTTTTGCAAAATTAATTTAAGCTCTCTATTACTCAGTTCTACTTGACCACTAGAATGTGGGTGGTATGGAGATGCAATTCTATGATTAACGTCATACTTAGCAAGCATTTTACGAAAAGCACCATGAATAAAATGTGAACCACCATCAGTCATTAAGTATCTAGGGACTCCAAACCTCGGAAAAATAACTTCTTTAAGCATCTTAATAGAGGTGTTATGATCAGCACTACTAGTTGGAATAGCTTCTACCCACTTAGTAACGTAATCAACAACAACTAAAATACGTGTATACCCATTAGAGGAAGGAAATAGTCCCATATAGTCAAAGCCCCAAACATCAAATGGTTCAATAACAAGTGAATAATTCATAGGCATTTCTTGACGTCTACTAATATTACCAATTCTTTGACATTCATCGCAAGACAAGACAAACTTACGGGCATCCTTGAAGAGAGTAGGCCAATAAGAACCAGATTGCAATACCTTATGCACAGTTCTATCTCCAGCGTTGTGTCCTCCATAAGCCTCGGAATGACACTTGCGTAGGATCTGTTCCTGTTCATGCTCAGGTACGCAACGTCTGATAACACCATCTACTCCTTCCTTATAAAGGTGTGGGTCATCCCAGAAGTAATGTCTTAAATCATAGCAAAAACTTTTTCTTTTGCTGGTATGTGAAACTAGGTGGTATAAATTTAGCAACAATGTAATTAGCATAATTAGCATACCATGGACCAGTACGAGAAGCATTTATGACATCTAATTGTTCATCAGGAAAGCTATCATCAATAGGTAGTGGGTCATCAAGAACATTCTCTTACTTAGACAAATTGTCTGCAACGGGGTTCTCACCGCCCTTTCTATCAATAATATGCAAATCAAATTCTTATAGTAAGTGAACCCATCTAATAAGTCTAGGTTTAGCATCTTTCTTTTCCATAAGATATTTAATAGCAGCATGATCAGTGTGAACAATTACTTTAGAATCAACAATATAAGGTCTGAACTTATCACAAGCAAATACAACTGCTAAAAATTCTTTTTCAGTAGTAGCACAATTTCTCTGGGCACTGTCTAGAGTTTTACTAGCATATTGGGTAACATTTAATTTCTTATCAACTCTTTGTCCTAGAACAGAACCTACAACATAGTCACTAGCATCACACATAATTTCAAAGGGTAAATTCCAATCAGGTGTCTGAACAATAGGTGTAGAAATCGAGGCTTTCATAAGTATTTCAAATGCTTCTACACAATCATCATCATAGAAAAAAGGAATATCTTTTTGTAAGAGATTAGTGAGAGGCCTAGAAATTTTAGAGAAGTCCTTAATGGATCTCCTATAAAAACCGGCATGACCAAGAAAACTTCTTATACCTTTAATGTCCTTAGGACACGGCATCTTTTCAATAGCATCAACTTTAGCTTTATCAACTTCAATACCTCTTTCAGAAATTTTATGCCCCAAGACAATACCTTCATTAACCATAAAGTGGCACTTCTCCCAATTCAAAACAAGATTAGTTTCTTCACATCTCTGCAAAACTCGCTCAAGGTTGCTTAAGTAATCATCAAAAAAAGTTCCATACACGGAGAAATCATCCATGAAAACCTTAACAATCTTTTCACAGAAGTCAGAGAATATAGCCATCGTACATCTTTGAAAGGTAGCAGATGCATTACATAAACCAAAAGGCATACGTCTATAAGCAAAGGTACCGAAAGGGCAAGTAAAAGTGGTCTTTCTTTGATCCTCCTTTGACACAGGTATTTGAGAAAAACCAGAATAACCATCTAGAAAGCAAAAATGTGTATGTTTGGATAATCTTTCTAGCATTTGATCAATAAAAGGTAAAGGGTAATGATCCTTTTTAGTAGCTTTATTTAGTTTGCGGAAATCAATTACCATTCTATAACCCGTGATAAGTCTTTGTGGGATCAATTCATCTTTATCATTAGGAACAACAGTAATACCTCCCTTCTTAGGGACACAATGGACAGGACTTACCCACTGACTATCAACAAAGGGATAAATTATACCTGCCTCAAGAAGCTTTAGTATTTCTTTTTTTGCCACTTCTTTCATCTTAGGATTTAACCGTCGTTGGTGATCAACTATCGGTTTAGCGTCTTTGTCCAATTTAATTTTGTGTTGGCATAGAGTGGGACTAATGCCCTTAAGATCATCAAGAGTATATCCAATAGCAGCACGGTGCTTCTTCAGAGTTTTCAATAATTTCTTTTCTTCATGCTCTGAAAGGTTAGCACTGATAATAACAGGATATATCCTTTTCTCATCAAGATAAGCATATTTAAGAGTATTAGGTAATGGTTTAAGCTCAAACACGGGATCACCCTTGGGTGGAGAAGGATCCCCTAGGATTTCAACAGGCAAGTTGTGTTTCAAGATAGGTCCCTGTTTAAAGAATACTTCATCTATTTTCCTTCTTTCATTCATAAACATATCATTTTCATGGTCGAGCAAATATTGTTCTAAAGGATCATTAGGAGGCTGTCGGGGGAAACGACACCTATGGGATCATTGGAATCCCTTCTATGGTTGGTGGGCGTGGGGTTGTGCAAAGAGCAGGTCTAGGAACCAGCACAAGGTTCGTTTACCCAGGTTCGGGCCGCGAGGATGCGTAATACCCTAGTCCTGCTTTGGTGTATATTTGAGTTTTCTTGAGCTCTCGAACTAGAAACGGTGCGTGCGTAGTCCAAAAGATCCGAATCCTTCTCCAGTACGCCTCGGGCCTCCTTTTATAGTTGAAAAGGGGTCGCCACAGTGGCACACAGGAGGTGGAAAGGTATACAATGTTTAAGTTTATCATCTGGCACCATCGGACAAACACGTTTAATGCGCTGTCGACGTGCCCTTCTTGCTTTATCGGGGACGGCAAAGAAGCTCGTCCCAGCTGTCGCCGCCTCGGCTGGCTCCGACGCGCGTCCGAGCTGATGAGGCATTGTAGCACCATGTTGGCTGGCTGCTGGGTTGGCGCGGTGGCAGAGTCTTCATGAAGATCTGCATGCCACCACGTAGGTGCTTGTTGAGTTGGCCTGGAAGCCGCACGTTGCCACGCAGGTGCCTGCTCAGCTGGTTGGGCTGGCAGCTGCATGGGAACAGCGGTGGAGTCTTGGTAGACGTGGGTCTGGCTGTGGCCCCGCAGGTGTCCTCGGCAAGGGTCTTGCCGTGGCATCACGGTCGTCCCCGGCAAGGATCTTGCCGGGGGTCTCGTGTATTTCCTCGACAAGGATCTTGTCAAGGATCATCATCTTCTGGTCCTCATCTGATCTTGTGTGTTTATGATCTTTACAAAGATCTGCATGCCACCATGGAGGCGCTTCCCGAGCCTTGGCTTCAACATTGTCGATGGTGTCGGAACTCTTAGGCTCAAAGGTGGTCGTACTGCTGGCGTTGGGTGAGTTGCCCCGTCAAGGGCTCTTGCCGGGACAAAGCCCGCTCTGTTGTTCGGCCTTCTTGCGCTCCTGTCTTGGTGCTGCTTTGTTGGTCTTACGCTTCGGCTTCCCTCTTCTGCCCTGCTAGGTGTGGTCGCAGGCGTGGCTCTGACTGCTCGTGCACAAGTAAAGGGTACAAAGGAGAGCCCCTACTTTTGTACACCGACAGGAGCCCCCGGCCCTGGGCCACACATAAGCACGACGCGTTGTTGGGCTAGGCCCAAAACGGTGCATGGGCATTCGGGGCCGAATTCTTTTTACCGCAGTAACTTCCTCGCCTGTTGCGCTTCCCCGTGACTCGCGTTGAATACATGACGTGGGGGTCGTGCGTGGGGCGGTTGCGGCGCGCATGCGTCACATCGTGGGAAATGGCAAAGAGGAGGCCCGCGCTTCCCCCGTAATAAACAAAGGAAACTGCAGGGGCGCGGCTTATTTACTGAGTGGGCTCGTTTCGTGGCCATTATGGCACCCGCGCCCCATGATCACGGGGCGCGAAACGGCTGCTCCACTTGCCATCTGAGTCCTGGCTCGCCCGCCATGTGTCCTCCATGCGTCGGGAAAGGCATGGGCTTTGAATGCCGGGCGGGGGGCGCTGTTGATTGGGGCAGCGGGCCGGTCCCGTCCCCTTGTGCCCCCGGTGGCCAGATTGGTTGATTGGGGCGGTCGTGTCCAGACTCGTTCGGCCTCATCCCTCTATAAAAGGGGAAAGGGAGAGCGTTTCCTCGCACCCATCTTCCCTCAATTTGATTCCTTCTCTTCTCTTCGTCATGGCGAGAGGGCATGGTCGTGGCCATGCTCCTGTGGAGGCGACCAGGTCCTCCTCCCACCAGAGGGCAGCGGCGGCCAAAGAAGAGCCGGACGCCCAAAACGAAGGCCACGCTCGAGGCAGAGGCGCCCGCCGGGGCCGCGGTTGATGAGGTGGTCAAGGCAGAGGTGGGCACGGACTGGGGACACCTGCGTCGTCATCATCTCCGTCTCCATCTCCTCCATCGTCCCCTCCCGCTTCACCGAGCGGCCATGTCGGGGACACGACGTTGGAGTTCATCCTGTAGCTGCCGCGCAGCCGCCTCCATCTTCCTGAAGCGTTCGCGAGGGTGCTGGAGGTCGACCAGCCACCGAGGTTGAGGCTTCACATGAATGGGTGATGTCATGGCGCCATGTGGGCATACACAAGGTTCCCTGCCCCTCATGTAATGCTCCGCCGTCAGGGTTGGAAAACCTTTGCGCATGCCCACTGCTTGATGGAGGGACACGTCCTCTGCTTCAGGTTAGTGGAGAGCGACCTGCTTTCTGCCAAGGTCTTCAGGCGCTCGGGACATAAGCTAGGGTGTTGCACGGAGAGCTCGACCGAAGACGAAAGTTCCTCCTCGAGCGACAGTGATGGGAAAGACAATGACAGCGACGACGAGGGCAGCGGGCGGGAGGATGATGGGTCCGACTAGGAGTCGGACACACCGTCCCAAGGCAACGCCGGCAGCACCATCATCTGCATTGCCAGCTCCTTGAACTTCTTGGGGTCACCTCCTTGGGCGGCTGGCTTGGGAGGCCGGAGAAGACGAAGAAGGCGGGTGGCAGGCCGTCAAGTCAGAGTACGCGGGCACCGACGCCTTCGTCGCGTATTGCCGGCCCGCTGCCTCATCTTCCGGCTCTTCTCCCGGCATCATCATCACTAGCCCTCTCTGGGGCGGACGCCTGGATGTTCTCTTGGTGTCTTCTGCTGCTCGTGCCTCGCCTAGGCGCTCTTTTTGCCCTCCCACCATCTTGTTCCGTTTCCTGAGGAGAGGGACAAGAAAGGGATTACGGGCACCTTACCTCTTTTCAGTTTTTAAGCCTATGGGCCTTTGTAAGATTTAAATCTTGTAATCCTCTTGCTCATGTTTGCATTTCGTACGAACCGTAACTGTTTGGAACGTATTAATGAAAACAGGGGGCTTGCCGGGTTTTTTGTGCATGAGCGAGGCCCATGCCAAGGAATGAATCCTTGTTATTTTTAAGATAAACATTGTCGCCCGGCAATAGGCCTTGCCGCCCCTTTCTTTATTCACGACCATACTCACGCTCTCGGTAGAGGCAGGGGCGAAGTAGGGTTAGGCCTCTCGTTTGCTTCCTTGTCACCGCAACTACAACCAAGTTCCGACCCAGGGGATAGTTCTTGGGCGCAGGAAAAGGGGAGCACGGTGGCCCAGGAATAAACGAGGTTTCATATGTCCCAATTTCATACGGGAATGCATATAAGGGGATAAAGGACTTATCTGGATCAGCAACCCCCGGTGACCTTGGCTTGCCGTGGTCGGATCTTCGGGTCTGCAGCCCCCGGCAACCTTGGCTTGCCGGGGTCGGGGCGTCGGCCTGTTCTCTTTCCTCCAAATGACCCAACAGAGATGTCCATGCACCCTGCGAACCTAAAAAGGATGGGAAAGAATAGAGAGACGCACACTCGACCTCTATGCTAGGGGTTAGTCGCCGCTAAGCACTATCAACCCTAACCGAGGGAGAGACTCAATCTAGCATGCAAGCTAAAACTTAGGGCGCCAACGCTTCATTTATTTATGATCAGGGTCTACGCCTGGCTTTGTACAAAGGGTTACATGCCTTGTCGGCAAGGCTTGTACAAAAGATGGCTTGCCGGGAGGCCCGGCAACCGCGCCTTATGGGTAAAACTTGTGAAGATGTTCGATGTTCCAGGAGTTGCTCACTGGAATACCTTCTTCGCTCTCCAGGCAGACTGCGCCGGGCCTGGTGACTCATATTACCCGATAAGGGCCTTCCCACTTTGGTGTCAACTTGTTGGAATTCTTGGCCGACTGAACGTGCCGAAGAACAAGGTCGCCTTCCTCAAAGCTTCGGGCATGAACCTTGCGGCTATGTTAGCGGCGCAAGGCTTGCTGGTAACATGCTGCTCGCACAGCCGCCCGAAGACGATCTTCCTCAAGGAGCATTGCGTCATCTTGCCGCAACTGCTCTTGCTCAAGCTCATCATAAGCGAGCACTCGGGGTGACCCGTATGTGAGTTCCGTGGGGAGAACTGCTTCTACCCCGTAAACGAGGGAGAAGGGTGTCTGGCCGGTGGCTCGATTTGGTGTTGTTCTGATTGACCAAAGAACTGCCAGCAATTCATCAATCCAGCGCCTTCCGCACTTATGTAAGATGTCAAGAGTCTTTGTCCGGAGGCCTCGCAGCACTTCAGCATTTGCCCTCTTTGCCTGGCCGTTGCTCCGAGGATGTGCAACAGAAGCAAAACAGACCTTGTTGCCGAGGTCTTGAATGTATTGTATGAAGGTGTGGCTTGTGAACTGCGTGCCGTTGTCGTTGATGACTTTGTTTGGTACGCCAAAACGGCAGACTAGCCCCTTGAAGAACTTGACGGTTGATTGTGCTGTAACGTTTCTCACTGCTTCCACCTCTGGCCACTTTGTGAACTTGTCGATTGCAACGTACAAGTACTCAAACCCCCGACAGCGCGGGGAAAGGGGCCCAGTATGTCGAGCCGCCAGACCGAGAATGGCCAGGAGAGAGGGATTGTTTGGAGGGCTTGAGCTGGTTGATGAAGCTTCTTTGAATGGAACTGGCACGCTTCACACTTGGTTACTAGTGCCGTTGCATCCTGGAGGGCAGTCGGCCAGAAGAAACCTTGCCGGAATGCCATGCCGACAAGGGCCCTCGACCCTATGTGGGAGCCACACATGCCTACGTGTATCTCTGCCAACAGCTCCAGTCCTTCCTCCCGGGAAATGCACTTCAATTTCCTACCCTTCGGGCTTTTTCTGTACAGGACGTTGTCGACAAACTGATACATGGCAGACCGAAGGGCTACTTTCTCCGCTTCTTCCTGCTTCTCAGGAAGCTCCCCTGTTTAGAGAAATCGAACGGTATGCCGTGCCCATGCCGGAGCCTGAGGCTCGACGGCAAGGACTAAAGGCATCTCCTCTGCCATGGGAGCGACTGTCTCTACGGCCAGGGCTTGACGCCCTGCCGGAGACTGTTGCCCTACGGCAGGCTCAGCGTCCCCGAAAACATCTTTGCCGGCGGCTCCTGGGAGCTCGGCGGAAAAGTACTTGCCGGGTCCTAATTTCCTTCGCTTGTTCTGCTCTGTTGATGGTTCTACGGATGGTTGGGTTAATCAAAGCACAAAAGTACCTGGTTCCACAGGTAGTTTATGGGCGACGCGCTTTGACAAGTAGTTGGCAATGTCGTTCTCTGCTCGGGGAACGTGCTCCGCTTGTATACCGTCAAAATGCTCCGCCAGCTTCCTCACTTCATCCACGTAGGCCTCCATCAACGGGCTCTGGTAATCCTTGTTAACTTGCTTGACAGCAAGCTGTGAATCACCCCTGACAATGAGTTTCTTGATTCCAAGGTCTGCCGCGATCCTGAGACCGGCAAGCAGTCCCCATACTCGGCATTGTTATTCGTCGACATCTCCCTGGGAAAGTGCATCTAGACCACATACTTGAGGTTCTCTCCGGTGGGCGCAATGAGCAGTACACCAGCACCGGTGCCTTGCAGCGGGAAAGCCCCGTCAAAGAACATAATCCAGTCGCGACTTGTTTCCTTGCCGGGGAGAGTGTTCTCCTGGATCTCTTTGTCGGGTGTTGAGGTCCATTCCGCAATGAACTCTGCCAAGACTCTACTCTAGATCGTCGAAGTGCTTTCAAACTTCAAACCAAAGCTCGACAGTTCCAAGGCCCATTCCACAATCCTCTCGGTTGCGTCTGGGTTATGCAATATCCGTTTTAATGGGAGGCGGGTGACAACGGTGATTTCGTGTGCTTGGAAGTAATGACGTAGCTTCCTCGAGGCCATAAGGAGGCCGAAGAGCAATTTCTGCACACTGGAGTACCTCGATCTAGCCCCCTGCAAGAGGGAGCTAACAAAGTAGACCGGGTGCTGCATCATATTCTTCCTCTGAACCACTTCATTTGGTTGTGTCGCCTCTGCCCCAGTTGCGTCAGGTTCTGTCGTTGCTATCACTTGCGTGTCGACCTCTCTCTGCGCCACTAGCGCAACACTGACCACTTGGTTTGTTGCTGCTAGATACAGCAGCAACGGCTCCTGTGGTTTAGGCGCAACTAGTATTGGCGTAGAGGAGAGGTATTTCTTCAAATCTTGCAGTGCTGCTTCGGCTTCCGGGGTCCATCCCATTGGGCCTGCCCTGACTTGGAGATGAATCTGCTCATGGCGGCAACGCAGCTAGCAAGCCGACACACATCCTTGATCCGCCTGGGCGCCTCAATCTGCTCAATGGCCTTGATCTTGTCTGGATTTGCCTCGATCCCACGCTGTGACACAAAAAACCCGAGAAGTTTGCCGGACGGAACACCGAAGACACACTTCTCAGGGTTCAGCTTGAGGTTGATCTTGCGCAGGTTCGCGAATGTTTCTTCTAAGTCTTGTATGAGTGTTGCTCTGTCTTTGGTTTTGACCACTATGTCAGCAACGCAGCTAGCAAGCCGACACACATCCTTGATCCGCCTGGGCGCCTCAATCTGCTCAATGGCCTTGATCTTGTCTAGATTTGCCTCGATCCCACGCTGTGACACAAAAAACCCGAGAAGTTTGCCGGACGGAACACCGAAGACACACTTCTCAGGGTTCAGCTTGAGGTTGATCTTGCGCAGGTTCGCGAATGTTTCTTCTAAGTCTTGTATGAGTGTTGCTCTGTCTTTGGTTTTGACCACTATGTCATCCATATAAGACCACTATGTCATCCATATTTCTATGCAGCTGAGGCTCAAAACCAATTTGGACTGCTCTTGCAAACATTGAGCCAGCACTCTTCAACCCGAAAGGCATTCGTATAAAACAATACGTACCACATGGGGTGATGAATGCTGTCTTCTCTTCATCTTCTCTTTTCATGCAGATCTGGTGGTATCCTGAGTAAGCGTCAAGGAATGATAACATGTCACACCCGGCCGTGGAGTCTACAATCTGGTCAATGCGCGGCAACGGGAAAGGATCCTTTGGGCAAGCCTTATTAATGTCTGTGTAGTCAATACACAACCTCCACTTCCCATTTGCCTTGCGCACTACCACTAGATTGGCCAACCATGTTGGGTGGAGTACTCCTCTCACCAAGCCTGCCGCTTCCAATTTCCTGATCTCCTCTGTGATGAACTCTTGCCGTTCCAAAGCTTGCTTCCTGACCTTCTGCTTGACGGGTCGCGCATGAGGGCAGACAACAAGATGGTGCTCAATCACCTCCCTAGGAACGCTGGGGATATCGGATGCTTTCCATGCAAACACATCGACATTCGCCCTCAGGAAGGTGACGAGCGCGCCTTCCCATGTGCATCGACGGTGGTTCTTCTCTGCATACCTCTCACCGCCAGCTCAAGCAGTGGGTGCATGAGATCACAGCAGCAGAACCGTCGTTTGATGCCCAGAAGCCGCTGATGTGGTCCAGCACACCTATCATTTTGACACCGAGGACCACCCTGATAGCACGACTGCGGTCGGGTGTTTGCCGTTGTTGGTTTCACCAACAATACGCAACCTCAAGGTGACAAAAATGCTGGTTGACAGCGGGGCTGGCCTGAACTTGATCTCGCCCGTTGTGATCAAAAGGCTGCAGATTCCTGATGGAGACCTCGAAGAGACGGGCACGTTTCAAGGGGTCAATCCAGGAAGAAGCCAGCCAAAGGGTAAGGTCACGCTACCCGTTACATTCGGAACAAGCTGAACTGTAGGATGGAGAGGATTGTTTTTTATGTTGCCGAGATCCCCTTGCCCTACAACGGGATCCTTGGCCGCCCGGCACTGGCCAAGTTTATGGCGGCGTCACATTAGGCCTACAACACACTAAGGATGCCTGGGCTGATGACCATCATCACCGTCCCCTCCGACAAGAAGGATGCGCTGATCTGCGCTGACCAACTCTACTGGGAGGCAGTTGCAGCAACTACCGCCAAGGCACTTGCCCCTGCCGTCGAAGCCCTGGGAGGGAAGAAGACCGGCAAGGCCTCTCGCACCCACTCCGGCAAGAGCACCTCCTCGGAGTGTAGTGCTCCCGTCGAGGACGTTCCAGAGAGCTCCACCGGCAAGAGCAAGAAATCCAGAGCTGCGCCACCAGAGACCAAGAAGGTGTCTGTCAAGGAGGATGGCACGGGAGGGGCTTTCACCATAAGCTCCACCCTCGACAGCAAATAGGAAGGCGCGCTCGTCTGGGCGAATGTTGATGTGTTTGCATGGCAAGCATCTGATATCCCCAGTGTTCCCAGGGAGGTGGTTGAGCACCATCTTGATGTCTGCCCTCATGCGCGACCCGTCAAGCAGAAGATCAGGAAGCAAGCTTTGGAACGGCAAGAGTTCATCACATAGGAGATCAGGAAATTGGAAGCGGCAGGCTTGGTGAGAGGAGTACTCCACCCAACATGGTTGGTCAATCCAGTGGTAGTGCGCAAGGCAAATGGGAAGTGGAGGCTGTGTATTGACTACACAGACATTAATAAGGCTTGCCCAAAGGATTATTTCCCGTTGTCGCGCATCGACCAGATTGTAGACTTCACGGCCGGGTGTGACCTGTTATCATTCCTTGACGCTTACTCAGGATACCACCAGATCTTCATGACAAGAGAAGATGAAGAGAAGACAGCATTCATCACCCCATGTGGTACGTATTGTTTTATACGAATGCCTTTCGGGTTGAAGAGTGCTGGCTCAATGTTTGCAAGAGCAGTCCAAATTGGTTTTGAGTCTCAGCTGCATAGAAATATGGAAGCTTATATGGATGACATAGTGGTCAAAACCAAAGACAGAGCAACACTCATACAAGACTTAGAAGAAACATTGGCGAACCTGCGCAAGATCAACCTCAAGCTGAACCCTGAGAAGTGTGTCATCGGTGTTCCGTCGGCAAACTTCTCGGGTTCTTTGTGTCACAGCGTGGGATCGAGGCAAATCCTAACAAGATTAAGGCCAATGAGCAGATTGAGGCGCCCAGGCAGAGCAAGGATGTGCGTCGGCTTGCTGGCTGCGTTGCCGCCATGAGCAGATTCATCTCCAAGTCTGTCGAGCGTGCCCTTCCCTTTTTCAAAAATTTGATAAAGGCGGGCCCAATGGAATGGACCCCGGAAGCCGAAGCAGCACTGCAAGATTTGAAGAAATACCTCTCCTCTACGCCAATACTAGTTGCGCCTAAACCACAAGAGTTGTTGCTGCTGTATCTAGCAGTAACAAATCGAGTGGTCAGTGTTGCGCTAGTGGCGCAGAGAGAGGTCGACGCGGAAGTGATAGCAACGACAGAACCTGACACCACTGGGGCAGAGGCGGCGCAACCAAATGAAGTGGTGCAGAGGAAGAAGATGATGCAGCACCCGGTCTACTTTGTCAGCTCCCTCTGGCAGGGGGCTAGATCGAGGTACTCCGGTGTGCAGAAATTGCTCTTCGGCCTCCTTATGGCCTCGAGGAAGCTGCGTCATTACTTCCAAGCACACGAAAACACCGTCGTCACCCGCCTCCTGTTGCAATGGATATTGCATAACCCAGATGCAACCAGGAGGATTGTGGAATGGGCCTTGGAACTGTCGAGCTTTGGTTTGAAGTTTCAAAGCACTTCGACGATCCAGATTATAGTCTTGGCAGAGTTCATTGCGGAATGGACCTCAACACCTGACGAAGAGATCCAGGAGACCACTCTCCCCTGCAAGGAAACAAGTCACGACTGGATTATGTACTTTGACAGAGCTTTCTCGCTGCAAGGCGTCGGTGCTGGTGTACGGCTCGTTGCACCCACCGGAGAGCACCTCAAGTATGTGGTGCAGATGCACTTTCCCAGGGAGATGTCGATGAACAACACTGCCGAGTACGAGGGACTGCTTGGCGGTCTCAGGATTGCGACAAACCTCGGAATCAAGAAACTCATCGTCAGGGGTGATTCACAGCTTGTCGTCAAGCAAGTTAACAAGGATTACCAGAGCCCGTTGATGGAGGCCTACGTGGATGAAGTGAGGAAGCCGGAGGAGCGTTTTTATGGTATACAAGCGGAGCACGTTCCCCGAGCAGAGAACGACATCGCCGACTACTTATCAAAGCCCTGAAACTACCTGTGGAACCAGGTACTTTTGTGCTTTGATTAACCCAACCATTCGTAGAACCATCAACATAGTAGAACAAGCGAAGAAAATCAGGCCCCGACAAGTACTTTCCCGCCGAGCTCCCAGGAGCCACCAACAAAGATGTTGCCGGGGACGCTGAGCCTGCCATAGGGCAACAGTCTCCGGCAGGGCAACAAGCCCTGGCCGTAGAGACAGTCGCTCCCATGGTAGAGGAGATGCCTTTAGTCCTTGTCGCCGAGCCTCAGGCTCCGGCATGGGCACGACATACCTTTTGATTTCTCCAAACAGGGAAGCTCCCTAAGGAGCAGGAAGAAGCGGAGAAAGTAGCCCGTTGGTCTGCCATGTATCAGTTCGTCGACAACGTCCTGTACAGAAAAAGGCCGAATGGTGTGAAATTGAAGTGCATTTCCCAAGAGGAAGGGCTGGAGCTGTTGGCAGAGATACACGGAGGCATGTGTGGCTTCCACATAGGGTCGAGGGCCCTTGCCGGCAAGTCATTCCGGCAACGTTTCTTCTGGCCCACTGCCCTCCAGGATGCAATGGCACTAGTAACCAAGTGTGAAGCGTGCCAGTTCCATTCAAAGAAGCTTCATCAACCAGCTCAAGCCCTCCAAACAATCCCTCTATCCTGGCCATTCTTGGTCTGGGGGCTCAACATATTGGGCCCCTTTCCCCGTGCTGTCGGGGGCTTTGAGTACTTGTACGTCGCAATCGACAAGTTCACAAAGTGGCCAGAGGTGGAAGCAGTGAGAAAGGTGACAGCACAATCAACCGTCAAGTTCTTCAAGGGGCTAGTCTACCATTTTGGCGTACCAAACAGAGTCATCACCTAGAACGGGACGCAGTTCACAAGCCACACCTTCATGCAGTAGATTCAAGACCTCGGCAGCAAGGTCTGTTTTGCTTCTATTGCACATCCTCGGAGCAACGGCCAGGCAAAGAGGGAAAATGCTGAAGTGTTGCGAGGCCTCCAGACAAAGACTTTTGACAAGCTACATAAGTGTAGAAGGCGCTGGATCGATGAATTGCCGGCAGTTCTTTGGTCAATATGAACAACACCAAATCGAGCCACCGGCCAGACACCCTTCTCCCTCGTTTACGGGGCAGAAGCAGTTCTCCCCATGGAACTCACATACGGATCACCCCGAGTGCTCGCTTATGATGAGCTTGAGCAAGAGCAGTTACGGCAAGATGACACAATGCTCCTTGAGGAAGATCGTCTTCGGGCGGCTGTGCGAGCAGCACGCTACCAGCAAGCCTTGCGTCGCAAGGTTCATGCCTGAAGCTTTGAGGAAGGCGACCTTGTTCTTCGGCACGTTCAGTCGGCCAAGAATTCCAACAAGTTGACGCCAAAGTGGGAAGGCCCTTATCGGGTAATACGAGTCACCAGGCCCGGCGCAGTCCGCCTGGAGAGCGAAGATGGTATTCCAGTGAGCAACTCCTGGAACATAGAACCTCTTCGCAAGTTTTACGCATAAGGCGCGGTTGCCGGGCCTCCCGGCAAGCCATCTTTTGTACAAGCCTTGCCGACAAGGCATGTAAACCTTTGTACAAAGCCAGGCGCAGACCCTGAGCATAAATAAATGAAGCGCTGACGCCCTAAGTTTTAGCATGCATGCTAAATTGAGTCTCTCCCTCGGTTAGGGTTGATAGTGCTTAGCGGCGACTAACCCCTAGCATAGAGGTCGAGTGTGCGTCTCTGTGTTCTTTCCCATCCTTTTTAGGTTCGCAGGGTGCATGGACATCTATGCTGGGTCGTTTGGAGGAAAGAGAACATGCCGACGCGCCGACACCGGCAAGCCAAGGTTGCCAGGGGCTGCAGAACCTAAGATCCGACCACGGCAAGCCAAGGTCGCCGGGTGCTGCTGATCCAGATAAGTCCTTTATCCCCTGATATGCATTCCCGTATGAAATTGGGACATATGAAACCTCGTTTATTCCTGGGCCACCGTGCGTCCCTTTTCCTGCGCCCAAGAACTATCCCCTGGGTCAGAACTTGGTTGTAGTTGCGGTGACAAGGAAGCAAACGAGAGGCCTAACCCTACTTCGCCCCTGCCTCAGCCGAGATCGTGAGTATGGGCGTGAATAAAGTAAGGGGGCGGCGAGGCATGTTGCTGGGCAACAATGTTTATCTTAAAAATAACAAGGATTCATTCCTTGGCATGGGCCTCGCTCACGCACAAAAAAAACCCGGCAAGCCCCCTTTTTTCATTAATACGTTCCAAACAGGTACAGTTCGTACGAAATGCAAACATGGGCAAGGGGATTACAAGATTTAAATCTTAGAAAGGCCCATAGGCTTAAAAACTAAAAAGGGGTAAGGTGCCCGTAATGCCTTTCTTGTCCCTCTCCTCAGGAAACGGAACAAGATGGCGGGAGGGCAAAAAGAGCGCCTAGGCATGGCATGAGCAGCAGAAGACACCAAGAGAACATCCCGGCGGCCGCCCGTGAGGAGCCATTGCCGATCCAGGATACCACCAAGGAAGAGCTGGACTACGTTGCCGCCAGGGCGGCAGAGGCGGCGCTTGCTAGGGAGGCCGGCAGTGCCGGCCATGTGGAGGATGAGGCCGAGGCGGCCACGAAGGAGAAGGAGCTTGTCGGATGGGCGGAGTCTGCTGAAGAGGCCAGCAGCGTCGACACCGGGGCCCCTCTCATTGAAGATGTGGTCGACGAGTCGATCGAGGAGGAGGCCAAGGCTGACGACCCTCCGGCCTTGGAAAAAAGGGGTGTCCTCCGGCGGGCCAGCTCCGGCGAGCCGGCCCGGCCGGACAGGATTGAGCAGCGGCAAGAGACCCAGGGGGAGTCCGTGCGCGTGACGAGGGCCGCTTCAGCAAAGAAGGTGGCGAAAGCCGCGGTGGCGAAGAGGAAAGCGATCGTCTCTTCTTCATCCAAGCATCCTCGGACTCCACCCGCTTCTCCCCCTCCTGCAGATGTCGACATGGAGGTAATCTTTGACCTCGGGTCTCTTAGCCCTAGGAGGAAGAGGAAGGCAGCGGAAGAGGAGGCGGAGGATGAGTAAGTATCTTGTCTTTTGTCATCTCCGTCCTCCCAGACCGCGCTGCTTTTCTTGACTTGTTTTCATCTTTGCAGGGATGTGGAGACGCTGGCCCAGAGGGTGGCGAAGAGGGCCAGGGCCACGACGGGCGGCCAGCCCCTGGAGGGTACCTCGAGTACGCCGCTTGTGGTGGAGAGCAGCCCGGATAGCAGCCCCCGGCGCAACCCCCAGTGTGAGTTCACCACTCTCTCCCCATCAACGTGCGTTGGGGTACGATCCCTTGGTGCTGACCTTGTCGTGATCACAGGAGGAGGGCGGCAGTAGGAGGAGCCACTGAGGGCCACCCCTGACATGCCGCCCCCATCAACCACGCCGCCTCGAGGGGCGTCTCCGGTAAGGGCGCCAAGCACCGAGCCCATTCGCACGAAGGAGGAGGAGGCGAACCCGGGCACCGGTGGCTCCGTCCCGGCACCGAATGTTGGCGAGGAGGGGGCCACTTCTTCCCAACCCAGCACGGGTGAGTTATTTGCCTCTTGTCCCTGTTCTTGCATCTTCTTTTCGAGACTTTGGTCTTGGATTTGCCTCATTCCCCTCCTCGGTGTCCAGTCCCCTTTCTGGCGGACCGGGAGGACATCGACACCGTCACTGGGGAGGTCGCCAGGGACGCCGAGGCCGAGGCCACCAATATCGCCGTCGAGGAGGCCGCCAAGGGTGCTACTAAGGACGAGGCCACCAAGGGGCCGGCCGGGGAGACCAGCAAGGCCACTGCCGAGGAGGCCGGCAAGGGGCCTGACGGAGAGGCCGAGAAGGCCGCTGCCGAGGAGGGGGCGGTTGACGACCAACCTTCCTCCTCCGCTGCCTCAGGCTCGGGCAAGTACCTGAAGGTGAGCGATGACTTGTTCATCCACCTCCCAGGGGCGGCGAGCACTAGGGCACCCATCGAGGGGGAGGTGTTTGATGACAAGGTGCTCGCCGCCGCCGGGCTTGAGGTTGTTGACGAACCGAGTGCTGGTGGCGGCGGTTCCCAGGAGGAGCAGCTCCTTCGAGGCATCAATGCCAACTTCCAGAAGCTCCAGGCGCTCCACCGTGCCCGTCTGGACAAGGCAAAGTCCAGGATGGCGGCGGTGGACAAGGCGGAGGCGGACCTTGTCGGGCGCGTTGCTGAGACACAGGCTTGGTTTCGCCAAGCCCATGAGGAGCTGAAGGTTGCCCAGGACCTGCTGGCCGAGCGCAAGCTGGAGCTTGCCATGAAGCAGGCGAACATCAAGAAGGCCCAGGAGCTGGCCTCCAAAGACGAGGCCGCCCGGCACCAGCACCAGGCCGAGCTAAACTCCCAGGAGGAGGACCTTGCCGCTCGTGAGGAGAAGCTTGCTGCAACACTCCAAGGCAGGGATGAGGAGGTGGAGAGGCTTGCCGTGCGGTGGACCCAGGAGCTAGAGCAGAGGCACGAGGAGGCACTCAATGCTCAAGCCCAGGTCCAGGCTGGCAAGGTGAAAGAGATGGAGGTGGAGCGGGACGGGCTGAAGGAACATGCCATGAAGCTGGCGAAGGAGAAGGACACGCTCAACGGTGCTCTGGTCGAGGCGCAAGCCGCGGTCCTCAGCAAGGCTGAGTATCACTCCAAGGCCAACGACTCCATCAAAGACCTGAAGCAGAAGCTGGAGGGCCTTGAGGGGACGCTTTCGGAGGTCAAAGCCCGGGAGGAGACCTTGACCAAGGACCTGGAGGAGGAGAAGTTGCTGCGGAAGAATGAGGCCGCCAACCACGCGGATTATGTGAAGGGCGAAAACCTCTGAATCAGCTGCCTCGCCGACGTTGCTGGCAGGACCACCACGAAGCTAGCAGCCATGGGGATGCCGAACGTGAGGTACGTCACGGATCCAAACGTGAGTCCCAACGCCAAACTGACCCTGTTCTTCAAGGGTGTTCTTGGAGCTCCGGAGCAGTTCCGCTCCAACAGAGCGACCTCGCTGGCCAATGAGGCCCAGAGGCTTTGCTGGGATGCCTTGACCAAGGTTCTCACCAAGGTGGCGTACTGGAATCTCGACCTCGACTTTGACGCCGCGCTGGAGAGCTTGCCGGAGGGTGTGGACCTCGCGACGCTCGAGGAGCGTATCGAGCCCATCATCAGTCGCGTCGACGGAGTTCGGAGGATAGAGGGCCAGCGCCGGGACTAGGCACCCTGTTTCTTATCACCGCTGCAGGTCCACAACCAAGACAATTTTTATCTTTAGTTAGAACCGCAACAACAATTGATGTAATATAACTCTGCAGTATTTTGAAGTGATGCATGCTATTTTCCTGTTCGATCTCTCTCTATATGTCCACCCTACATTTAGTTGGATAAGCTTGCCGGCACGTAAGCCCAAGCCACGGTGCCTTGAGGACGGATCCTCAATAGCCTGCCGGGTGTGCTTGCTGCCAGGCAAACCACCTCATCGCTCTCAGCACGGCCGTTTTGAACTGTTTAGAGGACTCGAAACAGGACAAAAGCGTTGCCAGTAGCGGAAAGGCCACCATGCCGTTCTCGACGCGGCCGCTCGAACTGTTGAGCAGACTCGAAACAGAACGAAGGCGTTGCCAATAGTGGAAAGGGCCCCATCACGTGCAGGTTTATCATAAAGAGAGCAAGATCTCTGAGGAGAATAATCTTATGTTAAAAGGAATTGCTCAAAGTTTCGTATGACTTAGCTTTTCTGTCGCCGCGCGGGCGTTCATCGCGTTCGCAGTCGATGCCGCTTGCTTGGTCACCTTCTTCCTTAGAAATCATGGTGACGAAGAACTGCTAAACTAACTGCTAGACCGGATTTTCACAACTGCGCCCCTACCTGGCGCGCCAAAGATATCAGGGGAAACGACACCTATGGGATCACTGGAATCCTTTCTACGGTTGGCGGGCGCGGGGTTGTGCAAAGAGCGGGTCTAGGAGCCAGCACAAGGATCGTTTACCCAGGTTCGGGCCGCGAGGATGCATAATACCCTAGTCCTGCTTTGGTGTATATTTGAGTGTTCTTGAGCTCTTGAACTAGCTACAGTGCGTGCGTAGTCCAAAAGATCTGAATCCTTCTCTGGTACGCCTCGACCTCCTTTTATAGTCGAAAAGGGGTCGCCACAGTGGCACACAAGAGGTGAAAATGTATACAGTGTTTAAGTTTATCCTCTGGCACTGTCGGACAAACGCATTTAATGCGCTGCCGACGTGCCCTTCTTGCTTTATCGGGGACGGCAAAGAAGCTCGTCCCAGCTGTCGCCGCCTCGTCTGGCTCCGACGCGCGTCCGAGCTGATGAGGCGTTGTAGCGCCACGTCAATGACTTTCCCTTCAAAGATAAAAGGGAAGCCCTTCTTCTTGATAACATCCTCGGGCATACCTTCAAGCTTAAGTAATCCACAAACTTCATCCACATAGATTAGGTGCAAATCGGGATGTAATGTTCAATCACCTGTGAAAGGATTAGCTAGCAGTTTCTCTATCATACCCGAAGGAATTTCAAAGTAAAAATTTTCAGTAGGTTGAGGAGCAAATCTTTACTCTACTGGTCGGGGTGAAGATACCCCGAACAAGCCCCTCAAAGGATTATGTTCCATAGTAACAAGTGACAGTAAATTTCAGCACACTATATAAATTTTTCCTTACCAAATGCGCTTCACTCCCCGGCAACGGCACCAGAAAAGAGTCTTGATGATCCACAAGTGTAGGGGATCTATCATAGTCCTCTTGATAAGTAAGAGTGTCGAACCCAACGAGGAGCAGAAGGAAATGATAGGCAGTTTTCAGTAAGGTATTCTCTGCAAGTACTAAAATTATCGGTAACAGATAGTTTTGTGATAAGGTAATTTGTAACGAGGAGATGGTGCTGGTGAAGATGTTGATGGAGATTGACCCCCTCCCGAGGAGAGGATCATTGGTGATGACGATGGTGATGATTTCCCTCTCCCAGAGGGAAGTTTCCCCGGCAGAACAGCTTCGCCGGAGCCCTAGATTGGTTCCGCCTCGTGGCGGCGGTGTTTCTTACCGAAAGCTTGCTTATGATTTTTTCCAGGACGAAAGACTTCATATAGTAGAAGATGGGCACCGGAGGCCTACCAGGGGGCCCACGAGACAGGGGAGCACGCCCAGGGGGTAGGGCGTGCCCCCCACCCTTGTGGCCAGGGTGTGGGCCCCCTTGGGTTGATCTTTCGCCAGCATTATTTATTAATTCCAAAACGTGCCTCTGTGAAGTTTCAGGACTTTTGGAGTTGTGCAAAATAGGTCTCTAATATTTGCTCCTTTTCCAGCCCAGAATTCCAGCTGCCGACATTCTCCCTCTTCATGTAAACCTTGTAAAATAAGAGAGAATAGGCATAAGTATTGTGACATAATGTGTAATAACAACCCCTAATGCAATAAATATCAATATAAAAGCATGATGCAAAATGGACGTATCACGTACTCATTGCGTGGACGCCCACCATGATCTAGATGTCACACCACCTCAGGTTATTATGTTCATCAAGGTAGGCTACTTTAGGTACTCATTGAAACAGGGAGTTGTTGGTTTCCTCGTTTAGGCTAATGAAGTTCATAGAAGACGCAACTCCAAATAGTTTCGCTTAATGTACGACTACAATACAAGCTTTAATTTTTTTGCCCATACAATACAAGCTTTATTTGGGTAGTATATTTATTTCATTGACTCGATGTGATTTGTGCTCAGTTTTATGTTCACAATTTAGCATTTTCAGGTTTGATCTGAGCGCCGTTGTTTCTTCGTGCACCGCAGACGCTCATCGACATGCAATATTTTTTTTGTCGGGGACCTAGAATCCGGAGGTCGCGTGTATGCTATTTTTCTCAATGAGAACCATGTTGAATTAGATTACTTGAAATCTTGGTTTTGGCCATGTACGTGCAGTTCCACCAATTGTTTATAAACAGAAAACTGAGGAGGGTTGTGATTTCTGAATCTGGTGAGGGAATTTGGAAAACATCAAAGAAAGTAGGAGACTGTGTTTAAGTATACAGCCATCAACCTGATCGATATGTTCCTCCTTGCATTTTCAGTTAAACATTGTCGAGCACTGTAAGCAGAAAGAATTATTTGATACAAAATGTTCATTATACAGAAAGTAGATGATGATGTTTTAACCTTACTATTAGGGCATATGAAACATAAATTATCTGAAAAGTGCTCCCTGGCAGTGTTCATGAACAGTTAGCAAAGGACGTACAACTTCCAGATTCCATTTCAGAGAAACAGGCACAATTTTTTTCAGAGTGCAAGCTTTATCCTGCAGATGCCTAAATACAATCAATTTACCCCCTGTAGGTGCATCCAATTTGATGTTCTTGTCAGTTGTATTATTATTGGGCGTGGGTTTCTAGCACCAATATAATTCCTTAAATGGTGATCTATCTTGCCGTCTTGTGACCCCCAGTTGATAAGCAATGTCAAGAACCACCACTATTTCACTGAGTCAAATTATCGTTTTGTAGGCCTTATATAGAAGAGCTAGAGTTGAAGCTTTCTGAGTATACCAAAAGATGTCAAATCAACAACAGATGGTTCAGGAGGTAGTCTCAAAGGTACAAATTCAGCACTGGATCCTACTTCCGTGTTCGTACACTTCTATCTGAAATTCCCATGAATATCATGTTAGTTAGTTTGTTCACTGTACACTGCAGTATACTATTCGACCACAGTGAGATTGCAAAATGGAGGCGTTGATTCGTTAGGTTTGACTCATCTTCTTCATTGGGAATGCAGTACACTATATGATACTTTTCCCCTGTTTATTTTTGGAAACATTTGTGGTTCATCATGCAAGAACCATGAACAATCATATTATCATTTTACTTTTTTTCCACTGTTTTAAATGACATTGCTTGTGCCTTGCGACAATGTATGACCCTTAATCAATTATTACCTCTGATAAAGTTTACCATTGGGGGCTCATGTAGTATGTTCCTATTTTTCCTTTTTGTACCTTTTCCGTCTCTACCATGTTCATTTGTACAATGCTTTATCGTATCATAAGTCCTATCATATGAAGTTTCATTAGAAAACAGAAACATCATGGAATATTTGATTCCATTTTTACTATACGTACAATAAATATCCCATACGTTCTCTATGGAGAAGTTCACCCCGTTGATTGCCTTCGATGTGTGAATTTTACTAATTATGAACATGGAAATTCCTATGTACGGATTCGTGCGTTGCACGTGCATGCTTACTAGTTGAGACAAAAGAACCCAACTGTCGTTTGTAGTTACCCTCATCAAAAAGAAAAGAAAAAAGTATCTTGTGCAGTGCAATACATTATCAGGTAACAGGGCAAACCCCCTGTTTACTGCCGAAACATAGGAAATCAAACCTTTGCTTCACATGCTAGCTAGTAGCTGCTCAAAAATCCTTTCCTTAATACAACATGGGGGCTCAACACTTGAAAACAATAAACACACGATGTGAAATCTCGGCCTAACGCGCCACTCGCTGGTCCAACAGGGGATAGTTTCAGATAGTACATATTAGAAGAGAAAACATCGTCAATCTGCTTGACAAAAGAACCTAGCACATCGTCACCCATACAACTCCTAAGCCATCTTAGCCATTCTAGTGGCACCCTGTGGCATGAGCTATCATAGCGCGCCTTTCTCAAGTTTCATTTTAGACGTTACTCTGTCTACTTTTGGCTGTCACATGTCAAAGATCCCCAAGGACCCCCTCGCGTCGCCCCTGTGGGCGACCAGGGGGAAACCCTAGCCGCCGCCGCCCGGACTCCCCCGCCCTCGCCGCCGCCAACAGCGTCACCGGGCGAAGCCTGGCCGGCAGGGGCGGCGACAGGGCTCCCTTCCCCTTCACGCGAATAGGCTGGCGCGGGACGACCGTTCGAGAGGAGGCGCCTAACTTGAACGGGGTGTGGCGGCGCTGCATATGGATCCTGGCCGCGGCGTGTGCAGCACGTCGGCTGCTGGGGTTCGTGCTCGCGGCGTGGTGCGGCAGCTGGATCTGCTGGTCGCGTGCGTCGTCGATTTCGGGTCTGATCCTTCTGGATCCGGCGCTCGAACGCCGTCGGCCAGCGCAGGATGGTGTTTTTGTCGTTGACCAGGTCGGAGCTTCATTGATCCGGCGCCTAGATGGATTTACGCCAGAGGCCTTGAGCCTTATGGTGCTTCCCTCTATGGAGTTCTCGTGTCTTGGCTTCTGCCAGATCCGGAGCAGATGGAGATTGGTGGTACAGGACGAGGACAGGAGGAAACTTTGGTCGGCTAGCTCGGCCCGGCATCGACGACGGCTTCGACGTCGTTACCCTTCTTGATGGCGAAGCCTCGGTCCCTCCTATCCACCTCCGACCCCTTCCCGGACGAAAGTCCAAAATCCGTCTTGGATTGGACGGCGGCGGCGCCCTACGCGTCGTAACCTCCATGGAGGCGCCGTCTTGGAAGGCTTGGGTGTTCGGGGGAGAGTTGCTATGGGTGAAGGGCTCCGCATGTCAGCTCTAGCAGCGGCAATGGTGTGGAGGTTGGCAGGAGGAGCGAATTTCTAACTGTGTCAGATGCGTCTGGTACGAGATGTCAAGTCATGCCCGGCTGACAGGTGCTACGTTGTGTCATGCCTAGTCGACAGGTGCTATGCACGACGGATCTTCCAGAGTGTCCGCGTCGGGATGGACGAGCATAGGGCAGTGGAGTCGTTGGGCGCCGTGGTGGCGTTGACGGTTGGCCGGACTGGCAATAATGATGTGGATTTCTCTTCTGAAGATAGGACATCGGTTCGATGATGATGGCGGCTTCTAAAACGTGTGCATGTGGTGTATGCTTTAGGTCTGCTGCACCGGTTGTTTGTTCCGATACGTTAGATGGATGGAACAGCGACGGCATCGACTATAGATATGGGGAGTGAGAGCACTCCACATTATCAAGTTTGTAGGTGTGAGTGGTGGCTTCGGGTTGGCTTGATGTATGTTCTTGTCAGACCCTCGTGGAATAATTAATAAAGATGACTGATACGTCTCCAACGTATCTATAATTTTGATTCTTCCATGCTATTATATATTTTGTTTTGGATGTTTAATGGGCCTATTTTTACAATTTTATATTATTTTGGGGACTAACCTATTAACCGGAGGCCCAGCCCAAATTGCTGTTTTTTTGCCTATTTTAGTGTTTCGTAGAAAAAGAATATCAAACGGAGTCCAAACGGAATGAAACCTTCGGGAATGTGATTTTTGGAACAAACGTGATCCCGAGGACTTGGAGTGGACGTCAAGCAACAAACGAGGAGGCCACGAGGTAGGGGGCGTGCCTACCCCCCAGGCGCGCCTCCACCCTCGTGGGCCCCTCGTGGATCCACCGACCTACTTGTTCCTCCTATATATACCTACGTACCCCCAAACCATCAGAGGCGACCACGAAAACCTAATACCACCGCCGCAACCTTCTGTACCCGTGATATCCCATCTTGGGGCCTTTTCCGGCGTCCTGCCGGAGGGGGCATTGATCACGGAGGCCTTCTACATCAACACCATAGCCTCTCCGATGATGTGTGAGTAGTTTACCTCAGACCTTTGGGTCCATAGTTATTAGCTACATGGCTTCTTCTCTCTCTTTGGATCTCAATACAAAGTTCTCCTCGATTCTCTTGGACATCTATTTGATGTAACTCTTCTTTTAGGTGTGTTTGTCGAGATCCGATGAATTGTGGGTTTATGATCAAGATTATCTATGAACAATATTTGAATCTTCTCTGAATTCTTTTATGTATGATTGGTTATCTTTGCAAGTCTCTTCGAATTATCAGTTTGGTTTGACCTACTAGATTGATCTTTCTTGCAATGGGAGAAGTGCTTAGCTTTGGGTTCAATCTTGCGGTGTCCTTTCCCAGTGATAGCAGGGGCAGCAAGGCACATATTGTATTGTTGCCATCAATGATAAAAATATGGGGTTTATATCATATTACATGAGTTTATCCCTCTACATCATGTCATCTTGCTTAAAGCGTTACTCTGTTCTTATGAACTTAAAACTCTAGATGCATGCTGGATAGCGGTCGATGTGTGGAGTAATAGTAGTAGATGCTGAATCATTTCGGTCTACTTGTCACGGACGAGATGCCTATATACATGATCATACCTAGATATTCTCATAACTATGCTCAATTCTATCAATTGCTCGACAGTAATTTGTTCACCCACCGTAATACTTATGCTATCTTGAGAGAAGCTGATGTCTACTACACAACCTTCTTCTTGTAGACGTTGTTGGGCCTCCAAGTGCAGAGGTTTGTAGGACAGTAGCAAATTTCTCTCAAGTGGATGACCTAAGGTTTATCAACCCGTGGGAGGCGTAGGATGAAGATGGTCTCTCTCAAGCAACCCTGCAACCAAATAACAAAGAGTCTCTTGTGTCCCCAACACACCCAATACAATGGTAAATTGTATAGGTGCACTAGTTCGACAAAGAGATGGTGATACAAGTGCAATATGGATGGTAGATATAGGTTTTTGTAATCTGAAAATATAAAAACAGCAAGGTAACTAATGATAAAACTGAGCGTAAACGGTATTGCAATGATAGGAAACAAGGCCTAGGGTTCACACTTTCACTAGTGCAAGTTCTCTCAACAATAATAACATAATTGGATCATATAACTATCCCTCAACATGCAACAAAGAGTCATTCCAAATTCACTAATAGTGGAGAACAAACGAAGAGATTATGGTAGGGTACGAAACCACCTCAAAGTTATTCTTTCCAATCGATCCGTTGGGCTATTCCTATAAGTGTCACAAACAGCCCTGGAGTTCGTACTAGAATAACACCTTAAGACACAAATCAACCAAAACCCTAATGTCACCTAGATACTCCAATGTCACCTCAAGTATCCGTGGGTATGATTATACGATATGCATCACACAATCTCAGATTCATCTATTCAATCCAACACAAAGTACTTCAAAGAGTGTCCCAAAGTTTCTACCGGAGAATCACGACGAAAACGTGTGCCAACCCTATGCATAAGTTCATGGGCGGAACCCACAAGTTGATCACCAAAACATACATCAAGTGGATCACGTGATATCCCATTGTCACCACAGATACACACGGCAAGACATACATCAAGTGTTCTCAAATCATTAAAGACTCAATCCGATAAGATTACTTCAAAGGGAAAACTCAATCCATTACAAGAGAGTAGAGGGGGAGAAGCAACATAAGATCCAACTATAATAGCAAAGCTCATGATACATCAAGATCGTGCCAAATCAAGAACACGAGAGAGAGAGAGAGAGAGAGAGAGAGAGAGAGAGATCAAACACATAGCTACTGGTACATACCCTCAGCCCCAAGGGTGAACTACTCCCTCCTCGTCATGGAGAGAGCTGAGATGATGAAGATGGCCACTGGTGAGGGTTCCCCCCTCCGGCAGGGTGCCGGAACAAGGCCCCGATTGGTTTTTGGTGGCTACAGAGGCTTGCGGCGGCGGAACTCCCGATCTATTCTGTTCCCCGGAGTTTTTAGGGTATATGGGTATATATAGGAGGAAGAAGTACGTCAGGGGAGCCATGAGGGGCCCACGAGGGTGGAGGGCGTGCCCTAGGGGGATGGGCGCGCCCCGCTACCTCGTGGCTACCCCTTTTCTTTCCTGACGTGCACTCCAAGTTTTTCCGGTAGCTTTCCTTCCAAAAATAACTTCTCCAGTTGGTTTCGTTCCATTTCGACTCCGTTTGATATTCCTTTTCTTCAAAACACTGAAACAAGGGAAAAACAGGAACTGGCACTGGGCTCTGGGTCAATAGGTTAGTCCCAAAAGTAATATAAAAGTGTAAAATAAAGCCCATAAAAATCCAAAACACATAATATAATAGCATGGAACAATAAAAAAAATATAGATACGTTGCAGACATATCAGCATACCCAAGCTTAATTCTTGCTCGTCCTCGAGTAGGTAAATGGTAAAAAAATAATTTTTGATGTGGAGTGCTACTTGGCACAATTTCAATGTAATTCTTCTTACTTGTGATATGAATATTCAGATCCGAAAGATTCAAGACAAAAGTTCATATTGACATAAAAGTGATAATACTTCAAGCATACTAACTAAGCAATTATGTCTTCTCAAAATAACATGGCTAAAGAAAGTTCATCCCTACAAAATCATATAGTCTGGCTATGCTCTATCTTCACGGCACAAAGTATTTAAATCATGCACAACCCCGATGACAAGCCAAGCAATTGTTTCATACTTTTGACATTCTCAAACTTTTTCAATCTTCACGCAATACATGAGCGTGAGCCATGGACATAACACTATATGTGGAATAGAATGGTGGTTGTGGAGAAGACAAAAAGGGAGAAGATAGTCTCACATCAACTAGGCGTATCAATGGGCTATGGAGATGCCCATCAATAGATATCAATGCGAGTGAGTAGGGATTGCCATGCAACGGATGCACTAGAGCTATAAGTATATGAAAGCTCAACAAAAGAAACTAAGTGGGTGTGCATCCAACTCGCTTGCTCACGAAGACCTAGGGCATTTTGAGGAAGCCCATCATTGGAATATACAAGCCAAGTTCTATAATGAAAAATTCCCACTAGTATATGAAAGTGACAAAATGAGAGACTCTTTATCATGAAGATCATGGTGCTACTTTGAAGCACAAGTGTGGTAAAAGGATAGTAGCATTGTCCCGAGTGCGGCTAATCTGCACCCGGGCTCAGAAAAAAATTCAAAAAAATTCTAGAAAAATTCAAAAAATTCTAATTTTTTTTGTGGTGATAGATAATTTGACACGTGAGGTGCGCCCCAAAATTCAACTCATTTGAGCATCTGAGCAGCTCTCGGCAAAAAAGACAAAATCAGGGTCTGTAAAAATGTGTACTGTTCACGCACTGTTTTGACCCCGATTTGTCTTTTTTGCCAAGAGCTACTCAGATGTCCAAATAAGTTGCATTTTGGGGCGCACCTCACGCGTCAAATTATCTACCACCATAAAAAAATTTGGAATTTTTTGAATTTTTCTAGTATTTTTTTTTGAATTTTTTGCTGAGAGGGAGCAGATGAGCCCGGGCACCATTTTTGAGTTTTCGCATTGTCCCTTCTGTCTCATTTTTTGTTATATATATATATATATATATATATATATATATATATATATATATATTATATACTAGCACATATGCCCGTGCGTTGCAGCGGGAGAGATATTTTTTGTTGCGATAAGCAATGGGAAAAATAATTGATGTGTCCACCAAAAATGATCTCCACAACGGTAGGTGACAAAGCAAGGAGTTGTGGTCTTCTTGTTGGACATGTTTGGCCCGCGAAATCTTGATAGTGATGGGATTGGTTGGCGTGGCGGTGAACATCCAACTCGTGTTATTTTTCCTCCTGGTCCGCCTTCATCTCAGGATTGTGCATGCCTCCTCATTAGGTGGATGCGCGGCGATGTTCGAGACACAAATGCTTCGACCACTCTCTGCCACGATGGCGTAACCGGATGAATGTTCCTTCTTTATGACAGTTTATTCTCTTTTATTATTTTAGCGCTCATATGCTCACCTTTTTTCTAAGTAGAGCCAAACAACATATTCTCTTTATTGGCACATGCCCACAATTTCTTTAATTTATTGCTAATGAGCGTAGGACAAACGCAAGCTGCTAACCAATGGCAAGTGCATATTAAGAAAATATTCTAGAGTCAGATTCGAAAATTAGATTCTTTTTGAACATTCAAAGAAATATGAACCGCCGAATATTCATGGAAATGTTAAAAAAATTGAAATCCCAACCAGTTTTGAAATATGCGAACATTGTTTTTTTGAAATATTTGTTTACTTTTGGAAGAAACATGAACAAAATTAGAAACAGAAATAATTTTTGAAATTCGCAAACAATATTTTGAAAACATCAAGCTTTTATAAAAACAAAAACATTTTTGATTATTTTAAAAAGGGTCATTAGATCAATTTTAGAAAATAAATTCTTTGACGCAAACATTATTATCTATTTGTGAATATTTCGCTAAAATAAGAATATTCTTTGAATGTGGAAGATTTTATAAAATTTGATTCTCATAAAAAAATCTCAAACAATTTTGAAAAACACAATTTTCTTAAAAACAAAAGGAGCATTTTTTAAATTTTAAGCAAATTCTGAAACGATATTTTTCAAAAGATTCGAATATTTTTTAAAACAATTTTTTTAATTATGAACATTTTTTGAATATTCCAACATAAATTGAAATTCTGAGTATTTTTGTAAATTCTTAGGTCACGGAAAAATTATGATAAAGAAGGGAAATATGAAAAATAAATAGGAAAGAGAAAGGAACAGAAACGGGCAGGCCCAGTCTTGGGCAGCCTGTGCATAATTAATAGCTTTAACTATTTGTTGCCCTGTGCAACAAATAAGGTCTTTTCAACTGCATGGGCAGGATAATTACTGGGCCGTATTTGTTGGGAAGGAGCGCGCGGCCCAATTTAGAATTCTGGACAAACCTTTTTTTTATAGCGGATAGATGCACAATAATTTAGTACCACCTCGGATAGGAAAAAAACTTTTCGGCGGTGAACGGATGAAAAAATTGGAGAAATGCACCTTGCTTTATTACTAGGTATAGATATATTTTTGGGGCCTTTTCTCTTTTTTTATGGCCTCTTTTTTTTCTCGTCCGGAGTCTCATCCCGACTTGTGGGGGAATCATAGTCTCCATCATCCTTTTCCTCACTTGGGACAACGCTCTAAAACTGAAGATCATCACACTTTTATTTTCTTACAAATCAACAATTACAACTCGATACTTAGAACAAAATATGACTCTATATGAATGCCTCCGTGATGTACCGGGATATGCAATGAATCAAGAGTGACATGTATGAAATAATTATGAACGGTGGCTTTGCCACAAATACAATGTCAACTACATGATCATGCAAAGCAATATGACAATGATGGAGCGTGTCATATAAATGGAACGGTGGAGAGTTGCATGGCAATATATCTCGGAATGGCTATGGAAATGCCATGATAGGTAGATATGGTGGCTGTTTTGAGGAAGGTATATGGTGGGTGTATGATACCGGCGAAAGGTGCGCGGTATTAGAGAGGCTAGCAATGGTGGAAGGATGAGTAATCCATGGACTAGTCATAAAGAACTCATATACTTATTGAAAAAATCTACAAGTTATCAAAGCAAAGTATTACGCGCATGCTCCTAGGGGATATATTGGTAGGAAAATACCATCGCTCGTCCCCGACCGCCACTCATAAGGAAGACAATCAATAAATAAATCATGCTCTGACTTCATCACATAACGGTTCACCATACGTGCATGCTACGGGAATCACAAACTTTAACACAAGTATTTCTCAAATTCACAACTACTCAACTAGAATGACTTAAATATCACCATCTTTATATCTCAAAACAATTATCAAGCATCAAACTTCTCATAGTATTCAACACACTCATATGAAAGTTTTTACTATTCTTGAATACCTAGCATATTAAGATTATTTAAGCAAATTACCATGCTGTTTAATACTCTCAAAATAATCTAAGTGAAGCATGATAGTTCCTCTATTTCTTCCCATCATACTCTAAAAGATATAAGTGAAGCACTAGAGCAAACAACAAACTACTCCAAAAGGTATGAGTGAAGATCAATGAGTAGTTGAATAATTATGCAACTATGTGAAGAATCTCTAACATTTAAGAATTTCAGATCTTGGTATTTTATTCAAACAGCAAGCAAAACAAAATAAAATGACATGACGCTCCAAGCAAAACACATATCATGTGATGAATAAAAATATAGCTCCAAGTAAAGTTACCGATGAACGAAGATTTAAAGAGGGATGCCTTCCGGGGCATCCCCAAGCTTAGGCTCTTGGTTATCCTTGAATATTACCTTGGGGTTCCTTTGGAATCCCCATGCTTAGGCTCTTGCCACTCCTTATTCCATAGTCCATCGAATCTTTACCCAAAACTTGAAAACTTCACAACACAAAACTTAACAGAAAATCTCGTGATCTCCGTTAGCGAAAGAAAACAAAACACCACTTCAAGGTACTGTAATGAACTCATTATTTATTTATATTGGTGTTAAACCTAATGTATTCCAACTTCTCTATGGTTTATAAACTATTTTACTAGCCATAGAGTCATCAAAATAAGCAAACAACACACGAGAAACAGAATCTGTCAAAAACAGAACAGTCTGTAGTAATATGTCACTAACGCAAACTTCTGGAACTCCAAAAATTCTAAAATAAATTGGTGGACCTGAGGAATTTTTCTAATAATCGTCTGCAAAAATAATCAACTAAATATCACTCTCCAGTAAAAAGTTGAAGCTAATCTCGTGAGCGCTAAAGTTTCTGTTTTTTACAGCATGATCATAAAGACTTCACCTAAGTCTTCCCAAAGGTTCTACTTGGCACAAACACTAATTAAAACACAAAACCACATCTAAACAGAAGCTAGATGGATTATTAATTCCTAAACAGAACCAAAAAAGCAAAAAGTAAAATAAAATTGGGTTGCCTCCCAACAAGCGTTAGCGTTTAACGCCCCTAGCTCGGCATGATGATTTCAATGATGCTCACATAAGACATAAGAATTGAAACATAAAGAGAGCACCATGAATAATATAACTAGCACATTTAAGTCTAACCCACTTCCTATGCATAGGAATTTCGTGAGCAAACAACTTATGGGAACAATAATCAACTAGCATAGGAAGGCAAAACAAGCATAACTTCAAAACTTTAAGCACATAGAGAGGAAACTAGATATTATTGCAATTCCTACAAGCATATATTCCTCCCTCATAATAATTTTCAGTAGCATCATGAATGAATTCAACAATATAACCAGCACCTACAGCATTCTTTTCATTATCTACTTGCATAGAACATTTACTACCCTCCACATAAGCAAAGTTCTTCTCATCTGGAATAGTGGGAGTATCATAAGAGGCTTGGATACACTATAAAAAAATACACTTCCGTGATGATACGTGTTTGTCACATTAGGTCGCTTTTTTTGTCATGCATGTACATCCATGAAAAATTTATGACAGAATCAAGATAGTCATACCTGTGCTGTCGTAGAAGTGTTCCATGACATTACCAAAATTATCATCATTTGAAGTGTCCACTTCCATGACGATAAATCGCGCGTCACAGAAGTGCTTTCATCAAGGGTGACCGACACGTGGCATCCACCGTAACGGAACGCCGTTAAGCTATCGGGTCGGGTTTTGGATCCGATAACCCGTTAACAGCCCCGACCAATGGGGATTTTCCACGTGTAAAATCATCATTGGCTGGAGGAAACACGTGTCGGCTCACCATTGGGACAGATGTCATCCGTTCATTGGACCGAAGTCGCCTATGATACGGCGACACGTGGCACGACCCAACAGAGGCCCATTCCTGTGAAAAGGCCGGCCCATTTGACTTGGTCAAAAGATGGCAGCCCGGCCCACGGAAAGCCTGCTAACGGCCTGTTCGCATATAACCCATTTACAGCCCGCTAACCTAGGGCCCATTACGTGATACGTCTCCAACGTATCTATAATTTTTGATTGCTCCATGCTACTTTATCTACTATTTTAGGCAATATTGGGCTTTATTATCCACTTTTATATTATTTTTGGGACTAGCCTATTAACTGGAGGCCCAGCCCAGATTTGTTGTTTTATGCCTATTTCAGTGTTTCGAGGAAAAGGAATATCAGACGGAGTCAAAACGGAACGCAATCAACTGGAGAAGTTATTTTTGGAAGGAAACCCACCTGATGGACTTGGACCCCACGTCAGAAGATACGGGAGGTGCTCACGAGGGTGGGGGGCGCGCCCACGCGCCCCCTGCCTCGTGGGGCCCCCGTAGCTCCACCGACGTACTCCTTTCACCCATATATACCTACGTACCCTAAAACTTCAAGAACAGAGATTAGATCGGGAGTACCGCTGCCGCAAGCCTCGAGAGCCACCAAAAACCAATCGGGACACCTTTCCGGTACCCTGCCGGAGGGGGGATCCATCTCCGTTGGCCATCTTCATCATCGCGGCGCTCTACATGACGAGGAGGGAGTAGTTCACCCTCGGGGCTGAGGGTATGTACCAGTAGCTATGTGGTTGATCTCTCTCTCTCTCTCTCTCTCTCTCTCTCTCTCTCTCTCTCGTGTTCTCTCTCGTGTTTTATGGCACGATCTTGATGTATCCCGAGCTTTGCTATTGTAGTTGAATCTTATGATGTTTCTCCTCCTCTACTCTCTTGTGATGAATTGAGTTTCCCCTTTTGAAGTTATCTTATCGGATTGAGTCTTTATGAGAACACTTGATGTATGTCTTGCCATGATTATCTGTGGTGACAATGGGATATCATGTGCCACTTGATGTATGTTTTGGTGACCAACTTGCGGGTTCCGCCCATGAACCTATGCATAGGGGTTGGCACACGTTCTTGATTCTCGGTAGAAACTTTGGGGCACTCTTTGAAGTACTTTTATGTTGGTTGGATAAATCTGAGATTGTGTGATGCATATCGTATAATCATGCCCACGGATACTTGAGGTGACAATGGTGTATCTAGGTGACATTAGGGTTTTGGTTTATTTGTGTCTTAAGGTGTTATTCTAGTACGAACTCTTTTATAGATCGATCCGAAAGAATAGCTTTGAGGTGGTTTCGTACCCTACCATAATCTCTACGTTTGTTCTCCGCTATTAGTGGCTTCGGAGTGACTCTTTGTTGCATGTTGAGGGATTGTTATATGATCTATCTATGTTATTATTGTTGAGCGAACTTGCACTAGTGAAAGTATGAACCCTAGGCCTTGTTTCCTATCATTGCAATACCGTTTACGCTCACGTTTATCACTAGTTACCTTGCTGTTTTTATTATTTCAGATTACAAATACTCATATCTACCATCCATATTGCACTTGTATCACCATCTCTTCGCCGAACTAGTGCACCTATACAATTTACCATTGTATTGGGTGTGTTGGGGACACAAGAGACTCTTTGTTATTTGGTTGCAGAGTTGCTTGAGAGAGACCATCTTCATCCTACGCCTCCCACGGATTGATAAACCTTAGGTCATCCACTTGAGGGAAATTTGCTACTGTCTTACAAACCTGTGCACTTGCAGGCCCAACAACGTCTACAAGAAGAAGGTTGTGTAGTAGACATCAAGCTCTTTTCTGGCGCCGCTGTTTGGGAGGCTAGGTAAGTGAAGGTATATCTTTAGATCTTGCAATCGAATCTTTTTCTTTTTGTTTTAGCACTAGTTAGTCTATAAAAGAAAATTACAAAAAATGGAATTGAGTTTGTCTCATACGCTTCACCTTTTAATATCTTTCGTGAGTATGATGGAAAGGAAAATTGTGCCAAAGTGTTAGAAGAAGAATGCATTAAAATGTTTGGCACTAAATATTTGAATGATGAGCATGATTGCAATGTTGTTAGTATGAATTCCTTGAATATCCATGATGCTAATGATATGCAAAGCCACAAGCTTGGGGAAGCTATGTTTGATGAAGATGATATTTTTTGTCCCCCAAGCTTTGATGAGCAAATTTACTATGACGAAAGCATGCCTCCTATCTATGATGATTATTGTGATGACACGTATGCTTTAAAGAATAATGATAACCATGAAACTTGTCATCTTGATCTTAATTTTCAATCACATGATAGTTATTTTGTTGAGTTTGCTCCCACTATTATTCATGAGAAGAAAATTGCTCATGTGGAGAGTAGTAAAATTTGTATGCAAGTAGATCATGAAAAGAATGCTTTAGGTGCTGGTTATATTGTTGAATTCATTCATGATGCTACTGAAAATTATTATGAGGGAGGAACATATGCTTGTAGGAATTGCAATAATATCAAGTTTCCTCTCTATGTGCTTAAAGTTTTGAAGTTATGCTTGTTTTACCTTCCTATGCAAGTTGATTATTGTTCCAATAAGTTGTTTTCTCACAAAATCCATATGCATAGGAAGTGGGTTAGACTTAAATGTGCTAGTCATATTCTTCATGATGCTCTCTTTATGTTTTAATTCTTATCTTTTATGTGAGCATCATTGAAATCATCATGCCTAGCTAGGGGCGTTAAACGATAGCGCTTGTTGGGAGGCAACCCAATTTTATTTTTAGTTTTTTGTTTTTGATTCTGTTTAGGAATAAATAATCCATATATCTTCTGTTTAGATGTGGTTTTATGTTTTAATTAGTGTTTGTGCCAAGTAGAACTTTTGGGAAGACTTGGGTGAAGTCTTTATGATCATGCTGTAAAAAACAGAAACTTTAGCACTCACGAGATTAGCTTTAACTTTTTACTGGAGAGCGCTATGTAGTTGATTCTTTTTGCATATGATTACTAGAAAAATTCCTCAGGTCCACCAATTTATTTTAGAATTTTTGGAGTTCCAGAAGTTTGCGTTAGTTACAGATTACTACAGACTGTTCTGTTTTTGATAGATTCTGTTTTTCGTCTGTTGTTTGCTTATTTTGATGAATCTATGGCTAGTAAAATAGGTTATAAACCATAGATAAGTTGTAATACAGTAATTTTAACACCAATATAAATAAACAATGAGTTCATTAAAGTACCTTGAAGTGGTGTTTTGTTTTCTTTCGCTAACGGAGCTCACGAGTTTTCTGTTAAGTTTTGTGTTGTGAAGTTTTCAAGTTTTGGGTAAAGATTCGATGGACTATGGAATAAGGAGAGGCAAGAGCCTAAGATTGGGGATGCCCAAGGCACCCCAAGGTAATATTCAAGGTTAACCAAGGGTCTAAGCTTGGGGATGCCCCGGAAGGCACCCCCTCTTTCGTCTTCGTTCATAGGTAACTTTACTTGGAGCTATATTTTTATTCACCACATGATATGTGTTTTGCTTGGAGCGTCATGTCATATTGTTTTTTTTCTTTCTGTTAGTTATATTAGTGTTTTGAATCTTTAGTTTCAATAAAAAGTCAAGGATAGCCTTTGCCATGCTTATTTTGCTAGTATACATGTTGCTGTTTGAAAACAAAAAGTTTACCGCTGTTGCAAAAATTCTCTAGAAAAGTCAGAGAGTGGTATAATGTTGAATCTTTTTGCATATAAAGAAATGATAAATTTATTACAGTGGGAATTTTAGTTCATAATTTTTGGAGGTAGGGAAGTATGATGAATCTTGCATTCTTTATGGACTGTACTGTTCTGGCAGATTGCTGTTATGTTTGCATTGTTTGCATATGTTTGCTTGTTTAATGATTCTATTTAAGGATAGGAGTATTAAATATGCAGAGGCATTTAGTATGCAATGTTGAATAATAATGTTAGTAATTTTTTACAGTATAAAATGATAAGTTTTTGCATTGGTTTATACTAACCTATCTCACGAGTTCTTGTTGAGTTTGTTGTGAATGAAGCTTTTGATAAAAAGAGAAACCATGATATGAGAGGAATTAAGGAGACACAAAGTTTAAGCTTGGGGATGCCCAAGGCACCCCAAGATAATATTTCAAGAAGTCTCAAGCATCTAAGCTTGGGGATGCCCGGTAGGCATCCCACCTTTCTTCTTCAACAACTATCGGTTAGTATCGGTTGAGCCTAAGTTTTTGCTTCTTCACATGAGTTGTGCTATCCTTGCATTGTAGTTTTATTTAGCTTTGCTTTCTGTTTGAATAAAGTACCAAGATCTGAATTCTTTAATGAGAGAGAGCCATACATGATTTGGAATTTGTTAGAATACTCTATGTGCTTCACTTATATCTTTTGAGCTTGATAGCTTTGCTCATAGTGCGTCACTTATATCTTTTGAGCGTGATAATTTTTGCTCTAGTGCTTCACTTAGATCTTTTAGAGCACGGTGGTGGATTTGTTTTAAAGAAACTTGATCTCTCATGCTTCACTTAGATTATTTTGAGAGTCGTTAATAGCATGGTAATTTGCTTAATGTTAATATACTTGGTGTTCAAGATATGTGAAACTTTCTTTTGAGTGAATTGAATACTAAGATAAATTTAATGCTTAATAATTGTTTTGAGATATGGAGGTAATAATATCAAAGTCGTGCTAGTTGATAATTGTGAATTTGAGAAATACTTGTGTTGAAGTTTGCAAGTCCCGTAGCATGCACGTATGGGTAAAGTTGTGTAACAAATTTGAAACATGAAGTGTACGGCTTGTGCATCCTTATGAGTGGCGGTCGGGGACGGCGATGGTCTTTTCCTACCAATCTATCCCCTAGGAGCATTGCGTAGTACTTGATTTTTGATGGCTTCTAAATTTTTGCAATAAGTATATGAGTTCTTTTGACTAATGTTGAGTCCGTGGGTTATACGCACTTTTACCTTTCCGCATTTGCTAGCCTCTTCGGTACCGTGCATTGCCCTTTATCACCTTGAGAGTTGGTGCAAACTTCGCCGTTACGCTCTTTCACACATAAACCTCCTTATATCTTCCTCAAAACAGCCACCATACCTACCTATCATGGCATTTCCATAGCCATTCCAAGATATATTGCCATGCAACTTCCATCATCATTATTATGACATACATTACTTTTGTCATATTGCCATTGCATGATCATGTAGCTGACATGGTATTTGTGGCAAAGCCACCATGCATTATTTTCCATACATGTCACTCTTGATTCATTGCACCATCCCGGTACACATCACGGAGGCATTCATATAGAGTCATATTTTGTTCTAAGTTTCGAGTTGTAATTGTTGAGTTGTAATAGAAATAAAAGTGTGATGATCATCATTATAGGAGCATTGTCCCAAGTGAGGAAAGGATGATGGAGACTATGATTCCCCCATAAGTCGCGATGAGACTCCGGACAAAAAAAAGAGGCCATAAAAAAAGAGAAAAGGCCCAAATAAAAAATAAAAAATATAATAAAAAATGAGAGAAAAAGAGAGAAGGGACAATGCTACTATCCTTTAACCACACTTGTGCTTCAAAGTAGCACCTTGTTCTTCATGTAGTGAGTCTCATATATTGTGCTTCAAAGTAGCACCTTGTTCTTCATGTAGTGAGTCTCATATATTGTGCTTCAAAGTAGCACTAAGATCTTCATAATAGAGAGTCTCTCATTTTGTCACTTTCATATACTAGTGGGAATTTTCATTATAGAACTTGACTTGTATATTCCAATGATGGGCTTCCTCAAAGTGCCCTAGGTCTTCGTGAGCAAGCAAGTTGGATGCACACTCACTTAGTTTCTTTTGTAGAGCTTTCATATACTAATAGCTCTAGTGCATCCGTTGCATGGAAATCCCTACTCCTCATGTTGACATCAATTGATGGGCATCTCCATAGCCCGTTGATTATCCTCGTCGATATGAGACTTTCCTTTTTTGGTCTTCTCCACACAACCTCATCATCATATTTCTATTCCACCCATAGTGCTATACCCATGGCTCAAGCGCCATGTATTGCGTAAAGGTTGAAAGAGTTTGAGATTATTTGAGTATGAAACAATTGCTTGGCTTGTCATCGGGGGTATAGAAGTTGGGAACATCTTTGTGTGATGAAAATGATGCATAGCCTAACTATATGATTTTGTAGGGATGAACTTTCTTTTTCCATGTTATTTTGAGAAGACATAATTGCTTTGATTAGTATGCTTGAAGTATTATTATTTTTGTGTCAATATGAACTTTTGTCTTAAACCTTTCGGATCTGAATATTCATATCACAAGTAAGAAGATTTATATTGAAATTATGCCAAAGTATCACTCCGCATCAAAAATTATCTTTTTTATCATTTACCTACTCGAGGACGAGCAAGAATTAAGCTTGGGGATGCTTGATACGTCTCCAACGTATCTATAATTTTTGATTGCTCCATGCTACTTTATCTACTGTTTTAAGCAATATTGGGCTTTATTATCCACTTTTATATTATTTTTGGGACTAACCTATTAACCGGGGGCCCAGCCCAGATTTGCTTGTTTTTATGCCTATTTCAAGGTGTTTTGAGGAAAAGGAATATCGACGGAGTCAAACGGAACGAAATCAATCGGGCGGTTATTTTTGGAAGGAAACCCACCGATGGACTTGGACCCCACGCCGAAGATACGGAGGTGCTCACGAGGGTGGGGCGCGCCTACCTCGTGGGGCCCCGTAGCTCCACCGACGTACTCCTTTCACCCATGTATACCTACGTACCCTACTTCAAGAACAGAGATTAGATCGGGAGTTCCGCCGTCGCAAGCCTCGAGAGCCACCAAAAACCAATCGAGACCCCTTTCCGATACCCTGCCGGAGGGGGGATCCATCTCCGGTGGCCATCTTCATCATCCCGGCGCTCTCCATGACGAGGAGGGAGTAGTTCACCCTCGGGGCTGAGGGTATGTACCAGTAGCTATGTGTTTGATCTGTCTCTCTCTCTCTCTCTCTCGTGTTCTCTCTCGTGTTTTATGGAACGATCTTGATGTATCCCGAGCTTTGCTATTGTAGTTGGATCTTATGATGTTTCTCCCCCTCTACTCTCTTGTGATGAATTGAGTTTCCCCTTTTGAAGTTATCTTATCGGATTGGGTCTTTATGAGAACACTTGATATATGTCTTGCCGTGATTATCTGTGGTGACAATGAGATATCATGTGCCACTTGATGTATGTTTTGGTGACCAACTTGCGGGTTCCGCCCATGAACCTATGCATAGGGGTTGGCACACGTTCTTGATTCTCCGGTAGAAACTTTGGGGCACTCTTTGAAGTACTTTTATGTTGGTTGGATAAATCTGAGATTGTGTGATGCATATCATGCCCACGGATACTTGAGGTGACAATGGAGTATCTAGATGACATTAGGGTTTTGGTTGATTTGTGTCTTAAGGTATTATTCTAGTACGAACTCTTTTATAGATCAATCCGAAATAATAGCTTTGAGGTGGTTTCGTACCCTACCATAATATCTATGTTTGTTCTCCGCTATTAGTGGCTTCGGAGTGACTCTTTGTTGCATGTTGAGGGATTGTTATATGATCTATCTATGTTATTATTGTTGAGAGAACTTGCACTAGTGAAAGTATGAACCCTAGGCCTTGTTTCCTATCATTGCAATACCGTTTACGCTCACGTTTATCACTTGTTATCTTGCTGTTTTTATTATTTCAGATTACAAATACTCATATCTACCATCCATATTGCACTTGTATCACCATCTCTTCGCCGAACTAGTGCACCTATACAATTTACCATTGTATTGGGTGTGTTGGGGACACAAGAGACTCTTTGTTATTTGGTTGCAAGGTTGCTTGACAGAGACCATCTTCATCCCACGCCTCCCACGGATTGATAAACCTTAGGTCATCCACTTGAGGGAAATTTGCTACTGTCTTACAAACCTGTGCACTTGCAGGCCCAACAACGTCTACAAGAAGAAGGTTGTGTAGTAGACATCATTACGCCCTGTCCGAATTAGGCCCAGTAGCGTCATCTGGGCCGTCCAATATGATTCAGCCCGTTTTAACTTCCGGCCCATGTGTGGCCCATGACTTCTTTCGGCCCATATGAGGACCTTTGTAACTCTTGGCCCATTAACTGCCCGTGGTGAAACTAGCCCGTAATGAATAGTGTATCACTTTATACCCATTAATGGCCCGTTATTCCATTGGGCCGTTTCCAGCCCAAGTTATCTTTCGGCCTTCTCAGGGCCCATTGATTTTTGGGCTCATTTGTAGCATTCGGTTACATACGGCCCATTACTGTCATTTTCTGGTTGCGGGCCAAATTCAGCCCGTCGTTCTGATCGGCCCGCTTATGGACCATTATTAATACGCCGTTTTCATGTCAAAAACCCGTTGGGCTGTTTTCATAGAGTTATCAACACGGCTTATTAATCTAATTCGTTATGGTCCACGAATAGTACGGCCCATGATTGGCGAAATGATGATACGCCCCGTAGAAGGCCCATGGATCCTAGGGCCCGTATGAGGCCTATGGATAGTACGGTCCATAGAAGGCCCAGGATCCTACGGCCCGTATGAGGCCCATGGATAGTACGGCCCGTAGAAGGCCCATGGACCATAAGGCCCGTATAGAAGGCCGATGGATCCTACGGCCCGTATAGAAGGCCAATGGATCCTACGGCCGGACGAAGGCCCATGGATCATACGGCCCGCAGGAGGCCCATGGTTACAACAGTCCGTGTGTTGCCATGATTATTTTGGCCTAGTTACCAAAAATAGGCTATTGTGGCCACTAGAAAAACACAGAAAAAGAACTGCAGTGACTACAAGCAAACAACTAAACAAGACAATACGGAAATAAATAAGCAAGCAATTAACGCTAGCCTATTACCACTATTACACATATTACATCCAGTGGGCATCAAAGTTCGCCACCAAAGTGCAAATATAGGGAACAAAGCAAGATATTACATACGGCCGTCAAAATTGGCCACCAAAGTGCAAATAAACGCAGCAGCAAAACAAGAGCATAATCGAAACAACTTCGGAAGAGCTCAAGAAAGCGTTATCCCGGTATCCACCATGTCGGCAATAAGCTTAGCAAGCTGATTAGCTTTGTCATGTTTGGCGCTAAAATCCTCCAACGCTTGTCGTTGCACCGTAAAGTATGCATCCGAATGCTCAAGGGACTTCCGCAGTCCTTCCGCTTCTTGTCGCAAAGACAAACCGATCGATGTCTTTCAAATTGTAGTTGAGACTCAAGAAACCGAACTGATTCGCATAAAGGAGTTTGAATAGCTTGTGCAAGCGATAGTGTCCAGTAACTTGAACACTAAACCAAGACAGGACATTGGGGTTGTCTCGCTGTCTTCAAGATAGTCTTCCTTAGCTGTTTTATCAGCTTTGTTGAAGACCAACAAGGATGTGTCACTATCCTGAACCTTATCTGCATTACTTCCTTTACCATTTCTTAATAAGGCACTCTTCCCCAATATTCTCACAAGATTCTAAAAGAAGAAACAAGCGAGACACATAACAAGTTTAGCATGTACTAGTATATGAAACTCATTTCGTGAACCAGTTCATTAGTAAGGTGGACATGATTAAACTACCAAGTCTTCTATTGCCAAGTACTAGTACATAATAAAAGCATCAAACAAACATATATCTATGTCCTATGGTCACCGTGCATTGTCTTGCCAAATCAAAATAGAGACACGGTTCAAATCATATCAGTTCAAGACAAAGCAGCGGTGAAAGAATACAAAGCGTGGGAAACTACACGGCACAACAAGATTTCAGATGGGTACCACGGGTCTACATGTACAACAACACCATCGGCTCACAGTGATGCTAGTAATATGCATGATATGAAAGTCAACTGTATACACAATTGAAATTGAAATCAAGAGAGCTATTGATAAGAGCAAACCTGTTAAAGAAACATGCGTGAACATACTTGCTGTGCCATTGGAGTCTCAATTGGATCCTTCAATTTAAAAATAAGTTTGTATGAGTAAATACAGTGATACAAGAGCAAAGCAATCATAGTTAAAAAAGGCGCGCTTAAGCGAAGCGCTTAAGCCGCTTAGGCTCTAGGCGCTATAAACGCATTGCATAACTATGCATAATCAGGCATAATCACAAGATAAGCATGCTCTTTGGCTAGTAAAGCGCAAGGCGTTGGCAAAACGCACAATTAACGCCTAGCACTTTTTTAAACTATGATAGCAATGGAATCTTAAATTAGAACAGTTGTTCTTCAGGTTTAGGCACTTGTTCTACATGAACAGAGTACAGTAAGACGCAAGAATAAAATACTTAAAAATAGAAAATGAGCTCATAGACCTTACCACATTCTTTGTTCTGGACCAAGATGTAACAAGGCATGCTCCCAAATCATCTTCCAAAGAATGTGTCTCGTGGAGAACGTAAGGGAATTTGATGAGTTTCTTTGCCGGTGAAGTACGTTTTCTTTAGGTAATTACGATACTACCACCAAGCATTCTTGAAGATAGCAGAGGTATTAGCACAGGTTACCTCATCCTGAGTTTCCAAATCGGTCCTTCTCTATAGAGAAAAATGGGAAAGTTTGCTGTATTATAACCATCATGGAGGTAGGATGTATGGGACGAAGCAAAGTAATTGCCATGAATAACATTACTTACACATAACTCTGGACAAACACCAGAATCGGCATTTTCCTTCATCTTCAAGATAATATTTCCAAGATGGGAAGATACGCACATACGATTTAACAACATCAAATGCGATAGATGCTAAACTACGACTGGCTGGTTGTGCTTCCTCCACGTGAATAGGCGCATTAACCGGTGGAGTTGGGGTTCGCCATGATAGTACTGGCCCTTTGGGCACTGGAGCTGCCTTACTAACTGCTCTTGTTTGGGAGCTCTGTGGTAGAGATGGTGTTGTGTCAACATGAACTGGGTTACTATCGGTTGGGGTTGGGGTTAGATTGGGTGAAGCTGGTTCTCTGTCCATCGCAGTAGGGGTACAATCTGCGAGAGTTTGGGTTATGTGTGGTAGGGCTGGTTCTTGTGCATGTACAACTGGGGTGCTATCTCCACCAAGAGGTAGCACTGCTTTATTTGAAGACCGTGTTTTTATTCCGCTTAGATATCGGCATCACCCGCTCCAATTCAAATGGCTGATAAACAGGAAACATAGTTGAATGTACAGACATTGTATGAGAGATGATGCAATAGATAGTGTGGAAAAAGAGGGCATGAAATAGTTGACATGTATATTGTTTAACTAAAACGGATAGCATGACATAATTTCACATATATGATGTCTATCTAAACTAGATAGCATAGCATAACATAATTCAAAGATATGATGAATAACTAAACATGATCGAATGACATAATTCACCTACATGTTATCTAAGTAATCAGGATCGCATCATTTAATTCACATATGTGATTTATATGCTAAACAAAGGGCATTCGATATGATGTCTGAACTAAGAACATGGTGTTGAATATTGTGTATATGATGTCTAAACCATGCAATGCAAGACACCATATGCATGATATGAGCAGTATAATCGTGCCAAGTTAGAGAATACACCTCAATGGGGGAATAGGACTGGTCATCTGTCTCTGAATCCATCTCTGAGGAGCTATCGGGACCCAACAAGAGATCTGCTTCGACATGTAGCAATCGCTCGCTCAAGGCCTTGTTTTCACTCCAGATTTTTCCATCTCCCACCCAAATGGTTGATTCACAGGAAGAGTAGTTTAATGTACAAACATTGTCAACAAATGGAAATGTAATGAAGAAAAGGATGGGCAAGATATCATTCAAATATATGATGCCTGGTTAAACAGGATGGCATTGCACATTTCACATATATTATGGCTGGCTAGAAGACATGAGACCGCATAATTCCCATATATGATATAGAAACTAAATAGGTGGCATTACAGAACATGTCTAAACTAAGCAGATGACATATATGATGTCAAAAGTAGGCACTACAAGGCAACATATGCATGATATGACTAACATCATCATGCCAAGGTAGAGCAAACACCTTTGAGGGGTAAATAGGAGTGGTCAGCAGCGTCTGAATCCGCCTCAGAACAGATATCTTCCTCTGGATTACAATCTGGAGAGGGGTGGGGAGGGTTTGCCATTGAACCCATCGTGGAGCGATGTCTGCATGACATTGTATTGCTGCGCAAAACTCTTCTCTTTTTCTCTACATGTTCAGCATGACTTTGTACAATATCTGACATGCATACGAAAAAAATATGGTGAGATTATGTAAGGAGAGCATGCAGAAATTTAGAGTGATGGTAACAACCAGTGGATCGACATTTTTCCGTTGAACCAAAATAGCGCTAATGGATCGAGGTGAATGTATAGTAATAAGTGATGCAACAAGTGTACAACCTCTTTGCCGTAGCCGTGTCGACCTCAGCATCATTGGGTTGGTATTTGAAGCAGTTGAGGCAGAGGTGGCTGTCGAGGTGTGGAGGAAGATCTGAGGAATCAGAGACGGCGCCCGTGGCACTGCTCACAGATGGATCGCTCGTCGTTGGAGCAGCTCCGGTGAGCCGTAAGACGCCAAGGCTGAAGCAAAGACAAGATGACATCATCAATCTCAAGTGGGATTCTAATAGCATCTCCAATAGATGATGTAAAATGGACGTAAAATTAACATCACCAATAACCACCGACTACAACAGATGAGGTAAAACTGTTGACTCACGAACTTAATCGTCGAAACTGAAATTTACTCGGAATCTAGATGCTACCGTCAAATCGAACGCAATGGTAGCGGTGAGGCACTTGACATGTAGTTTAGGGAGGGCCTACAGTTCATCTTCAACCTGCACCTCGAGCCGCCACCACCACCGGCCGAACCGCTGCCCCACGCCGCCACCACCCCGAAACAACTCGCCACCGCCGCCTGCCAACCCTCTAGGCCCCGCCCCACCACGAACCCTAAGATAGATAGTGGGGTACCTCTCCGCGAGCCATCGCCCATTGCTGGTGGTTCTTCCTTAACTCCGTGAGCCCCCCAACCCCCGAAAATCGATCGACCCAAAAGTCGATTCAGTCGATCAAGTGTGGCTTAATCGGAGCAGAAGCAGCAACACGAGCGAAGGGGAGAGCAGCAAAGAAGGCACTGGGCGAAGCGATCGGCGAGAGCCGAGCAGCAGAAGAAGAAGACGGCGGCGAAGCGAGAGCCGGAGCAGCAGCAGCAGATCTGGCCGGGTATGGACGCCGGGCCAAGGGGCCTCTACACCGGGGAGAGCCGCCAGGAGATGTCGCCGCGGGCGCCGGCTTCAAGGTAGCCGCTCCATGGGGGTGCGGGATGGAGCACCGCCGCCGGGGAGGTCGAGTTAAGGAGAAGGTGCGGCGCGATGAGTGTACAACCTCTTTGGTGGCGCTGAGTAGGCCTCAAGCCGGCCCCGAGGAGTCAGTGAGGATGCTGCGGTTCCGGTGGAGCAGGTTAACACAGCGCTGTGGGGATGGAGCAGCCGTGATAGACGAGGCGATCGTCGGAGCAGCTCCTAGGAGGTGGAGGACGGGGCGGCTGAATCGGCGGGACGGCGAGATGGACGACGGATCCTCATCCGGGGAGGTGGACGAGGGACGTCGAGCTGTTGCAGTGGACGACGTCGTCGGGGAAGAGGCTCCGGCTGGGCAGCGGATGTGGCGGACGGAGGAGGGTGGGGTTTCGCGGCTGGAGTGGAGAGGTTATGGTGGCCTGGGATTTCAAACGGCGAAAAGGGGGCGATGGGAGGGGGTGAAGCATGACTTAGGGACGCGCTTGTCCAAAATGTAGGGTGTGTTACAAAAGTACCCCCCACCGATTTGAACTAGCGGCCCTTTCGCCTGTGGTTAGAAGGGGATTTCGCGTGTCGGGATTTGGCAGCTGGAGGGAGTTTTCGCGCGCGTTGTAATTTCGGGATAGCAAGGCACGGGTTGTGAAGGCGCCAATTTTGGGAGCACGATATCTGAATTTTCGGGATATAACAAGACGCGGGTTGAATTTTAGGGACTAGCCTAACGTGTAGTAATATTGTACTTGTAATGCACCAAATCAATTCGCACTTCCCTCAACCAAAAGAAAAAACGAAAAAATTAAAACTATTCACACCACACAAAGGGAGATTCTTGCCCCGCTTTTACTATACAAATGTTATTCAGTTACTCCCTCCTTCCATCTCTATAGGGCCTAATGCGCTTTTCGATGCTAACTTTGACCAAATATTAGAGCAATGATATATGACATGCAACTTACACAAACCACAATCGTTAACTTCGATGCTGTGAAAGGTTCTTTCAATGATATAATTTTCACATTGTGCATGTCATGTACTATTAATCTTGTCAATAGTCAAAGGCGGTCTTAAAAATCCCATTACGCCCTTTATAGATGGAAGGAGGGAGTATGAATCCATGTTATGTCCGATTAAATTTTTTCGCTTGCTGTATAATGCATGTAACCTACTCATACGAACATTTTAGTGCATTCCAAATGTCTATACTACCGCTGCAATTCGAACTAAATTTGAGTTCGTTTCTCTATTTCAATAAGAATCTACAATCATGATTGTTGCCAACTTCAACCATCATAGTTTCCTTGCTATCCGCCATATATAAATCGGACGGCCTATAATGCAGGATGGCAGACACACCATCATCAACAACTCCGTTTTTATAAGAGTAGAGATAAAATATATTAAATGTAGTATAACATGTTCATAAACACACCTTGTGTATCACCGTTATATATATTCACACATGCGTCGGTTTAAAACACTATGATAAATTCTTCAAATATCCGAATTCACTTTTTATAATGAAGTATATATGATCTCTATTCGTCTTTTACACCCAGACAACCCTCTTATCTTTGTAGCTAGCGCTAACTTTCTCTTGTGCATGCACACGCCCGCATCCCTCTCACCCTCCCTCCATTCTCTAGCTCCATCAGCAAATTCGTCTTTTCACTTTAGGTCGTTCACCCATGGTGTGTGTAGGCCCCCAGCTCCTTCTTTACGGCACACATCGATCGATATGCCTCTCTAGCCGTGTGTGCCTAGCACAAACACAAGCTTCCTCTCTTCTCTTGTCACCGTCCATGCCTCACTCCCACCACTCTTTTCATCGTTCTCGCATCAAGACACGCCCCGCCGATATAGTATGCCTCTCGTACCACCTCCTACGTGCATCCCTCTCTCTCTATCCTTCTCCTCGTGCCTCATTTGCTTCTAATGCACACATGCATGTATACCGATCGATCTCCCAACATATACCTAGATCGACTTTAACTACCCCCCCATAGATCGACGTACCTCACAAGCTATGTCTCTCCTTTCTCTAACAAAGGGCGATTGATCTTACTATGTAGTTATGTCTGCTTACCACAGCCACATCGTCCCCCCTCATCATTTGTGCATGCCTCCTGACCCGTCTCTCACACGCACGTGCACAGACAACAAGCAGCCATCTCCTCTCTTATTGATATTGCGGGTGTGCCCTCCGTTTGTCTAGCAACCCTATCCCACCATTTGTTAGAAGCAACTCCACTACCACCCCTCCAACACTCTAGCTCATCTCTCTCCCAAACTTATTCCTCTCCTGCACATATGCATGGATGCCGATCGATCTCCCTTAATACATGAGGCAGATCGATCTCCTTAATATATGAGGTAGGCCTCTATCCTCCTCCACACATATACCAGCCATTGTACCTCTATAGTTAATTGGGCCTCCCTCTTCCCCCACCACACACCGATAGTCGAGCCGCAGGTAGGTATCCATGCCACGAGACAAACTGCATGTCCCTCCTCACGCTCCAAAGAGGGCCAACCACTCTATATCTTTGACGTGGGCACACACAAATTCGATGGCACTCTTTATCGATCACACAAGACACACACACACATCATCCCCCTTTTCGATTCTATGGACACCTCAAGCCGATGATACCTTCACTCTCTTCTCGTGGATCGCCCCCTCTATATATATGTTATATCCAGGACTCTATTTCATACACATTGCATATGTTACATTTTTTGATTGACCCCCCCCCAAAAAAACTCTCAAGAACCCACACATTATATCTCTCTAGGTTTGTATCTCTCTCACACAACCCCAATGAGGTGGTGTACGATACAAGAAGAGAATAGGTGCACTGCACGTACTCACGCTTCGTGCCCAGCCACACTGCTGGGTACACGGTGGAGCTCATTTCTTTACTTAAATGGCAGCCCACGTGCTAATTTGAACGCTCAGAGCGGTTGTTTACCTAGGGAGGTCGTGGTACCACGCGCATCGAAACAAAGTTCGACTTGACCCGTTGCCGCTTTATTTTTAAATAAAGTTATAGCGCTCAATGGCACATACACAGAATATAAAATGATTTTTATGGAGAAAAGGTAGTCCGCTCACTATATACAATGGAGCCTTGCGTGCCTGGTTTGTTGCTCTTCAGAGTATCTCACACAAGGCTGCGGTGGCCTCTCTCTCTCACCGTTGGTCACTGATCCGGCCGCATCCCATCTGCCGGGGGAAAGGGAGTGTGGTGGCCTCTCTCTCTCACCGTTGGTCACTGATCCGGCCGCATCCCGTCCGCCGGGGGAAAGGGAGGAAGTGCATTGTTTGTCCGTTCGACGGCGCCGAGGCAGCACGTCCCGATCTGCGGTACACGTCGTTCTCTCTGACCAAGCTCCAGCGCAGCAGGCCTCACGCCACTCGCCGCAGATTCCGCCCGCCGCTCACCTAGTTACATCCCGACGACCTCTGTATCCCTCCGCCTTGCTCCACCGCCTGCTGAGGGAGTCCTGGATTAGGGGTATCCGGACAATGGATCGTACAACGTCCGGACTATTGAAGCATGAAGATGCAAGACTCAAGACTTCGGCCCGTGTCCGGATGGGACTTTCCTTGGCGTGGAAGGCAGGCTTGGCGATCCGGATATTATATTCCCTTCCTTGTAACCGACTCCATGTAAACCCTAGCCCTCTCCGGTGCCTATATAAACCGGAGAGGTTGGTCCTTAGAAGGCCGATCACAATTACAATCATACCATCATAGGCTAGCTCTTAGGGTTTCTCGTGGTAGATCTACTCTTGTACTACCCATATCATCAATATTAATCAAGCAGGAAGTAGGGTTTTACCTCCATCGAGAGGGCCCAACACTGGTAAACACCTGTGTCCCTTACTTTTTGTTACCATCAGCCTTGACGCACATATCGGGACCCCCTACCCGAGATCCGCCGGTTTTGACACCGACATTGGTGCTTTCATTGAGAGTTCCTCTGTATCGTCGCTACTGGGCTCGATGGCTCCTTCAACCATCGCCAATAACACGACACTGGACAGTCACGACGAGCACGGCTTAGACCTGCTGTCGGACAAAGCTCAGGGTATCACCCCCGCATTAGCCTCGGACCTAAATCCAAGCAGGGCTGCTGTTCGAAGAAGGAGGGATGGACCCCGCCCCGCAGGTCGCGCACTCATCTGGGTTGGAGCCAAACACGGGCCTTACCTCTGTGGTGGCCTATGACTCCGGACCCCCGGATTCGTATCCGGATGTTGAGTCCGGTCCACGCACTCCCGAACCGGTCGAGCTAGATTGGGCTCCGGTAACGGAATTCACCACCGCGGACATTTTTCGACACTCGCCCTTTGGCGACATGCTGAACTCGTTGAAAACTTTCTCTTTGACAGAAATTTCTGGGCCAAACTACGTCTGGTTCGAGTGGGAAGCAGACGACGAAGAAATTCGTTGCCCACCCACCACCCACTTCATAGCCACGGTCGATGATTTAACTGACGTGCCTGACTTCGACTCCGAAGACATCGACGATATGGACGATGATGCATGAGAGGATGTGGAATCTATGGGGCGCCGGACTTCCCCCTCGTCACACGACGTATACATGGTGGATACGCCCAAAGAGGACAAAGGCGACGGTCCGGATGATAAAAACCCCGGACAAAAGCCAAAGCGACGGCGCAGACGCCGTTCTAAGTCCAGCAACAGTAAAAATAGTGACAAGAGTGCCAGAAGGATCGATAATACAATCAACTCCGAAGGCAACAATGACCATACGGACCCAGCGATGGAGCAGGACGAACCATGTCACCCCGAACACAGTTCGGAGCAGACGCCCGAGGACAATGATCCCGACGGACGAGGTCATCAAGAGGAACCAGCACAGGAAAACGGTCCGGATTACGATTCAACCCCGGAAAAACACGTGGAACGAGATAACCTCCATAGAAAGCTTATGGCCACCGCAAGAAGCCTGAAGAAGCAGAAGCAACGGCTCAAGGCCGCATAGGAAACGCTCAACCGTAGATGGAATAAAGTGCTAGACACTGAAGAAAGATACGGCGATGATCGCCATACAAAGAGCTATCCAAAATGCAAGCAACTGCCAGAATTCGACGACGAAGCTGTACCACTTCGTAACCACAAAAAAGCGGCTACCGATCCACATGAACAACTGAGTAAGAAAGCTGGCGCGGCCAGGTCCATTTATGGACCCAAAGGACACACCCCGGCGAAGGACTATGGTCGCCGAAACGAGTACGCCAATCGAATACCAGTCCGGAATAAAGACCGGACACAACAACATCCGACGACATGCCACATCACGTCCAGATACTGAGGGGCTGCTCACCCTCTGTGCTTTACCGATGAAGTACTGGACCACGAATTCCCACAGGGCTTTAAACCTGTGAACATAGAGGCATACGATGGAACGACAGACCCAGGGGTCTGGATCGAGGACTTTATCCTACACATACATATGGCTTGTGGGGATGACCTTCACGCCATCAAATACCTCCCCCTCAAGCTGAAGGGACCAGCTCGACACTAGTTGAAAAGCCTCCCGAAAATTCAATTGGGAGCTGGGAGGAACTCGAGGACTCTTTTAGGGCCAACTTTCAAGGGACCTATGTCCGGCCTCCGGATGCTGATGACTTAAGTCACATAGTCCAACAGCCCGGAGAATCCGCCCGCAAGTTTTGGAAAGGATTCCTCACTAAGAAGAATCAAATTGTTGATCGTCCGGATGTCAAGCCTTAGCAGCATTCAAACACAAAGCATCTCGTGACGAGTGGCTCGCTGCACACCTCGGCCAAGAAAAGCCAAGGACAATGGCAGCCCTAACAAGCCTTATGACCCGCTTTTGCGCGGGAGAAGATAGCTGGCTCGCCTTTAAAGGCACCAGCAACCCCAGCACATCCGAAATAAGGGATGGCAACGGAAAGCCACGGCGTCATAAAAACAAACGCCAAAACAAGGAAGAGAGCTCGGATAACACGACGGTTAATGCCGGATTCAGGGGCTCTCGACCTAATCAGCAAAACAAGCCATCTAAAGGCAGCAAAGAGGGACCGTCCGGTCTGAATAGAGTCCTAGACAGACTATGCAAAATTCATGGCACCCCTGACAAACCTGCAAACCACACGCAAAGAGAGTGCTGGGTCTTCAAGCAGGCCGACAAATTAAACGCCGAACACAAGGAGAGGGAAACACCAAGTGAAGACGAGGATGAACCTCGCCAGCCGAACACTGAAGGACAGAAAAAATTCCCGCCAGAGGTTAAAAGAGTGAACATGATCCACGCGACTCACACATCCATGAGGAGGCACAAATGCGCGCATAGGGACGCGCTCGATATAGAGCCCATCGTACTCACGCCTAACCGCTGGATGCCTTATCCGATCACTTTCGATAACTTGGATGACCGAACTAGTATTCAACGCGGAGGATCAAAGTCCTTGGTGCTTGATCCAATAATCGACGGATACTGTCTCACCCGCGTCCTTATGGACGGCGGTAGCAGTCTCAGTTTAACATATGAGGACACTGTCCGCAGGATGGGGATAGACCCATCCAGAATTAACCAAAGCAACACCACCTTTGAAGGGGTGATACCAGGCGTTGAAGCCCATAGCAGAGGCTCCGTCACACTGGAGGTAACATTCGGCTCTCCAGGCAACTCCAGAAGCGAAGAACTACTCTTCACCATCGCACCCTTCCAAAGCGACTATCACGCAGTGCTCGGAAGAACGGCCTTCGCTCGCTTCAACGCATTGCCGCACTATGGCTACCTTACACTTAAGATGCCCGGTCCACGTGGCGTCATCACCGTTAGCAGACTAACAGAGCGCTCGTCACGCGCAGAGGAACACGCGACGGCCCTCGCGGCCGGACTATAAGCGGCCTCCAACATCAGAAAACATGACTGGTCCTTAAAGACCACAGACTCGGCTAGACGAGTCCGGTCGCCTCAGATAAAATTGAACCAGGCACCGTATATGTAATCCCATAGCGGACAATTGTGGGCTATAAATACTTAACACGGTCCCACAGTTGGCTCAACCTTATGGGCAGGCCAACATCTTACACTTTTATTATCCATCGCATACTTATGTTGTGCTCTTCTACGAGTTTTCCTTTTCCCACAGGCAACGTTCGCGCGATACCCTTCCAGGATACGGCACAACGGAGACAAAGGCGCAGACGTGCAGCAGGGCCCCGTTCAACAGGTTTCTTTTTAGATTAAGCCCCTGTGTAAACCTTTTATTGCCTCTTGTTGTTCAACAATCCCATGGGTCCCATACCCACAGAGGATACTGCCGTTTTTGGCATCTCGCCACGGCAGATTAACGCACGTACCTGGAAAAACAGGGTTTATAACGAATGGGCATTCTGGAGCCCATCAATTATTATAAAGTCCGAATACCCTCGGGAGTGTTTGGCGTCATGAGTTTGGCCTTATATGCAGCAGCTCCGAATCATGTCTTTGGTCAAATGTTGGGTTTGCCCGGCTCCTGGGTTTGCCGCCTTACGTTTTGTTACTATCGGCTAAGGTGGCCAAAGGAGAACTACTACGATTGTGCCCTGGTTATTCCGGACGAGCACCTCAGTAGAGAAGCCGAAAACTAACTGTCATGATGCAGCGAGAGACTGTTCAACCACTCTAAGACTTATCGGGATCTTTAGGATCCCTCCGCATTAACAAAGGACCGTTTCCCGGTCATCTACACACACGCCCGTATTCGGATGCACGCGAAGGTACCAGGGGCTACATAGTAGCCCCAACATTAGACTCCCATGGCTAAGCGAAAGTGTTACAGCTATATAGTCCGGTTGCCTAGTTCGACGTGCGATCACCTCCTTCATGGACCAAGACGATGGATCAAGTGTGATTAAGCATATTTTTTTCGAACACCCCCGCATTGCCTGCGTAGGGGGATGAAGCCAACGACTGCTATCTTTCGGATTAAACATTCATATACATATATGTAAGCGGCCACACAAGGGACACAATAATACTTTCGGGAAAAAAGTATAAATATAGCCTTATAACCAAAGTAACATTGTTTCTTACAATGATTTGATTCATCACTCGAATAATACATTCTTCGAGCACTGCGCCTCTATCAGGAGGGCACCTTATGTGACCTGCGCCAAGTAGTGCTCGGCCGGATACTGGCCGCCCGCCGGATCTTGGGTCGCTATAATATTGGCCTCCATATCCGTCCAATAGGCTTTAATGCGGGCAAGAGCCATTCGGGCACCCTCTATGCACGCCGACCTCCTCATGGCGTCGATCCGAGGCACGGCCCCAAGGAACTGCTGCACCAGGCCAAAGTAATTGTCCGACTTAGGCCCTTCCGGCCAAAGATGGTCGATCACAGACCGCATTGCAAGACCAGACAGCCTGTGAAGCTCCGCGACAGCAGCCATCTTGTCATTTAACGGCAGCGGGCGAGTGGGAGCATTGAATTGCGACCAGAAAAGCTTCTCCACCTCCTTATCACCCTGACCATCGAAGAAATTGGCAACGTCAGCCGTACTCTTCGCCACATCCGCATATGCGTCCGCGGGACTCCAGCGCCCATCCAGGGGACCGTACTTCGGATCGAAAAATTTCGTCCGCAGCAAGTAGGAACCTCCAGCTACGATTTTACCGGCCTGTTGAAGCTCCTCCAAGCACCCCTGAGTGTTGGAAATATGCCCTAGAGGCAATAATAAAAGGATTATTATTATATTTCCTTGTTCATGATAATTGTCTTTTATTCATGCTATAATTGTATTATTCGGAAAACGTAATACACGTGTGAATACATAGACTACAACATGTCCCTGGTGAGCCTCTAGTTGACTAGCTCGTTGATCAATAGATAGTCATGGTTTCCTGACTATGGACATTGGATGTCATTGATAACAGGATCACATCATCAGGAGAATGATGTGATGGACAAGACCCAATCGTAAGCATAGCACAAGATCGTGTAGTTCGTTTGCTAGAGCTTTTCCAATGTCAAGTATCCTTTCCTTAGACCATGAGATCGTGTAACTCCCGGATACCGTAGGAGTGCTTTGGGTGTACCAAACGTCACAACGTAACTGGGTGACTATAAAGGTATACTATGGGTATCTCCAAAAGTGTCTGTTGGATTGACACGGATCGAGACTGGGATTTGTCACTCCGTATGACGGAGAGGTATCTCTGGGCCCACTCGGTAATGCATCATCATAATGAGCTCAAAGTGTCCAAGTGTTTGGTCACGGGATCATGCATTATCGCATTTGAGTAAAGTGACTTGCCGGTAAAGAGATTGAACGAGGTATTGGGATACCGACAATCGAATCTCGGGCAAGTAACGCATCGATTGACAAAGGGAATTGTATACGGGGTTGCTTGAATCCTCGACATCGTGGTTCATCCGATGAGATCATCGTGGAACATGTGGGAGCCAACATGGGTATCCAGATCCCGCTTGTTGGTTATTGGCCGAGAGCTGTCTCGATCATGTTCCAAGATGATTCCCGAACCCGTAGGGTCTACACACTTAAGGTTTGGTGACGCTAGGGTTATTAGGAAGACTTGTATGTGATTACCGAATGTTGTTCGGAGTCCCGGATGTGATCCCGTACGTCACGAGGAGTTCCGGAATGGTCCGGAGGTGAAGATTTATATATGGGAAGTTGTCATACGGTCACCGGAATGTTTCGGGGGCATATCGGTATTGTACCGGGGCCACCGGAGCGGTTCCGGGGGTCCACCGGGAGGGGCCACCTCTCTTGGAGGGCCTCATGGGCCATAGTGGGCAGGGAACCAGCCCCTGGTGGGCTGGGCGCACCCCCCCCTTGGGCCCATGCGCCTAGGGTTGGGGGGAAACCCTAGTGGGGGCGCCCCCCTTGCTTGGGGGGCAAGCCCTCCCTGCCGTCGCCCCCTCTAGATCTCATCTAGAGGGGCCGCCCCTTCCCCTTCCCCTATAAATAGAGGCGAGGGAGGTCTGCACACAACATCCAAGGCGCAGCCCTCCCTCCCAACACCTCTCCTCCTCCGCGTGAGCTTGGCGGCCCTGGGAGAATCGCCACTCCATCACCACCCCGCCGTCGTGCTGCTGTTGGAGCCTTCGTCCTCAACCTCTCCCTCCTCCTTGCTGGATCAAGGTGCGGGAGACGTCATCCGCTCCGTATGTGTGTTGGACGCGGAGGTGCTGTCCGTTCGGCACTTGGTCATCGGTGATTTGGATCACGTCGAGTATGACTCCCTCAACCCCGTTCTCTTGAATGCTTCCGCTTGCGATCTACAAAGGTATGTAGATGCACTCCTATCACTCGTTGCTAGATGAACTCATAGATGGATCTTGGTGAAACCGTAGGAAAATTTTATTTTCTGCAACGTTCCCCAACAGTGGTATCAGAGCTAGGTCTATACGTAGTTCTCTTTGCACGAGTAGAACACAATTTGTTGTGGGCGTAGATGTTCTCAACTTTCTTTCCGCTGCTAGTCTTATTTTGCTTCAGCGGTATTGTGGGATGAAGCGGCCCAGACCTACCTTACACGTACGCTTACGTGAGACAGGTTCCACCGACTGACATGCACTAGTTGCATAAGGTGGCTAGCAGGTGTCTGTCTCTCCCACTTTAGTTGGAGCGGATTCGATGAAAAGGGTCCTTATGAAGGGTAAATAGAAGTTGACAAATCACGTTGTGGCTTTTTTGTAGGTAAGAAAACATTCTTGCTAGAACCCTATTGCAGCCACGTAAAAGATGCAACAACAATTAGAGGACGCCTAACTTGTTTTTGCAGCAATTGCCTTGTGATGTGATATGGCCAAAAGTTGTGATGAATGATGAATGATATATTGTGATGTATGAGATCATGTTCTTGTAATAGGAATCACGACTTGCATGTCGATGAGTATGACAACCGGCAGGAGCCATAGGAGTTGTCTTAATTATTGTATGACCTGTGTGTCATTGATTCAATGCCATGTAATTACTTTACTTTATTGCTAAATCGTTAGCTATAGTAGTAGAAGTAATAGTTGGCGAAACAACTTCATGGAGACACGATGATGGAGATCATGGTGTCATGCCGTGACAAGATGATCATGGAGCCCCAAGATGGAGATCAAAGGAGCTATATGATATTGGCCATATCATGTCACTACTATTTAATTGCATGTGATGTTTATTATGTTTTTGCATCTTGTTTACTTAGAACGGCGGTAGTAAATAAGATGAACCTCATAATAATTTCAAGAAAGTGTTCCCCTAATCGTATGCGATTGCTAAAGTTCGTCGCTCAAGCACCACGTGATGATCGGGTGTGATAGATTCCTACGCTCACATACAACGGGTGTAAGACAGTTTACACATGCAAAACACTTAGGTTAACTTGACGAGCCTAGTATGTATGCAGACATGGCCTCGTAACACGTAGACCGAAAGGTCAAACATGAGTCGTATGGAAGATACGATCAACATGGAGATGTTCACCGATGATGACTAGTCCGTCTCACGTGATGATCGGACACGGCCTAGTCGACTAGGATCATGTAACACTTAGATGACTAGAGGGATGTCAAATCTGAGTGGGAGTTCATTAAATAATTTGATTAGATGAACTTAATTATCATGAACTTAGTCTAAAATCTTTGCAAATATGTCTTGTAGATCAAATGGCCAACGCTCATGTCAACATGAACTTCAACGCGCTCCTAGTGAAAACCAAGCTGAAAGATGATGGCAGCAACTATACGGAGTGGGTCCGGAACCTGAGGATCATCCTCATAGCTGCCAAGGAAGCATATGTCCTAGAAGGACCGCTAGGTGAAGCACCCATCCTAGAGAACCAAGACGTTATGAACGTTTGTCAGTCACGTGCTGATGATTACTCCCTCGTTCAAAGGCGGCATGCTTTACGACTTAGAACCGGGCTCCAAAAGCGTTTTGAGCAACACGGACCATATGAGATGTTCGAGGAGCTGAAAATGGTTTTCCAAGCTCACGCCCGGGTCGAGAGATATGAAGTCTCCGACAAGTTCTATAGTTGTAAGATGGAGGAAAATAGTTCTGTCAGTGAGCACATACTTAGAATGTCTGGGTTGCACAACCGCCTGTCCCAGTTGAATATTAACCTCCCGGACGAGGCGGTCATTGACAGAATCCTTCGCCGCTCCACCGAGCTACAAGAGCTTTGTGATGAACTACAATATGCAGGGATGGTGAAAACTATTCCTGAAGTATTTTCAATGTCAAGTCAGCAGAGGTAGAAATCAAAAGGAACATCAAGTGTTGATGGTCAATAAAACCACCAAGTTCAAGAAGGGCAAGGGTAAGAAGAACTTCAAGAAGGACGGCAAAGATGTTGCCGCGCCTGTAAGCCGCTTGTCGGGAAGAAGTCAAAGAATGGATCCAAGCCTGAGATCCGGGTGCTTTTATTGCAAAGGAAGGGTCACTGGAAGCGGAACTGCCCCAAATACTTAGCGGACAAGAAGGCCGGCAACACTAAAGGTATATGTGATATACATGTAATTGATGTGTACCTTACCAGTACTCATAGTAACTCCTAGGTATTCGATACCGGTGTCGTTGCTCATATTTGTAACTCACAGCAGGAGCTGCGGAATAAGCGGAGACTGGCGAAGGACGAGGTGACGATGCGTGTCGGGAATGGTTCCAAGGTCGATGTGATCGCCGTCGGCACGCTACCTCTACATTTACCCACGGGATTAGTTTTAAACCTCAATAATTGTTATTTAGTGCCAAGTTTGAGCATGAACATTGTCTCAGGATCTCATTTAATACGAGATGGCTACTCATTTAAATCCGAGAATAATGGTTGTTCTATTTATATGAGAGATATGTTTTATGGTCATACTCCGATGGTCAATGGTTTATTCTTAATGAATCTTGAACGTGATGTTACACATATTCATAGTGTGAATACCAAAAGATGTAAAGTTGATAACGATAGTCCCACATACTTGTGGCACTGCCGCTTTGGTCACATTGGTGTCAAGCGCATGAAGAAGCTCCATGCTGATGGACTTTTAGAGTCTCTCGATTATGAATCATTTGACACATGCGAACCATGCCTTATGGGAAAAATGACCAAGACTCCGTTCTCCGGAACAATGGAGCGAGCAACCAACTTATTGGAAATCATACATACCGATGTGTGCGGTCCAATGAGCGTTGAGGCTCGCGGAGGATATTGTTATGTTCTCACTCTCACTAATGACTTGAGTAGATATGGATATGTCTACTTGATGAAACACAAGTCTGAGACCTTTGAAAAGTTCAAGGAATTTCAGAATGAGGTAGAGAATCAACGTGACCGAAAAATAAAGTTCTTACGATCAGATCGTGGAGGAGAATATTTAAGTCACGAATTTGGTACACACTTAAGGAAATGTGGAATCGTTTCACAACTCACGCCGCTGGAACACCTCAACAGAATAAAGGTGTCCGAACGTCGTAATCGCACTCTATTGGATATGGTGCGATCTATGATGTCTCTTACTTGATTTACCACTATCATTTTGGGGATACGCTCTAGAGACAGCTACATTCACTTTAAATAGGGCACCGTCTAAATCCGCTGAGACGACACCGTATGAATTATGGTTTGGGAAGAAACCTAAGCTGTCGTTTCTAAAAGTTTGGGGATGCGATGCTTATGTCAAGAAACTTCAACCTGAAAAGCTCGAACCCAAGTCGGAAAAATGTGTCTTCATAGGATACCGTAAGGAAACCATTGGGTATACCTTCTACCTTAGATCTGAAGGCAAGATCTATGTTGCCAAGAACGGATCCTTTCTGGAAAAAGAGTTTCTCTCGAAAGGAGTAAGTGGGAGGAAAGTAGAACTCGATGAAGTACTACCTCTTGAACCGGAAAGTAGTGCAGCTCAGGAAAATGTTCATGTGGTGCCTACACCAACTGGAGAGGAAATTAATAATGATGATCAAGGTACTTCGGATCAAGTTGCTACTGAACTTCGTAGGTCCACAAGGACACGTTCCACACCAGAATAGTATGGCAATCCTGTCCTGGAAATCATGTTGTTAGACAACGGTGAACCTTCAAACTATGAAGAAGCGATGGCGGGCCCAGATTCCAACAAATGGCTTGAAGCCATGCAATACGAGATAGGATCCATGTATGAAAACAAAGTATGGACTTTGACAGACTTGCCCGATGATCGGCGAGCGATAGAAAAACAAATGGATCTTTAAGAAGAAGACGGACGCGGATGGTAATGTTACCATCTATAAAGCTCGACTTGTCGCTAAGGGTTATCGGCAAGTTCAAGGGGTTGACTAGATGAGACTTTCTCTCCCGTAGCGAAGCTGAAGCCCGTCCGAATCATGTTAGCAATTGCCGCATACTATGATTATGAGATATGGCAAATGGACGTCAAAACGGCATTCCTTAACGGCTATCTTAAGGAAGAACTGTATATGATGCAGTCGGAAGGTTTTGTCGACCCTAAGAATGCTAACAAGGTATGCAAGCTCCAAATGATCCATTTATGGGCTCGTGCAAGCATCTCGGAGTTAGAACATTCGCTTTGATGAGATGATCAAAGCGTTTGGGTTTATCTTGAGACTTATGGAGAAGCCCGCGTTTACAAGAAAGTGAGTGGGAGCTCTGTAGCATTTCTCATATTATATGTAGATGACATACTTTTTGATGGGAAATGATATAGAACTTTTGGACAGCATTAAGGCCTACTTGAATAAGAGTTTTTCAATGAAGGACCTTGGAGAAGCTGCTTACATATTAGGCATCAAGATCTATAGAGATAGATCGAGACGCCTCATAGGTCTTTCATAAAGCACATACCTTGATAAGATATTGAAGAAGTTCAATATGGATCAGTCTAAGAAGGGGTTCTTGCCTGTGCTGCAAGGTGTGAAAATGAGCTCGGCTGAATGTCCGACCACGGCAGAAGATATAGAACAGATGAGTGTCATCCCCTATGCCTCAGCGATAGGGTCTATTATGTATGCCATGCTTTGTACCAGAGCTGATGTAAACCTTGCCGTAAGTTTGGTAGGAAGGTACCAAAGTAATCCCGGCAAGGAACACTGGACAGCGGTCAAGAATATCCTGAAGTACCTGAAAAGGACTAAGGACATGTTTCTCATTTATGGAGGTGACGAAGAGCTCATCGTAAAGGGTTACGTCGACGCCAGCTTCGACACAGATCTGGATGACTCTAAGTCACAAACCGGATACGTGTATATGTTGAATGGTGGAGCAAGAGCTGGTGCAAGCAGAAAGGCCGTATGGCGGGATCTACATGTGAAGCGGAGTACATGGCAGCCTTGGAGGCAGCGCATGAAGCAATTTAGGTGAAGGAGTTCATCACAGAGTTAGGAGTCATACCCAATCCGTCGGGGCCAATCAAACTCTTCTGTGACAACACTGGAGCTATTGCACTTGCCAAGGAGCCCAGGTTTCACAAGAAGACCAGGCACATCAAGCGTCGCTTCAACACCATTCGTGAAAATGTTCAAGATGGAGACATAGAAATTTGCAAAGTGCATACGAATCTGAATGTCGCAGATCGGTTGACTAAACCTCTTCCATGAAAGCAAAACATGATCAACACCGTAACTCTATGGGTGTTCGATTCATCACAATGTAACTAGATTATTGACTCTAGTGCAAGTGGGAGACTGTTGGAAATATGCCCTAGAGGCAATAATAAAAGGATTATTATTATATTTCCTTGTTCATGATAATTGTCTTTTATTCATGCTATAATTGTATTATCCGGAAATCGTAATACACGTGTGAATACATAGACTACAACATGTCCCTAGTGAGCCTCTAGTTGACTAGCTCGTTGATCAATAGATAGTCATGGTTTCCTGACTATGGACATTGGATGTCATCGATAACGGAATCACATCATCAGGAGAATGATGTGATGGACAAGACACAATCCTAAGCATAGCACAAGATCGTGTAGTTCGTTTGCTAGAGCTTTTCCAATGTCAAGTATCCTTTCCTTAGACCATGAGATCATGTAACTCCCGGATACCGTAGGAGTGCTTTGGGTGTACCAAACGTCACAACGTAACTGGGTGACTATAAAGGTATACTACGGGTATCTCCGAAAGTGTCTGTTGGGTTGACACGGATTGAGACTGGGATTTGTCACTCCGTATGACGGAGAGGTATCTCTGGGGCCCACTCGGTAATGCATCATCATAATGAGCTCAAAGTGTCCAATTGTTTGGTCACGAGATCATGCATTACGGTACGAGTAAAGTGACTTGCCGGTAACGAGATTGAACGAGGTATCGGGATACCGACGATCGAATCTCGGGCAAGTAACGTACCGATTGACAAAGGGAATTGTATAAGGGGTTGCTTGAATCCTCAACATCGTGGTTCATCCAATGAGATCATCGTGGAACATGTGGGAGCCAACATGGGTATCCAGATCCCGTTGTTGGTTATTGGCCGGAGAGCTGCCTCGGTCATGTCTGCATGATTCCCGAACCCATAGGGTCTACACACTTAAGGTTCGGTGACGCTAGGGTTATTAGGAAGACTTGTATGTGATTACCGAATGTTGTTCGGAGTCCCGGATAAGATCCTGGACGTCACGAGGAGTTCCGGAATGGTCCGGAGGTGAAGATTTATATATGGGAAGTTGTCATACGGTCACCGGAAAGGTTCGGGGGGCATATCGGTATTGTAGCGGGGCCACCGGAGGGGTTCCGGCGGTCCACCGGGAGGGGCCACCTCTCTCGGAGGGCCTCATGGGCCGTGGTGGGCAGGGAACCAGCCTGGTGGGCTGGGCGCACCCCCTTGGGCCCATGCGCCTAGGGTTGGGAAACCCTAGTGGGGCGCCCCTTGCTTGGGGGCAAGCCCTCCTTGGCACGCCCCTCTAGATCTCATCTAGAGGGGGCCGGCCCCCTTCCCCTTTCCCCTATAAATAGAGGAGCGATGGGAGGTCTGCACACAACATCCAAGGCGCAACCCCTCCCCTCCCCAACACGTCTCCTCCTCCGCATGAGCTTGGCGAAGCCCTGCCGGAGAACTGCCACTCCATCACCACCACGCCGTCGTGCTGCTGTTGGAGCCTTCTTCCTCAACCTCTCCTTCCTCCTTGCTGGATCAAGGTGCGGGAGACGTCATCCGCTCCGTACGTGTGTTGATCGCGGAGGTGTTGTCCGTTCGGCACTTGGTCATCGGTGATTTGGATCACGTCGAGTACGACTCCCTCAACCCCGTTCTCTTGAACGCTTCTGCTCGCGATCTACAAAGGTATGTAGATGCACTCCTATCACTCGTTGCTAGATGGACTCATAGATGGATCTTGGTGAAACCGTAGGAAAATATTTATTTTCTGCAACGTTCGCCAACACTGAGCTCGGTCCGTATTTCCTTGGTGGCATTGCATGCCTTGTCCAGCTCGGCCAAGTTATCCTTATGCTCCTTCTTAAGGAGCTCATACCGGTCAGCGGCATTTTTTAACTCCATAGCCGTTTCGGCCAACTTTTGTTCGCTTCGGCGATGAGCAGCCTGTTCGGCTCTCAGTTCCTCGGTCGCCTTTAGGGCAGCCGCATTGCTAACCCGAGCTTGTTCCTTGGCTTGGACAAGTTCTGCCCTCAGGGCCTCCACGGCAGCAGCACCATCTGCAGTCCGAATATCTTACATTAATATCATGCCGCCTCCATATTTTCCTATACAAAGGAAGGCAGAGCATATACCTTGTGACTTGTCCAGCCGCTCGTTTACCAGCGTGATATCGGCATCAATCGATTGAATCTGCCTGGTCAGTTCAAAAACTTCCACGGACTGGTCGGCAGCCGGACTCATAGGTACCTGCACACATTTATAGCGCAATCATTGATTTATGATCCCCCGTTTGCCCCCTAGGGCGGGCAACCTGTGTCTCAGGGGCTACTATCTATATGGAGCACACCTGACGCGTGCCTCACAGCCAAAAACAGTGTATTCTTCACTACATACCTCAAAGCCTCTGAGCAGACTTGTAAATGCTTCATTCAAACCGCTTGTAGCGGATGAAATCTTCTGGAGCACCGTGCTCATTAATAAGCGGTGCTCCTCCGAGAGTGCAGCCCGCTCCAAGAGGGGTCGCCAAGATGTCCGGCCGGACATCGAACTGTGCCGGACCCTTCCCATCGCCCCTCGCGGGAGCCAAACGCTCCGAGCTCAGGGCGGCTGACGCGTTGGCCTCTGGCTTCGGCAGATCCGGACAACTCCATGACGACACTTCAGTGTTGCCCGCTTCGCGAGCCGGAGAGGTAGGTGGGGTCTCGCTCTCCATCATCTTTGGAGGAAGGTCCCCCGAAGACGAACTCTGTTGAGAGGGGCTGCTAGCTGAACTGCGAAAGACGAATCCTGGTTATTGATCTAGGAGGAACGCAGTACCTTCAAATTAAAAATTAACTTACAGCTCGTTGGAGGGCTGGCCCGTTGGTGGGCACAATGCGGTGAGGGTGCCCGTTGGGGCAGAGCCCCCTGGCGTTATCTTTTTTCCCGGGTTTGGGCATCTCCGTCTCCGAGTCTTCGGAGGCGGCCCTCTTCTTCCCGCGCAGGGAGGAGGCCTTAGCCTCCCTTTCCCGACTATCCTCCTTAGGGGAGGTAACAATTCCCCGGTTCGGATGTGTAGCGTGTGGGGTTTGGATTCTTCGTCCTTCCCCTTGTATTTCCCCGGGGACATCTTGCTGAGTACTCGGTCAAGCATCTTGGCCATTGTGGGGGCGGGTGAGTCTTCGGGAAGTGGCGCCGGACACCTAATTCTCTCCGCCTTGCTGAGCGATTCCTGGACGCAGATGATTTTCAGAATAAACAATCATAACAAATACAAAATACGGTGTCCGGTATCAAGTTTACTTACTTGGGTATCTAGGCGATTGCAGCTTAGGCCCGCATCCTCGGTGGTGTCCGGACACTTTACTTTCTGTCCGAAGAATAATTTGCACATCTCTTCGAGCTTCAGGCCGAAGAAGTGCTTGACGGTCCGTGGACCCTCCGGATTGAACTCCCACATCCGGAGAGGCCGGCGTTGGCATGGCAACATCCGTCGGATCAACATCACTTGCATTATGCTGACGAGATTAATGTCCCTTGCAAGAAGCTCCCGGATGCGATTTTGCAATACTGGTATATCACCAGCGGGTCCCCAATTCCGCCCTACGTCTGTCCAAGACACCAACTGTGACGGAGGGCCTGAACGAAACTCGGGGGCAGCCGCCCACTTTGTGCCTCTGGGAGCCGTGACATAGAACCACCTCCGCTGCCATACATCGGATACTTCTGGGAAAGAACCCTCTGGCCACGGGGCATCGCCGTTCCTGCTTATTACGGCACCTCCGCACTCCACATATCGCCCCTCGATCATCTTCGGCGTCACATTGAAGGTTTTGAGCCATAGGCCGAATTGTGGGGCGACATGGAGAAAAGCCTCGCGCACGATGATAAACGATGAGATATGGAGGATAGCGTCGGGAGCCAGATCGTGAAACTCCAACCCATAATAGGACATGAGCCCCCTCACGAAGGGATCGAGGGCGAAACCTGCATCAGCGGAGGAAGTGTGGGGGAAAACGACACACTCGTTGGGCTCCGGCATCGGGATGACCTGCCCTGGAGCAGGGAGCCTGTGCCGGATATCTGCGGTCAAGTATCCGACCTCCCTAAGCTTGACAATGTCCTTCTCTTTGATCGAGGAGGCCACCCACCGGCCCTGAGGGTCAGATCCGGACATATTGGAGGATTCCGGAGGGGTGGAGCTTAGGTTTTGGGTGTTAGAACTCGAGGTGCGAGAAGGCGCGATGAAGGTGAAAAAGGAGGCGTAGGTCTCGACCCCTTTATAAAGAGGATGAATATCAAGAGTCCCCGGTATGACCATTTGAGGCTTATCTAAAAAACACACCGGTTCTACCAACAACCGTCGTGGGGTCACGCGTGCTCATATTGATGGAAAATCCCGTAATAAGAGGAACACAATCTCTGCCTCGGCGGGACGTGCCAATAAGACCGCCTCGCAACACGAGTCATGGTGGGGCAGGAAACGTCGGTTCGCGTTGGACCAAGCCCAGATGCAAGGGCATGACGCACGAAAATTGCCAACAAATCAGATCTATACCATACGAAGATCATCTTGCAGATCCGGACATGGTCTACGTGTTCGATGACCACTTTGGAGTATTCGGAGGAGGAACCCGCCCTGCAATGCCAAAGACAAGATCAAGGCTACCGGACTCATCGTCATTGATGCCTGGTTCAGGGGCTACTGAGGGAGTCCTAGATTAGGGGGTATCCGAACAGCCGGACTATGTGCAACGTCCGGACTATTGAAGCGTGAAGATGCAAGACTCAAGACTTCGGCCCGTGTCCGGATGGGACTTTCCTTGGCGTGGAAGGCAAGCTTGGCGATCCGGATATTATATTCCCTTCCTTGTAACCGACTCCATGTAAACCCTAGCCCTCTCCGGTGCCTATATAAACCGGAGAGGTTGGTCCTTAGAAGGCCGATCACAATTACAATCATACCATCATAGGCTAGCTCTTAGGGTTTAGCCTCTACAATCTCGTGGTAGATCTACTCTTGTACTAACCATATCATCAATATTAATCAAGCAGGAAGTAGGGTTTTACCTCCATCGAGAGGGCCCGAACCTGGGTAAACACCTGCGTACCTTACTTCTTGTTACCATCAGCCTTGACGCACAGATCGGGACCCCCTACCCGAGATCCGCCGGTTTTGACACCGACACCCGTCTTCCCACGTCGCTGCATGTGGATCTTCCATAGTTCTTTGCCCAAAACGTAGCTCGTCCAACGTACTTTCAATATTGCATTCTCGTCCTCACACCGTTTTAGACAAACACAACCGTGTTGTTATCTTCCCTTAGGGCAAGGAATATGTTTCTTTTTTGTTGTCGCATGTGTCATCAACTGTTATTGGCCAGTAATTGTTTCCTTTCTACCTCTTTCTTGCAAACAGGGCTATCCATTTCACCTGGTTGCTATTATGCACCTTTTGGTGAACTGCACAAATCACTTTTTTCTTAAGAGTGTTTTGTGCGGTTGTACTAAAATGTCACACGGCAACGTCTCTACATTTCAGCGATCGCACAAAGGGAGATTGGTTTTGCTCTATCCTCCTCATCCAACTCCGAGCCTAATCTTCTCCAACTAGTTAGTCTTAAGAGAGACTACAAAGGTGACCGGCTTCTATTTGTGTGTTTATTGTTTCATCAGCAGTCCTCTATATCGTAATCAAACTTTATATCTTTGGAACAGTGACGCCAGGCTCTATTTTAGTGGAACTGCACAAAATGATCGGAATGTTGCATGCTCCAGACAGCTACTTTTTTCCCAACATGCCTTGTTGATTTAGACAAAGCCGGGGGGACGTTGCTGTCAATGAAAGCATGGATCAATTTTAATTTAGCACCTTCTCACAACTCTGTCTTCAGTTGTGATGTAATTATTAGCTCGACCGCTAATAATTGACATGCATTAGCAAGGAAGTTAGTTTTTTATTGTTTCCGAAAGAGCATCGATGGCAAGACACGCGAAACAAAAGCTGAAAGCTCACACCATTGTACAATTTCATGTTGCTGGAAAATTATTTGTATAGTACGTCAATTATGTAAACAAATGATGGAAGCTTGATAGCATTGCCAGAAGCCTCTTCATCATCCGGGTCCATGTGCCATGCACAAAATTATACTCCTTCGTTCCTAAATATTTGTCTTTTTACAAATTTCAAACGGGCATATTTTAGAGTGTAGATTCACTCATTTTTCTTCGTATGTGTACTCCTTCCGTTCCTAAATATTATATTCGTCTTTCTAGAGATTTCAACAAGTGACTACATACGGAGCAAAATGAGTGAATCTACACTCTAAAATATGTACCAGTCCATTTGAAATCTCTAAAAAGACAAACATTTGAGTAGTCACTCATTGAAATCTCTAGAAAGACAAATATACTCTGGAGTATATTTAAGAACCGAGGGGGTAGTGCACAACCGCATGGGAGACTCAGCCCGGTCATTGCGCCGCATTAATAGTGAGTAATGAGCAGTCAAATCGTAAGCCCCACCTTTCCCACTGTAAGTTGCTCTGAAGAAGCAACCATCAATACACTCTTCTTTGAATCCGCTCATACTACTCCATCCGTCAATGTTTATACAACGCGCTTCACAAAAAAGAAAAAAATCTATGGGACCAAGGCGACTAGCGATCGGCCTGAAAAATAGCATTGGTAGTTATAGCACGATGTCTATTACTAGAGGGAATAATGCGTACACACATGCATGCAGTGCTTCCACCCCGGGTACACACATGCATGCACTTACTCCACTCCGTAGTAGTACAGAGTACATGGAGAGAAAATTTTGGACTTGATTGCGGTAACCACGCCCTAATTAATTGAGCATTAAACCAAACGCGTCTAAAGTCTCTCTGGTGGTGAAAATGCATTGAGAGAAATGCATCATAATGAAGCGCCATACAGAAGCTGTGACAGAGGGAGGAGTAGTATGAAGGTGCAAAACCAAGTACGCGTATGGCCAGTCGGTCAACGCACCTCCTCTTGGCATATCACTGACCTGTGGGACAGGAGTGTGAGCAAACCGATCTCAATTGACGGCAAAGAGCCAACCCGTTGTTCCTTGAGAGATACGAGGAGCGAGAACACACAGACGGGCTCGCATGGAGGCCAAGATATATTCAAGCATGGTTGGTTTATCGATATCATTCATTACATGTTGGGCTGCCGTTTTCCGCCCTTCTCCGGAATAAATGTGTACTTTATCAGAGATAAAAAATAAGAGTACAGACGCTCCACCATGCGGTTCTAGTAGTAGTACTACTCGTACTAATGCGCTTGGATGTTCGCCTCTTCGTGAAGTCGAACAATGATGGTACTCCGCATGTTGGGTACTACAGTGTATGCCTCTGACAATCCGACACCGAATGGACTGATGCATGTCCACCGAGGGTAGGTTGCATTAGTCAAAAGGCGTGGCGAGCTTCACCTTGTCCTGCAAGCTTCTCCTCGCTCGCGAGTTGACGGGACACACCAAAAAGTAGTGCTAGTCCATACTCCCTCCTTTCCGGTTAATATGACTTAATCTTTTTGGCGGGTAAAGGAGAGAGCTTTATTCATATATAAGCATTCTTAGGACGATCAGCCAAGACACTGGTCACTAGGAAGCGAGGTACCCCGCAAAAAAAGAAGTAGGAAGCGAGGTGTTTCATCAAGCCAGCTCTCGGCCACATGCAAAGTGCAGCAAGCACTTTTCGCACGAAGATGCGCCGCAAGGTTTGCTGAGCTGTTTACATGCTGAATAACAAAAAAAGAGGAAATATTACCGAGCGCTACTATTTGTAACAGGATATGAGCCAGAATTAAGCGAGAATTATGGCGAGTGTTCCATGCAATCAACTTCCATTATCACATGCAAGAACCCTCGAAGAGAACAAAATGTGTTGAAGATTGCTTTATCACATTTTAAAATTATAATAAGAGTGCAGACGCTCCTCCATCCGGTTCCTAGTACTAGTATACATACCTTTATAGACTATAGTAGTAGTACTAGTACTAGTAAACTTTGCGCTTGGCTGTTCGCCTATTCGGGAAGTCGAACAATAGTAGCACTAGTAGTATAGTGTATGCTTCGGCAATCGACACCGAATTAATCGTTGCACGTCCACCGCTTTGAGCGAGGGAGAGCTTGCATTAGTCAAAAGTTTCTCCTTGTCCTGCGAGCCACCGCAAGGCAAGCTTCTCCCATCCTGCAACCTTCTCCTTGTTCGGCAAGTTGACGGGACACATCAAAGTAATGCTAGTCCATACTGCCTCCTCTCCGGTTAATATGGCTTAATTTCAAACGAGATAAATACACTGTCTGTCACTCTATATTTGTAAAATTACGGTCAGTGGACTTCATAATACGCTCATTGCGCTCAATATATATATATTCCGGTGTTTATACGGTCACTAGATCACCCTGACTGAGTATGTGTGTGCATCCATGTGTAGGTTGAGCACTTAGCGTGACCGTGTGTGTTCCATCGTGTGCTCGGACATGCATGCATTAGGGCGTCGCGCGGGTTTTTACGTCCATGTGTACGTGTGACTGTTGCATACACGTAGGGGGAGTATGTGTAGGGGCCACTAAGGAGCAGTCAAATCACACAGTAAGTTAGTCGGAAGAAGCAACCATCATTTCACTCTTGAATGACACGTACGCAATATAAAATGGTTGATATGGAGAGAGAAAGAAAACCATTATATATAAACTAGCAGGAGCCTAAGCTACAAGCACCTTGCTAAGGTTGCTCTCTTCACAAGCATAGAACGACGGGCACGATCCTCAGCTTGGGCGAAGGAACAATGTTCTGCGAGACGCGGTGCGACATCAGCGAGGAGAAAACCGACCGATCGGTGCGTCCCAATCGGGGTCACCGCGGTATGGGCCGATGTCGGCGTCCCAACCGCCTCTTCTAGCTACAGCTCGGCGTCCCTGTGTAGTCCATCTTCCTTTGGAGCCGGCTTGCTCCTTGCCGTAGCTCCATCTCCATGTCGATCTTTCTCTACTTCTACCGGCTTCTACTTGTGATGAGTTTATGTCTCATGAACTAGTGCCAGTACTATTATTCTAATCACACTTCTTCAATATCTTTGCCATCAGGGATGCTCAGGTCGATTTTAGTGGAACTGCACAAAAGCATCGTATGATCCGAGGGTGACAGTCGTCTTTCCTTCGAATGGTTCTACCTGGCCAGGGAACTAAATCATGTTTAGGGTTTAGGGTTTAAGTCGTAGTGACCCCATCAGTAGTTTTTCTTTCGTACACGCTCTCACAACTTTTTTCTTTAGTTGTGAAGTAAATATTGGCTATGATCTGTGAATCATTGAGATGCATCAGCATGCGTGTTAGTTTACCTTTGTATTTGATGGAATGTTGTAACGGGGCAACCTTGGAATAGGAATGAAAATGGAGTGGAAAGTTTCCGTTTTTCCGAAGAAAAAATGGAAACGGAGAGAAACCAACGTTTCGTTTCGTTGGATCGTGCCATCGAGCAAAACCAACGTTTAAATCACGCCTGTCGTGTTCGTGTCTCACCCTCCTCCACGGCTCGACCCCACACGGTCGCTCGGCATGCCACTCACCGCAAACCGAGTATACGATAACTTTCTACCGCTTGTCGATGGATCGCGCCATGGAGTACTAGCACTCTTTGGAAGAGATTGACGAGTTGGGGAGGACAGCTAGCTGTAGCACGAACTCCCAAGAACTTTTTACATGCATGTTGTAGCCGGCTATTGCGACCTTTGAACGCGGAGTAGCCGCGTGCACCCGGAAGCAGCGCGGGCGACGCTCTCTCGGACGGCGCGCTGCTTCAATGCCGGCGCCAGTGAGAGGTCGCGTCCGCTCTGGCCAGGCATGAATGCGGCACTGACCATTTCGGGCGGGAAGCACGCGCGGGTGATGAAGAGGGTTCGGGTTGGTCAGGACCAGCCGTGGCAGCGGTCCGGACGTGCGCAAACAAGAGATGTCGTACGTTAATATTGTTGCGTATATAATTAACGACGTAAATAATGTGCCAGTTGGACAAATATGATTGGAGATGGAGATGGAAATGGAATTTTACGTAAACATGGATATGCATGTCTATGTCTATGTGTGCGCGACGACTCTCGAGACCTGGAAGCGGGGGCGTGTTTTTGATCGAGTTTTCTTTCTTGGTACGTTAGAAAATCAGTTTGTCTAATTCACATCTAGATGTTATTGAAGGATATCACATCTAAGCTCCCACAAGTATATAATGTAGCAACAAGAAACAAAAAAACTAGGACAAAAAATAGACCACAAACAGAGTGGACATCAACTTAGATGTGACATAACTATGTCACATCTAGATGTGTCCTAGACAGACCCTTAAAAAATTGTCCGCCAGTTTTCGTTTCTTTTTTCCGAAAACACGCATATTCTATTTAAAACCACTGCTATAGAGAGATTTTTTTACTCCATTATAGCCTCTTGTTTGATAGAGTTTCTCGCGTCTCGCTCTCTCACCCTCTCCATATCAAAACAAGATGACAATGTCCACTCTATCTCTCTCCTCACTGGTGGTCACATATCCGGCCGAATCCCATCCGCTGCGGGAGGTGAGGAGGTGCAGCGTTGACGTTGTCGCCGTCGGCGACGGAGGGAGCCGATGCGCACCGTCCTCTCGGAGCCGGCGCTGGCGCGGACGAAGATCCTTCGCGCCCTTGTTTGCTGCCATCGTGTGGGCAGATCCCGCCCGCCTGCCCAAACGACATCTCGCCCACCTGAGGTATAACTTCTTGTACTGGTCCAGCTCCCCAGGTCGCTGCGTGCGGGTTTTCTTCTATGCGACTACTCCCCAGCTCCCCATGCATAGTAGCTAGGGTTCGTTGGCTGGTCCAACATCACCTACTAGTACTATTATAGAGGAAATGCCACTCGAAAAGTTGTCTTGATTTATGCCTCGGTGGAGGTATACATGTTGTTTCGACAAAAAGTACATGGTGGTTGTGCGGTCATTGTCCATATGGTGGTAGTACTATCACTGGTTAAATGAAGAAATGCTTTTTTTCTCGGGTATCCTGGTATAGTTCCCATCCAGATAATTATGATGCTTCTGTCTGTTGGTGTACTTTTCATTAATTCTTATTGACAATTGAGATGTAGTTGCTAACCCTTTTTTATATTTTTGGAAACAGCGATGCGTGTCTCCATAACCGGGCATGTCTTCCTCAATTTTAAGCGGGCTGCACAAAATTGGATGGCCATTGTTGTTCCGGCTCCTTTGTCCTCGCCACGTGGTTCTTCCTTCCTCGAGCTTGATTACTGAGAAGAAACAGACCACGGTGAGGATTTGTCGAACTTCATAGGTGCCTCACCCAAACTTGATGCCAAATGGATGATGCATCACCATGATGACCTATCGATGCTCATGGTTGCGCCTCATGGTTGCGTCTTTGGTGAAGCTGATCGATTTTCAATGAAAAACAAGTTGTCTTCCATCATTGCTCTTTGCTTGTTACGCACAAAGATGATATCCTTTGTCGATTCACCTTGGTTGCCCTGAGACGCAATGCGTCTTTCACGTTGGTGCAATTTTATCACACAATTGGCTATGAACCAAATGCTTCCTTGAAGAAGGATCGACGTTGGTACTAAGAGCATAAGTTTTGTATTGATTTCTAAGCCTTCTCACAACTTTGTCTCCAGCTCCCCTGTAATTTTATTTGTCCAGCTATTAACTTTGATTTAAAAAATGGTGTGGACTAAAAACCAGGATGGACGTAGTAGCCCTCCATTTTAATTTACTCCGCATATTAGATTTGACTGAAGTCAAACTTTGTAATACTCTCAAACCTTTCCGATAATTGAAATTAAAATTCTTTAGTTGTACACACTCTCACACGTTTCTGATAATTTGGCGCATGTGTGGTTGTTCACTTAAGGGAGGGTAGTGTACCACACGTGAAGGATGTGAAGTGCGACCAGACGCGTGGGCGTGGATCGTTAGTTCATCGGAAGTAGTACTAGTTTTCTTCACTGTACATCAAATAAAGAGTTCATTTCGTACTTACACAATTTAAAACGATTGTTATGGAGAGAATAAGAAAACCACTCCACTATATATTAGTCGTATACACACGAGAGTACTATATGGACGCAACTTCATTGACTTAGTGCACTGCCTTTGGGTTTATGACAGGTGGGCCCAAAATGTGGCAAGCTCACCGCCATACAGCCAAAAGCAGATGCAGTGAAGGCACCGGAGCTCAGTCCGTACTACATTAGTATATATATAAGCGGGAGCCTCAGCGCTTGTTCGCTAGGGTTTACACTCTCCACACGCTCGCCGCTATACATATATGTTACACGCTGGAGGCTCAGTGTTCATTTGCTAGGGTTTGCTATATTCACAGTCTCTCACCCTCTCTTCACCAGATCTAAACAAGACTGCGTTGGCCTCTTGTCTCTCTCTCCCCCATCACAGCTGGTGAAGGAGGCGTCCGTATCCCGTCGCATCGGGAAGGGGAGGAGGTGCAGCGTTAACTCTATCGCCTTGGCGAGGGAGGCAATCCACCGCCGGCTGTCTGTTCTCTTTCACCCAGCGTCACGTGTGGAAGGGCCACCGACCCCTTCTTCCTCGCTGTCCGTAGTGTGGGCAGATCCGCCTCCGCCAAGACGCCTTGCCACATCCCGACGACCCCAAGGTATAAGTTTCTTTGAAACCGTCGTTGCTCTAGCTGCATGTGGATCTTTTTCGATCTGTAGTCGAATCTAGGTCTTGGTTCAAAGAGGAAAGAAAGGTGCGGTGGGGTGGAGCATGAATCTAGGACGTGGTTCAATGAGGAAAGGAGGGAGGAAAAGTAGTATAGACTGGCTATCCAGCCACTTTGTTGGTCGAAAAGGGAAAAAGGGGGTAACCCAGTACACACATATGTAAGGAATCGATCTCTTTGTTGAAAAGGGAAATAAACTGGGGGGGGGGGGTCGGGTAGTTTGTGCAGGACTAGATTTGCTTCCCTCACGTAGGAAAAATGTTCAAAGAGAACAAATATGGGACCAACACAGATATGTTGCTTGGCTACATACTCTGCATCACCCATTTATACGTGTGGACGCACATGGTGCTAGCATGTCCCACACAGCTATTTTGCTGTTGTTAATCTAAGAATGCCGCCGGAAAATTGAAGCAATGCCACCGTTAAAAGTAAATTACATTTTTTAACGAATGTTGTTTCAAGAGAATGTCTCTGTTAATATGAATCAATGCAACCGTTTTAGAAATGCTACTATCCTACTTTGTTTTCCATCCAAGATAAGTTAGATGCTTCTTTACATCACCGTTTGTTTCATCCTCCTTTATCGGCAAGTAATTGTTTCCTTTTTGCCTCTGTTAAAACAGGGTATCGATTCAACTTGTTGCTATTGCGACATTTTGCTTCGCTACTCAAAACACTTGTGTTTTAGGAGTGTTTTGTGCAGTTCAACTTGAATGTCACACCGGTGACTTTGCTTAATTTTGGTGGAACTGCACAAAAGGAGATCGAGATTTGTTTCCAGTCTTCGTGGCGAGTTGTTTCAAATCTTGGTCTCAACCACATGATGTCTTGATGTGCTTTGAGATGTTGTGCTACTTGTTTTGGTACTGTTTTAAATAAATGTTGAATTGAAGCTATTGTATTGCTGTCTTTTCCCATTAAGTAGTGAACAAAATGGGACCAACCTGGACATGATGCTTGTTGATTTGTTACAACAAATTCAGCATCACCCCTTTATAAGCCCGAATGGTGATGCCACTCTCGTAATTAACTAATCGGATCTTATTTCAAAACTGCAACACTTGTTAGGGATTGGCGGGATTACCATTTTTGTGGCCGCATGTTTCATCCTCCTTTATTAGCCAATAATTGATTCCTTTTTTGCCTCTGTTTAAACAGGGATATCTATTCAACTTGTTGCTATTGCGACATTTTGCTTCGTTACGCGAAACACTTTGCTTGATTTCAGTGCAACTGCACAAAACGAGATTCGATTTCCTATTCGTGTTAGCAGATTCGTATTTTATCCTGGTGTTCTCATGAAAGGTCAGTACAGGCCTTTATCCACATGATTGTGCGGTGTGCTTTGAGATGTTGTGCTACTTGTATTGGTACTGTTTTAAATAAATGTTGAATTGAAGCTATTGTATTGCTGTCTTTTCCCATTAAGTAGTGAACAAAAATGGGACCAACCTGCACATGATGCTTGTTGCTTTCTTACAAAAACTCGCATCACCCCCTTTATAAGTAGATGGAAACACATATTGTTGTTGCGCCCACTCTCCTCGAACTGTTTATGCTTTTCGTTAATCTAATGTCATTTGGTAAAATTAAGCAATGCCACTCTCAGAATTAATTATCTACCGAATCTTAGTTCAAAACTGCAACACTTGTTAGGAATGGTACTATCCTGCTTTGTAGTTCTTTCTACATGTTTAACCAGGGTATTGTTAAGATAATGTGTCTGTTAAAATGAATCAGTTGCATTGTTTTAGGAATGGTACTTTTCTGCTTTGTCGTTCTTTATACATGTTGAAACAAGGCATTGTTAAGATGATGTCTCTACCAATATGAATGACTCACACCGATGGAGAATTGCTACTCTCACCTTTGTTTCCCATTAAGACAAGTCATCAACCGTTATTTCTTAGTAATTGCTTCCCTTATACCTATTGTTGCTTACAGGATATCAAAATTAAAGCTCGGTTTTATTCCGACTTCGATTTTAGTTGAAGCGCACAAAAGGAGCCAATGTGTCCAAGGCAAACTGCTGCGTTCTTGGGTCCGGTTGGTCGCTCCACTTTGCGAGAAAGAAGCGATCACTTTGTTGCGGTACATTACATAAGGAATGACCGAGAAGCTTTCTGAGTATTATTAGACACCGGTGACATGACTAGTCTGCAGAGACCATTGGCAATTTAACAACACATGGAGTGCCCTGGGCAAAAAGTGCCCAAACAAGTACAAGAAGCTACGACAGGACTCCACGATCATAGGCATTACATATTTTGAGTGGGGAAAGCTTGTCAAAGTTTAATCATTGATGTTAGCAAGAAGACATTAGTTTAATATATTGGAATTGGAAAACTTTGTCAAAATTTGCTCATTGATGTTAGCTAGAAGACATGCATTTGATATTTTTGAGTGGGACACCCTTGCTGTGAGCAGCGTCGAGTGTTTTTCCTATTCACGTGTTCGGTTTAGAAGTAAATAGTTACTCTGCTTGAGATATTCCTGTGCTAAGAGTTTGTTACGAATATTGTCTATGTAATGCCAGGCCTTGTGTTTGATTGCAAAATTGAGCTTGGAATGTTGTGGCATGCGGCATCACGAGCTGTTCACCGTGCCTCCTGAGAATAATGCTTTGTATTGTTTTGCATGTCGATCTAATGCCAGTGATTTGCTTGTTAAGAAGATCATCCTCTTCGGTTGTTTCCGTGCTTAAGAAGTTCATCGTCTGATGTTTCATTCATAGCCTATACGACATGTCGGGTAGGTTAGACGTGAAACCATATGATCTTCCGACCAACTCATGATATTAGGTTGTGATTGGATCGTCGTTTTCCAACCAAAACCGCTTGTAAAACTGACGCTTGTAAATTACAGCAGATGGTCTCGGGCGAAGGCGCTTGGTTGGTCGATTTCGACTAGTAAAATATCGGAAGTACTTCACACACGATAAAAACGCTGAACGACACTCGAACGATTGCTAATCCAGCCGTTAGCTGTTGTTTCAGCCTTGCCCATGGATGGCATGATACGTACGCCGTGCATGTATCATCTGGTAACGTCGTCCATATAGCAGTGCTCGTAAAATATACACTGGTCTCTCAAATTACACGCGTAACCCGCCGGTTTTACTTACAGACCTCCGGCCCTCGGTTTCATTACGCCTATATTTTACGCGTTGTTTCCGTTGACGAGTAAATTACACTTGTATGTTAATACAGGTTTGAAATAAACCAGAGCTCCCAAGCGCGGCCTTACCGTTTCATGCCGTCTTAGTTTCTCGAAGGTGCTTGTCGGCGTTCTGGGAACGGGGGTCCCCAGACTTGCCTGCCTGCGGCCTGCGGCGTGGCTCAAAGGGGGGCCCATCACGGCCCATCTTCATCAACACAAGCTCAAGACCCTCGCGTTGGCCCTCGCGGGGCGAACGACAGGGAGCTTCCTCAGGCACGGCCTCATCAGGCTGGCTCGCGAGGAGGCAGAGAGATCAAGGCGGGGTACCTCACGAGGTGCCCATGACGCAAGCCATGACGACCAAGGGCGCCAGACGGGCGCCAGGCGCCAGCTGATGTCCTCCTTTCCTCTTTGGTGCAAAGGGAGCAAGCGCAGGCGAGGGCATCAAGCAAAGGCATCCATTTCGGTGCAACAAGACCAAGACCAGCCCAACGGCAGGAAGAAAGTCATTGTGGAGCCCAAGCAGGCGTCACCACTAGAGCCTTTGACAGGCGAGGACCAACTTTAGTCAGGATAAGTGTACTAGATGTTCCCCTTCAAAATGGCCAATTGTTGGCGCCCTTCCCGCTCAATATTTGGGGAAGAGGCCCAGGGCCTTCGCCTATAAATAGGACTAGCCACACACAGAGCTAGGGGCATCTTGAATAGAGAGAGAAAGAGAGGGAGCGGCTGAACTCCTCCTAGCAGTTCATCGCCCAGCCAAGAACAGACCCTCGCGAGGCTGTTCTTCCTTGTATTGTTCATCACCATCAGCCCAAGAGGCAATCCACCACACCACAAACTAGAGTAGGGTATTACACCATAATGGTGGCCCGAACTAGTATAAACCTTGTGTCTCTTGTGTTGTTCCTTTCATAGTTTAGATCTTAGCGAGGCGGCGGGGTGCAGGTAGGTAGAGGGCGAGATCTCCGCGCGCACCCAGGTGTTCGAACCTCAAGGGTCCGCTGAACCCGAATCGACATTTGGCGCGCTGTAGGAGTGCGCCAGAGTTTTCCCTTCCGCCACCGCGCGACCCGCCTCGCGCGATGAGCAGCCGCGCCGCTCCGGCCGCCCGGCGCCATGTGTGAGGCGAGGCTCGAGCCTGGCCCGGCCTTTGCACGGTGCGGTGGCGGACAAGTTCAAGCCGACGACGCCGCCCGGCCATAACGGGCGCGACCGATCCGCTGGCCTTCCTGCCCGGCGTGAGGAGGCCGTCCTCAAAGCTGGAGGTGACGACAGTGGTCATGGCTAACAGCTTCCCATGGCCCTCACCGGTGCTCTGCGCGCATGGCTTCTCCACCTGCCGGCAGCCTCCGTGGCCTCTTGGGAAGAGCTGTGCGGCCTCTTCCTCACCCATCACGTTGCGCCGGCGCCCCCGGTCGTCGCGGCCCTCCTGGGCGGCTCGCAGGCGCCGCCTTCAAGTCACCACGTCAAGCCATTCGTCTGCTGGGTCGGCGCCGCCTCCACGCGGCAGGGAGCTCCCCCGGACCGGTCAGCGCCAAAGGCCATCGACCGTCGGCTCGGAGGACCACCCTCCAACTCAGCCTGCTGGTGCGCTCCCATCTTGTGCACCCCACCATCTGCCAGTGGCCGTCACCAGACTCTCATCGACGGCGGCGCTGGCCTCAATGTGCTCTCGGTTGAGGCCTTCAACCTCCTCAGCATACCCCGAGCGGCTGCAGCCCACCGGCCCTTCTCGGGCGTCGGGCGGGTCATCCAGCTCCTTGGGACAGATCCGGCTCCGGTAACTTTCGGCACCTACGACAACTTCCGCACGGAGCTGGTCGATTTCGACATCGCCCCCATCGGCCTCCCCTACAACGCCATCCTCGGCTACCCAGCACTGGCCCAATTCATGGCCGCGACTCACCCGGCGTACAACCTCATGAAGATGCCCGGGAGCAACGGTGTCCTCACCGTGCCCGGGGACACCGGAGATGCGCTGCGAGTGCTCAAGCTCACCTTCAAGACGGCGGCACCAGCACAGCCCGCCGACGTGGAGACCCCTGAGCCCAAGGGGGCCACGCCAACCAAGAAGAAACAGTTGTTCACCCAAGACAAGGCAGAGACCAAGCAAATACCCGTCGATGAGGACGGGTCCACTGACGCCACTTTCACCATAGGCGCCAACCTCGAGCCCGAGCAGGAGGAGGCCCTGGTCAAGTTCCTGCGCGCAAACAAGAAGGTATTCGCCTGGGAGCCTGATCAGTTGGCGGGGATCCCTAGGGGCGTAATCGAGCATCACCTCCACGTATGCCGTACGCCCCGTGAAGCAGAAAGCGAGGCGGCAGTCCACTGAAAAGCAAGCCTTCATCGTCCAGGAGATCCGCAAACTAGAAGCCGCTAGGGTCATTCGCGAGGTCCGATATCCAGATTGGTTGGCCAACCCTGTCGTTGTGCCAAAGAAGGGAGGGAAGGAGCGCATGTGTGTCGACTTCACCAACCTCAACAAGGCATGCCCGCAAGATCCGTTCCCGCTCCCTCGCATCGAACAGATCGTCGATTCCACCGCTGAGTGTGACCTGTTATGCTTCTTGGATGCTTTCTCCGGGTATCACCAGATCAAGATGGCGGTAGAAGACGTGGAAAAGACGGCCTTCCTGACCCCGTGTGGGGTGTACTGCTACACGTGCATGCCATCTGGCTGCGCAGAACGCAGGGCGACCTTCCAGCCGGGCTGATGCACATCACCTTGGGTCCGCAGCTCGGGAAGAATGTTGAGGCTTACGTCGATGACATTGTGGTGAAGTCTCGGGAGGCTAGAACCCTGATACAAGACCTGGAGGAAACCTTCATGAGCCTCAACGCAGTGAACCTACGGCTCAACCCGGAGAAGTGTGTGTTTGGAGTCCCCTCGGGCAAGCTCTTGGGCTTCCTCGTATCCCACCGAGGCATCGAGGCTAACCCAGAAAAGGTCAAGGCGGTCGAGGACATGAGCCCGCCAAAGACCCTCGTGGAAATGCAGAAGCTCACCGGGCGTAGGATCGCTTAGGGCGCTTCATCTCCAAGTTGGGGAACGAGCGCTGCCTTTCTTCCAGCTAATGAAGAAAAAGGACCCTTTGAATGGTGAAGAGGCCGACAAAGGCGTTTCAAGATCTCAAGAGGTACCTAACCAGCCCTTCGGTCATGGTGGCCCGACGCCTTGAGGAACCCCGGTGCTCTACCTGCCGCCACTCCCTACTCCGCCAACAGCTACGGTGGCCAGTTAGGGAAGAGCGTCAAACCAAAACCACAGCAGCAACCCAGGTCAAGGCAAAGCAGGAACAAGGAAGACCCACGGAAACCACTACCACGGCTGAGAAGGATCAGCCGCCGCAGGGAGCGATCGGGAACGGAAGAGGTCCCTCCTCAGACTACCGACCTCTGAGGCTCCATCGCCTCGAGGCGCCCACGGTCCCAGAGGGCGCCATCGGCCTGGCGCCCAAACCTCGTTGAGCAGCCGGTGTACTTTGTCAAGACGGTGGTGTTGCGGGACCCGAGGGCACGGTACCCCATGCCTCAAAAACTCCTCCTCGCGCTATTGGTGGCCTCGCGCAAGCTGCGGCACTACTTTCAGGGTCACCCCATCAAGGTCGTCTCAGCATACCCCTTGGAAAGGGTGCTCAGGAGCCCTAACTCAGTCGGAAGGGTCGCTGAGTGGAACATTGAACTGCAAGCATTTCAGCTCCAATTCAGCACGACCAGAGTCATCAAGGGGGGCGCATTAGCAGATTTCGTGGCACAATGGACGGAGGCACCGGGCCTCAAGGCCGACGAGGATCGGTCCCTCTCCCCGGGAAGCGAAGCGCCAGAAGGATGGGTCATGTCCTTCGACGGGTGTTCTCTGTGCATGGCTACTGGGTAGCGGTGCTCATATCTCCCACTCAGGACAAGCTCTACTACACTGTGCAGCTCTGTTTCCAGCAAGGTGAAAAGGTCTCCAACAACATAGCGGAGTATGAAGGTCTAATAGCGGGCTTGAAGGCCGCAGCTGCCCTAGGGGTGAAGCGCCTTACCATCAAGGGCAATTAGCAGCTCCTCGTCAATTTCTCCAACAAGGTGTACGAGCCAAAAGATGAGCACATGGAACCCTACCTTGCGGAGGTCTGCAGGATGGAGAAGCAGTTCTGGGGGTTGGAGTTGCAGCATGTGCCCCGCGGCATCAATCAGGAGGCCGATGACATCGCCAAACGAGCGTCCAGGCGGTTACCTCAGGAGTCTGGCGCCTTCAAGGAGCGGCTTTTCAAGCCCTCGGCCATGCCATCACTATCAAACACGGCGCAGCCTCGGGAGGAGCTCCCCCAGCCACCTGCCTCAGGAGCCCCGGTCTGTGGCCCGGCCTCAGGAGCGCGCCTGCTCCTGACGATTGAGCTTAATGAGGGTTGCTGGATAACAGAGCTCCGGATCTAGTTAACGCAAGGTACCCTGCCGGAGAAGGAGGAGGTTGCGGAGCGTGTGGAGAGGCAAGCCACAATGTCTTTGCATCGAGGATGGAGAGCTCTATCGAAGCGACCAAATGATGTGTCCCTACGCTGCATCTCCAGGGAGCAAGGGAAAGAACTGCTGGCGGATATACACGGTGGAGACTGTGGGCATCACTCGTCATCACGAACCCTCATGGCCAAGGCATTGCGGAGCGGTTTCTATTGGCCTACTGCGCTCAACGACACCGTCGAACTAGTGAAGGCTTGCGAAGCTTGCCAATTCCATGCTAAGCAGATCCATCAGCCGGCAGGAGGTCTGCAAACTATACCCCTCTCGTGGCCATTCGCGATCGAGGGCTGGATATCACAGGCCCGCTTTCCTCGGCGTCGGGGCTATCGCTACCTCTACGCCGCCATGGACAAGTTCACCAAGTGGGCTGAAGTGGAAGTCGTCCGCACCATCCCCGCAGTTCTGCGGTCAAGTTAAATCAAGGGCATCGTGAGCGGTTGGGGTGTCGAACCGCATCATCACCGACAACGGTTCGCGATTCACGATAACCTCTTCAAAACATACCGTGCTAACACGGGAACACAGATATGCTACGCCGGTGGCGCATCCCCGAAGCAACGGCCAGGCCAAGCGGGCCAACACAGAGGTCCTGAGGGGCCTCAAAACCAGAACATTCAAGAAGAAACTTGAGGCCTGCGGCAGAGGTTGGTACGACGAGCTTCAGTCCGTGTTGTGGTCCATCCGCACGACCACAACCAAGCCAACTGGAGAGACCCCATTCTTCCTGGTCTATGGAGCCGAAGCGGTCCTCCCTCATGAGGTCAGACGTCGTTCCGCACGGGTCCTGGCGTTCGACGAGGCGCAGCAGGACGCCATGCGGGGGACGGACCTCGTGCTGGGGGAGGAGCGTCATCGAGAAGCTGCGTTGCGAGCGGCGAGGTACCAACAAGCACTGTGACGATACCACTGCCGCAACATCCGCCCCAGAACTCTTGAGGTAGGGGACCTCGTGCTCAGGCGGGTTCTCTCCAGGGAGGGGTTGCATAAGCTCTCTCCCATGTGGGAGGGCCCATTCAAGGTTGTTCATGTTTCCAGGCCCGGCTCCGCGCGCTTGGAGACTCAGGAGGGGGTGCCAGTCCAGCACGCGTGGAACATCCAGCACCTCTGGAGGTTTTACCCCTAAAAAGACCCAGAGCCTGTGAAGAAGGCGAATGCCTGTAAAGCTTATCTTTTTGGAAAAGGCCCAGAGCCTGTGAAGAAGGCGAATGCCTGTGAAGCTTATCTTTTTGGAAAAGGCCCAGAGCTCGTGAAGAAGGCGAATGCTGTGAAGCTTATCTTTTGGAAAAGGCCCAGAGCACATGAAGAAGGCGAATGCCCGTGAAGCTTATCTTTTGGAAAAGGCCCAGGCACATGAAGAAGGCGAATGCCCGTGAAGGCTGTCGCGTTTTGGAAAAGGCCCAGAGCCCGTGAAGAGGGCCAACACCCGTGAAGCTTGCTTCCCCAAGAAAGGCCCGAGCTCGTGAAGAAGGCCAACGCTTTGTGAAGCTCGCCCGTGACACTCTCACGTAATAATGAGTTGGGGCTGTACACGCCCGGAGTCTCAGGAGCGCCGGCCTCAGCCCTGGGCTCCCTCCCACGCCCAAAGTGGCAGCACTTAGCTCCGCGCTGGTGAGAAGACGTTGAAGACTAGATTAGGTGCCGGACGCGGCTTTTTCATTTGCTTTCTGCAGTTGGCTTGTTCATTCTCATTTGAAGTTTTATTGAAGTTGTTGCCATATTTGATTTGTGGCTCTTCGACTTTTCGCTCTCCTGCCTCGATTTCTCTCGCGCAAGGTCTCGCGAGGGGGCAGCCTGAGCGCCCTCGCGGGTGTTTTCTGCCCTTATCGTTCAAGGTTTCCCAACCTGGGTCCACCACAGAGCACCCCTCCGAGTCCGTGCCTCTCACGGGCACCGCGACACGAACACAGACTGGGTCGGTCGCCCCCCGGTTGAGGCTGAAACTACCTACGCAGCAGCGCGGCCCGAAGGCACGATACCGAAATAGCAGAAACAGTACGACGATTAACGGCGAAAGTCCAAACATGCCCCCACGGGCCCCACACTACTGTCTTTCTATGCAGGAAAAAGAAGAAGGAAGAACAAATCAGGCGCGGCTTGCCCGACACCAGCCCGCAGGGAAGCTCGAGCCGCCTCCGGGGCTCAGGCGGACTCCCTCTCGCGCTTCACCGAGGCGCGATGGCGGGCGGACCCGCCACCACCCTCCAAGCAGGCACGACGGCGTGGGGGCTGATCGACACGCTTTGGAAGAGCCGCTGCTCAAGAAGAATCGATGAAGCTCGAGGAGCCCCGAGCGCCGCCGACCACGCTGCAGTGCTGTCCTCTCCGTCCATCGCCGGGCTGGGCCTCGCCGCGTCGTCGTCCTCGGGGCAGCACCTGGCGACCATCCTCCCCGAACACCCTCACGTAAAGGGTGGCATCGCCGTCAAACTTGAAGTGCAGGGTGCACCGACGGCTCAGGTCACGCGCGCGGGCAAACGTCTGCCAGCCGCGAGTTAGGGCCAGGCTCCCGGCTATGAAGACCTCCAACGAAGCCCAGGAGGCCCGACTGCAGCACCCGTCTGCCTGGAGCCAGAGGCCACCCAGGGCGCGAGCCGGGAGCTCACCTAGGAGGAAGCGAGGAAGCTAAAGCTGGGCGCAAGTCGGCTCCGCCGACCACACAACGAACTCCGGCAACACCTCCGCAGCGCGGAAGCGTGGCCTAGGGGGTCGCGCGTCAGAAGCGCACCTCGGCCGTGTGACCGTCCCATCACTGCTGGAGATCACCTCCGCGGCCACGGGGAGTCGCCGTGGGAGCCACAGGATGTTTGCGAGGGCGGCCTCGACCACGCTTGGGCGGGGGAGAGGCAGGCTCAACCTGGCGGGCCTTCCCCTTCTCTGCGGCCGAGAACTTCCTTGGCGGAGCCATGAAGAAGGAGGCGAAGCAAGAGGGGACAGACTGGAAGGGAATGCGTCGTTCCGTACTTAAAGCCAGAGTAGGCCAACCGCCGGCCTCCACAATAGCAGGTAATCATGACCCGCTTTGCGTGTAGGGACTTGTCAATTCGTGCAGTTGCCGAGGCGTCGTGGGGAAGTGGAGACGCCCACGTCCAATCAACCGCCACGCGGCGCCCAAGGCCGCAGGCTGTTAGGGCCCGCGGCGCTTCGCACTTGCCCCTTCGCCTCTCTGCCGAGCCAAGCCCAGCGCGCTTGGGTCTGGGCTCCAGCTGCCTGGGAACGGGGTCCCAGACTTGCCTGCCTGCGGCCTGCGGCGTGGCTCAAAGGGGGGCCCATCACGGCCCATCTTCATCAACACAAGCTCAAGACCCTCGCGAGGGGCCAAGCCTCGCGGGGCGGACGACAGGGAGCTTCCTCAGGCACGACCTCATCAGGCTGGCTCACGAGGAGGCGGAGAGATCAAGGCAGGGTACCTCATGAGGTGCCCATGACGCAAGCCATGACGACCAAGGGCGCCAGGTGGGCGCCAGCCCGCGCAGTGTCCTCCTTTCCTCTTTGGTGCAAAGGGAGCAAGTGCAGGCGAGGGCATCAAGCAAAGGCATCCATTTCGGTGCAACAAGACCAAGACCAGCCCAACGGCAGGAAGGAAGTCATTGTGGAGCCCAAGCATGCGTCACCACCAGAGCCTTTGACAGGCGAGGACCAACTTTAGTCAGGATAAGTGTACTAGATGTTCCCCTTCAAAATGGCCAATTGTTGGCGCCCTTCCCGCTCAATATTTGGGGAAGAGGCCCAGGGCCTTCGCCTATAAATAGGACTAGCCACACACAGAGCTAGGGGCATCTTGAATAGAGAGAGAAAGAGAGGGAGCGGCTGAACTCCTCCTAGCAGTTCATCGCCTGACCAAGAATGACCCTGCGAGGCTGTTCTTCCTTGTATTGTTCATCACCATCAGCCCAAGAGGCAATCCACCACACCACAAACTAGAGTAGGGTATTACACCACAATGGTGGCCCGAACTAGTATAAACCTTGTGTCTCTTGTGTTGTTCCTTTCGTAGTTTAGATCTTAGCGAGGCGGCGGGGTGCAGGTTGGTAGAGGGCAAGATCTCCGCACGCACCCCAGTGTTCGAACCTCAAGGGTCTACCGGAACCCGAAATCCGACAGTGCTCATAGGTGTCCGATGATCCTGGCTTCCTGAATAAGCACCGGGCGCTATATCAGACCTCCGTAGGGCCCGCGAGGCCCTCTCCATTGTCCTTCGAGTTGTTGCGCTCGCCGTGGCGCCGAGCATTGTTAACATGGTCAACGAACATGAGGATTTAGGAGATGACTTTATTTTGACTGGATGACACTAGGGACCCACTAGGGCCATAGCCGTCGTCTTATAAGTGCCTCCTTATTATGTACAACTATATTTTTTTGCTTTCTCCTGGTTTCCTGACATGACGGTCCCACACCATTGTCAACCTATGTAGTCAATATAAACGAGAGAATTGCACAAGGTGCGGCCGATACCGGGACCAAGCAGCTGGAGCAGTATTTGTGTTTTTGAGGCGTGAGCACTGCAGAGTTTTTCTTGGTGATGATTTCGTTGTTGTTCAAAGGAGAGCAAGGTATTAACTAGGCGGGCTGTGGCCCGTCTAGCCTGTGCCGAATATCCAGCCCGGATACTAATTTTTTCAAGATGAAAATGGCTAGCCCAGCTATCGTCTTTTGAGGAATACCCAGCAAGGTCAACTTGTTATTCTCCTCACTACTGGCTGCAAATCTTTCCTAGGAGGGATGCATTAGGCTTAACAGTAAAATGGGCTTTAAAAAATAATAAATGGGATGTAATTATAAAAACTTGGCAGTAACTATAAAAAAATGCACCAAACACGAAATTAGTTTATAAAATATTATTTATGGATTTTGAAAATCTTAAATTTTCATTGTTGCGCGCGCAATGTTTCATTGGATTTTTATGTAATACAAATTTATATTTAATCTGACTAGAAATTTCGGGATAAAAATATTTCGGATCCCATCAAAATGTGGGAAATTTTATTGAATTCTGTCTTCAACGGTTGGTTGAAATTATTAATTGTTGTCCTAGCTAGAAAATGGGTTGTACTTTTAACAAGCGTAAATGGGCTGTTGTAAATTCCATTAGAATTCAAAAATGGGTTGTACATTCTTACAAAATGCAAATGGGCTATAAGTTCTACGCCACACACTTGTGGGCCTACTAAGTGTGCGTCCCTAAAAAATAAGTTGACGCGTATGCAAGGCTTTGTCAACTTATTATAGTCAACACACGGTTCTAGTGAAGCGGTGGCCGTTGGATGTCTATCCAACGGATGTCGTGGCTTCTTCTTCAATCTCGGATATTCTTAGCTTCGCCGCCCAAAAATTATTCCTCCCCGTGACATCCGGGGCGCACTGCTTTGAGGCTGACCTGTGGGCCTACTAAGTTGGAGCGTACCAAGGGCTTTGTCAACTTAGTCAATATAAACGATTCTAGCTTCAAAGGACCGTGACGATGTCCATCTAACGGCCGTAGTGCTTCTTCAACCTCTGGTCTTCTTGGTCCGCCGCCCAAAGCAGCGCCGGTCGTGCCGCCGCTTCCTCGCCTCCCTCCGGGTCAGGCCGCCGCAGAGGCCTCACCACCCCATACTACTCCCATCGCTGGCAAGGCCATCCCTCCACTCACCCACACCCCCTGTTATTCTGCGGCGACGGCAGCCTCACACTGCAGCCAAACCAAAGGAACCCTCAGATTCTCCTCCGCTGGGCTTCCACTGCTGCATCTTCCCCAGCTCCGCGTCGTCCCCTTCCTAGGCGTCGCCGTCGTCCACCGCCCTAGAGCTCTCGGCACGGCGTGGTCAACATGGTCAATGCCCGACTTCCGGAAGAGTACTGTACGTGGAGAGGCTGACAGCTGGGTCCACGGCGGCCGCAAGGAAGTGCCTCCTTATTACGCGCAAAATAATTATTCCTCCACCTTACAGCAGGGACCCACCGGACGGGCCACCTTATTTCGTGAAATACACGTTTCCCCCTGACTGCTGGGACCCACCGGATGGGCCACCGTATTTCATGAAAAAAACGTTCCCCCCGCTGTCAGCTCGAACCCACCGGAAGTGCCTATTTATTACGCACAAAAAAATGAATACTCCCCTTGCTAGCTGGGACCCACCTTGGTGGGAGGCTGACTTGTGGGCCTACGAAGTTGACAGGGACGGAGAGCTTTGTCAACTTAGTCAATATGAACGATTCTAGCTCCAGTGACCGTACGATGTCCATCCAACGGCCGTAGTGCTTCTTCAACCTCTGGTCTTCTTGCTCCAGCCGCCCAAAGCAGCGCCGGTCGTGCCTTTGCTCCTGCCTCCCGTGGCGGTTTGTCTGCCATGAGGCCTCACCGCCCCTACTATTCCCACTGGCTGGCCAGTTCCTCGCATGACGGCAATTGATACATCTCTAACTTATCTATAATTTTTGATTGCTCCATGCTACTTTATCTATTGTTTTGGACTATAATGGGCTTTATTTTCCACTTTTATATTAATTTTGGGACTAACCTATTAACCGGAGGCCCAGTCCAGAATTGTTGTTTTTTGCCTTTTTTTAGTATTTTGAAGAAACAGAATATCAAACGGAGTCCAAACGGAATGAAACCTTCAGGAACGTGATTTTCCAACCGAACGTGGTCCAGGAGACTTGGACCCTACTCCAAGAAGTGCCAGAGGCGGTCACAAGGGTGGAGGGCGCACCCCCTTGGGCGCGCCCCCCTGCCTCGTGGGCCCCCTAACGCTCCACCGACGTACTCATTCCTCCTATATATACCTACGTATCCCCAAACGATCAGAACAAGAGCCAAAAACCTAATTCCACCGCCGCAACTTCCTGTATCCACGAGATCCCATCTTGGGGCCTGTTAGGAGCTCACGGGATGGGGCATCCACCATGGAGGGCTTATCCATCATCACCATAGCCCCTCCGATGAAGTGTGAGTAGTTTACTTGAGACCTTGGTCCATAGCTAGTAGCTATATGGCTTCTTCTCTCTTTTTGGATCTCAATAAAATGTTCTCCCCCTCTCTCGTGGAGATCTATTCGATGTAATCTTCTTTTTGCGGTGTGTTTGTTGAGACCGATGAATTGTGGGTTTATGATCCAGCTTATCTATGGAAAAAATTTGATTCTTATCTGAATTCTTTTATGTATGATTGAGTTATCTTTGCAAGTCTCTTCGAATTATCCTTTTGGTTTGGCCAACTAGATTGGTAGTTCTTGCAATGGGAGAAGTGCTTAGCTTTGGGTTCAATCTTGCGGTGTCCTTACCCAAAGGATGTAAAGGGTTGCAAGGCACGTATTGTATTGTTGCCATCAAGGATAACAAGATGGGTTATTTATCATATTGCATGAATTTATTCCTCTACATCATGTCATCTTGCTTAAGGCGTTACTCTGTTTTTAACTTAATACTCTAGATGCATGCTAGATAGCGGTCGATGAGTGGAGTAATAGTAGTAGATGCAGAATCGTTTCGATCTACTTGTCTCGGACGTGATGCCTATATACATGATCATACCTAGATAACCTCATAACTATGCTCAATTATGTCAATTGCTCAACAGTAATTTGTTCACCCACCGTAGAATATCTATGCTCTTGAGAGAAGCCACTAGTGAAACCTATGGCCCCCGGGTCTATTCTTATCATATCAATCTCTATCACTTTTATACTTGCTTTGTTTTTACTTTGCTTTTACTTTTCACTTTGCATCTTTATACCAAAAATACCAAAAATATTATCTCTATCAGATCTCACTCTCGTAAGTGACCGTGAATGGATTGACAACCCCTAATCCCGTTGGTTGCGAGTAGCTATCATTTTATGCAGGTACGAGGGACTTGCGCGTGGCCTCCTACTGGATTGATACCTTGGTTCTCAAAAACTGAGGGAAATACTTACGCCATCTTGTGCTGCATCATCATCTCCTCTTCGGGAAAAACCAACGCAAGCTCAAGACGTAGCAAGAAGGATTTACGGCGCTGCTTGGGAGTCTACGCAAAAGTCAGCATAGCAAGTACCCATCACAATCTCTATCTGTCGCATTACATTATTTGCCATTTGCCTCTTGTTTTCCTCTCCCCCACTTCACCCTTGCCGTTTTATTCGCCCTTCCTCCGTTCAATTTTGTGTTACCATGTGCCTTCTTTTTGCTTGCATCTTTGCTTGCTAAAAGTTTATGGATTCTCATCCACTTGCTAATCTCTTTAAGAGATCCAATTATGATGAACCTATTGCTAGTGAATTAGTGCACTAATTATCTTTATGAGGTTTTGCCTGAAATTCGTGAATCTAAAAATTGTGATGAAGTACTTTATGAAGCGATTCATGATAGATCTTTGAATAAAAAGCATGATTGCAATGATTTTACTAAAAATTCCATTGATGTCAATTGTGCTAAAAATATGCAAAACCCTAAGCTTGGGGATGCTAGTTTTGCTATGTCCTCTACTTGTTGCAATGATCATGATTGGGGTGATTCTTCTTATGATCTTGAAAATTTATTTAATCCCCGTGATGAATATGAGATTGATAATAGTGTTTGCAATAATATTGAAAGTGGGTTTGGAAGAGTGTCAACTTTAGATCCCACATATTTGTATAATGTTCAATCTTATGAAGTTTTTGATAAAAGTGGGTTTGGAGAGGTCATGACTTTAGTTAATATTAATCCCACTATTTCGGAAGAGTGTCAACTTCGCATGCATGTGGATCGTGTTGAGAATATGTTATGTGATAGCTATATTTTTGAATTTTCTTATGATCCTACATGTAATTATTATGAGAGAGGAAAATATGGTTATAGAAATTTTCATGTTACTAAATTACCTCTCGTTATGTTAAGATTGCTATTGTTCCTTTCCGCTTCCTTGCATATGCTAGTTTTTGCTTGCTACAATAATTTGTTTGCCTATAATATGCCTATGCATAGGAAGTATGTTAGACTTAAGTGTGTTTGTCACATGTTTTATGATGCTCTCTTTGTGCCTCAATTCTTGTCTTTCTTGTGAGCATCATTGAAATCTCAATGCCTAGCTAGGGGCGTTAAACGATACCGCTTGTTGGGAGGCAACCCAATTTTATTTTTAGTTTTTTGTTTTGCTTCTGTTTAGGAATAAATAATCCATCTAGCCTCTGTTTAGATGTGGTTTTATCTTTTAATTAGTGTTTGTGCCAAGTTGAACCTATTGGATCTTCTTGGGTGATAGTTATTTGATCTTGCTGTAATTTCCAGAATCTTTGCGCTCAGTGCCCGAATTATTAAAAATCACCAGAACGTGATAAAATACTGATTCCAATTGCTTCTGATCAATAAACAAACTGTCCAGGTCTTCTATTTTTGGTAGAATTGTTTGAGTTCCAGAAGTTTGCGTTAGTTACATATTACTACAGACTGTTCTATTTTTGACAGATTCTGTTTTGCGTGTGTTGTTTGCTTATTTTGATGAATCTATGGCTAGTAAAATAGTTTATGATCCATAGATAAATTGGAATACAGTAGGTTTAACACCAATATAAATAAAGAATGAGTTCATTACAGTACCTTAAAGTAGTCTTTTGTTTTCTTTCTCTAACGGAGCTCACGAGATTTCTATTGAGTTTTGTGTTGTGAAGTTTTCAAGTTTTGGGTGAATTCTTTTGATGGATTATGGAACAAGGAGTGGCAAAGCCTAAGCTTGGGGATGACCATGGCACACCCAAGATAATCCAAGGACACCAAAAAGTCAAAGCTTGGGGATGCCGGAAGGCATCCCTCTTTAAATCCACTTCCATCGGTAATTTACTTGGAGCTATATTTTTATTCACCACATGATAAGTGTTTTGCTTGGAGCGTCTTGTATTATTTGTGTCTTTGCTTGTTAGTTTACCACAATCATCCTTGCTGTACACACCTTTTGAGAGAGCCATACATGAATTTAAATTTGATAGAATACTCTATGTGCTTCACTTATATCTTTTGAGCTTGATAGTTTGCTCATAGTGCTTCACTTATATCTTTGAGCATGATAACTTTTGCTCTAGTGCTTCACTTAGATCTTTTAGAGCACGGTGGTGGATTTGTTTTAAGAAACTTGATCTCTCATGCTTCACTTAGATTATTTTGAGAGTCGTTAATAGCATGGTAATTTGCTTAATGTTAATATACTTAGTATTCAAGATATGTGAAACTTTCTTTTGAGTGCGTTGAATACTAAGATAAGTTTGATGCTTGATAATTGTTTTGAGATATGAAGATGGTGATATTAGAGTCATGCTAGTTGAGTAGTTGTGAATTTAAAGAATACTTGTGTTGAAGTTTGTGATTCCCGTAGCATGCACGTATGGTGAACCGTTATGTGATGAACTCGGAGCATGATTTATTTATTGATTGTCTTCCTTATGAGTGGCGGTCGGGGACGAGCGCTGGTCTTTTCCTACCAATCTATCCCCCTAGGAGCATGCGCGTAATACTTTGCTTTGATAACTTGTAGATTTTTGCAATAAGTATATGAGTTCTTTATGACTAATGTTGAGTCCATGGATTATACGCACTTTTTCTCATCCTTCCACTATTGCTAGCCTCTCTAATACCGCGCACCTTTCACCGGTATCATACACCTACCATATACCTTCCTCAAAACAGCCACCATACCTACCTATCATGGCATTCCCATAGCCATTCCAAGATATATTACCATGCAACTTTCCACTATTCCGCTTATTATGACACGCTCCATCACTGTCATATTGCTAGCATGATCATGTAGTTGACATCGTATTTGTGGCAAAGCCACCGTTCATAATTCTTTCATACAGGTCACTCACGTTTCATTGCATATCCCGGTACACTGCCGGAGGCATTCATATAGAGTCATATTCTGTTCTAAGTATCGAGTTGTAAGAAAAATAAAAGTGTGATGATCATCATTATTAGACCATTGTCCCAAGTGAGGAAAGGATGATGGAGACTATGATTCCCCCACAAGTCGGGATGAGACTCCAAACGAAAAAAAGAGGCCATAAAAAAAAAGAGAAAAGTCCCAAATAAAAAATAAAAATAAAATGAGAGAAAAGGAGAGAAGGGAAAATGTTACTATACTTTTACCACACTTGTGCTTCAAAGTAGCACCATGATCTTCATGATAGAGAGTCTCTCATTTTGTCACTTTCATATACTAGTGGGAATTTTTTATTATAGAACTTGGCTTGTATATTCCAATGATGGGCTTCTTCAAATGCCCTAGGTCTTCGTGAGCAAGCGAGTTGGATGCACACCCACTTAGTTTCTTTTGTTGAACTTTCATATACTTATAGCTCTAGTGCATCCGTTGCAAGGCAATCCCTACTCACTCACATTGATATCTATTGATGGGCATCTTCATAGCCCGTTGATACGCCTAGTTGATGTGAGACTATCTTCCCTCTTTTTGTATTCTCCACAACCACCATTCTATTCCACATATAGTGCTATATCCATGGCTCACGCTCATGTATTGCGTGAAGATTGAAAAAGTTTTGAAAATGTTGAAGTATGAAACAATTTCTTGGCTTGTCATCAGGGTTGTGCATGATTTAAATACTTTGTGTGGGGAAGATGGAGCATAGCCAGACTATATGATTTTGTAGGGATAACTTTCTTCGGCCATGTTATTTTGAGAAGACATAATTGCTTTGATTAGTATGCTTGAAGTGTTATTATTTTTATGTCAATATGAACTTTTGTCTTGAATCTTTCGGATCTGAATATTCATACCATGATTAACAAGATTTACATTGAAATTATGCCAAAGTATCACTCCGTATCAAAAATTCTCTTTTTATCATTTACCTACTCGAGGACGAGCATGAATTAAGCTTGGGGATGCCTGATACGTCTCCAACGTATCTATATTTTTTTATTGCTCCATGCTACTTTATCTATTGTTTTGGACTATAATGGGCTTTATTTTCCACTTTTATATTACTTTTGGGACTAACCTATTAACCGGAGGCCCAGCCCAGAATTGTTGTTTTTTGCCTTTTTCAGTATTTCGAAGAAACAGAATATCAAACAGAGTCCAAACAGAATGAAACTTTCGGGAACGTGATTTTCCAACCGAACGTGATCCAGGAGACTTGGGCCCTACTCCAAGAAGTACCAGGCGGTAACGAGGGTGGAGGGCGCGCCCCCCTGCCTCATGGGCCCCCTGACGCTCCACCGACGTACTCATTCCTCCTATATATACCTACGTATCCCCAAACAATCAGAATTGGATCCAAAAACCTAATTCCACCGCCGCAACTTCCTGTATCCACGAGATCCCATCTTGGGGCCTGTTCTGGAGCTCCACCGGAGGGGGCATCCACCACGGAGGGCTTCTACATCATCACCATAGCCCCTCCGATGAAGTGTGAGTACTTTAGTTCAGACCTTCGGGTCCATAGCTAGTAGCTAGATGGCTTCTTCTCTCTTTTTGGATCTCAATACAATGTTCTCCCCCTCTCTCGTGGAGAACTATTCGATGTAATCTTCTTTTTGCGGTGTGTTTGTTGAGACCGATGAATTGTGGGTTTATGATCCAGTTTATCTATGGAAAATATTTGATTCTTCTCTGAATTCTTTTATGTATGATTGAGTTATCTTTGCAAGTCTCTTGAATTATCCGTTTGGTTTGGCCAACTAGATTGGTAGTTCTTGCAATGGGAGAAGTGCTTAGCTTTGGGTTCAATCTTGCGGTCCTTACCCAAAGGATGTAAAGGGTTGCAAGGCACATATTGTATTGTTGCCATCGAGGATAACAAGATGGGGTATTTATCATATTGCATGAATTTATTCCTCTACATCATGTCATCTTGCTTAAGGCGTTACTCTGTTCTTAAGTTAATACTCTAGATGCATGCTGGATAGCGGTCGATGAGTGGAGTAATAGTAGTAGATGCAGAATCGTTTCGATATACTTGTCTCGGACGTGATGCCTATATACATGATCATACCTAGATAACCTCATAACTATGCTCAATTATGGAAATTGCTCAACAGTAATTTGTAAACCCACCGTAGAATATCTATGCTCTTGAGAGAAGCCACTAGTGAAACCTATGGCCCCCGGGTCTATTCTTATCATATCAATCTCTATCACAATTATACTTGCTCTGTTTTAACTTTGCTTTTACTTTTCACTTTGCATCTTTATACCAAAAATACCAAAAATATTATCTCTATCAGATATCACTCTCATAAGTGACCGTGAAGGGATTGACAACCCCTAATCGCGGGTTGGTTGCGAGTAGCTATCATTTTGTGCATGTACAAGGGACTTGCGCGTGGCCTCCTACTGGATTGGTACCTTGGTTCTCAAAAACTAAGGGAAATACTTACGCTACTGTGCTGCATCATCATCTCCTCTTCGGGGAAAACCAAGCAAGCTCAAGACGTAGCACAGCCTCACACCGCTGTCGAACAAGTGAACCCTCATACTCCTCTCCGCGTGGGCATCCACTGCCGCGTCTTCACCGGCTCCGCGTCGTCCCCTTCCTAGGCCTCGCCATCGTCCACTGCCCTGGTGCTCTCGGCGCGACGTGGTCAACGTGGTCAAGGAACGACTTCCATCGGACGTGGACTGTACGTGGAGAGGCTAACAGCTGGGTCCACGGCCGCAGCAAGGAAGTGCCTCCTTATTACGCGGAAAATAATGATTCCTCCACCTGACTGCAGGGACCCACCGGACGGCCACCGTATTTCGTGAAAAAAACGTTTCCCTCCTGACTGCTGGGACCCACCAGCTACACCTTCGCACGCAAGGAAGTGCGTCCGGGCAAAAAATGATTCGCTTCTAAGCTGCTGGGACCCACCAGCTACATCTTCGCATGCAAGGAAGTGCGTCCGGCAAAAAAACCAAAACGATTCGCCCCGATTGCTGGGACCCACCAGCTACATCTTCGCAGCAAGGAAGTGCTCGCGGTCGGGACCCACCTGGTCGAAGCGCACGTGGCGTTGTCATTCTGGTTGCGAACGGTATGCATACATATACCGGTGGATGTAGAGGCGCCGCACGTGTCGTAGTAGAGGCGCACACGTAGCATGTACACGCACGCATGCCGCCGTGGTGCAAGAAAGAAAACACGGCCACGTATACATACGGGCGGGTCTCAACGCCTACTCGCGCGACACGTATGGCGAGGGCTCGTGTACATGGCTGGGTCGGAACGGAGAAACAGCGTCGTTGCCGTGTTCATGGGGAGGCAACGGAATGCGTCGTGTTCATGGGGAGGCAACGGAATGCGTCGTGTTCATCGGGAGGCAACGAAACGCGTGTGAGCCAACCGGCTGGGTTGGAACGGAATGCGTGGTCGTGTTCATCGGGAGGGCTTGGACGAACAGGCAATGGAACGAGGCTGGCGTACCACAACGGAGGAAACAGACCTTCCCACGCTCGGAACGGGTCCTGTTGATCGGGAGGGTGTGGCGATCGCAAAACGGAGGAAACGGACCTCCTACGGTCGAAACGGGGTCATGTTGATCGGGAGGGTGTGGCGCATCCGCCAAGCGGATGAAACGGACCTCCTACGGTAGAAACGGGGGTCTGTTGATCGGGAGGGTGTGGCGTCGCAAAAGCGGATTTAAACGGACCTCCCCGCCGAAATAGGGGTCATGTTCATCGGGAGGGTGTGGCATCGCAAAAGCGGACTCCACGGGATACTGTTCATGTCCACCGTCGACCTCCTCCGGCCTCCACGGGCTACCGTCGACCTCCTCCAGCCTCCATGGGCTCCTGTTCATCCAGCCTCCACCACGCCGCTTACTCCACCACTCTTGTTCAACCACCCCTCCACCGTCTACTGTTCATCCAGCCCTCCACACCACGGGGTCCTGTTCAACCACCCCTCCACGGGCACCCCTCCACCGTCTACTGTTCATCCAGCCCTCCAGCACACCACGGCGTCCTGTTCATCCAGAGGCAAACGCCACCGCTCACTGTTCATCCAACCCCCCCCCCTCCCGCAATGCTCACTGTTCATCCCAGAGACAGCATCGATCGGCTTCAGTTAGCAGCAATAGCGAAGGAATCACTAGATCGGGTTCAGTTAACAGCCATCGATCGATCGCCGGGTTCAAGAACGCCAGAGTTCGCAAGGTCTGTCGCCGGGTTGATTAGAGCCCAACGCCTCGCTTCGGGTTCGATTAGAGCCAATGCCTCGCACACACGCAGCGTCACGTGTCTGAGAAACGCGCATCGCTTCGGCCCGACCTCCCACCATAACCGGGAACTCCCTGAAATTTTCCTCCCCCTTGCTTCTACCACGGTTTTTTCCGTCATGGACGGCCCAAAGAATGTCATGCAGCTGCGTCTCTGGCCCGCCCAGGACGAAAAGCCCATTTTCTGTCATGATTTTTTGTCATATAAGTAGGAGCCCACCACATCTATGATGATACCGGGTTTTGTCACAATTATCGTCATAGAAGTGTCATATGTATGACAGAAAAAAATTCATTCGGCCCAAAATGTCACGGATGTGTCTTTTTTTTGTAGTGATACTATAAATCGTTTCCACATTAAAAGAGTAATGTTCAGAAAAAGGGTAATCATAATCATGACAAGTTTCATAAATATAATCATCACTACTTTTTATAGCATAAGTTTCATCACAATAATCATCATAAGTAGCAACTTTGTTCTCATCATAATCGATTGAAACCTCTTCCAAGATAGTGGACTCATCACTAAATAAAGTCATGACCTCTCCAAATCCACTTTCATAAATATTATAAGATTCAACATCCTCCAAAATAGTGGGATCATTACTTCCTAAAGTTGACATTCTTCCAAACCCACTTTGATCAATATAATCATCATAGGTAGAAGGCATGCTATCATCATAACAACTTTGCATATCAAAACTTGGGAGGCTAAAAATATCATCATTATTAAACATAGCATCCCCAAGCTTGGGACAAACATTAATTTCAGCAAATATATTCTCAAATATGTCATCCTCATCAAACATAACTTCCCCAAGCTTGGACCTTTTCATATCATAAGCATAATCACTCTCATCATTAATAGTATGGATAGCACCAATAGTATAGCAATTATCATATTCTTCCAAGCAAGTGCCAAAGAGATTTTCAAGATCATAAGAAGTATCATTATCCTCCCAATCATAATCATCACAACAAGCAATAGGCATAACGAGATCATTATCAAGTGCATCATATTCTACAATTATTTTTGATTCATTTTCATGAGGCACAACAATGATAGGAGCAACATTATTTGGGAGACATATCTTTTTACCTCTCTTCCTTTTCCTTTTCTTCTTCTTCACCACATCATGTGTGGGTTCAATCTTCTTTTTGGAGCTCCTTATTAATGAGATTGGTTGAATAGAAGGCTCCTCCTCGTTACTGATTCATCATAAGAAATAATAGGAGAATATTGGGAAGTCTCTTCCCTTTCGTTAGTATTCTCTTCATCTTCTATTTGTTTTCTTTTCTTTATGTAATTGGCAATATAAGGATTTTCAATGCAATTCACCGCACAATACATATAAATTTCCTCTAGATCAAAACCAAGAAGTTTATAATGGGCAAAATCTGGGAGATAGTTGGTTATACGTTTCATTTCTTCGTAGCCCATAAACAAACAAAGTTCATTATAATGTGCAAGGGAAATCAAGTCATCACAATTTTTGGACACCATTAGATCGTGAAACAATTTGCATCGGATAGTTAAATGACCCCGTTCATTGCAAAGTTCACAAGTACGGCTAAGAAAATTTAAATCTTCAAAGACAAACATCTAGCCTTTCTTGCAACAATTTAGTTTCTAAGTGCATATGCCTCTTGCAATATCTATCTTCCCTATTTGGAGTGTATTTGCAAACCCAATGCACTCCACAAAAATTGACATGTTTATAGGAGACATTTTTGTCATAACTAGTGCAATCATCATTAGTACTATGGATATTCAAGGAGTTCATACTAACAACATTGCAATCATGCTCATCATTCAAATATTTAGTGCCAAACATTTTAAAGCATTCTTCTTCTAACACTTTGGCACAATTTTCTTTTCCATCATACTCACAAAAGATATTAAAAAGATGAAGCATATGAGGCAAACTCAATTCCAATTTTTTTAGTTTTCCTTTATAAACTAAACTAGTGCTAAAACAAGAAACAAAAAGATTCGATTGCAAGATCTAAAGATACACCTTCAAGCACTCACCTCCCCGACAACGGCGCCAGAAACTGCTTGATGTCTACTACACAACCTTCTTCTTGTAGACGTTGTTGGGCCTCCAAGTGCAGAGGTTTGTAGGACAGTAGCAAATTTCCCTCAAGTGGATGACCTAAGGTTTATCAATCCGTGGGAGGCTTAGGATGAAGATGGTCTCTCTCAAGCAACCCTGCAACCAAATAACAAAGAGTCTCTTGTGTCCCCAACACACCCAATACAATGGTAAATTGTATATGTGCACTAGTTCGGCTAAGAGATGGTGATACAAGTGCAATATGGATGGTAGATATAGGTTTTTGTAATCTGAAAATATAAAAATAGCAAGGTAACTAATGATAAAAGTGAGCGTCAACGGTATTGCAATGATAGGAAACCAGGCCTAGGGTTCATACTTTCATTAGTGCAAGTTCTCTCAACAATAATAACATAATTGGATCATATAACTATCCCTCAACATGCAACAAAGAGTCACTCCAAAGTCACTAATAGCGGAGAACAAACAAAGAGATTATGGTAGGGTATGAAACCACCTCAAAGTTATTCTTTCCTATCAATCCGTTGGGCTATTCCTATAAGTGTCACAAACAGCCCTGGAGTTCGTACTAGAATAACACCTTAAGACACAAATCAACCAAAACCCGAATGTCACCTAGATACTCCAATGTCACCTCAAGTATCCGTGGGTATGATTATACGATATGCATCACACAATCTCAGATTCATCTATTCAATCCAACACAAAGTACTTCAAAGAGTGTCCCAAAGTTTCTACTGGAGAATCACGACGAAAAGGTGTGCCAACCCCTATGCATAAGTTCATGGGCAGAACCCGCAAGTTGATCACCAAAACATACATCAAGTGGATCACGTGATATCCCATTGTCACCACAGATACGCACGGCAAGACATAAATCAAGTGTTCTCAAATCATTAAAGACTCAATCCGATAAGATTACTTCAAAGGGAAAACTCAATCCATTACAAGAGAGTAGAGGGGGAGAAGCAACATAAGATCCAACTATAATAGCAAAGCACGCGATACATCAAGATCGTGCAAAATCAAGAACACGAGAGAGAGAGAGAGATCAAACACATAGCTCTTTGGTACATACCCTCAGCCCGGTGAACTACTCCCTCCTCATCATGGAGAGAGCAGGGATGATGAAGATGGCCACGGTGAGGGTTCCCCCTCCGGAAGGGTCTTAACAGGTCCCGATTGGTTTTTGGTGGCTACAGAGGCTTGCGGCGGTGAAACTCCCAATCTATTCTGTTCCCCGAAGTTTTTAGGGTATATGGGTATATATAGGAGGAAGAAGTACGTCAGGGGAGCCACGAGGGGCCCACGAGGTTGGAGGGCGCGCCCCCTACCTCCTGGCTCCCTCGTTTCTTTCCTGACGTGCACTCCAAGTTTTTCCGGTAGCTTTCCTTCCAAAAATAACTTCTCCAGTTGGTTTCATTCCGTTTCGACTCCGTTTGATATTCCTTTTCTTCGAAACACTGAAACAAGGGAAAACAAGAACTGGCACTAGGCTCTGGGTCAATAGGTTAGTCCCAAAAGTAATATAAAAGTGTAAAATAAAGCCCATAAACATCCAAAACACATAATATAATAGCATGGAACAATCAAAAATTATAGATACGTTGGAGACGTATCAGAAGCCAGTAGTGAAACCTATGGCCCCGGGTCTATTTTCCATCATATTAATCTCCCGTTATTTCCATTACCGTTTACTCACTTTCTTTACTTTTACTCTTTATCATAAAAATACCAAAAATATTATCTTATCATCTCTATCAGATCTCACTCTCGTAAGTGACCGTGAAGGGATTGACAACCCCTTTATCGCGTTGGTTGCGAGGTTCTTATTTGTTTGTGTAGGTGCAAGGGACTTGAGTGTGTCCTCCTACTGGATTGATACCTTGGTTCTCAAAAACTGAGGGAAATACTTACGCTACTTTATTTGCATCACCCTTTCCTCTTCAAGGGAAAACCAACGCAGTGCTCAAGAGGTAGCAAGAAGGATTTACGGCGCCGCTGTCGGGAGGCCTACACCAAGTCAAGTCAAGATTTGACTCCCGACGACGAGCCATTTCTGGCGCTGTTGCCGGGGAGGCTACCACAAGTCAAGATATACCAAGTACCCATCACAGACTCTTATCCCTCGCATTACATTATTTTCCATTTGCCTCTCATTTCCTCTCCCCCACTTCACCCTTGCCATTTTATTCACCCTCTCTTTTCAGTCCGCCCTCTTTTTCCCTTGCTTCTTGTTTGCTTGTGTGTTGGATTGCTTGCTTGTCACGATGGCTCAAGATAATATTAAATTGTGTCACATTACCAATACCAACAACAATGATTTTCTTAGCACTCCGATTGCTCCTCTTACCGAAGCTGAATCTTGTGAAATTAATGCTGCTTTGTTGAATCTTGTCATGAAAGATCAACTCGCCGACCTTCCTAGTGAAGATGCCGCTACCCATCTAAATAGCTTTGTTGATTTGTGTGATATGCAAAAGAAGAAAGATGTGGACAATGATATTGTTAAATTGAAGCTATTTCCGTTTTCTCTTAGAGATCGTGCTAAAACCTGGTTTTCGTCTTTGCCTAAAAATAGTATTGATTCTTGGAATAAGTGCAAAGATGTTTTTATCTCTAAGTATTTTCCTCCCGCTAAAATCATCTCTCTTAGAAACGATATTATGAATTTTAAGCAACTTGATCATGAACATGTTGCACAAGCTTGGGAGAGGATGAAATTAATGATACGTAATTGCCCTACTCATGGTTTGAATTTATGGATGATTATACAAAATTTCTATGTCGGATTGAATTTTGCTTCTAGAAATCTTTTAGATTCGGCAGCGGGAGGCACTTTTATGGAAATCACGTTGGGAGAAGCTACTAAACTCTTAGATAATATTATGGTTAATTATTCTCAATGGCATACCGAAAGATCTACTAGTAAAAAGGTGCATGCGATAGAAGAAATTAATGTTTTGAATGGAAAGATGGATGAACTCATGAAATTGTTTGCTAATAAGAGTGTTTCTTCTGATCCCAATGATATGCCTTTGTCTACCTTGATTGAGAACAATAATGAATCTATGGATGTGAATTTTGTTGGTAGGAATAATTTCGGTAACAACGCTTATAGAGGAAACTTTAATCCTAGGCCGTATCCTAGTAACTCCTCTAATAATTATGGTAATTCCTACAACAACTCTTATGGAAATTTTAATAAGATGCCCTCTGATTTTGAGACTAGTTTTAAAGAATTTATGATTTCTCAAAAGAATTTCAATGCCTTTCTTGAAGAAAAATTGCCTAAGATTGATGAATTGGCTAGGAACATGGATAGACTTTCTCTTGATGTTGATTATTTTAAACTTAGATCTATTCCACCTAAGCATGATATCAATGAGTCTCTCAAAGCCATGAGAATTTCCGTTGATGAGTGCAAAGAAAGAACCACTAGGATGCGTGCTAAGAAAGATTGCTTTGTAAAAGCGTGTTCTTCTAATTTTTATGAGAATAAAGATGAAGATCTAAAAGTTATCAATGTATCCCCTATTAAGTCTTTGTTTTGCAATATGAATCTTGATAATGATGGGACTGAAGATGAGCCACCTTTACCTAGAAGGCGTTCCAAAAATTCAGAGTTTTTAGATCTTGATGCAAAAATTAGTAGAAGTGGGATTGAAGAGGTTAAAACTTTAGATAGCAATGAACCCACTATTTTGGATTTCAAGGAATTTAATTATGATAATTGCTCTTTGAGAGATTGTATTTCCTTGTTGCAATCCGTGCTAAATTCTCCGCATGCTTATAGTCAAAATAAAGCTTTTACTAAACATATCGTTGATGCTTTGATGCAATCTTATGAAGAAAAGCTTGAGTTGGAAGTTTCTATCCCTAAAAAACTTTATGATGAGTGGGAACCTACTATTAAAATTAAAATTAAAGATCATGAATGCTATGCTTTGTGTGATTTGGGTGCTAGTGTTTCCACGATTACAAAAACTTTATGTGATTTGTTAGGTTTCCGCGAATTCGATGATTGCTCTTTAAACTTACACCTTGCGGATTCCACCATTAAGAAACCTATGGGAAGAATTAATGATGTTCTTATTGTTGCAAATAGGAACTATGTGCCCATAGATTTTATTGTTCTTGATATAGATTGCAATCCTTCATGTCCTATTATTCTTGGTAGACCTTTCCTTAGAACGATTGGTGCAATTATTGATATGAAGGAAGGGAATATTAGATTCCAATTTACGTTAAGGAAAGGCATGGAACACTTCCCTAGAAATAAAATTAAATTACCATATGAATCTATTATGGGAGCCACTTATGGTTTGCCTACTAAAGATGGCAATACCTAGATCTATCCTTGCTTTTATGCCTAGCTAGGGGCGTTAAACGATAGAGCTTGTTGGGAGGCAACCCAATTTTAATTTTAGTTTTTTGCTTTTTGCTTCTGTTTATGAATAAATCTATGATCTACCCTCTGGTTAGATTTGTTTTTGTGTTTTAATTAGTGTTTGTGCCAAGTTAAACCTATAGGATCTTCTTGGATGATAGTTATTTGATCTTGCTGAAAATTCCAGAAACTTTCAGTTCACAAAAACAATTGTTGAAAATCACCAGAACGTGATAAAATACTGATTTCAATTGCAGCAGATCATTAAACAAATTGTCTAGGTCGTCCTCTTTTGGTAGAATTTTTGGATTTCCTGAAGTTTGCGTTAGTTACAGATTACGTCAGATTGTTTTGTTTTCGACAGATTCTGTTTTTCCTTGTGTTGTTTGCTTATTTTGATGAATCTATGGCTAGTAAAATAGTTTATAAACCATAGAGAAGTTGGAATACAGTGGGTTTAACACCAATATAATAAAGAATGAGTTCAATACAGTACCTTGAAGTGGTATTTTGTTTTCTATCGCTAACGGAGCTCACGAGATTTTCTGTTTAGTTTTGTGTTGTGAAGTTTTCAAGTTTTGGGTAAAAGATTTGATGGATTATGGAACAAGGAGTGACAAGAGCCTAAGCTTGGGGATGCCCAAGGCACCCCAAGGTAAATCCAAGGACACCAAAAATCCAAAGCTTGGGGATGCCCCGGAAAGCATCCCCTCTTTCGTCCTTAACCATCGGTAACTTACTTGGAGCTATATTTTTATTCACCACATGATATGTGTTTTGCTTGGAGCGTCTTGTATGATTTGAGTCTTTGTTTGTTATTTTTCCACAATCATCCTTGCTTTACACACCTTTTGAGAGAGACACACATGATTCGGAATTTGCTAGAATACTCTATGTGCTTCACTTATATCTTTTGAGCTATATAGTTTTTGCTCTAGTGCTTCACTTATACCTTTTAGAGCACGGCGGTGGTTGTATTTTATAGAAATTATTGACCTCTCATGCCTCACTTATATTATTTTGAGAGTCTTAAACAGCATGTTAATTTTTTTAATTGTGAAATTAATCTTCTATATTGAGTTTATTGAATATCATGAGAAGTTAGATACTTGACAAGTGTTTTGAGATATAAAGGTGGTAATATTAGAGTGTGCTAGTTGAGTAATTGTGAAATTGAGAAATACTTGTGTTAAAGTTGGCAAGTCCCATAGCATGCACGTATGGTAAAAGTTGTGTGACAATTTTGACACATAGGTGTTCTTTTATTTCTTTCCTTATGAGTGGCGGTCGGGGACGAGCGATGATATTTTCCTACCAATCTATCCCTCTAGGGGCATGCGTAGTAGTACTTTTCTTAGAGGGCTAATAAACTTTTGCAATAAGTATATGAGTTCTTTATGACTAATGTGAGTCCATGGATTATACGCACTCTCAACCTTCCACAATTTTCTAGCCTCTACGGTACCGTGCATTGCCCTTTATCACCTTGAGAGTTGGTGCAAACTTTGCCGGTGCATCCAAACCCCGTGACATGATACGTTCTATCACACATAAGCCTCCTTATATCTTCCTCAAAACAGCCACCATACCTACCTATCATGGCATTTCCATAGCCATTCCGAGATATATTGCCATGCAACTTTCCACCATTCTGTTTATTATGACACGCTTCATCATTGTCATATTGCTTTGCATGATCATGTAGTTGACATCATATTTTGTGGCAAAGCCACTATTCATAATTTTTTCATACATGTCACTCTTGATTCATCGCATATCCAGAGGCACTCACATAGAGTCATATTTTGTTCTAATTATTGAGTTGTAATTGTTGAGTTGTAAATAATAAAAGTGTGATGATCATCATTATTAGAGCATTGTCCCATGTGAGGAAAGGATGATGGAGACTATGATTCCCCCACAAGTCGGGATGAGATTCCGGACTAAATAAAAAAAAGAGGCCAAAGAAAAAAAGGAGAAGGCCCAAAAAATGAGAGAAAAAGAGAGAACGGACAATGTTACTATCCTTTTCCACACTTATGCTTCAAAATAGCACCGTGGTCTTCATGAGAGAGAGTCTCCTATGTTGTCACTTTCATATACTAGTGGAAATTTTTCATTATAGAACTTGGCTTGTATATTCCAATGATGGGCTTCCTCAAAATGCCCTAGGTCTTCGTGAGCAAGCAAGTTGGATGCACACCCACTTAGTTTCTATTGTTGAGCTTTCATATATTTATAGCTCTAGTGCATCCGTTGCATGGCAATCCCTACTCCTCTCATTGACATCAATTGATGGGCATCTCCATAGCCTGTTGATTAGCCGCGTCAATGTGAGACTTTCTACCTTTTTGTCTTCTCACATAACCCCCATCATTATACTTTACTCCACCGATAGTGCTATATCCATGGCTTGCGCTCATGTATTGCGTAAGAGTTGAAAAGGCTGAAGCGCGTTAAAAGTATGAACCAATTGCTCGGCTTGTCATCGGGGTTATGCATGATGCGAACGTTTGTGTGACAATATTGAAACATAGCCTAACTATATGATTTTGTAGGGATAAGCTTTATTTGGCTATGTTATTTTGATAAGACATAATTGCTTGGTTAGCATGTTTGAAGTATTATTGTTTTTATGTCAATATTAAACTTTTATATTGAATCTTTGGGATCTAAATATTCATGCCACAATAAGAAGATTTGCATTGAGAATTCTGCTAAGAAGCATTCCACATCAAAAATTCTTTTTTATCATTTACCTACTCGAGGACGAGCAGGAATTAAGCTTGGGGATGCTTGATACGTCTCCAACGTATCTATAATTTTTTATTGTTCCATGCTATTATATATTCTGTTTTGGATGTTTAATGGGCTTATTTATACACTTTTATATTATTTTGGGGACTAATCTATTAACCGGAGGCCTAGCCCAAATTGCTGTTTTCTGCCTATTTCAGTGTTTCGCAGAAAAAGAATATCAAACAGAGTTCAAACGGAATGAAACCTTCGGGAACGTGATTTTTGGAACAAACGTGATCCAGAGGACTTGGAGTGGACGTCAAGCAACAGACGAGGAGGCCACGAGGTAGGGGCGCGCGCCCCCCCCTGTGTGCGCCCTCCACCCTCGTGGGCCCCTCGTGGCTCCACCGACCTACTTCTTCCTCCTATATATACCTCACGCACTTCAAACCATCGTGAGGCGACCACGAAACCTAATACCACCGCCGCAACCTTACATGCACTCCGTGAGATCCCATCTTGGGGCCTTTTTCCGGCCCCACCGAGGGGGGGCTTTGATCACGGAGGCCTTCTACATCAACACCATAGCCTCTCCGATGATGTGTGAGTAGTTTACCTCAGACCTTCGGGTCCATAGTTACTAGCTAGATGGCTTCTTCTCTCTCTTTGGATCTCAATACAAAGTTCTCCTCGATTCTCTTGGACATCTATTTGATGTAACTCTTCTTTTGCGGTGTGTTTGTCGAGATCCGATGAATTGTGGGTTTATGATCAAGATTATCTATGAACAATATTTGAATCTTCTCTGAATTCTTTTATGTATGATTGGTTATCTTTGCAAGTCTCTTCAAATTATCAGTTTCGTTTGGCCTACTAGATTGATCTTTCTTGCAATGGGAGAAGTGCTTAGCTTTGGGTTCAATCTTGAGGTGTCCTTTCCCAGTAATAGCAAGGGCAGCAAGGCACGTATTGTATTATTGCCATCGAGGATAAAAAGATGGGGTTTATAACATATTGCATGAGTTTATCCCTCTACATCATGTCATCTTGCTTAAAGCTTTACTCTGTTCTTATGAACTTAATACTCTAGATGCATGCTGGATAGCGGTCGATGTGTGGAGTAATAGTAGTAGATACATAATCGTTTCTGTCTACTTGTCACGGACGTGATGCCTATATACATGATCATACCTAGATATTCTCATAACTATGCTCAATTCTATCAATTTCTTGATGGTAATTTGTTCACCCACCGTAATACTTACGCTATCTTGAGAGAAGCCACTAGTGATACCTATGGCCCCCGGGTCTATTTTCCATCATATTAATCTCCCGTTATTTCCATTACTGTTTACTTGCTTTCTTTACTTTACTCTTTATCATAAGAATACCAAAAATATTATCTTATCATCTCTATCAGATCTCACTCTCGTAAGTGACCGTGAAGGGATTGACAACCCCTTTATCGCGTTGGTTGCGAGGTTCTTATTTGTTTGTGTAGGTGCAAGGGACTTGAGCGTGACCTCCTACTGGATTGATACCTTGGTTCGAAAAAACTGAGGGAAATACTTACGCTACTTTACTACATCACCCTTTCCTCTTCAAGGGAAAACTAACGCAGTGCTCAAGAGGTAGCAATGACTGCATGCATTGATTAATGCAGAGGCTGGGGGGTTTACCTCCTTTTCCAAAAAACAATTTAGACTAAGATAGGGAAAAGAAACTACATTTTTTTAGATGGGAAAAACAACATTAGGAGGATAACTAGGTTTAATATCTCAAGAACATGAATTGTTTCATGTCTTCTAGATTGTCCAAAAAAACAGCATTTTATCGTACCATTCAGTAAAGAAAGAGGCCTATACACCTGTAATCAAAAGATTCAAAGTACCATAACCGAGCCTAGCTATACCATGGTAAAATTTAACAAATAACCGCATAAGATCTCCACTAAGAATAAACAAAAAAAATCTTGGTAAAACTTCGTGAGGCAGCCCAAAATGGGACTGGTACTTTATTGTGCTTCATCTCGAATGTGTTTGTTTTCATCTTATTTTGTGAAGGAATGAAAACAATTCTACTCCCTCCGTTCCTAAATATAAGTCTTTTTAGAGATTCAACTACAAACTACATACTGATGTATAGAGACACATTTTAGATTGTAGATTCACTCATTTTCATCTGTATGTAGTCCATAGTGTAATCTCTAGAAAGACTTATATTTAGGAACAGAGGGAGTATATAGAATGGGTTGGGAATTATGCATAGGTCCTCCTCAATTATAGCCAATATTTTACTGCAGTATAATGAGAGTAATACTACAACTAAAATATAAAGAAAGAACTCTATTTCAGAACTATGAGGTAGAATATTCTATTTTCTTATTTACACTTTACTTTATTTTTTCTATTTAAAGTTGATCGATTTACATAGTGTATCTATAGAAAAGCAATAAATATAATTAAAACAAAATAGGAATTAGAAAATGGTTTTCTATTCCATTCGCAGAATAAAAAATGATAAGAGACTCCCCCCCCTAAAATCCCTGCAAAAAAAGAAATTCTACCTCTTTCTAACCGAGCAATCTTATTTCCTCTAAGCTGAATTCCTTTTCGAACATTTCTCTATCAGTATCATGAAGAACACAAGCAAAAGGGAACTAATACTAAAATATTTGAAGCTATTGGAGCAAACAAAGACTTATAAAACCTAGTTGCATAAAGTAAAATATCCCTACCCCCTTATGTAAACCCCTCATGTCTCAAAGAGATGATTTTGTTCCTCTCTTTCTTTCCACTAGCATTGGCAAAAAAAGGAAAATCATAGCATGTTCCTGAAGTAGATCTTGCTCCTTAGGTCTCTGTATCTACTAAATCTCTTCTTCCTTAAAAATTTATGCAACCTTTCATCAAGTTAAACAAAAACTTTCACTATGTTTTTCAATACTCTCCATTTCTTCGGCAGACAACTTCCACTCTCTTTTATAAAGACCTTTATAACTATAACCCTGCCCTTTAGGCATTCTTATTACTAGCTCTATCTTGACATTTATCTAAGGATTTCCACTACATTTATTTGCCTAAGCCTTAGCAAATACAACTTTCAGATCATGTCCAAAAAGCCATAATTGTTCAAATTTAAAAGGATAGCTAATCTTTGGCTTTTCCAAAACCAATATCTAGAATTGGAGAATTATGCTCAGAGATAATTCTAAGTAAACTTCTGGAAAAGACAAAGGGAAAGCAACTCTCCTGTTGTGTATTAGTGATTCAAAAAAAGGATCCTCATGATTGTTGGACCAAATAAAACTTATCCCAGCTACATCAGGTTATTTTAACTCCTTATACCAGATAATATCATTAAGCATCTTAGCTGGTCTAACAATTATTGTAGCTCTATCACGTTCAATACATGCCCAAATAGTATTAAAGTCCCCATCTATAATAAAAGGGAGTATTGTGCTTAAGGACAACAACAAGTTCTATTAATAATAGCATCACTTTACGACACGAATTACTGGGACATGGTGCCACGCGAGGATGAAATCTGGACAGTTCATGCATGCTGCTAGATTAGAACTTAATATAGCGAATTAATGAATACCGAAATGATACAGTGGGTTAATTTGATGAATATGCGTATGTGATAGGCATCTTAAATGGACTGGTGGTCTAGGCACTGGTTGGCATTTAAACGTGTCTGACTCACCTGTACGTCTTGAATGGCACTTAATAAGTGTGGGCCTGCCATTTTTGTTGTGGTTTGTTTTGCCTAAGCTCATTTTGTGTCTGTATAATCGAGGTGTGCTGGCGTGTCAACTCGTCAGAGCCATGCGTTCATATGCGTTGACAATTTTGATTCATCTGTATGCTACCATTTGCTATCCATATAACATGCACTCATTCGACTGTTTCTTGCTGTTTGACAATTTTGATTCATCCTTCTAGGTCATGCACTCTGTTCATGTGCATGACTCAAAATGCCGGTGAGGTCAAGCATAATTGAAAATTGACTTTTTTAATGTTAGTGTTTTTATTTTATGCACATTTTTTCTATGGCACTCATTGTTGGTGCTCATCTAATCACTTGCTCATCAGTGGCATGCTTGGGAACTTGGGGTTATGCAGCTTAAAGACGAGCAAGTGACCATACAAACTTTCGGCTTGTGAGACGACTAACTGTAAACTGATGAGATTTTTCGTGAAAGTGCATTGGAATATGCAAGTTGAATGAGAAAAATAATGTCATGTTAATTTCAGTTTTTGAATATTTGTTGACCCTTTGAGATTTGTAAGAAAATGAACTTAGAATAAGACAATGCGTTTAAAATATATATTATTGAAAATGTTTTAAAATAGATATAGATTTTATATTAGGTCTCTGTCTTATCATCCCATTAGTATTCCCTTAAGGTTTTCCCTACTCGCGCTAATTAGTATCACCACCTAGCTGCCCACTGTCATCGCTTAAATATAACTCGCTATGAATGGTCTGTGTTTTATATCTGGTTCATCGGGAAAGTATCACATGATACCAGCCTTTACATGATACCGTGATACCAAGTTAAAAAATTCAATTTTAAACATGTCAAAAAATTCTGAAAAAAATCATGGATGTTCATAACACATATGTTGACAACTCCTAAAAAATTCAGATCAAAATTGAAATATATAAGGAGAAACAAAAGACAAATTCAAATGTGAATAGTGTTGTTTTTGCTTTTGTCTTCTTTTGACACAATTCATGATGGATTTGTCTTTTTTGTTTCTCCTTGTGTATTTCGCTTTTCGATCTGAATTTTTTAGGGGCTGTCGACATATGTGTTGTGAGAATCCATGATTTTTTTCGGAATTTTTTGACATGTTTAAATTTGGGTTTTGCAAGTTGGTATCATGGTATCATGTAAAGTCTGGTATCATGTGATACTTTCCCCTGGTTCATCATCTCTTAAACACAAGCGATTTATTCTAAATGTTGTATATTACTACCGTGTGCATCAATGTTGAATTAAAAGTGCTTAGGCAATCCAATTCATACTAGTTTTTGTGCTAATCTAACCATCTAAGATGTTTATCACTTTATAATATTGACCCGACGGCCTGTGTCAACCATTAAGGGAAGTGCATGTGCTTTCAATGCACTGGCTGAATATTAATTCATTCTGGGTGAATTGATAGCCTGCAAGCTATTAAACCACTAGCTTCACGCGAAGTAAACGCATACATGTGACTGTTTATATGGTTGTTTTGCTAGGGACAATCAAATTATGTCACTTCCTTGATACTGATTCTATGAGAAGATGGAGATTTATCCTAATATACCAATGCTTACTGTTTGTGACCAAGGCAGGCAAGAGCTAATGGTGGACCTTAAGTACAACGTTGCAAAGCTCAACTATTACACTAGGAGAAGCTGGGTAGTGGTCTTCATTAGTACTCCATCCGTTCCAAATTAAGTGACTCAACTTTATACTAGCTTTAGTACAGAATTGAGTCACTTATTTTTGGATGGAGGGAGTATTTGCTTGGACTTAGATGAACACATGCTTGTGAGGCAGAAAGAAGGAGAGATGATATGAAAACTTGAACGGGATGTGAATACAAGCACTCCTGTTGTTTAAAAAGGCCGCGGGGGAGCGTCCTGGAGCTAGCCATTGCGACTGACATTCAGGTGGCCCGCCACCTAGTTCAATGCACGCGCTGTCTCGCGGGCCATGCATTGCATGTGTCAGCTGCAAATACGTGACTATACCCGATTGCTATACGACAAGGGGAAGTCATTATACGACCGAAGGGTATTAAAGTTGCATGCATCATGCGGCAGCATGCGGTGTGGATTTCGGCAGCGCGTGGTGGCATGTCCACTGGCGATTTTTCGCATCACTTTATCTCTATTATGAGCCACCCCCCCCCCACACACACACACACACACCCACACACACACACAAGATAATCCTCCAAATAGGTGTGCATGTATTTTTTTTCCTCCTATATAACAACAAGGCTTAGTTTTAAATCATGTAAATCATCCACCAATTCACAAACAAGTCCCTTTTTTTTCGGGTCACCAGTACCCCTCACGTTTCAGTAAACCCTGGTATTTAAAGCGAAGCTATTTATATAAAGAAACAAAATAGTTTCTACCTTTATTTTATTTTTATTTTATTTGTGAATTAAAAAATACCTCTATTTTTATTTACTCTGCATATTAGCTTTGTCCTAAGTCAAACTTTATAATATTTGACCAAGTTTATAGAAAATAATATGAACATTTGAACAACAAATATATATTATTTGAAAATATATTCATTGTGAATCTTCTGGTATTGATTGTTGCAGATGTTAATATTTTTTTCTATAAACTTGGTCAAAATTTACAAACTTGAACTTATGACAAAGCTAAAATGCGGACTACTTCCTATTGCTAAATCAAAATCACCCCTGCTTAAAAAATGCCTTTTGTATGCTGACATTACGATGATCTGATAGCGCTCAAGAGGTTTTTTCCCACACAAGAAACCCTGCACTTGCAGGGAATTCAAATGGATGTGCTGAAGATCATCAAAGAAAGAAAAAAGACTGAGTTCGATCCATCTTCTCCCTTTTTCTTTAAACCAAGAGCCACTCCTCCCTTTCCGGCCCGCAGCAAGTCTACGGCGCCACAACGTGCGCCTAGTATTTTTCTACGGTGATAGGCTGGAACTATGCAAATGTTGTGCTCCACGCTCTATATGCGGCCTCCAAACCTTGAGCGCACCCCGCCACGACGCGTAATGACGAAAACAGTAGCGTTATACTCGGCCAAATTAATGGACCACCTCAGCACCACCAAATCTTGTGGCCACCATCAAATTACCACCACCCCCATTATGTCCTCTCCTCCGGCCGGCCGCAACGTGAGAGAGGCGCTTTAACCGGCCGGCGTACGTGCTCCAATAATCCAGTTGCATGAACAGAACCGCGGTCGATCGGCACCGCCTCTCCGGTAAATCCACTCCCAAAAGCGCCACCTACCTGGCTTGGCTACCCATCTATAGCTACTAGCTAGCCTTCTAAGAATACTACGACACTCCCTGTCGGGCCCTCTGGTGGTGGCCTTATCACCATCGATCTATAGAAGAATCATACATGCACTCACGGCGCCTCGCAGCAATCTATGACCACAAAGGGATGGAAAGGTGATGAGGAGTGGAGTGGACCATTCTTCCTCCTCCTCGACCTCAGATTAAACTAGCCTGCATGCACTAGCTTGTGCTGCATGCAGTAACCAGAAGAGAAGAAGGAAGGAAGAGATTTGGGCAGGCCGATCGACCCATTCCAGTGGATGTCCTTGAAAGCAATGCATGATCCGGGACATATGGATGACATTGCACCTGGGAACGTGGAGGAACGGCAACATCGATCACAGCGACAGCATACAGCTGCATGATCAACTACCTTGACTGAATCGCTCAATCGCATCGCATCACGCATGCATCCATTCTTGTATTCTCGTTGCTACGTCTAGCAAAGCGAGGAGAACGTGTGTTTTGCTACAACCACACGGATCTTACGGACTTATACTTACAGAATGAGGTGGCAACCTATGTTATGAGTTAATAAAAACGCCCTTTATAGAAAAAGAATGAGGTGAAAACATCTGGTTGGAGCCTGAGGGGGGCCACAATGAAACTCGGTGGGGGGGGGGGGGGGGGTTGTTGGGGGAGTCGGTACTACCGGGAATTCCGTAGGAGGTGGCCCGTAAGTATTGTGCGAGCCTGGTCATCATGCTCATCAGTTGTGTGGCATCTCACGCCAAGACCACGCATATAGCTGTTGGGATTGCGGTAAATGCTAGTGGCAACATTTGATGACTTTGATTTGGTGATGCTTTCCAAGTACCAAATCTTCGAGTCGCGGGGTGAAACCTGAGGGCTGACCCTAGTTGATCATACTTGTACCTGAGTGTTTTGGGGTCTTTAGCTTATTGACGACATTGCTCGGACTCAATCTCCAGAGTGAAAACCCAAAATTTGTCATTTGCCGGTTGAATCCATCGACATCCTTTCTGGAGGTGTTGTTGGTGAAGAATCTTCCTCCTTGTCCTTATGTTGTTAGGAGATGGTTGGCATCGATCGATAGTCATCGTTGTAGTTTATCGGTAGTTTTTTCTTTGATATTTTCAGATTTTGTGCGTGTCTGTGCGTGCGAAAGGCCAGGTGTATGCTCATCGTTTTTATCCTCGCAATAATTCATTTTTAAGTCGGTAAAATTCACCTTAGGTCAAAAAAGAAAATACATGCATGCACGATGTGCTGAGATCGGAAAGAAACAAGCACCTCAGCCCAGGCCTAACCAACCGAGGAATACCGGCCCGATTCGCATGTTCGTTTGCAGCGAAAAAGGTCGTAAAGCTACGGGCTAGTGTTCTTGTGGGCGCGTGCGCGACCTATGTGCAAAAGGAGATCGGTCCATCCAGCATGAGAGCTGGAGGCAAGCTGCATGCATGCTAGCTAGGCTGGTCGTATCTCAGTTGTCGTAGATAGATAGCAATTGCTAGTAGGGGGGCAAAATAGAGGAAGAAGCTGCAGAAGCTGGGTTGGTTCGGCTGGAAAGCAAACCAGCTAGGCAGGTAGGGCAACGGTACCACAGCTGTGGGTGTCAGTGTGCACGTACGTCTGGCCGGCCTCATCAAGGTTGATCGCCAAAAAGCGGGAGAAGGGAGGCGCCCAGTGAATGCTGGAGGATCCTCTGACGTTCGGCACCCTGCCGTTCTTATGTGGACCCATGGAAAAACTGACCCACATGTCAGTGACCCAACGGCACACATGGCACGGCAGAGGAATCCAGCATGACCAAGAGTTGCCCGGCCACATATAGTTGCACTCAAAATTTTGTTTCTTTTCTATTGGAAGATAGGGTGATCCTCGATTTCCATTAATAGAAACCAAAAGCTACAATTATTCAACACACAACACCACCGAAAGCATAGTCGTTGCACTCAACAGTACACAATTGGAAATCGGTTTGCAGATCATTTATCGTGCATGCAAGCGAGCACAAGTCCAACCACGAACCCTCCTCCTTCGGCGCTCGCGTGCACGCCCTGCCGCCCATGCGCGCACCACCACCAGTCCACCACCACGCTTCTTGACACTGTAGTACATCTTTGGCTGCCATGCCAGCCTATAAATCCATGTACTCGAGCTCCTCACACTCTCAAACCCAACTGCCACTAACTGTCCAGCTCCTCTACTCCAGTATAGCATAGCTCCAAGCTAGCTAGTGGCTAGATTCCCGGGACAGCAGCGATCTGGGGCTTCCTCTGGGCGTCTATATATAAGCAGGCCTAGTGATCCGAGATTAATCCATCCTTGAGCTGAATCCAATCCAGCCAACACCAGCAAATTCATCAGCCTGCAGCACTTTGCTCTAATGGAGGCCCGGACCGCCATTGCGCTGCTCCTCGCGCTCGTGGTCGCCGCGAGCTTCCTCTGCGACGGCGCCCACAGCCGCCACCACCACCACACCAAGCGCCACTCTGTGCGGCCGCCGTCCCACGCACCCGGACCTTTGGGCCCGAGGCGGGCTCCTTCACCGAAACATGGGTCTCCATCTGCGCCGCCCCCCGCCCGGACGCCACCGTCAGCCTCTCCGATGCCGGGCGCGCCCGCGCCCGCGCCATCGGACGACGGCGACAACGTGTACGACGTCATCAAGGACTTCGGCGCGGCCGGGGACGGCGTGACGGACGACACGGACGCGATCAAGACCGCGTGGGACACGGCGTGCCAGGATGACGGGGAGGGCGTCGTCCTCGCGGCCGCCGGGCACTCGTTCCTGGTGCACACCACCACCTTCACCGGGCCGTGCCAGGGCAGCGTCACGCTGCAGATCGACGGCACGATCGTCGCGCCGAGCGAGCCCACGACGTGGCCGGCCAACAGCAAGCGCAACTGGCTGGTGTTCTACAAGGTCGACGGCATGTCGCTGCGCGGCTCCGGGCTCATCGACGGCAAGGGGCAGAAGTGGTGGGATCTCCCCTGCAAGCCTCACAAGGGAGGAAGCACCCACGGACCTTGTGACAGCCCAGTGGTGAGTGGCCTAACCCAGCCACGTACTACTGCTTCAAGCATTTAACAGTAATTATTATTTATTAATGGCCACTAAGTGCTAATGCGGACGTTGATCTTCTCTCCAGGCGCTTAGGTTTTTCATGAGCAACAACGTGACAGTGCAAGGGCTGAGGGTGCAGGACAGCCCGGAGTTCCACTTCCGGTTCGACAGCTGCCGCGGCGTGCACGTCGACAGCCTCTCCATCAGCTCCCCGGCGCTGAGCCCCAACACCGACGGCATCCACGTCGAGAACACCCAGGACGTCCTCATCACCAACACCGTCGTCTCCAACGGCGACGACTGCGTCTCCATCGGCGCCGGCACCCTCAACGTCCACATCGAGAACGTCACCTGCGGCCCCGGACACGGCATCAGGTTCGCACCCTCCCAGTTTATTACCAGTAGCTTTTCTTGACGATGCGACCAGTGGCAATGGCTGACATTGGGTGCTCGCTCGCGTTGCAGCATCGGGAGCCTGGGGAAGCAGGGGTCGCGGGCGTGCGTGGCCAACATCACGGTGCGCAACGCGGTGATCCGGCACTCGGACAACGGCGTGAGGATCAAGACGTGGCAGGGCGGCTCCGGGTCGGTGTCGGCGGTGACCTTCGAGAACGTGCGCATGGACGCCGTGCGCAACCCCATCATCATCGACCAGTACTACTGCCTCACCAAGAGCTGCGAGAACGCCACCACCGCCGTCTTCGTCTCCGACATCACCTACGCCGGCATCCGGGGCACCTACGACGTGCGCGGCCCGCCCATCCACTTCGGCTGCAGCGACGCCGTGCCCTGCACCAACATCACCCTCTCCGGCGTCGAGCTGCTGCCCGCCTCTGGCGACACCGTCGACAGCCCCTTCTGCTGGAACGTGTACGGCAACACCACGACGCCCATTGTGCCGCCGGTGGCGTGCCTCATAGAGGGCGTGCCCAGGAACGTGGATGATACTAGCAGCTTGAAGTGTTACTGATGAGCGATGTCACGCCGTCCCCTTATAGATAAGGAAGTAACTAAAACCAGAGAAAATATATTAGGCCAGAAAAAAAACTTAGTTAAAGCTTGGTCATGTAGTATATTACCTATATATTGTATATAGAAAGATGAAAATGTAACAGTATGAGATGATTTGTGCGACAGTTAGCAGAATATACATGCAGAATGTTCTGTAACTTCTGTTACCATATAGTATTTCTTGTCAACTTATATATAGTGCATATAATATTTTCCAAGAAAATAAACTCTATAATAACTTGCTTTTTTCGAGAGAAACTTCCATTATTTATCATTCGCCATGGCAGTACACGGACACCAGAAATAACAGGAAGTATATCCAGGTTCGTAGATCACCTTGCGACGACTACAAGCACCGGGGCAAGAAGAGGCGCACCGCCGTCATTGTCCCCCTGCCACGAGAGCTAGGAAAACTTGTTGCAGTAGACACTCGACATGGTCGTCGTGCTAAGGACCAGCGCACTAGAACAACAACCACCACAGATGAAGAGAAGTAGCGTGTGTTAGAGACGAGTGTATGTATCTGTTTGCGAGCATCTGCATCAGTAATGTGTTTCTTAAAAAAGGTTGGATGTACCTCATCTATTTTTTCTGCTTGCACATGAATCGGCTCGGAATTTCATCTAGATTTTTCTAACAAAAATTATCGTCATGAAGTCTGTGAACAAGTACACTCATGGTTTTATGAAATCTATAATTCCATATTGCGGCCCTGAAAGATGGTCTATTGTCATGAACATATTTTTTGTTATTTATGTGTTCTTTGTACTGTCATGACATATTGAAAATTTTCTTGAAAAAGGGATTAGACCCTTCTTTAAGCTCCGGAATCATGAGAACCATGATCAAGCTCGGTGGCACATTTTCCGCAGGATCTAGCATAGTTCTATGCATCTTTTTTTTTTGCAGAAACTTCCGACCTATTCATTTTCAATCATGAAAGTACAACGAACACCAGAAATAAAAATATATCCAGATCCATAGACTATCTAGCGACGACTACATGCACTGAAGCGAGCCGAAGGCGTCACCGTCATCGCCCCTCCATCGTCGTAGTCGGGCACAACTTCCTTTGGTAGTCATAGAGTTGCTGATGACAAACTTTGTTTCCCGTTAGCTCCCCGTCCAGAGACCCCTCCTGCACGGTCACAAGTTATGAAAAACCCCAAATTGACAAAGGGAGCACTGTGGATCTCAAACATTATCAATAACTAGAGGTACAATAATAGATACTACATGACCTAGCAAAAGGCACAATAAAGGTATCACCGAATGTGCGGCAAGAATTAAACAAAAGCAATCCGGGGCCTCGCAACGCATGCCTAATAACTTTCTGTCCTGATAACGCCACCCACATAACAGAGCGAGAGAAAGGCGTGCGACGACTCTAGACGACTTAACAAGCTAGTGTGCACCTCAAAAGCAAACTAATAGTAACTGTATTTACAACACTTTCTATCTTTTTTTTGCGAGAAAAACACTTTCTCTCTTTTTTTGCGAGAAAAACACTTGCTATCATTTTTTTGCGGGAACTATTGCGGGCATTTTCCTTTTTTTTTTGAGGAGTGAAAACAAGCACCTATGTAAGACCTAACCAACCAAGAAGTGTCGGCCAAATTCGCATGTTGGTTTGCAGCAAAGGGAAGGTGGTAAAGTCATGGATTAGTGTTCTTGTGGGCGCATGACCTATACGCAAAGGGAGGTCGATCGATGGAGGGGGAGCTGGCCGGTGCATGTTGGCACGCAAAGTAGTACGGTGCTACTCTATAATCGATCGATGCTCGATCCCACATGCATGATCGATCATCCTGTAGTACATGATGGTCGTCCGATCGACGTTGGGTGGACGCATCACGCAGACAGGATAGGGCTAGCCAGACATAATCCTTTTTTGAGAGTAGCCAGGCATAAGGCTGGTCACAGTGGGGTGAAACTTAGGAGTAACATCACACATTCCAATATAACTTTGCTTATGTGGCACATATTTAATGAAGAGAGAGGTGCTTGTGGTAACTAGCTAAGTTACCGGAACATCACACACTCCAAGAAACAATGAGTCTATAATCTAATAAATATATCATTGCATGACACTACATAGATGTTCCTACCCACTATAGAGGTAGTAACATAGTCTAGGGAAATGTGTAAGTTAGTAGCTTATGTTCTTGCCCATTGTGACCAGCCTAATCCTACCGAAGGAGGAGAAGGTAAAGCGGAGCCCCGAGGCGCAGGCAATCTCGGAGCGCCACTCACAGTGCAGCCGCACCGGCGCGATGGGCACCCATGCACATGCAACATGGCTCGGAAATCGGAATCCATCGATGGGCACCCGCGCGCGCACCTCAGTGCCCGGCCTGCTCTCGCGCCGATCGACTGGCGATTGCATGCACCCCGCACCTCGATCGCGCCGGCCGGCCGGCCGGCAAGCAGATCGCCGGGCATGCTCGCGTTGCGGCGTGACACATGACGCATCACGCGCGGGGTGGACGGCCGGGTCGGCGGGCGGGCACACGCAGGCACGCACGCATGTGGTGGCGGGGCGGCCGGGGTCAGTCAGTCGTAAAAGGTGGAGAGGCACTGCCGTCGCTGCCACGACGGCCACTATGTAGCGTAGCCCACCCATATGGCTGGGCTGACCGCCTCCTCCCAAGCCCCAATATCATATGTGTATTTCGCACTCTCGCGTGGAGGGTGGCGATTGCATGCGCGGCATCCAGTTGCGGCGTTGCGTCCGTGTGTTGGCCGGCCGGTTTTGCTTTCTTTGCAATTTGCATAGTGCCGCTGCACGTGCTAGAGTATTCTAGTCGCTTCTAAGCTTTTCGCTGTCGGACTGAAAACTTACCAGATGTGGCGGAATTTGTGGTTACCGGAGAACACCGCCAGTTTCCCGGCCAGAATTTCCAGAGAATTTTGTATTTGAAATGTATATATTAGTATACAGAGTTTCATTTTTGGTTTGCAATTTTTCTTCGCCCCAAGCCGAGATGGCCGAATTCCGGCCATTTCAATTTTTTTGGCAAAACCAAGGATGAAATTGCAGAACTGTAATTTGATTTTTTTTGAACAAAATTTGACCAAAGTTTGAATGGGCCAAAATTATTTGGCCGAAAGAAACTTGTTTTGCCCCAGGTTGAGATGGACAAAATTCAGTCGAAATCCAATTTTTTCGGGCGAAAATCAAATCTTTGTTAGTATATTATAGACAACTTTTCCCCTACGCACGCGGTTAGGGCTTCTCTCCTCCTAGGCGATCTCGCTTGCCTTCGAGTCCTACCCTTCTCCGTCAGGCCTCCTGGTTTGGGATCCTCGCCGTCCACCCCGGTCGGCCTCCTGACCTCGACTGGATGGTGTCCCCCTCTAATGCTCAGGCTGCCACGAGCGGCGGCGGCGCGGCGACCACCAAGTCCGATCTTGGAGATTTTTTGATCAGCCGGATCTCAATGATGAAGAGTTCGATGATGTTGAGATTGACGAAGATGCTCCAATGCTCGATGAAAGCGTCTGGTGGCTTGCCCTAGCTAGGGTTCACACCAAGAAAACTTTCCGTCAATCTGCGTTTTATAGGGATATGAGAGCATCGTGGAATCTGGCCCCAAGTGTAAGGTTTCGGCATGTTGGACCTAATATGTTCGTCGTTCAGGCATTTTGCTTGGGGGATTGGAAACACATGATGATGCAAGGTCCTTGGTTGTTCCGTAACTGGGTTGTGTTAATGTGTCCATATGATGGATTTAGTACATGTGAGGAAGTCAATGTTGTCTATATGCCAATATGTCTGCAAACCCACAAGTTGCCAGATGCATATTGCAGAAAGGATATTGTGGAGAAACTTTTGAAAGGTGCCGGAGAGATCATGGACATGCGCGCTAACACTCGAGGTGACTACATGAGGGTGAGGGTTAAACATGATATCCAACAGCCCCTCACGAAATTTGTAACAATAGGACGCTCTTGATACGACAAATCTTCTTGGAGATTGATAGCTTCATAATCAACGGCATGTTCCCGTGCTTTGAAGCACTTCCTGACCTGAGAGACGTGAAAGACATCGTGCACGTGTGAGAAATTGGGCTGAATCTCCAATTTTTAAGCAAGATCACCTCTTCTACCAATCACCTTGAATGGTCCCATGTATCTAGGGGAAAGCTTCCCCTTGATACCAAAACATTGTGTGCCTTTCAACGGAGACACATAGAGATACACCTGATCGCCAATCTTATAGACCATATTGCGATGATGACTATTGTAATAGCTCTTTTGACAAGACTGGGCAGCCTTGAGATTTTCATGAGTGATCTGACAAGTCACTTCTGCTTCGTTGATCATATCAGGGCCAAAGAATTGACATTTTCCCATTTCAGAGCAGTTAAGAGGTTTGCGACACTTTCTGCCATAGAGAACTTTGAACGGAGCCTTGTCGAGGCTAACTTGGAAACTGCAAACGGAAGCGACTCTTCCCACTTCATACCAAAGGAAATCACACGAGCCCTCACCAAAGGGAGAATGTGATTCACCCTTTCAACTTGACCACTTGTATGAGGGTGGTAGGATGTGCTGAAGCGAATGTTAGTTCCCATAGCTTTCTGAAAGGCCTCACAAAACTTGTATGTGAAAATGCTTCCATGGTCTGAAGAGATCAACTTAGGTATACCATGCAAGGACAACACTCTAGCAGCATAGAACTCTGCAAATGAGCTCCAAAGATAGACTCCTTGGTAGGAAGAAAGTGAGTGACTTTAGAAAACTTGTCAACCACCACAAATATAGCATAGTTTCCCTTCTTGGACTTGGGAAAACCTGCGATAAAATCCATCTCTCTCTCTCTCTCTCTCTCTCTCTCTCTCTCTCTCTCTCTCTCTCTCTCTCTCTCTCGTACACCCAAACAACTAAAAATAAAAATATATAGTAGGAAAGCTTGCCGTAGATGCCATTTGGATTTTATTACAAGTTTACAACCCCAAGCTGCACACAAATCGAGGAAGATGTATAGGCAGCATTTCACTCTCGAGATTTCGGACAACAGCCAGAAATCTTGAGGTTCCACAAATGGGTTTAGTGAAGAAGGTTATGAGCACCGGTTTGTGGGACTTCCACCACTTTTGGGAAGGTCCCACTTTTCCCCCTATATTTTCCTTAAATGTTTTTTTTGTTTTTTTTTCAACTACATGTAAACTTTTTGATACACATTCTACATTGCTCATATACATATTAAACACTTTTTTACATTGCTTAAATTTTTCTAAATGTCATAAACATATTTCTGAAACGCGTGAATATTTTTAAAAATTTCATAATGTTTTTTGAATGATATGAAACATTTTTCTTTAATTATGTGAGAACTTTGTATATTGTATAAATATTTTTTGAAATGTAAAAACATTTTTTTGAAAGTAGTGACCTATTTTTTAAATGCCGTGAAGATTATTTTGAATGTTATGAAACATTTTTTACACACTACATGAATATATTTTTACATATTATACACATTTCTTTTTACAAATTTCACAAACATATTTTTAAAATGCATGCACATTTTTTAATGGTACAGAATGGTGTGAACAATTTTTCTGCACTGCAAGAATATTGTTTAAATGTGCGGTGAATAAATTTAAAACATTAACTAACTTTTATTTTGGAATATATGTATTTTGAGTCTTTCGAACTATAATCAAAATTACAAAAAAGGAAAAGGTAAATAATAAAATAAAGCACAAAAAACATACGTGTCATGAGCTACTGGGCTGGCCCACGACGAAGGTCGCTTTTGCGGAGTGGTTCTACCATGTGGTAGCAAGTGACAGGACCTCCTATATGGCGCCTTAAGCTCCACTTGTCCAGCTGGCGCTCATGCGCTTGGTGTTCGCTCGTTCGGTCGATTCTTCGCAGCCTCGGCCAGTCGTTTAGTTGTTGACACTAGATCAATTTTGAAAAAAAGTCATGAATTCGAAAAAAAGTTCATCGATTTTGAATAAAATTCATCAAAATTTGAAAAACATAGTTTCATCTATTTTAATAAATTCTCAAATAATAAAGTTTCCTGATTTAAAAAAATGATGAATTAAAAAAGGAAACAAAAACTGAAAAAAAATGGAAACAAACCTGCCAAACAAAAAACCTAAAAATGAAAAACAAAACCAAAAAGGAAACCACTGCGTTTTTAGCATTGCATTTGAAAAAGAAAAAAAGCAATCTAGGCACAAGAGGTCAGATGTCCCACTCGATTATCCGTTTGTTATTTTGTTATTAAAACCGGGAGGTACCCAGTTCAAATCACGGAATGCGCCTCGTTTTTTGGAACTTAATACAGAAAAGATCATATGAATGGGCCGGCCCAGAGTAGACGGGGTGCGACGGTTTTTAGAATGAACTGTAACCGGCGGTTAAGACGCCATATAGAGTTTGGGGCAAGCGTGACTTACATGCTCCCCTGTAAATGTATCTGGCACGTTTTTTTTTATTTTGAGACAAAAATGTATCTGGTGCGTATCCACACGCTCCAGCGTTCTCTGGTAACATTCTGGGGCTGGCTCATCTAAGGAATGTATCATGTTTCCATGCACAAGCTCCCAATTGGTTGTGTAAAGCTTCTTGAAGCTTCCATTCTGTTTTTTCCCTCGGCTTTGTCCTTTTTTTCTTGTTTGTTTAATTCATTTTTAAACAAAACTTTCAAATTTTGTTGAATTTTAAAATTCCGTGATTTTTCTCAAATTCATGTACCTTTTTTCGATTTCAAAAAGGTTTTAAAAATTTCATGAAATTTAATTTAGATTCCAACAAAGTTTTTTAGAATTCATGAACTGCTTTTAAATCCATGACCTTTTATAAAGAATGAACTTCACAAAAAATGGTAAGCATATTTTTGCAAAATACGTGAACATGTTTTAAATTTGCGAATATTTTTCCATATTCATGAAAAAAAACCTTTTTCCTGGTTTTGTTTTCAAATTTGTGAATATTGTTTTGTTCACCAAAGCTTTCAAAACTAAGAAGATTTTTTGCCCGAATTTTTTGAACTTCTTTTGTAGTCATAAATATATTTTCAAATTCATGAATTTTCTGATTTCGCGAATATTTTTTGTTCGCACCAAAATTTTCAAAATTGACATAAATAGGACCTACCAATTTACTGGTACTGGTATCGTCTCAAGAAAAAAAAAACTACTGGTACTGCATATTTCCATCTGCTTCCTCGTACGATACTCCTCCTTTGTCCTGAACGCCTGATACCCTGAGCGCCATATAGGGCACAGCGGCCTCAGTGGCAGCACCGGCTGTGACCACCGGCATGGTTTTTTTTTTCCTTTTATGATTTCGTCTCCTTCAAAGTATGCTTTCGCTTTTGCTTTCAAGGTTAGAACAAGCATAACTGAGAGCGGATTTGATTTAATAAACGTTTTTGTTGTAGAATTGAATTGATTAACTATCATTGAGAATTGTTCAATTGGACATTTTGTTTCGTAGAATTGAACTGCTTGAGTATTGTCGGTTTGATTTTGATAAATTATATACTGCTACTATGTTAGCATGTTTTTTTTGCGAAATAATTCTTGTATTACTCAATCAAGGTTACATCACGCTCGACAGCATCCAATGCATCCTTTGGTCCAGACCCTAGCCACACCATTGTTCTACCCTGAGTCCTACCAAAGTTTGCCAAAGCATGACTAGAGAAATTACAATTTCAACATATATGAGTAATAGAAGAGCTACGTTCCGACATGCTAGTTTTAATCTCCTGAATGAGAAACGCGTAATTTGATCTGTTTGTGTCTCTGCTCTTCAACATGTTGACAGCCGTCAAATTATCACATTCAATATCAATTGGAAGATTGCTCCATTGTAGAGCTAGCATGATCCCCTCACGGATAGCTAAGATTTCACTCTCGAGCACATCATCACATGAGGATAAATGCCTACAGGAGCTGAAGATAATTTCACCCATATGATCCCGCAATATCATGCCTGTTCCACCTACTCCATCTGGAACAGAACCATCTGTGTTTAGTTTGACTCTCCCAACAGCTGAGGGCCTCCAACAAGTACCCTTTTTTGAACTTTTGTTGCATGTGAGTGAGGTACGTGGGAGGTAAAACTGGACAGGGGTTTTGCCTTTAATATGATCAGCATCAGGATGATCTATAACAGATTGAAGTGAAGCCAAATAGCTAGAGAGAAATCTGACAGAAACATAAGTTGGAGGTGCAGGTTTGTTATGTAGCAGTTCGTTTCGCACATACCAGATACGCCAAAACAACATGAATATTCGAAGTCGAGTAGGCTCGTCCAGCAGGCATAAAAACTGAATGAACCAATCTTCACCAGATCTTGTGATAGAGGTCACATCCGGCAACGTCCATTCTTCAGAAACAGCCTTCCATGGCATTCTGGCATTGATACAGGTACAAAAAGTGTGAAAGGAGTCCCCCTCCTCCGATCCGCAAATGGGGCAAGTCGCATCAAGCTCAAGTTTTCTTCTCTTCTTGTTACACCACGTGGCCAATGAGTCTGTAACGAGTCGCCAAATGTCGGTGTCAAAACCGGCGGATCTCAGGTAGGGAGTTCCGAACTGTGCGTCTAAGGTTGATGGTAACAGGAGACAGGGGACACAATGTTTACCCAGGTTCGCGCCCTCTTTGTGGAGGTAATACCCTACTTCCTGCTTGATTGATCTTGATGAATATGAGTATTATATGAGTTGATCTACCACGAGATCGTAATGGCTAAAACCGTAAAAGTCTAGCATGTATGACTATGGTTATGATGATTCATCCTCTACGGACTAAGCCCTCCGGTTTATATAGACACCGGAGGGGACTAGGGTTGTACAAAGTCGGTTACAGAGAAACAAATCTTCATATTTGAACGCCTAGCTTGCCTTCCATGCCAAGGAGAGTCTCATTCGGACACGGGAGAAAGTCTTCGGTCTTCGTATTTTCACGGCCCATCAGTCCGGCCCATGTCTAACAGGTCGGACGCCCGAGGACCCCTTAGTCCAGGACTCCCTCAGTAGCCCCTGAACCAGGCTTCAATGACGAGGTGTCCGGCGCGCATATTGTATTCGGCATTGCAAGGCGGGTTCCTTCTCCGAATACTCCAACACAGTCTTCGGACGCAACAAACGTGTCCGGCTCTGCAAAACAAATTCCACACACAACCGCAGAGAGTATAATATTCCACGAGTCCAATCCGCTGACAGCTTTTGGTAATGCGACACCACGTCATCACCCGGTCATTATTTCGAACCGTTTTTCGGCCTGCCGCTTTGAGATGCGATCTCATTGGCACGTCTTGTCAAAGCAGAGATCGTGTCCCCTTATCGCGGGATTTCTCATTAATACGGGCGTGGGTAATCCAACCGTGCCGTTCGCACAGCCCTTGGGAACAGGCGAGTTTTAAGGCGAGTGGGGAGGCGCTTGATATTCACTGCCTTTATAAGGAGATAAGGATTCCCTTCTTTCACCCACGTCTTCTCTCTATCCCTGTCCTCCCATTCTCGAGCTCCACCGCTCAAGTCCTCATCTTTTCCGCCGCAAGAAAGCGCTCGACCATGTCTGGATCCGGAGCGCAAGGCAAGTGGATGGCCTCCTCCGTCAAGGAGAAGGACATCACTGAGCTTCGGGAGGCCGGGTATCTGGCGAAAGAAATTGCCCACCGGCTTCCGGCCAAGGGGCAAGTCGTCCCCACCCCGAAGCCCAATGAGAGGGTGGTGTTCATCCCCCATTTCGTCCGCGGGTTAGGGTTTCCTCTCCACCCTTTCGCCCGCGGACTAATGTTCTATTACGGGCTAGATTTCCATGATCTAACCCCAAACTCCTTCCTCAACATCTCGGCATTCATTGTCCTGTGTGAGGCCTTCCTCCGCATCCCACCCACTTCGAACTGTGGCTTAAGATATTCAACGTGAAGCCGAAGGTAGTGGATGGCCAACACGCGGAGTGCGGAGGCGACATGGTGAGAAAGCTGCCCAATGTCACATGGCCCAAGGGTACTTTTGTGGAGACCACAAAGAGTGGCGTAAAGCGTGGTTCTATATCACAGAGCCCCGTGACGCCACCTGGGCCTCGGCTCCCGAATTCAAGTCCGGAGCTCCAATGCGGCTCACCTCCTGGCTAGAGAAGGGCCTGAATTTGGTCTTCGTCGGACGAGCTGACGGCGCTGCAAACGCGCATCCAGAGAATGGTGGACAAGAACATCAAGCTTGTCAATGTGATCCAGGTGATGCTAGTTCGCCGGATCCTTCCATGCCAGAGCCGGACTTGCCACTTATGGGAGTTTGATCCGGCCAAGCACCAGACCTTGCTACGGTTCTACGGAACCACGCATGAAGATATCTGGAAGGTGCTCTTCAAGGGCAACGAGACACCGCCGGATATAGACTCGAACCGCGGGCACGATCTTGCCCATCCTGCCAGTGCGGTAAGTCCTTCACATCTCAAGGTGCATCCTCTACTTGTTTGATCAAGGAAGATATCTAAACTTCACCATTTATTTTTCAGGACTGGACGAAGAAGGCGGAGCGGATTCGGTGTCCGGCTCCACTGCCCGAGGAACCAGTCATCCCGCTCCTGGCGAAGATGCTGGTCCTGGCGCCCTATCAGGCGCCGGAGAAGAAGGCCAAGGGGGTCCGGAGTGGCCCCCGCCACAAGGGAGATTCAGACGTGTCGTTCGAAGACAAGACTCACTCCTCTGCTGCCGAAGACGGCGACGAGGAGGAGGAAGAAAGCAACTCTCCCCCTGATGGGGGAAGGAAGAAGAGGGCGGCCTCCACAAATCTGGAGGCGGAGGCGCCCAAGAGGGGGAAGGGCCCCCTCGCGCATAACTCCACATGGGACGTCGACAACAGCCCAGAGCGATACCCCCGAGAGAAGCCCCTGGCCGCATCGTGAGTACCGAAAAACTCTGATGCATCCCTATATCCGGCCTCTCTACTTCACAGTTTTAATATGTTGAATTATGAAATTGCAGTCCGGCCCGCGACAGCTCCCCGCGGTCCTCATCTGGGGATTCGCTGGATTCAAAGGTGATGGCCAACGAGTCACCACCGGCGGCGCACTATCCCAAGGCCAAGGGCGACGCCGAGGTGTTGTCCCGAAGGACCTTCCCCGACCAGGGAGAGGTTCAGGAGGCCGTCAGGGTGGCACCAGAGGACGGCTCCTCGGGCGCCGGACACATGGGGGAGAAAACCCCCATGGAGATTGGCGATGGGGGCCATATCCAATTCGGCCCCCAGCCATATACCACCCCGGAGACCTACACGGCTCCGGAGTCAAGCGAGCAGCCTCCTCCGAAGGGAGGAGGTGTGCCTATACCACCGGTGACCTCTGTCCATCCAGAGGCACCGGATAATCTACTGGAAGTGCTACGAGGCGCTTCCATTGTGGAGGAACACCGTATCCTTATGGGTACGGTGGTTGAGAGGGTTCAGTCCGTCAAGAACGGACTGACCGAAGCCTGCACCAGCCTGCTAACAGGCTTTGAGGTAAACGACACAAAAGAGAGAGCATAGTATAGACAGTAGCCCCTGAGACACTGTCCGTGTTCGGAAAGAAAAGCCGAACAGAGGATCAAAATAATTTTCGCTGGAAACTAACTAAATATGTCTTATGTGCATAAGCAGGTGTCGTTGCTGAGGTCTCCGAACTAAAGCAGAGCCTGGAGCGGGCCGAAGAAGAGCTCGACCAGGCAAGGAAACAGCTAGAGGAGAAGCAAGGTATGTTATGACTTGCTGTATGTTCAGGAATAATAAATGATGTGTGCTGACCGAAGTGCCATGATATTTGTAGGAGCGGCGACCGAGGTCAAGGTCCTTAAGAAGGCGTTGGCCGAGGCCAAGGAGAAAGCTGCCAAGGAACATGCCGCTCGTGAGAAGCACGAGGCCAGGCTTGATGAGGTCCAGCAGGAACTTCAAGATGCTGTGAAGAAGTGCGAGTCCCTGGAACGCGATGTTTTGGCTCAAGAGACCGAACTTGCCAAGGCTCGCAAAGGCACACAAGAGGCTCGGGCCGAAGCCCAAAGCACCCTCCAGGAGATCCAACAGGCCAAAAAGATCGCCGCGGGTAAGGCTTTTATTATGCAAAGCAAGTATGTGAAGAAGAGGTATCTCTTACTGACCCGGATTTGGAGTTCTCTAGGGCGCGACGGATTCGCCACGCAGCTGCTTACGACGCGGCTGAATTCTTTCGAGCCGAAGAGGGGAGCTCAACGGAGAAGCTGTTCTGGTCGCAACACCTTGCGCCAGAACATCGGGTGCCCTTTAGCGATCAGCTAAAATAGCTGGTCGAGCTGCATAGGGTGGCCGAACTGGCCATGAAGGACTTAATAATCCGGCTGTGGCCTGCCGAAGCCATACCCAGCAGTTACTTTGGTCTCGTGAAGCGGCTAGTCGATGCCTGCCCCCGGCTTGGCGCCATCATGCGGTCGGTCTGTATTGAAGGTGCACGGATGGCCTTCGCCCGTGTCAAGATGCAGTGGGCGAAGATGAACGCCGTCACGGTCGCAACCGAGGGACCGCCCGCGGGCAAGGAGCACCGCACGCCGGAGTGATATTTTAGCGATGTCCTGGCGAAGCAATGTGCGAAGGATGTAATATTTGAATGAATATATTCATATTGTCTCGCCCTGTATTATGAAACAAGTTTGGCTATGTAATATAATGCCTGTTTAATATTTAACCTCCTGTACGGCCGTGTTTATGAAATTTTGCGAGTTGGCCAGTCGTCGACTTCAGCCCCCACGTAGGTAGTATGGGGGTGTTCGGGATGTAATCTAAACAATCTTGATCCAATTGTTTGGTCCGTGAAGGAGGTGTTTAGCGCAACGAACCAGGCAATCGGACTATGTGGCTTTATGAAAGCACAAGTGCTCCCTGGGTGATTTTGGTAATTAATGTCAACATATCTCTTATTGGACTAACACTTTTACCTAGTATGTTTCAGATGAGTTCAACAAATGAAGTGGCATGGACTAAAGGATGTGGAACCCCTTCAAGATGCTAAGGACAAATGATTGGCTCAAGCTTCAAGCACAAGACTCTACATTTTATATTTTAATGATCCAAGATCACATTGAGTCTATAGGAAAAGCCAATACTATCAAGAGGGGATGAGGTGTTGCTTAATGGCTTGCTTGCTCAAAGTGCTTAGTGATATGCTCCCAAGCCCTCAACTACTTTCTCACATCCACATATGACCTAAACCAAAAGTCTAACTCGGCCCCACCGATCCTTTCTATCCGGCGCCACCGAGTTCAGATGTCATAGCCACTGCCACAAACCCTAGGCAAATCGGTCTCACCGATAGGGATCTCGGTCTCACCGAGATGGGGTTGTAATCTCTCTGTGTATGTCCATTATCAAAATTGGTCTCACTGAGTTTGAGTAATCGGTGCTACCGAGATTACAATGCAAACTCTCTGGTTAGCTTATTACCAAAATAGGTCTCACCGAGTTTGTGTAATCGGTCCTACCGAGTTTGCCTGACCAACTCTCTGGTTAGCTTATTACCAAAATCGGTCCTACCGAGTTTGTGTAGTCGGTCTCACCGAGATTACGTTATGCCCTAACCCTAACCATATCGGTCCTACCGAGTTGCATGTCGGTCCCACCAAAAATCCTAACGGTCACTAGATTTGCTGAATCGGTCCGACCGAGTTTCTCAATTCGGTCCCACCGAGATTGGCAAGTTGTGTGTAACGGTTAGATTTTGTTTGGAGGCTATATACACCCCTCCACCCACTCTTCATTCATGGAGAGAGCCATCAGAACGTGCCTACACTTCCAACATATATTTTCTGAGAGAGAACCACCTACTCATGTGTTGAGACCAAGATATTCCATTCCTACCATATGAATCTTGATCTCTAGCCTTCTCCAAGTTGCTTTCCACTCAAATCTTCTTTCCACCAAATCCAAATCCTGTGAGAGAGAGTTGAGTGTTGGGGAGACTATCATTTGAAACACAAGAGCAAGGAGTTCATCATCAACACACCATTTGTTACTTCTTGGAGAGTGGTGTCTCCTAGATTGGCTAGGTGTCACTTGGGAGCCTCCGACAAGATTGTGGAGTTGAACCAAGGAGTTTGTAAGGGCAAGGAGATCGCCTACTTCGTGAAGATCTACCGCTAGTGAGGCAAGTCCTTCGTGGTCGACGGCCATGGTGGGATAGACAAGGTTGCTTCTTCGTGGACCCTTCGTGGGTGGAGCCCTTCGTGGACTCGCGCAACCGTTACCCTTCGTGGGTTGAAGTCTCCATCAATGTGGATGTACGATAGCACCACCTATCGGAACCACGACAAAAACATCCGTGTCTCCAACTGCGTTTGAATTCTCCAATCCCATCCCTTTACATTCTTACAAGTTGCATGCTTTACTTTCCGCTGCTCATATACTCTTTGCATGCTTGCTTGTTATGTATTGTGGTTGTTAAATTTGTGCCAAAACTCCACTCGAACTTAAAGAAGTTAAAAACTACAACTTTTTGTACTTAGTGTCTAATCACCCCCCTCTAGACACCTCTTCTCGATCCCTTTCAATTGGTATCAGAGCTTTGGTCTCCATTGCTTTGGTTTAAACACCATTGGAGGAAGATGGATGAGTCTACAATTGGGAGTCTTAGACATAGAGTGCCTATACTTGATGGAGAGTACTTTCATGAGTGGAAAAATGAGATGCTTGTGATTTTCAATCAATATCATTTGAACAAGTACATTGCTAGCCCTTGTGCACCTCATGCTGATCCTATGCATCCTACCCTTGATGAGTCAATTGACATGGTTCGCAATCTTAGAACTGTTGAACTTATCACTAGAGGCTTGCCTAGAAACTTGGTTTCTATGTTTGCCTACTCTTAAGTGTGCCTACACCATATGGAAATTTCTTGAAGAACTTTTTCCAAATTATTCCTTGAAAAATCTAGATGAAATTCTCCATAAGTCTATTGCCTTGAGTAAAATGAATTCCAATGATCCTATGTTTGGTGATTGTCTATTTGAGCTTACAAACCTTATGCGTGCCAAAGGAGATGTTGGAATTATTAGTGATATTATTTCTGAAGCTATTAAAATTCATAAACAAGATCATTGTCAAACTTACTCTAACGAATCACCCTCTCTAGGATTTGATCCACCACATGACGATGTTGAACATGGATACTATGACGAGGATGATGATAGTGACTTTGATCTTGACGATGCAATGAGTCACTTCGGTCTTATGGCAAATCTTCGGGGATATATGGCAGGAGGAAAGGAATGGGTTCTTGATAGTGGATGTACCGATCACATGACCGGAGATAAAGATATGTTTCGTGAGCTTGCTGAAAACGATGGTCCTCGAAAGTATGTCACTTTTGGTGATAACTCAAAGGGTAAGGTGGTTGGCCTCGGTAAGGTGGCCATATCACATGATAGCTCCATACAAAATGTCATGCTCGTTGAATCTCTTGGCTACAACTTACTTTCAGTATCTAGACTTGCTGATTTCGGTTTCAATGTCCTATTTATCAAGTAGATTGCCAAGTGTTTCAGAGAGATAATCATAAAATGGTCTTTACCGGTATACGTAGAGGTGATCTTTACATTGTTGATTTCACTAAAAAGGCTCAACCTAGAACTTGCTTTATTGCTAAATCCTCTAAAGGCTGGTTGTGGCATAGACGATTAGGTCATGTTGGCATGCGAAACCTTGACAAGCTTATTAAAGGAAATCATATCCTTGGCGTTAACGATGTCATATTTGATAAGGATAGACTTTGCAGCGCATGTCAAGCAGGTAAACAGGTTGGAGGGAGGCATCCTGTGAAAAACATAATGACCACAAGGAGGCCACTCGAGCTACTTCACATGGATCTTTTTGGTCCCAACGCCTACAAAAGTCTCGGTGGAAATTCTTTTGGTCTAGTTATAGTTGATGATTTTTCAAGATTTACGTGGATGTTCTTTCGCGATGATAAATCGCAGGTTCAAAAGATCTTCAAAAACTTCGCTAGGAAGGCCCAAAATCAATTTGAAGTGAAGATCAAGAAGGTTCGCAGCGACAACGGAACGGCGTTCAAGAACGCAAATGTGAATACCTTTCTTGACGAAGAATGTATTTCACACGAGTTCTCGGCTACGTACACACCTCAACAAAATGGAGTTGTTGAGAGGAAGAACGGGACGCTCATCGAAATGGCGAGAACGATGCTTGATGAGTACAAGACGCCGAAGCACTTTTGGGCGGAAGCGGTTGAGACAACTTGTCATGCAACAAATTGCTTGTATCTTCACAAGCTACTCGGCAAGATGGCATACGAGCTTCTTCTCATCGGTAACAAACCCCAAGTTGGATACTTTCGAGTATTCAGCTCAAAGTGCTACATTCTTGATAAGCATCGTCGTTTTAAATTTTCTCCTAAGTCTCATGAAGGTTTCCTACTTGGTTATGGGTCAAACTCTCACACATACCATGTCTACAACAATTTCACCCGAAAGGTTGAAGAAACGGTAGATGTGAAGTTTGATGAATCTAATGGCTCGCAAGTAGAGCAATTGCCAATTGATGTAGGAGACAAAGATCCCTCGGAAGCAATCCAAGACTTGTCTATTGGCAAGATTCGTCCAATGGAGGTGAAGGAGAGTACCTCGTCCATCCAAGTGGAAGCTTCTACCTCACGACAAGGTGAACCAAGAGTTAATATGGGAGCATCCACAAGTGGGACACAACAAGATGAAGAAAAAGAGGAAGTGCACCAAGACAAACGTCAACAACCTCCTTCTCCACCACGACAAGAGAACGACAACGCCAACAATGAAGAAGGCCAAGAAGAAGAACAAGATGAAGAAGATGTTCAACCAAGATCCAAACAAAAGCTTTCACGAGTTCGAGCAAGAATTGCTAAAGACCATCCCACGAGCAAATCTACAATGATATCCAAACCGGAGAATCACTCGCTCTAAAACTCGCTTAGCTAACTTTTGTGAACACTATTCATTCATCTCTTGCATTGAACCTATGAAGGTTGAAGAAGCATTGGAAGATCCGGATTGGATAAACGCCATGCATGAAGAGCTACACAACTTTTAGAGAAATCAAGTGTGGACATTGGTTGAGAAGCCCGACAACAACCACAACATCATCGGTACCAAATGGGTGTTTCGCAACAAGCAAGATGAAGATGGACAAGTAGTTCGCAACAAAGCACGTCTCATCGCCCAAGGCTACACACAAGTCAAAGGTATGGACTATGGTGAGACTTATGCTCCCATTGCTAGACTTGAGTCCATTTGCATCTTACTTGCCCATGCTAATCACCATGATACCACCTTGTACCAAATGGACATTAAAAGTGCTTTTCTAAATGGTGAAATAGAGGAGGAAGTTTATGTTAAGCAACCTCCCAGCTTTGTTAACCCTAAGAAACCTGATCATGTTTACAAACTTCACAAAGCTCTTTATGGTCTTAAGCTCCTAGAGCGTGGTATAAATGCTTGACCAAGTTCCTTATTGAAAAAGGGTTTGAGATTGGAAAAATAGATTCTACTCTTTTTACTAAGAGGGTCAATGGAGAACTATTTGTATGCCATATTTATGTCGATGATATTATATTTGGATCAACTAACCCTCATTTTAGTGAGAAGTTTGGAAAGCTAATGTCGGAGAAGTTTGAGATGTCTATGATGAGTGAACTCAAATTCTTTCTTGGTTTTCAAATCAAGCAAACTAAGGAAGGGACTTTTGTTTCTAAAACAAAGTACACCAAGGACTTATTCAAGAAGTTCAATATGCAAGAATGCAAAGCTATGACTACACCCATGCCTACTAGTGGACATCTTGATTTGACCAAAGATGGTGAACCGGTTGATCAAAAAGTTTATCGTTCTATGATTGGTTCATTGTTATATCTATGTGCTTCACGTCCCGATATCATGCTAAGTGTGTGCATGTGTGCACGATATCTAGCTGCTCCTAAAGAATGTCATCTTAAGGCCATGAAAAGGATAGTGAGATACTTAATCCATACACCAAACTTTGGCATTTGGTATCCAAAGAGGGCCCCTTTCGATCTTGTTGGCTACTCCGACTCGGACTATGCCGGTGATAAGGTTGATAGAAAGTCCACTCCGGGTACTTGTCAATTTCTTGGTAGATCTCTTGTATCTTGGTCTTCCAAGAAATAAAACTCGGTATCCTTATCCACCGCCGAAGCGGAATACATTGCCGCTGGTTCATGTTGTGCTCAATTACTTTGGATGACCCAAACTCTTAAAGATTATGGGATATATGTGAAACATGTTCCATTACTTTATGACAATGAAAGTGCTATCAAGATTGCTCACAATCCCGTGCAACACTCTCGAACTAAGCATATTGAAGTTCGTCATCATTTCATTCAAGATCATGTTGCCAAATGGGACATTAATCTCAAGCATGTTCGCACCGAAAAGCAATTAGCGGATATATTCACTAAACCACTTGATTAGAGAGTGTTTTGCAGGTTAAGAGGTGAATTGAACATCATTGATGCTTCAAACTTGGAGTAGGAACTCCATTTGATACATGCAAGGCATGAGCCTATGACTAATCCTTGACATTTATCTTATGATGACTATCTTATGTCTTGGATATATTTGCACCTTGCATGTTATCTAACCCTTGTAGGTACTTGGATGAATCTAAGTCTATGAGATTGCAACTCACTCACATCTTGAGCAATCTCTACATCACCAAGTCTCTATACAATGGTGGTTGAAGACAAGGAAGCACAAAACCACTCACACATATCCTTTGACAAATTCTATGTTGAGTTTCATGATTGTCATTTTGGATAGACAAAGTGCTCTTCCTTGCAAAAACTAACCCATGTAGGTAGATGAACTCAAATTCCAAGTGGTGCCCCCAACTCTTGATGAGCTACATCAACTTTGAGCATCCCACATAAGTTCAACTACATGATCACGATCAACACCACCACCCAAGGTATGTTATTCCATCTTAGAGAAGCTTTACTCCATGTCATGAGTCAAAGCAACTCGACAAGATGTGAATACATCAAGATGCTTTGGTAACCCCATTTTGAGCTTAAACGATGAGTATGATCTATGATCAAGTGATCTCACTTGACTCCTAAGTCAATATACTCTAACATAGGTGACCTAGTCACCGACCATCTCTAGATGAAGTTTTCTTGTGTTTTTTTGTGCTCTTGCATTTGTCCCATGCATATTTATTTTCCCTTTCAAAAAAAAGCTACATCTAGATTTCTTTTCTTTTCTTTTTGTTCTGCATTCCCTGGATCCAATTCATTGCAAGTCCTTCAGTCAATTCCTTGCAAATCCTTGTGGGATCTTACTTGTCTAGTGAGCTGAGGTGACAAGTGTTTTTCTCTATGATGAACTCGGTCACACCGGTTCCTTGTTTTCGGTCTAACCGAATATTTCGGTGCCACCAAAGCATACCACTCAGTGCCACCAATTTCACTACAGGAAAGACATTCTGCCATTTATTCCTGCATTACTTTTGATCCAGCTCCACTCAATGAATCTTGTCCTCTACAAGCATCACATTTACCTTAGTGCTTTGTTCCGTGACTCAAGGACCAAACCCATTCACGACAAATTCTAGAAAACCCTTCTTGGAAATTGATGTCAAATGGGGAGAGAGAGATCACATCAAAGCTTAGTCATATCTCTAGGGGGAGAGAATACTCAAGGAGAGAGTAATCTTCAAGGATCCCAGATGCTTGGTGTTCAAGAGGAGAGATGACACATGTCTTCTTGAGGGGAAATGCATGTTCATATGTGCTTATTTGCATTAGCTCTATTCATTTGTTTCTTTGAGCTCTGTTTTTCTGTTCCCTATCTTCTCCCAGTATCCTACGCTAGATTAGGGAGCAAGACATCTAAGGGAAAGAAATTCTTTAAATTCATTGCACATCTTTACCTTTGGGGACATGTCTATGTCAAATGTGGTACTTAGTACTCACTCTCTACATGTGATCCCAATCTTGGTACTCTTGTGGTTCTCTTTGTTTGCTTTGGCTAGTAGGTGCATCTGTGTTATCTAACCTTGTTTGCGCAGGTTCATTCCATCCTAAGCCAACTCAAGACCACAAGGTAAGTATATGCATCACACTCAAGTTTATGAGGATCTCTTGCTGATGTACATACTTTTTGCAAGAAGGACTCATGAGCATGAAGGTACATTTCCCATATTCACATCGTTTGCTCTGAGGCATATAGCCAAGATACATGTAAAACATGCTTACTCCGTCATAGTTATGCTCTCACATGCTTCTATATTCCATATTCACATGATTGCATACATGTAGGGGGATTCTATGCATGTTACATGTCTTTCCAAAGCTTTACTTGCTATTCTCTATATCTTTATCTAAAGCTTTGATGTATGTTGTCATCAATTACCAAAAAGGGGGAGATTGAAAGCACAAGTGCTCACAGGTGATTTTGGTAATTAATGTCAACATATCTCTTGTTGGACTAACACTTTTACCTAGTATGTTTCAGATGAGTTCAACAAATGAAGTGGCATGGACTAAAGGATGTGGAACCCCTTCAAGATGCTAAGGACAAAGGATTGGCTCAAGCTTCAAGCACAAGACTCTACATTTTATATTTTAGTGATCCAAGATCACATTGAGTCTATAGGAAAAGCCAATACTATTAAGAGGGGATGAGGTGTTGCTTAATGGCTTGCTTGCTCAAAGTGCTTAGTGATATGCTCCCAAACCCTCAACTACTTTCTCACATCCACATATGACCTAAACCAAAAGTCTAACTCGGCCCCACCGATCCTTTCTATCCGGCACCATCGAGTTCAGATGTCATAGCCACTGCCACAAACCCTAGGCAAATCGGTCTCACCGATAGGGATCTCGGTCTCACCGAGATGGGGTTTTAATATCTCTGTGTAAGTCCATTATCAAAATCGGTCTCACCGAGTTTGAGTAATCGGTACTACCGAGATTACAATGCAAACTCTCTGGTTAGCTTATTACCAAAATCGGTCTCACCGAGTTTGTGTAATCGGTCCTACCGAGTTTGCCTGATCAAATCTCTGGTTAGCTTATTACCAAAATCGGTCCTACCGAGTTTGCGTAGTCGGTCTCACCGAGATTACGTTATGCCCTAACCCTAACCATATCGGTCCTATCGAGTTGCATGTCGGTCCCACCGAACGGTCACTAGATTTGCTGAATCGGTCCGACCGAGTTTCTCAATTCGGTCCCACCGAGATTGGAAAGTTGTGTGTAACGGTTAGATTTTCTGTGGAGGCTATATATACCCCTCCACCCACTCTTCATTCATGGAGAGAGCCATCAAAACGTGCCTACACTTCCGACATACATTTTCTGAGAGAGAACCACCTACTCATGTGTTGAGACCAAGATATTCCATTCCTACCATATGAATCTTGATCTCTAGCCTTCTCCAAGTTGCTTTCCACTCAAATCTTCTTTCCACCAAATCCAAATCCTGTGAGAGAGAGTTGAGTGTTGGGGAGACTATCATTTGAAGCAGAAGAGCAAGGAGTTCATCATCAAGACAACATTTGTTACTTCTTGGAGAGTGGTGTCTCCTAGATTGGCTAGGTGTCACTTGGGAGCCTCCGACAAGATTGTGGAGTTGAACCAAGGAGTTTGTAAGGGCAAGGAGATCGTCTACTTCGTGAAGATCTACCGCTAGTGAGGAAGTCCTTCGTGGGCGACGGCCATGGTGGGATAGACAAGGTTGCTTCTTCGTGTACCCTTCGTGGGTGGAGCCCTCCGTGGACTCACGCAACCGTTACCCTTCGTGGGTTGAAGTCTCCATCAACGTGGACGTACGATAGCACCACCTATCGGAATCACGACAAAAACATCCGTGTCTCCAACTGCGTTTGAATTCTCCAATCCCATCCCTTTACATTCTTACAAGTTGCATGCTTTACTTTCCGCTGCTCATATACTCTTTGCATGCTTGCTTGTTATGTATTGTGATTGTTAAATTTGTGCCAAAACTCCACTCGAACTTAAAGAAGTTAAAAACTGCAACTTTTTGTACTTAGTGTCTAATCAGCCCCCCTCTAGACACCTCTTCTCGATCCCTTTCACTTTATCACCCTCACTTAGCCATAGGAGTTTGACAATGAAAATTTAGGCACATCCCCTAGTATCCGAACTAGGGTACTGTAAACACCTAATCGGGTAAAAGCTGATTCATCGCGTAATGCGGAAAAAATCGCTAAAGATTTGAAACCTCCGAAGAGCTAATCGGCTCTCGCCGCATCATGACAATCAGTTTTTGGCTTTCTCTATTGAGGTGCTCATCCGGACAAACCAGGACACAATCGCAGTAGTTCTCCCTTTACTACCCTAGCCGATATAGCGGAACGTAAGGTAGTAAGCACAGGAGCCAGGAAACCCAACTATTGACCAAAGGCATGATTCGGAGCCAATGCATATAGTGCTAAATTCAGGGTGTCGAACTATACTCTAAAGAGTGTTCGGACTTTGTTGCCATATTATGGGTCGCAATGAAGCCCCTGGCAGATTAAAGCGTACCAAAGTGTATGGGTGCAACTTGAGAAGATTATCAAGAAAGGGAAAAAGGAGGTAGTAAGCTAATGCCACAGAAGTTGGGCCGCCAACTGTTTCCATTATAGTTTGATTAATACGTCAAAGCATATTTGTACAAGTGGTGCGATAAGCAACCGGGATATTTAACATGCCACGACCAAGGGAGAGCTGCATGCGGGTCCTGAAAACAAGTAGGGTGATTGTTAAAGAGACCACCTAGAGGTTCCCTTGTACGCCAATGCTTCTTGCCATCTCGGTGTGTCCATCCTGTTGAGAGGACCGATGATCAGGTCGTCCGAAGAAGCCTGCAGAAAAGAAACCTGAAAAGGATAAAAAAAATTGAAAGTATCTGTGTCCAAGTGCGGTCGAGCCGTATTATGGATCACAAGATCGTTATGCCTCCGTCGATGCCCATGGTATTTTGAGTGCGTAGTTATGTACGCGCGGTACGAATGCTGCCACTTGGCTGGGATTGGGACGGAGGCCAAATTTGCTAGTCGAGCTCTTGACGAGCTGGGCTGTCCTGCAGCAGAGTAGTCCGGACTCGTTTGACGGTGTCCGGGAGCTCGGCCGGTGAATTGAGGTTCTGCTTGAGAAGGCAGCTCTGTACTTCTGCTGCTAACGCAGCGGTGTGCTCCTCGGTACAGAGGGAGCGTTCTTTGGTTCCATTTACTGTTATGACGCCGCGTGGTCTAGGCATCTTGAGCTTGAGATAAGCGTAGTGTGGCACCGCGTTGAATCGAGCAAATGCGGTTCGTCCCAGTAGTGCATGATAGCCACTGTGAAGGGGGACGATATCGAAGATCAACTCTTCGCTTTGGAAGTTGTCCGGAGATCCGAAGACAACCTCTAGGGTGATTGAGCCCGTACAGCGGACCTCTACACCTGGTATGACTCCTTTAAAGGTAGTTTTTGTGGGCTTAATTCTTGAGGGATTAATGCCCATTTTGCGTGCTGTATCCTGATAGAGCAGGTTCAGGCTGCTACCACCGTCCATGCGGACACGCGTGAGGTGGAATCCATCAATGATTGGGTCGAGGACCAGTGCGGCTGAACCGCCATGACGGATACTGGTCGGATGGTCCCTGCGATCAAAAGTGATCAGACAGGAAGACCATGGGTTGAACTTTGGGGCGACTGGCTCCATCGCGTAGACGTCCCTAAGCGCGCGGTTGCGTTCCCTCTTGGGGATATGGGTAGCATATATCATGTTCACCGTTTTAACTTGGGGAGCGAACTTCTTCTGTCCTCCTGTGTTCGGTGGCCGGTGTTGGGGAACGTAGTAATTTCAAAAAAATTCCTACTCACACGCAAGATCATGGTGATGCATAGCAACGAGAGGGGAGAGTGTTGTCCACGTACCCTCATAGACCGAAAGCGGAAGTGTAACGACAACGCGGTTGATGTAATCGTACGTCTTCATGATCCGACCGATCCAAGTACCGAACGCACAACACCTCCGAGTTTAGCACACGTTCATCTCGATGACGTCCCTCGAACTCACAATCCAGCAGAGCTTCGAGGGAGAGTTCCGTCAGCACAACAGTGTGATGACGGTGATGATGATGCTACCGACGCAGGGCTTCGCCTAAGCACCGCTACGATATGACCGAGGTGGATTATGGTGGAGGGGGGCACCGCACACGGCTAAAAGATCAACTGATCAACTTGTGTGTCTCCAAGGGATGCCCCCCTCCCCGTATATAAAGGAGTGGAGGAGGGGGAGGGCCGGCACTCTCTATGGCGCGCCCTAGGGGAGTCCTACTCCCACCGGGAGTAGGATTCCCCCTTTCCTAGTAGAACTAGGAGCCCTTCCAAGTAGTAGGAGTAGGAGAGAAGGAAAGGGAAAGAGAAGAGAAGGAAGGAGGGCGCCGCCTCCCCTAGTCCACCCGGACTAAGCCTTTGGGGCGCAGCCTCTCTCTCTCTTTCCCCTAAAGCCCAATAAGGCCCATATACTCCCCAACGAATTCCCGTAACTCTCCGGTACTCCGAAAAATACCCGAATCACTCGGAACCTTTCCGATGTCCGAATATAGTCGTCCAATATATCGATCTTTACATATTGACCATTTCAAGACTCCTCGTCATGTCCCCGATCTCATCCGGGACTCCGAACTACCTTCGGTACATCAAAACACATAAACTCATAATACAAATCGTCACCGAACGTTAAGCGTGCGGAACCTAAGGGTTCAAGAACTATGTAGACATGACTGAGACTCATCTCCGGTCAATAACCAATAGCGGAACCTGGATGCTCATATTGGTTCCTACATATTCTACGAAGATCTTTATCGGTCAAACCGCATAACAACATACGTTGTTCCCTTTGTCATTGGTATGTTACTTGCTCGAGATTCGATCGTCGGTATCTCAATACCTAGTTCAATCTAGTTACCGGCAAGTCTCTTTACTCGTTCCGTAATGTGTCATCCCATAACTAACTCATTAATCACATTGCTTGCAAGGCTTATAATGATGTGCATTAACGAGAGGGCCCAGAGATACCTCTCCGACAATCGGAGTGACAAATCCTAATCTCGATCTATGCCAACTCAACAAGTACCATCGGAGACACCTGTAGAGCACCTTTATAATCACCCAGTTATGTTGTGACGTTTGGTAGCACACAAAGTGTTCCTCCGGTAATCGGGAGTTGCATAATCTCATAGTCATAGGAACATGTATAAGTCATGAAGAAAGCAATAACAACATACTAAACGATCAAGTGCTAAGCTAACAGAATGGGTCAAGTCAATCACATCATTCTCTAATGATGTGATCTCGTTAATCAAATGACAACTCATGTCTATCGTTAGGAAACTTAACCATCTTTGATTCAATGAGCTAGTCAAGTAGAGGCATACTAGTGACACTTTGTTTGTCTATGTATTCACACATGTAGCAAGTTTCCTGTTAATACAATTCTAGCATGAATAATCACTACAAAAAAAATACACTTCCGTGATGATACGTGTTTGTCACAGTAGGTCGCGTTTTTTGTCATGCATGTACATCCATGACAAATTTATGACAAAATCATGATAGTCATACTGTCTTTGTCGTAGAAGTGTTCCATGACATTACCAAAATTATCATCACGGAAGTGTCCACTTCCATGACGATAAATCGCAGCGTCTTGAAGTGCTTTTCGTCAAGGGTGACCGACATGTGGCATCCACCGTAACGGAACGCTGTTAAGCTATCGGGTCGGATTTTGGATCCGATAACCCGTTAACAACCCCGACAAATGGGAAATTTCCACGTGTAAAATTCTGATTGGCCGTCAGTGGGCCAGATGTCGCCCGTCCATTGGAGGAGACATGCCTATGGTACGTCGACGCGTGGCTGGGCCCAACAGAGGCCCATATAGGTTAAAAAGGCCGGCCCGATCAAAGGCCCGTAGAACTTAATCGGTACTAGTGGGCCAGCCCAATAATGGCCTGCTTAATAAAGGCCCATTTACAGCCCGAAACCAGATCTGGCCCGTTAATTGTTCGCCCAATATTTGGGCCCATTTACGGCCCGAAGCCAAATCTGGCCCGTTAATTATTCGCTGAATATTCGGTCCCAACTACAGGCCAGTGACTTTCGGCCTGTTAGAGGCCTGATGTAGACATGGGCCCATTTCAGCCCGATGTGACTTTCGGCCTGGGAATGGCCCGTGCTGCCCATGGGCCATATATGGTCCACGTGACATTGGGCCCACTAACGGCCCGTGCTAAAGGTGGCAACAGTGAAGCCCAACGTGACTTTGGGCCTGTTAAAGGCCTGTCGCGTAGTTCGGCCCGTTGATGCCTGTACTAAGCTTTCGGCCTCTTAAAGGCCCATGATATCAGTGGGCCTACTAAGGCCCGTGATATGTTTCGCCCGGTAACGGCCCGTGAGCTAATCGGGCCCATAACGGCCCGGTCTACATTTCGCCTCTTTGAAGGCCCGCCGACGACTAGTGAAAATTGAGGCCCAACATGCATTTTGGCCTGCTAAAGGCCCGTGGTTTCATCTCGGCCGTAACAGGCCAGTACAATATTCAGCCTGTTAATGGCCCAACGCTACCTGGGCCAAACTAAGCGCTGGGTCGACAAAAGGCCCAACTAAAATATAGGCCGATGTAAGTTTGGGCCTGGCGCAATGTGTGAAGGCCCCAATCATTCGGGCCCAAGAAAGACGCAGGCCGGCCCAATTGTGGCCCGCTAAAAACCTGGCCCGTTATCGAATGTTTCGGCCCGGTCGACTACATCTGATTTTTTAGGATAGCGAACGATGGCAATAACTAGTAGGAATTAAGAACAAACCTACTCTATACAATAAAGAAATTACGGCATAGTAACTAAGAATAAACCTACACTATACAATAAAGGATTTAAGGTATATTACATCCACTGGGCATCGAAGTTCGCCACCAGTGATCATAAAGCGCAACGAAGAAGCATATTACAAAAACTGGGCAGCATTGCAACAGAATAAAATAATACCGAATCGAGACCACTTCCAAGACAGTTCAAGAAAGGTTAGCCTTATGGGGAACTGCGCAAGTCTTGAGCCGAAAGGCTGTAAGACCGGCCTAGCATGTCGGTCATAGCTTCCAGGTGTAGCTGTTTAGCGATGAGGTTCTCATTGGTGTTCTTCGCAATCTTTCTTAGAGATAGGACTTCAAGTCAAAGTTGAGTTGCAGAATGCCTTTCTGCTAGAACTTGGGACTGAAGAAGTCGAACTGATTCGCATACAACGAATTACGTGAGCTTGTCTCGACCGTTAGTCTCAAGTAACTTGAACCTTTGCATCAAGACAAGACTTTGGGGTTGTCTCGCTATCTTCAAGATGTTTTGCCTTCTTTGCTTTGCAATATATGTTGGGTTTGTCTCACAGACCTTCACAGACTTGTGCATGCCATCGGGCATATCACCTGAAACAAAGCGAGAGAGATGACATGTTTTGCACGTGTATAAACAAAGATGATAACTGCTCATCAATTCTATCCAATTTCAAATTAGAAAATAAAGAGTAAGTTCAAAATATCAATAGCATAATTTGGAATTGTTCATAATGCGGGAGCTTCACCACACTCTTTGGATTACCATGTCAACATAACAAGCATAGATGAAGGGCAAAGAAAATCATTGTATATATTTTGGATAATGTGCATGGCATGTTGTTCATATCATCACCACATCAAGAAGATAAAACAGGAGATGACAAGGTGCAAACGTGGGCTGCTTCACCACACCTTTGGATTATAGATCCACAAAACCAAGCATACATATAGGGAGTATTAAGTAATGTGCATGGTATGAATAAGAAATTTGGTTTTACAAGTAAAACTTAGAACTTACGGTTCTTACGAACATGCATTTTGGTAGAAACAACAAACTAAACAGCGATAAGCGATAGGGAGTATGAGCAAATTAAACAGCAGTTGAGGATAAAGGCTTTAGAAGGACTGACTTACATTAACAGTTAACACCGGCTTTATAATGCCCTTCTCCATGTCAAGGGAAGGATAACTCAAGAATTTCAGCACAAAATCTTCTTCATAAGCATTGCCTGTACTCTACATTTTGTACAGAGTAATTATAGATATGATAATACTGGAAGGGATAGAGGATAATGAAGATAAGATGCAGATTGATACTACATAATCAACTACCAATCCTCGGAAGTACAAGCGTTCTGAGGACAAAATGTCTTGACAAGAGCAATGGGCTACACTTACCGGCATTGCCTGTGTATTCTACTTGTTGGTAAGATTAAATATAGATCTGATCTTTTTTAGTAAATGGTGGGCGAGGGAGATAAGATGCGAGAATGCTACAAAATGAACCAATCCCTCTTCCCATAATACAAGAGTGTTTTGAACACCGGTGTCTTTGCATAAAACGTTCTTATATTATGGGACGGAGGGAGTAGCTGTTAATGTAAGTACAGTGATAGACCACATTCAGTCCTTACAAGAGGACTGCAGAGCTAAACCTCTTCAAAAGCATTGGGTTGATTCTAGATTTGTGTAAGAGTCCATAGGATCTTATAATGTCCACCAAATGGACGATTACGAGGCTAACATGTGCAGTGATGCTACATAATCAAACAGCTATGAACGTAAGTATGGTCATACAGGGCAAGAGGTACTCACAAGAGCAATGCGATTGTGCGGTATAGTTGCGTAGATTCTATGGTCCCTTGAGAACGAATGTTCTTACGCTACTTGATTTTCATACAACCGAGACATTAAGGCAAATGCAGAAATGTAGTTCAAATTGTGATGTGATATCATAGAGCGGTACCTTACGCTGCAATCGAGACCAATGTGTAACAAGATTATTCCGATCCTTTGTCGGATAAATGTAGCAGGAGACTTTCTGAAATTTCGTTCAGAGGCTTGCCATCGAAGTGCGCTTGCCTCAGGTAGGAACGATACTTCATCAACGAGTGCTTGAAAAGCGCAACCAACTCTTGCTCATCATCACAATCCAGTTTGCTCCTCGCCTATTTAAAAGAATGAAATCTTGTGTCTTCTGTCAGCAGAAACATATGCAGTAATGACCATGAATAACATTAGTACATTACTTACGCGTAAGTTGTGGAGGAAGACTGAAATTGTTACGTATGCTGCGGTATAATCTTTCCATGAAGGAAAGATGCGCACAAAGTTCCTGACAACAACATAAGCTTCGTCTTCTAAACTGGGAAGAAATGGAACTAGACTAGTAGTGCTACTTAAAACTAGTACCCTGTCACGTGAAGTTCTTTTTAAAGAGGACCAGTGCTACTTGAGTATTACTAGATCAGACATGTTTGGCCCGTGGTTGCTATATCCATCCAAGTCGGAAGAGATCAATTGCTGCTCGCTGTTCATCGGAATAATTTTCAAAGAAAAAAATATATATAGCAGGAGAGAAGGGCCACAACCTGGAAAGGACAGGGATGGATTCTTTCAAAACTACGACGACTAGGAGGAGGAAAGATGCCTTGACTGCTTTATGTCCGTTCCAGGCCGCCCTGGCCTCGTAAAACTGCCGCCGGATGCCAAACAACCGTCGCCTGAATCGTGGCCGAACTGTCGCCCAATTGTCGATCAACCCGGTGGTAGCAGCTGAGCCGTCGACCTCCTTCCAGCCTCCCTCGGTGGCTAAGAGCCGCTGTGGGTTGTAACCCGGCGCCTTGAACCGCCACGCTGCAAAGGGCCTTTGGCCCGCCGTGCTCGTGAGCTCTTTTTCCCGCACCTTGAGGCGCCCACCTTCCGAGTCTTCATGCCGCGATTCCGCCTTGAACCGCCGTGCCACTTTCGAGCCGCCCGGGCTTGCGGCCCCGCGCCATCATTGGTCGCCTCAGCTGGTTTCTTGACCTGGTTCCGTCATCCGCGCCTCGAGTCACCTAAGGCCATCCGAGCCGTTCCTGCCGGTGCACCACTGAGCTATCACACCTACCGCTTTATCAGCGCTTCCGTCGTCGACCCGCTGCCGCTTCGGGCCGGCTATGCCGTTTCAGCCGTCTACTTGGTAAACCGCCTTGCGTGTGCGGCCTTGAAATGTGGATGCTGCAGACTGACGCGATTAAAAGTTTAAAACTCCTTGCCGTGCGCCAGCCGTCTCGCCTCTATGGGACCTGCCTCGTTTGGCCGCTGCTTTGAATCGGTTGGAGCCACCCCTACCGGGTCATGCCTGGCCTCTGTTCCGAGCTTCCCGAGCTGCCGACGCGACCCAGCTTCTGAATCACATCCACTTCAAACCGCCCCGGCCGTGGGCCGCCTATGAGCCGCCCCTCGCCGATGTACTAGGCTACTGCCATGGCCATGCCTGCTTCAACCTCTGCTCTGAGCCATCTTGAGCCGCTGCTTGAGCACATGTTCCAGGGCTGCAGCAGTTACACCAGATCAAATACGAGCGCAAGCTCCTTCCATCCATGCGGTCACGCTGGTTTCTCGCAGCTACAAGTATAATTCCTTGGCACAAGGTTCAAGGTTGGATGGACTTTGGATGCAACAACGTGAAGAGAAGAAAGCAAAAAGAAAACCGCCAAGAGATGCAAATACAAGTAGTACTCATTGATGAACATGACAAAGCTTGCACACGCTGGCCGAGAGACACAAGCAGACCATCTCTCTGGTTTGAAATGTTCTAACGCATGGGAGTGCCAAAATAAAAATAAAAGATGAATTGATCTGCAACAAAAAATGCTAGTGCAAGTCCCATCAATCGGACATCCAGCGGATCAATCTATATGTCATCCTAATGCGTCAGGTGATATCCATCTAATCTATTTTTATTAGCACAATTTTTTTTGTCAAACAATTACTTTGGCTTGTGATCTTTTTTGATGCAGGACAATTGTTCACTGCAAATGAGGTGTTATACAACGGGTATAGAGCGCGCGCTGGCAACTTTTCTGCCCCGCCGTTTCGTCCGTGCCATATTACCTGGAGAACAAACGTGTGCACGTCGCCGTCCGTGTGACCCAGTTTATAACATCGCAGACAACTCACCCGTTCGCCCCCGCGGCCGATTCTCCCACCCGCGCCGGCTTACAACGCTGCGGCCGATTCATCTGTCTAAGCCGCCTCTGATGATACGGTCGTCTATATCGTCCGTCTCTCGCGGCCTGGTCTACATCAACACACCGGGCCGCACTTGTCTGGATGAGCTATTTATTTAGTATGAGCAAGTCACTACTTGGGAAGCCCGATTTTTCTTCCAACAAGTTGGAGGCAAATTATCATCAGCCGCCGTCTGCACTGGATGGTTCAATGGGCAGGTGCACAAGTCGCCGCCACTACAGTTTGGTTAACTTCAAACAGCCAATTGGAAGGAATCATTGGCCGAGTTGCTGGCAAGGATCATATGGGATCATTTATAACCCGCCGCAGTCACCTCAACCTTCTGTGGATTTACATCACGCTATCAACGCCAATGATATGTACCTTCTGCTATGGTCAAATATGGAGAATCTCAAGCCAACTCCTCGAGTCGTCTTGAGACTCGGGTCCTACAATGGTATGACTCGGCAAAATTAGCCGGTTTCAATGAATTCAAGAACTCCGGGTCATTGAAGGGAAAGATAACCCAGCCATGGAGGCTACTGCTTTATTGGCAAATATTTAAAGGCCATCAGAAAAATTTCCGGTTCAAAATGAAGATTCCGGTTTAAAATACAGCTCAAGAGACATGTTTCTCCCGCAAAGCTTTGAAGCTCTCAAAACCGGTTCAACATCCGGATCAAGGTAAATTTGTCCCTTACAAAGCTTTGAGGATCTCAATATCCGGTTTAAGAATTTCCGGTTCAAAAGAATTAATATCTCGCAAGTTCGAGATCTCAGACAAATTAATGGTTACCAAAGGGAACTTGCTGCCATGATGCACGGTTCAAAACATGGGTATCCTGCCTTACGGCTTATTTTATTATGGTCACTTGGGGGCTTCTGCTCATCGGGCATAGATATCGATTACCCTCTTGATCGGCGCAATGCCAAAATTTATATGGTCACTTGGGGGCTTCCTGTTCAAACATAGGTCGTATTCGAACCAAAGAGAACATAGCTGTCGATACCCTTTTGATTAGCAAACTGCTGAACCTACTTGGGGGCTTCTTGATCGTATCCGAATCATAGCTCAACCCCTTTGGGAATCAACGTGGATCGTATTCGAATCAGCGTCGTTAAACAACTTTTAAGGTCATTTGGGGGCTTCCTGTTCAAACATAGGTCGTATTCGAACCAAAGAGAACATAGCTGTCGAAACCCACTTTGATCGGCAACGCCAACGCCACTGGGGGCTATATGATCGTATTCGAATCTTAGCTTAACCCCTTTGGAATGGTTTACTGATCGTATTCGAATCAGAAGCCTCAAATTTTTTATCAGTTTTTATACAATCGCAAGTATTTGAGTTGTCATAAATATCATATGTGCCGGCTCTTACAGACTTGAGTTATCAATTTCACTGTCTGGGTCACATAAGCCGGCGGTATCATTCAAAGGATCATAGGGATCTTGTGATCTACTTGTGTGCAGGATAAGACTACATTTGGGTGGTTACCCGCCCTGGCTTTTGACGTTAAGTCGCCAGGGCATATGTTGTTTAAACTCTTTGCAGGATTTGCAGAAATATGACATATAAATGATTAAGTTCAAGCTCATTACCAAAGTTGATGCTTCAAAATGATTATTCGTTCTGGATTTTTCTCAAAGGCTATAAGCCGCCGAGTTATAAAAATTCCGGCTTACAATGAATGCGCATTAGGTCGTCATCGGCCAAGAGCCGCCAGGTATTTGAACTCCGGATTTACTTGTCAACCGATGAGGTATTCAAATCTTTGATAGCCAAAACTGGCTGGATTTCATGATGATATTGAATGATTGAGGTTTTCATACCGGATTATATTATTCAAATCTTGAATAGCCAACATGGCTGGATTTCTATTGTGATTATCAATAACCAATGTTTTGATTGAGGTTTTCAAAGTCACTTTAGCGCAACGGCTATTATCTTTATCAATGGGCATGATTTATTTTACAATATAGGAAATAGTCCCGAGTCGCTGCAGGTTTACAACCCGGCACTTGGGGGCTACATTATTCAGATTGAGATTATATCAAATATGCAAGTCCCATGTCACTGCCAGCATGCACCATGGCACTTGGGGGCTAATGCAAAGTCATTTTTTGCTCAACTTATTGAAGACCCGACTCATCACATTCTAAATGAGCCGGCCCTTGGGGGCTACCAATTGCTCCTCGCCAAAATTCAAGGTACACAAGCATTAATCCATTATATTGAACGGTTCACTATTCAGTTGGTAGAGTAAAAAGCTCTTAACCTTGTGGACGTGGGTTCAAGCCCCATGGTGGAGATTATATTATATGATGTTATTATCAATTATATACAAAGTCCCAGCTCAGTATTATCTTACTAAGCCGGCCCTTGGGGGCTACACATTGCTATTCAAGTTTACATGGTTATATATACAAAGTCCCTGCTCATTATTGCATAATGACCCGACCCTTGGGGGCTACACTGGTTGAAGTTTTTATGAGCATAAGGCAATTTCAAGTCCCAGTTCTTTGCCAAGCATGACAACCCGAGCACTTGGGGGCAACATATATGGAGTATTCAGTTTTTACTAGTGATTTGAGATGAACATGGATTTCTTCAAAGTGGCAGTAATTATATGGAAACAAGTCTCAAATCATCACTTTGTTACATTTCAAGACTTGGGGGCTACAGTAATATGGATACAAGGGAGAAATATTTTCCAATTTTCAGTTTTGAGGAAACCAGATTGACCCGGCATCACCAATCACTATGACCCGGTGTCTGCAACAATCATAACCCGGCGTCATCAATAATCATGAACCGGCATTGGCAACAATCATGAACCTGTGTTGGAAACAATCATGACCAGGAATTATCAGTTTTTATAACCCGGTGATTTTGGAAAGCAGAGATCGACAAGTTCTATATTTTCAAACCGCCTAAATATCATATGAGTATTTCAAGACCAATATTTCTTAAGCCAGCGCTTTGGAAGCCGACTCAAGTGGATTATTCATCACAATATTTCTCTATGAGACACCAACGTCAGCAATTTGATTATGAAGATGGTTTATTGACCCGGATTTTTTAGAAGGAGGAAATGACAAGGACTTAAGGATGATCAAGTGCCGGCTTACAAGAATATTAACCCGAGCACAACCTATCAATTTTGTTCTTGTATTTATTTTGCAGCATAAGTTTACCATGGATAAATCCAAGATAAACTGGGGCTAATGTCGGGATATACCTCATGGTATGACCCGGCCGGATGTATAACCCGGCCGGACTTGGCGACTCACTAATGACCTGCCCTGGCTGGACGACTCACTAAGTGACCCGCCCGAGCCTGGCGACTTATGGGTGACCTGGCAAGCGGATCATAGGTGCGACAAGACCCAGGGGCCCAAGAGGCTCAAGGCCCAGAAGGCCGGCTTACGTTATGGTAGGCCGGCTTAATAGGAAGGAAGCAAGACCCGGACTTGTATTCAACTTGTAAGAAAAGATAGACTAGTCCTAGTCCTACTAGGACTCCACATGTAACCCGCCCCTCTAACTTATATAAGGAGGGGCAGGGCTCCCCAAAGAGGGACAAGCAACAAGAAACAATATCTAGGGCTAGACATAAAGAGGAGAGCCGGTTTACGACGACTCCCTCATGATGATAATGAGACCTAGCCACAAACAACATGTAGGGTTATTACCGGATGATGTTTCCCGGGGCCCGAAGCTGTCTAAATCCTCGTCTTGTGTGTTGCGTCTCTTGATTCCGCTCAACCCCTTCAAGCTACCACATATATGCATTGGCCTCGTGACTAAGTCCTTACACTAGGACATCTGCCGTGACAATTCTACGACAGGGGTCCTATTTGCTGCAATTGGGGCTCTCTCTGGTTCGAAAAGGGATTTGGCAACTGGATTTGGTGTACTCTTTCTTTGGAATGGGGTTTTCGTCAAATGCAGTTGTCTTTGTGTCAGGTCAACTGGCATAATCATACTGTTTGCTGCAGTTGGAGTATGCTGAGTTGGGGCATAAGAAATGATCAGTGTAGTAGGGCTAGAGTCTACTAGAGTTGGGGTATTTTGTGGGTCAGGTGATATTGCAACTACACCTAATGGGCTATTTGATTTATCAGGTGCCACTACCTTTTCCAAATACTTTGCTTGTGCTCCTCCACGATCGGCAATCGCCCTCTTCCTTTTGAACGTCTGATACACAAGAACAACATTTGAATGGATAAATATGGTATGATGACAGATGGAATATGTACTGAAAATGGATAGCAGGCCATATTCACATACACGATGTGTAAACTAAGCTAATGGCAGTTCAACAAAGTAGAAGCAATGCAAAGCATCAGTTGCAAGATATGTGCGAGCAATGTTACCTTGGAAAGTTAGAGCAAGTACCTTGATGGGTGAATAAGATAGGGCATCTTCCTCGACTCCTCCACTAGGGAGCTACATTGACTTAGGTCTCCCTCTAGCTCGTAATCACTGTTAGGATCATATTACGAGCATGAATGTGGGTGGAGAGCATTTGCATTGCATTGCATCCAGACTTGATTTCAGTCCCTTAATGCCAAGTTTGACAGCCATGGCATTGTTACGCTTTATTCTTTTCATGCGCGCAAGCTCATAATCATTATGATGCTGTTAGAATCTGAGATTCATGAAAACATAAAAAGTAGTCGATTATCTATGGAATGCATTGCGGATTCAACTCGGAGAGTGTCTCCCTATAAACCCCTGCATATGAAAAGTTCACCTCCCCAACCGTGTCACTGACCACACACGTAAATACAAACCCCTTATGTCTCTATAACAGTGCATACACATTTCAAAACTGAAGTAGGAACATTAGAATCATATGAAATTCGTATTTGAACAAATAAACTAAGCAATTATGAGTGGCGTAATGTTTAGCTTCAAGGGTGGAGTGTTGGTAGCGCGACACAAAGCAAGTAGGCATATTGTATTCCATGTAAAAGATCAAAACCTATGTAAAAGCTGGAAATGACACTTTCTTTCTATACAATGCAGTGTTCGTTACCCGCACATGATGGAAGAGATCACATAGAGAAATACTATTCACTCAGGTCTACGGTTCCAGTATTTAGAAACACGGTGGTCCACCCTAAAAAAATATTGACAACAAATATGACAATGCAAGCATAGATGTACTGAATCAATCATTTACTTGTGAGCTTATTAGGACAAGTATGCAGAATTGTAACCAAAGAAGAGACCGTCCAAAATCTGAATGAAGAAGTTTGTCTAGCACTTATTGTTTGCAACTAATCGACGTGAATAATTGGATATTATATCGAATGAGTAAGAAAGACAAGTAAAATTGTCAACAAATCTGGATTGCGGTAGTAACTGGGTCAATGTCACTACGACCAACAATCCAAAGCGACTAGTTTACCCGAGGACCGGAATTTTGAAAACCTGTGAACTTTAGAGGTACTAAAGATTACTTGAAATACATCTGAACCATTAAGTGTAGGTAGCACTGAGCACACAACAAACCCTAATGACAGTCCTGCCTAATGAGTAATGAATCAATTAGAAAATGGGTGATGAGGAGTGGGCTGCTTGAGTGTTGAGGACGTATCTCGGGATAAATCGGGTTGGCTTGGTGGGTCTTTGCGCCTGAGCCTGAGCAATTTGGGAAGGTAGGCACAATGGCGCCCGGGCAGTGGTGACGCTGTTGGGCGAGCGGCTCCTGGCCTCCTGTTAGTCCGGCGTCTCCTCCTAGAGTCATGCCGTCCGGGGACGGCAAGTCGCCGGCGAGGCAGGCGGCTGGGGGCGAGTAGAGATCGAAAGCGCGCAGCAGAACAGAGGGGAATCGGGGCCTGGGACGACCCAAAATCCCAGGGTGGGCCGGCCCACCGTGGGCACCACAGAGATACACACCCAAGTGGCGAACATGCATTTTTGAAACTAATTTAGGAACATTTAGCTGACAAATTAAACAACTATGTTTTAATAATATCCGATTCGTATTTGAACATCTAAGCTTGTTTAGCTTGATGCGTGGAAGCGATGTTATTATGACACGAAGCACGATTCGATCGTATAGTGATCATAAAGGGGGAAACTCTAAGCATATTTTTTTAGCAAAAGAGGGTTTCCCCTCCGATTTATATTAAAGAAACCACCACGGAACCAACATGATCAATTAAACCCTAAGCATGATCAATTAAACCGTATTATGGCTGTGTCATGGCAGATTTGAAGCTGCAACCCGGAGAAATGATATTTAGCATCCATTGTTTGCTTCGAACTAAGAACTAAATTCTAAGAGCTGAAAAGAAAGTAGAGTAACCAAGTTAAGATCTATTTTCTGGTTGAGATCAAAAAGTTGAGGAGATATGAAGTACCACCTCTCTTGCGGCGTCGTGTAGGCATCGGGGGTGCGATGGCTGTCGGTGGCGTTGAAGCATATCTGCGATGGTAGACGGGTGCATCGGGGGATAAGTCCCGTTGCGGTGGAAGAGAAGGTCGTGTGAGCGGCCCCGGCAAAGAGGGCGATGTCGCCGATGAAGTGAGAGGACGCGATGCAAGGCTATTGGTCCGTCGCCGTGGATGAGAAACGTCCATCTCTAGCGATGGGCCAGTAGCGGTCTTGGTAGGCGCTCCGGCATGGTGGATGACGGTGGTGATGGATGTGGTGGAGGACGGCGGCGATGGATGGGGTGGCGGACGGAGGCTGGTGTGGGGATGTGGTGTTCTAGCGCGGACGGTGTATGAATGGGAAAATGAAGGGAGAGGTACGGGGAACCATGTTTTGGGACGCGCCTGTCTGAAATATGGGGAAGTTATGAACTTAGCCCCCGTTTAAAATTTGGACGTCTCGTCAGTTGGGAATAGGACGGTAATCTCGCATCTCGCCAATATTTGCCCAGAGCGATTTCGGGCGAGGAGAGGGTGTTTGGCGCCCATGGTTGGCGCCCACGGTGTAGGAACGGGGCTGTGGTAGGGCGGTTGTGTCACGTCTGAGTGAAGTTACAAACCTGCCCCTATTGAAAATATTTGCCTACATCAATTTCGGCCGAGTCGAGTTTGTTTTGCCGCCCACCGTGTATGAATGGGGAATGGATGGAGAAACAGAGGTCTTTCAGACGAGCTTGAATCAAATGTGTTTTGCCGCCCATGTTTGACTCCCGCCGTGTCGGAATGGGCTCAGAGGCGGTCATGTCACGTCTAATTGAAGTTACTAACCTATCCCTATTTAGAGCAGTGGAAATCGGGCCGATGGATTGTCCGTGTAATGGGTAGACAGTAATTTCCATCTCCCAAACACTTGGCTTCGGGCAGCTGACGTGGGAGTGGACATTTTGCTGCTTCTTTTGAATTTTGGGACAATAAGCATCCACGTTTACCCTGGCAACTAAATTCGAATCCATTTTGTATTCCTATATGAATCTCTATAAATCATTCTATGTGTGTTTATATATCTTCAAAAGGATGACAAAGATGTATTCCACTGTCATATATGAATATGGGTTACAAATGCCGATACTCAAATTCAGAAACTAGTATCCAGTTTAAGGTGAATTCGAATATTTGGAACACTTCATGTCCAACTCAAATGTCACACGCAGCATAATGTGTACTCCCATTTAGATATGTACACAAGCGATGTATCAAGATTCAAATACCGAGTCAATCAACCAAGAATGTACAGAACTAATAGACATATAAACACTTATAGAGTATATGGATCAATAATATCAACTAACATACATAAGCCAGGCCGCTGTACTTTTTTTTGGCTACAACAGCATCCTTTTTTTAGCCAACATCTTGGCCCTTTCCGATGCGTGCCACTTATGGTCCATCTATACTACTACTATTGCTGAATGCACATTCAGCCCGATTGGCATATTTGTAGGTCTGGCACAACAATCCAAATGAAATGCCTCCGAGTCTTATCAATTAATACAAACTTGTGCTCAAATAAAATTACAAACCAAAAAAAAAAACAATTATTACATGAGCTCTAAAACAAATGGTTTGATTGATTACATGAACAGACAACACAAAGGTTATTCAACTATGGAAAGAACATTTCATCTATGATTTACCAAGTAGGAATTTAATTTCCTTTTTTCCTTCAGGACCTTAACAATCTGATCAGTCTCAGCTTGCTTCGTTTTGAAATCCACCAAATATTTAATGGTTGTCTTGAGTACTGCTTGTGATTGTGCTGTTTGCTTCCTCAACATGTCAACTTCATCTCTAAGTGTAGAAGCAGAATCTCTTTCTACCACTAGTTTAGCCTCTAGAGCATTAGCAGTTGGCAATTCATAATGCACGATTGGGCGGTGCCCTTTCTTTGTGGGATGATGCAACGTCCATGGGGACCTCACTCTTTGATCTTGGGCTAACCTTGTTTTGCCATTACAGTTCGATTGGATTCATAAAAGTTGAAGTTAGCAAAACATCTCAAGCGGGAGTTATAACAACAAACCGGTTAAACAAACAAGGAATTAAAGAGTTTCAATTGGATGCTTTGAAAAGTACTAGTTATTGACATCATTGTAACCCGCTGTTGGAGCAACAAAGCGATTAAACAAACAAGTAGATATTTAAGTTAAGGCAAGCAGGTAATTCTTAACGGTAAGTATCAAACACATAGATAGCGCATGATCTACAATATGATTAACAGGTGTGCCATTATGTAATTAGTAGCAAACTAAATTAAGCCAAGCAACATAATTGAACAATTTTGCAATAAGTGGCTAACTAAAATTCCGAGAAGTAGGTAATCGAACTTACGCTAGTTCTTTGTACAGCACACTGCAACTTCTTTTTAAACTTACAAGGTTGTACAAAGGAGTCAATGGCATCAATTGCTTGGATCACGCAGTCCCAATACTTCTTTCTTCCCACACTGCATCTCGTAAGTCATTTGGTTAATCTGGTAAGATGGTGCGTCCTTGATATGTTATATGAGGATGTGTAGTCGGACTAGTTGTAGCCAAACACATCACTGCGGCTTTTACTATATATTTCATGCGATTACTTTTGGCATATCGAGATCTAAGCAATCTACAATAGGATGAAAAGTGGCATCCTTCACATTATTCGTGAACTTCGGTTCATAGAAACAAGCAATTCAACCATTACGTGGGTAAATCAAAAGCGCCCACGGAATATTTTTCACTATCCAATCATACACGCAAAAAGGGGCGACGCCACCATAGGGGCTGGTATGGGCAGCCACCTCAGGTGGCTGGAAAGTGTGCACCTAGTTTGAGTCGTCCAGGTTGGCCCACGCTAGTTTTTGTCCCAACGCACGAGCAGGCAATGTAAAAAATGAAGAAAAATGTTTCAATTTGGATGGGCCAATAACATAAGTGCAAGGCAGGCCCTATAGCAGGCTCGCGGCCCAAACGAGCGCCTCCCATATCGATCGACAGCAGGAAAAATCCCAATTCATTCACTCCAGCCTCCAGTCTGGTTCGCTCCTAACCTAGCCGCCGCTGGACAGACCGACACAGCACTTCCTCGCGCCCTTGTTGGAGGGCGGTCGCCGGGCTTCAAGCGAACGAAAGGACTAGAAGATGAAGATCCAACCCTGGGTGTAGCCTGTGTGGGAGGCAGCGGCGGCAGCACGGGCATGGCATCGAGCTTGCACAAACGGACAGTCGCAGCTTGCAAGAGTAGCATGCACAACGAGCAGGTACATCACATCCCTGATTATATCTAATTCAACTCTTCAGTTTCTGGCCAATAGTTAAACCTGGCGGTGTTGTAAAACTGCTTGTATGTAGGGAATCTATGAGAAAATGAAACCAAATTCTACTTATTTTATAACTCCCCCAATCAATACTGAGCTGACTGAATCTGATGTATCTAACCAAGTTTCCGGTGCAAACATACAAGCTCATGTTGTTCTTGAGCCTGAAGTGTCTAATGAGCAATTTGCTAATGAAGGATTTGATGCAAATATTTTACATGCTCCTGGTGATGAACATATAGTGTCTAATGAGGGATCTAATGCAAGAATTTTGCAAGCTCATTGAAGGATTTAGTGTCTAATGATGATCTACTATGTTGAGAGAGACAAAGATTTGCAGGCATTGATGACAAGCAAATTATAGTGCATTTTCATAGCTTGAGGAAACGTCGAGGCCATCTACCAGAAAGTCCCCATATCATGGCAACATAGCATAAATACTTTTCTAATCTGTTGTTTGAAACTATTGGCATACTTGTGCGGGATAGATATATTGATATGCAGTTTGCGCACTGGTTATACGTGCAATTACACCAAATAATTCAAGCAGGTACAGACCATGTTTGTAGTCCTTGTACACCATGTTGCATTTTGTGTTTTTTGGTGCTTGCATCATTTAGTGTTTATAATCTGAACTACTTTGGATCATTAGCTGGTTTTCAAAGTGCATGTTGCTTCACATTTCTTAAGTTATGTTGATTTCCGGAGTGCAAGTGCCTTCGTATTTTTTAAGTTAAACGTTCTCCCCTGGTAACTTGAATTCGTGGATCAGCCACTGGACACAAATCATACACGAATGCTAGTACGAATTAAATGAAATGCAGGGACTAATGCTAGCTCGTTGTACAGGCTCACTGCAGCTCTGCTTGCGCTTGGGATGTTCCATGTACAAGTCCATGTTACCACTTGCTTGGATGTGCAGGCCTTGTGCTCCTTGCATCCCCCTCTCGCATTTTTGACATGGCGAATGGTTGATCAAATAAGAGGAATCGACCTTGATGTTGTCTGGGAGGACAGAGATACTTACAAGGTTATCACGAATTGTGCGAGGATGTGTGCAGATCCGTAGCCCGTCATGCTTCGCTAAAAATGGATTTGCTTGTTTGAGATGATATCTCCGGAAGAAATAAGAGTTAAAGTCGAGGTTGCATAGGCGTGTAAGCTACGAGAAGCGGTGAAAGGATATCCAAACATCGTCGAACGATTGCACAAGGGAGTGATGTGTGGATACCTAGTTCGGGCCGACGTTTGGGCATGCTCACCTAGCTAGAGTGCGGGTCACTTGAGCCGTTGAGGGTGATCTTGTTGGCGTTGGCTGCCATGCAGCGATGCAGATCTTGAGTGGCAGCGGAGCGCTTCTGATGCAGATGGACGAGACCGTTGGTGAAGCCCCAACGGCCTCACAGAAGCGGAGGTGCGACGATGTGCTCGGTGAAGTAGCCGGTGAGCTGGGAGGCGGCGTCGGTGAAGCGCACCTGATGCGGTGGAACTCGGTGTCTGTGAGGCACATCGGTTGCGGCGGCCGACGTTGTCGGTGGACCACCCAGTGCGGTGGACGAGGGCGTAGATGAGGTAGCTCCGGTGCGGTGGTGAAGCGCGACCGTCGTCTTCGTCGTCGTCGTCCGGCACAGAGGTGGGGAACGGTGAGGAAAGAGACAAGACGAGGGGCGATTCGAGGGATGGCGGCGAATTAGGGATTTGAGCAATCTGGGTGCGGAAGGGGACGGTGGAGAAGAGAGATTTTGCAGGGCTGGAATTGGGGCCACCAGATATTTCAATCCGAAATGTGGAAGCGCAAACTTATATTGTCGTCGTCCGTTTTTTTGGGGGGAGGGGGGTGGGTGGCTGGGTGCTACGCGTCCGTCTGACACACGCGACCACTCCGACGGGACTATGCTTCGGTGCCTTAAGGCACCTGCCTTTGTGTCCATGACATGTGGGCCCAACAGGTGGCTGGCCCACATGTCAGTCACCCAAGGGCAGTTGCCTTTAAGGCACCGAAGCAGCGTCCACCGCGACACGACCACTGATGCACTCAGTGCTTTGCATTTGAGAATGCAAACAAATCTTCTTTCATTTGCAAACGAATCTGTATGTATTACCATGCCCGTGTTTTCCTTGCAATAATTAGTCATTCGAAACGAGATACTCCATCCATTCACTTTTGTAAGTCGTTTCAGATAACTTAAAATGAACTGTTTTTCACATCGTCTGAAATGTCTTCAAGGTCTTATAGAAGTGAACAGAGGGAGTACTATAAATTAATTAATGAGGAGTTATTTGATAAAAATCGAAACAGTACCCACGCTAATGTGGATTAGAGTGTGTCACATAATTAGTTATTTGAATTAGAGTGTGTGTCACGTAGTTAGTTATTTGAATTAGAGTGTGTGTCACGTAGCGATCTCCAATTCTAACGTGGATTTCACATTTCCTTTGTATCCATGCTACTTTTTAATACAAATTCATATGTATATGATGAACACCATGGTAGTGAGAAAACTTTTGGATGGATTCAAACATATGACCTACAAAATAGCACAACAAATTGAGCCAATGTCAACTTTTCGAAACTTAGTATGGCACGAATTCGAAATAATTACCCGTATGCCTGGTCCTTGGTTCAAATCTTACAATGTACACTGAATTGAAACATTGATATTAAGTCTCGTACTATGTACATTCAAATGTTGGTCTTAGCCCCCCCCCCCCCCGCGCGCAAACGCTACATACTTCCTGTATCGGTCAATCTTCCTATCCTAACCACCTTAGCAAGCTATCGGTTTCCAACACATGTTCATTCTTTCTCTCCATATTTCGATCTCTAAGTCTCTCAACTACACAACCCCCTTTTTCCACTCCTGTTACCAAATGTATTTACCTCACACACCCGCCATTGCACCCCATGCCGAGCTCTCTCGCGCCCCCGCTCCCGCGCACCCGCTCGCGCGAAATACATGCATTGCCTAGCTAGCGCCCCCAACCTCTCGTGCGCCTGACGCATACGTTGTATATCTAGGTCACTCCATCGAGACTGTCTCACTCTTTCTCCGCATGGCGGGCCACACTCGCTCAATCTAGCTCTCTTTATCTGAGTCTCGTTTAACCTCGTTTTCTTTCACACACAAATGATATATCTCCCTGTTCGGGCCTCGATCGACACACTCTATACTCTCTCGCGCAGATTGTCTATCTAGGTCAGTCCATCCAAGCCGCCGCCACTCTTTCGACCTCATGGTGGGACACGCTCACTCAATCTCTCTCTCTCTCTCTCTCTCTATCTATCTCTATCTCTCTCTCTCTCCGTATGTCTCGATTTACCTCGCTCTTTCTCGAAAAAAAGAATATCACCATGTTTGAGCCCAATTCGACCTATTCACATTGTATACTCTCTCACGCACATCGTCTATCTAGGTCACTCTCTCCAACCCGTCTCACTCTTTCGATCGCACGACGACCCTATGTGATCGGTTGACCTTGCTTCCTCCCACGCACAAAATATATCTACACGTCTGTGACTGGATCATCTCTCAAGCTCTATCTTACAACCCTCACCCTTACCAAAAGCTCAATCGGACAATATCTCTCCGGAGCATATATATTTGTTCAATGAATGTCGGACCACACTCACTTTGTCTCTCTATCTATATGTCTCATGATTGACCTCGCCTTCTCATACCGTATCTTCCACGCGTTGAAGCTACTACCTCTCCATCCCTCGCAAAGCCGGGGCTATTTACATTGCGAGGGGCACTCCAACCTTGGATTAATTTGTGTAGGCATTTATTCTGGTCGGTTTAGATTATATTTTCATAGCATTCGGCCCACAACTACTCCAAACGCCAAGCAACCCATAACTCCCTAGTTGATTTCCCTCTGGCTCGGTCATCGCTCTCTCGCACGTCCTTTCTCACCTTCAACGTTGCACCATGGTATTATTGAAAAAACTATGTTGTTCTCTTTAATTATTATAAATAAGCTACAAAACTACACACCGATAGTCCACTTGGAATGGAACAAATTTCGACCCACAAATTGAAGTGCTACACACTACACACCGAGGGGCCCACATGTCATGAAACAAATTTGGACCCATATACAAATTAAAAAATAAAGGACGAGGATTGATCATGCGACCGGGCCTTCAAGCCGCACGTCAATAGGCAACATACGTAGAATAGCAATGTTTGTTGTACCCCTTTGTTCACATAATATTTTTATATTACCACAACCTAATTAATGGATAACATGTAATATTATTTTTAGTACTATTCGCCTTCACTTACTGGTGGGTTCCATGTGTGCTCTCTCTCTCCTCCCCTTCTGCGTTTAGATGCACGGGCTAACAGGAAGAACTCGCGGGCGATGTTGCCGTTGACCATATCTGGACGCGTTCACAAGTCACGGCACCAGTTTCACGTACTAGCAGCACTAGTCAGTCTGTATGTGCAATGCACGTTAATTTGGAAGTATATTAAGTGCATGCGGATATTAACTACTAGGATATTATTTGCGTGTTGTCATGTGATTAGCACTATTTTTGGCATGAAATTAACTGCACGCTAAACGTGTTGAGCGCTCGACATTGAAGCAGTCTAGGTCGTTGGATTACAAGGAATACATGTGGCTTGATGACGTTTTATATTTAATTTGATACGGCTCTAGCAGAACATTCAATCGATCAAACCATACATTTCGTTCAGTCTGACTCCGACTTTAAATTATACGACGATCAATATAAAATAAACGGAAATGATAAACGTTGGGATTTTAATCATGGCAATCCGAACGTTTTTCATGGAAAATTTAGATTACGCGGCGGCGGCGGGGGCGTCTCGCGATGGAAGCGGCTCCTCTACCGTGCTCTGTGTGTCGTCGGGCCACTGACCAACGACGACGGCGGCGTCTTGCACCGTTGTTGGCATACTCCTAGACGTTGGCCTAGCTTCAAGGAAGGCCAAAATGTTCTTGACTTCGGAGCGAGTCAACTGGCGGGACGAGGCGACTGGCGTTGGTGCAAGGAAGCGGTCGACGGCGGCCATCCATGCCGCTGAGGGGGGCACTGGCACCCGCGCGGGGACAGGGCGCTGTCAACGGCGCGACGGAGACATTCGTGTGCACGGGCACCGGCACGGGCGCGCACGTGAGTACACACGCAGGCGCATGCGCTGGCAGGTGCACGGGCACCGGCTGCGGCGTCTGCTGTCAGACGCCGCAGCGCATCTTGTTGGCAGGTGCACGGGAGCGTGAAAGTCGGCGGGGACCTCATGGAACCCCGTGGCATCAAGCTCGGCGACAATGTGCGGCTCCCAACCCATCAATGCCACGGGGATGGGTCTTTGGCGCAGCGGCAGGAGGCGGAGCAGGCAGGGAGCGGGACAGCGCGACATCTTCCCGCAAAGGCCAGTTCAAGCTTCGTCCCAAAGCGCCTTATCTTCTTGAGACTCCGGTGGGTGTCTTCCTCATGAAGCTGAACACTAAGGGCAGACCATCGTGATGCGGCATGGCGTCACGTTTAGGTCGAGCTAGTTGGAGGTAGGCAGCGGGAGAATCGGAGAGGAAGAGAGAGGATTGTAGCGATACCGGGTAGTGCGGGGTTGATTTTAAAGCTGCGGCGCCGGCGACATTAAAAGTGGGAGCAGTTGGGATGACGGTGGGCGGCGGAGCTGGTCAAAGGCTCGCCTCCCGGTGAGTCACCGCAATGATGCCTTTCGACGCCTCCACGGCAGCCGGTGGAGTGGTCTGCTTTCGCACGCCTCCGTTGACTCACACGCTTCTTTGGGGCGACACTGCCGATGAGAAGCGGGGACTCGTGGCGGCACGTAAACGCCCACGGTTTCAATAGTGAAAGCGTTAAGCCTTAACGTGACTGGTCTTTGTTCCAAAATACCTTGGCTCTTCATTTGTGCAACTTGTCATAAGCAGCTTGTCTCGAATTGAAGAAAAAACTTACGAAGTAATATTTGTGCCATATCACGTGACCATGCTCAGTTTCAAGAATTTATGCTCACTTTTGGATTTTCTGAAATTTAAGATCCATGATTCGAAACAATATCATAACCTGCATCATGCAATAAATTTTCAAGCCGTACATTTGTCCTATTGTATTTCTTAAGAAAGGATTTGGTCAAACATTTTGCTTAGTTAAACCTCCTTTCCGGTTTATAGGGCTCAATTCAAAAATCTCACCAACCAAGGTAGATGGTGAGTGGTGGAACAATTGTTGTAGTTTGCAAAACCACTCAATTAATGTGCTTGTTTTCCTAAAAAATTGTGTTTACGAATGCATTAATTGCAATGCATGCATGCATAAACTACATGCATTGGTCAATTTTCTCTTAATACTTGCATGTAATGATTTATTGCACCTTGAAATCTGAACATGTGATGGGGAACAACCAAATTGAGACTTATAAAATGGGAAAACTAAAATTTTGAGATAAGCCATATAAACCGGAAAGGAGGGAGTAAAAGGATAATCCTCCGTACTCAGTGCATTGCACGATATATTAACTCAAGTACTAGGCACGAACAAAGCGGGCTCAATTACATGCTCATCCTGGTGTAGTAGTAGTAGTACTAGGCAATGCGATTGTGGGTGACCTTAATGACGGCGACCGAGGGAATTGAAGCTGCTCGATACGGTAGGTAACGTTGTCTAGTTACTAAAGCATCCCTCCGTTGTTCATCGGTAGTCATTATGGACTGGGGACATGAGGGGAATTTCCTAGGGCTGGAATTCTGGCCGCGGATATTTTTGACTTGAAACGCTGAGGCTCGACTGGTTGGGGTTGCCTAATGTGCGTACCACGCACGCCACCGAAGGACACGAGCCCGTTTTTTTAGGATCAACACGAGCCAAGGTCTAGCTGGTACACCGTTGGGTCCTACCATTTGAGAATACAAAAGGAACCTTTTAAATTGCCGAACGAATCTATGTGTATTACAATACCCGTATTTTCCTTGCAAATACTAATCTCAACGTGGTAATTGATTTATGACGAGTTGTTGAATTAGAGTGAATTTGTGATATAGTGATCTCAACGTGGATTTCACATTTCATGGTATCCTAGTAAGTTTTCCAATGCAAATTCAAATTTAAAAGATGAACAGTATGGAGGTGAGAAAACTTTGTATGTATCAAGCATATGACCACACACACACACACACACACACACACACACACACACACACACACACACACACACACACACACACACACACGCACGCACGCACGAACACAACAACAATCCAATAAGTATAGTGCATCTATTTTTCCAACCCATGCATGTACGATACGAGTTCAAAAATACTCCTTCTATTCCTAAATATTAGTCTTTTAGAGAGTTCAACAAGTGACTACATACGGAGCAAAATGAGTGAATCTAGACTCTAAAATATGTCTATATACATTCGTATGTGCCAGTCCATTTGAAGCCTCTAAAAAGACTAATATCTAGGAACGAAGGGAGTAAAATGTAAGACATCCATGGTCCTCAGTTCAATATTTAAAATGAACATGAAACTGAAACATGAATATTAAGTCTAGTACTCTTTGGACATGCAAATGTTGTGTTTAGGCGGAGCTATGATTGTCGAGGGGTCAACCCTCGACCTTAGATAAAATTGTGGAGCTCTATTTAGGGTTCTTTAGATTATATTTGTCCCCACCCACCCAGCCACCGATTGGTTGTTCACCCCCACCCCTCCTCCCGGGAGAATATCATGTGCCCCATACCTTAGATGCTATATGCCGTCTGAGTTGCTTGGAGCTTGTAGTATGAGATATAGCAGCTCACATGATGTGTCTTAATTTTTTGCAGGAAACCTTGATGAGTTTGAGAATTGCACACAAGTTGTACAAAAACTACTTAGATGCCCTTTGATCCCATATCCAACGACCTCGAAGTTCGTATCACCGTAGCATCTAAGATGAAGGAGGACATCATATTCTCCTGTATGTAAGAATATCATGTGCTACCACACCTTAGATGCTTTGGTGATACAAGCTCTTCGAGGCGTTGGATTTGTGACCCAACACCTCCTCGGTGGTTCAAATGGTTTTTGCGTAAAAGCCCCAAAAGAGTTGACCACTTGCTTACAAGCACAAAGACTGCTCAGATGCCATTGGATCTCGGATCAAGCGACCTCCAAGCTCGTATCACCGTAGCATCCAAGCTGCGATAGCGCCTTATGTTTTCTCGCACGGGGAAGTATGAGGTGCTCCCGCACCGTAGATTCTATGGTGATCTGAGTTCACCGAGATCTAACGGCCACAATAGGAGGTTTGAATGTTTTTGCAATATATGGCTGATAGAGTTTGGGAAATGCTTGAGGAAGTACAAGTACTATGCATGTGCCATCGATCACCGATCATACGACCTAGATGCTCATATCACCGTGGCGGTAACTAAGCTACGGGAGCACCTAATATGAGCACCGAGGAGCCGTTGGATCGAAGATGCAGCCGCACACACGAGGCCTGAATGTTTTATTTGCAAAAAACTTTGGAGAGTTTGGAAATTGCGCATAATTACAAAGACTACTCCCAAGCCATTGGATCTCACTTCCAACGGTGTAAAACTTCGTATCAACATAGTTTCTAAGCTGCGGGGTGGATGTGATATTCTATGCCGCTGTCATTTTTGTTCGCAAACTTGCAAAATCGTGTAACTTCGTGCCGTTACTTGTCTAACCGCCATAAAGTGTTTGTTAAAAAACCATCCTACACTGAAATATCGGAACAACACACGGGGTCCCACTTGTCATTAATCAAATTTGGACCTAAAACTAACAAATCTGAAAGACGGGATTGAGGCGGCAACCTGGACTACAAAGCGTAAGTCGATAGCCTGAAAAAACAAACGGTTGTTGGCTTTGTCCCATAACTTGATTTTATACAGTACTTGTGTTGAGTAGAGTAGAGGGAGTGCCTTGTCAACACGTGCATGACCGTTGTCTCACTTACGGGTGGGTCCCAGGTCTCCGATCTCAATCTCTCTTCTCCCCATCGTCTAACCTTTGCATGGGCACACACGAAGAGCGACGCTAGCTTGCCGTGGTGTTATTACAACTAAAAAAAAGCTTGGAAAATAGAAGAATCGCCTAGAACAAGAGACGTTGTGGCTGGTCGAGGCCAGAGCTAACCGTGCCACGTTTGCATGATGAAGCTGTGTGGCTAGTGGGATGTTTTCGACCGGTGGCTGGGTCCCGAGGTCCAACCATAGGTACTACGTCGTCTGAGTATATTTTACGCACATTTTACCTCCGTGCCGAGACGTGGCACACCCTACCGCGCGGTTTCGGGGTCCTCCCGGGTGGTGCATGCATATATTCTTCCTGACGTGGGGTGCCCTACCGTGCGTTCTCTGGGTCCTCCTCGGTCGTAGCGCTGAAGCAAGTAAATGAGTCGTCAAATCATGAAAGACCTCCTTTCCCGCCGAGTACATCAGGGAAGCACGGTGGCTAGCTAGTTGGGCTAGTTCGACCGATTAGCTAGGCCGCCGCCACATTTGTTTTTCACCTTGTTTTATCTACTTGCGGCGGGTAAATTTAAATATCCACCGCGGCGTTGCTCTGGTGTTTGGGTGCAGCAGGCTTTTTATTTTTTGATTGGCGAGGCGGTAGCGGCAGGATTTTTAATTTTTTGATTGACGGGAGCGGTAGCGGTAGCAATTAGTCACGATGACTCCGCTGTAAAACCCTTTGCTCACGATGTGAGAAGTCGTCGATCGGTGTTTTACCGTGGTGAAAACCAAAAGATTCCCGCTCCTCGTCTGGCTCCCTCCGCCTTCCTCAGATTGCATTGCCTTTCAGCCCGTTTCGCCCCCTTTGCTTCCTCTCCCCATTGCTTCTACACGGTGCCATGGCGGCGGCAGATCACGGAGTCCGAGGTGAGGCGCTGACACGGAGCTCCATGCCAAGGATGCGGAGCTCGGGGCCAGGGCGTGGAGCTCCGTGAGCTCAAGGAGGAGAGGAGTGCCATGCTCCTCCGTTATGTGCGGGAGTTCACGGAGCTTCAAAAGCGGCAGGCGTCCACCACAAAGATGCTCGAGGCGTCGGCGGCGTTGCTGCAGAAAGCGGGAGATACGATAGGCCGTCAGGGGAGCTGGCTGGAGCGCTAGCGGGCCGATCGTGACGAGGTCCAGGATCGCCTTAGCCACTTGGTGAACAAAGTTGCCACGCACGTGTTGCGGCTGCGTGATGCCTACCGTCATGCCAGCGCGACGATGCCGGCCGTCGGGCTAAACCCGTTCGACCACCCGGTCGACTTCAACGAGCTGCGGCTTCGACCTGGTCTCCTTCTTCACCTATATCTACGAGGAGTTGAGCCGTCTCCAGCAGCGATGTTGGGGGCTGAGCTGGACAAGGAGGGGTTGCACGCTGCCGTCGCCGTTCTTTGGGCGAATCCTTTGAGGGCTCCGTCACGGAATCCATTCATGCCATTGGGCGCCCGTCTTTGTGAGCTGGCTCCGTCGACCGGAGGCGGGCTCGATGGCGGTTGCACCCTGCATCACCAACGTCGTGCGCCTCGAGAAGCGAGAGGGACTTCGGTGGTGTTTAGGCGCCCTCTGCATGGGCATGTCCATGTCTCGGCGCAACATGACCGTTGGATCAAACTCAGACGGTGCAGATCGATCCTTTGTAGCACAAAGCGGGTGGGTGTGTTTGGTTGCATTCTCATCTCAATATAGTTGTTTCCTCTTCGTGTATTTTTGTCAACCTACTAGTGTGGACTCATGCACCCTTCATGCACTCTGCCAAACACCCAAAAGTGGGTCGAGAAGGGAACTTTTGCTCCCATCCGTGCACCCTTCATACACCATGTCTAACACTATAGGATGTGCTTCATATGGTTCATGTTTCATGGAGTCTTGTAGCACCGTACTCTCTGTCTTATTGTGGACCTAGTTACGGTAACATTGATCTCACCGTTCATTCTCGACAGGACGATCGAAAAAGCGGTACTATGTTACATATAGGAGTAGTTGACATGCGCACAACATCATTTGTTATCGTCATATCTTACTACACTAGCAACAAGATTGTGTAATCTTGACGTATGAACCACTCGCACATGCCTAGTAGTAGGAGCACTTGTATGTTCAAGTGGCTGCCGTGTTTTGCACTCCTCCGTCAGAAGAGTGGAAATGCTTGATGTAATCATTTTTTCTTGAGAATGAAAAAGCGAGTGCACGCTCTACCGTGCGGATCCTCCTCGACCATGCACTAAATTACTCACTTTCGACGTGTGGGACAGCCAGACACCGGGTCCACCAGCCATGCATAAATTATTCCATAGTAGAGTGACGGTAGACTACCCCGATCGAACCGCCGCAAGAATGCCCAATGAGCCGTCAAATCACAAAACCCCTCCTTTCCAGTGATAAGTTGGATGGGCCAGAAGCAACCATCATTTCACTCTTCTCTCTCGGCTTCCTCCCTTGAAGAAATCCCCACTCGCTTCGCTTCTCCCTCATCTTGTTCCTCCTTTCACTCTTCTCTCTCAGCTTCCTCTCTTGGATGGGCCGGAGCACCCAGACGACATGATGTCTATGGCTCTGGCCAAAACCGTCGAGGCTCATGGTACGAAGAAGCGCAAGCACCGAGACTACATGAGACAAGCTCAAAGCCATCGCCTGTCCAAGCCCCCTCTCGGGATCCCTCATTAAGCAAATCCAGGTAATGTCTCTTGTTGACGATCTTTTTCTCGATCTTGATTGTGTTTTTCATCTAACACGCAAGATTACTAATCTTTGGTAGTACAACTTTCGGGTGATCTTGCATGTGATTTTTGTGTGCCAAATGACGGTTCTAAATTCCTCTTTTGACCAAAACACGCGAGAGGTTGACAATGATTTCTTATAGATTACTTTCAACTACTCCCTCTGTCCCAAATTTCTTGTCTTAGATTGTCTAGATACAGATGTGTCTAATACTAAAATGTGACTTGATACATCCGTATCTAGACAAATCTAAGACAAGAATTTTGGGACGGAGGGAGTACTTTATGAACATCAATGGTACCTTTTAAGAGGGTATATTTTCCTCAGTAACTTGTGTTATGGATATTGCATGTAATCCCTCTGCTCTCATGCCTTTGAAGACATGTTCTAGTGTCTTTGTTCACTCATTTCTGTGCGTATATGTAGTCATATATGGAGTATAATATCGAAAATCATCTTATATTTCTGAACGGAGGTAGTAATGAAATATGGTTTCTGTTTGAATTAGAACCAGGTCCGCGGTGGAGATGAAGTTCTCAAAGTCATGTCATGTGAACTGGAAGACGTGATGATGAGTTCTACTGCTGAACTATCCAGATGATGTGTCCTTGTCGCCACGTGTCCTGAACTAGTTTTTTCCTGTAGCATTGTTGTCAGGCGTGTTCTCGAGGCTGTACTTGACCAAAACAATTTCCTGGCTGTGCCTTCGATTACGAAGGGTGTGGTTCTTGTAAAGCTTCCCAACAAATCTGATGCAGCCTGTCCTCATCATCATGTTTATGAGTGGAAAGACCACTCTGTTAGGTTCTCCAAGGTTGACAAGATGGTGATGGTGCATGTAGACATCTCACCACGAAGTCCATGGCCTAGTCGGTTATCTGGGGTTCATCCCGTAGGTCGTGACAAGAAATAGTCTGCAGAGTTTAGTTAGTGCAACTTTGCTTGTCTGTAGTAAGTACTATTGTTGATTACTTGATTTGTGTTTGTGAACCTGTATTGTTTATTAATCTTGCCGCTTTTGGTGTGTGGTCGATCCGAGAACGGTCTATGTTAATGTCATCCACTCAATTCAGTCTGTACATTTTGAAGTATCCAGATCACATTTTTTGTGAGGACGTTTTATCAATTATGGTTACACTCCAATATCTGTATGCATTGCGGGGTTTATCGCACCCACCAGGATTTCCAGTCCCATGGATGTTCGGTCCATACAATTTGTCACGACCTTTGGACTGTCCTGCTTGTGGAGTAGGCAGGGCCCCTGCATGCCACGCGTAGTTGGACGATCAATTTTCTGTTTAGTACTTCAACATATTGATTTCCTGGTAAGGATTCATTCGTGTCACATCAAGTAAATCTTATTGATTTACTGTCTAAATCTTATTGATTTAATGTCATGTTTTCCTGCAATTTTACGATGCAGGTTTTGCCATGTGACATTCATCACAGAATAAACCGTTTGGTTTGCTCTACGATGGCTATTTTTGCAGGTTTCACTTCTTATGTCATGTCAGTAACGAAGGCACTGTCCATCACTTATATTACTGGAAAAAGTTGGATCGGTCATTTATGCGAGTACAAGCTGAATCCCTATGATGAACTGCAGTTTGGTTTAACAGAAATGCCACAATTAGTCCTTCTCGCGTTTAAAAGAAATGAAGAAAAAAACTGGATCACGGTCACGGATCCTAGTCAAGTTAGAAAGCTGATCATAGCAGACTAGACACGATCGCGCGATCTCGCACAGATCGAGCACCGGCGATTGCTCTAGCAGCGGCGGTAGCGGCAACTCGATCTGATCCGGTGAGGATTGGGCACCGACCGCGTCGGTGATTAGTCGATCTACCGGAGGATTGGGCATCGACACCGGCACCAGCTCTACAAGGAGCACCATCTCCGGCAGCGGCAGCGGCTTCGGCACCTGCACCAACACTTGCACTTGCATTTGGTCCGGCCCGTGCAGTTGCACCGGCAACAGACGGGGCTGCAGTTCGCACTTCATATACCAAAGTCCTTACACAAACCGACATGTCCTCCTTCTTGGTAAGCATTGGCCTCCCAAGTGCTTCGTTCTTTTTTCTTTCCATGTTGTTTCACATGATTCACTGTGTTGATCTAACTGTTTGGGTATGTCTTCTTGTTTGCAAACAGAGAATTCTTAGAGCAACGAGGGAGTGGTTCAACTATCCGGGCGACCGCGGCCAAGTTTCTCTTACCATGTGCAGCCTTGGTGTGAATGAACCTGCTCAATATACCGTAAGTACAAAGGATGGTCGCATGATGATTGATGCTAAAGGATGTTCAAGGTTCAAATCTAAATCATATCTTGCGGTAGGGGATGATGTCAAAATCGAACTTTATCGGCAAGGAGAGATGGTCCAAATCAACTTTGAAATTCTTGATGTGACGCATAGCGCCGGCTGATCTATCCTTCGAGAGATTTTGATGTAATAATCTGGCATGGTGAAACAAGTGTCCTGTGTGTATAAGTAGTACGACAGTATTATTTATCACATGGTACATCGTTGATAGAATTGCAACTCCGATTGCTGGTTAGGAACTGTCGTTCGATTTCATTCCAACAGCTGCCGTGCTTTATTCAATTTTGTGTATTCGCCTTGAGACAGCATCTAAAACCAGCGCAGTACCGATCGCTTGCAATATGAAAAGCGCTGAGGTAGAACACATGAGCCCCCAAACATGCAGGGTCGGCCTGCGGCCCAAAGTCCAGAACCGTGAGCCTATCTGAGTAAAAAATCTGAGTATTATATTCTCAGCTGAACCCCCATAAAAAAAAGCTGAACCCCCATAATGCCCATGCGTTGCAGAGGGAGTATATTTCTCGGCAAGGTGAGCCTGTGATATAAAAGATTTGTATATTTCTTTACAGAGGGAGTATCTCTCTGTCAAAATATATATTTATGTGTAACTAGTTACTCCTGTCTTTCTACTTCTTTTCGCTGATATGTGGGGCAACCGGCAACGGGGTCCACGTGCCATATGCACAAATTAGAGTGCACAATTGCACGGTAGACACACCCCGGTCGTAGCGCCGCATTAATGCCCAATGAGCCATCAAATCACAATCCCCCCTTTCCAGCTTTAGCAGTAAGCTGGACGGACAAAGCGGCAATATTTCACTGGGCCTGAATCCCCTTCTCCCTCGTCTGCTTGTTCAGAGAAAACCCCCGCTCGACGATTGCATAGGGTTTTCTCATGGAGAACCAGTCTGAATTCTTCATCCATCCCGATAAATCCAAGTCCCTTGGTCGCAGGTAATCCTAGGATGGCAGCCGCGCCATTGATGCATTTTTCTTCGTCTTGAATCTAGTGTGTTTGATTGCGATTGCCCAAAGTGCGAGTACCCTACAGATTTACGGCCCTCGGCGAGACGCCACACTAGTTCCTTCTCATCCTACCACAGCATTTTGAAATGCGCATACGGTATGTTCCTAGAATCCTCTTCTCTATCCGGGAGGGTGGGGTTTTTTGAACATGCTTTGTGTTGTCATATTATTTTCCTGCAGTGTATTATTTGCTCTGCCCGAACACATGTACTCAAGATGCTCGGCCTTGCCATAACTGAATACACTAGTTTAATGGTCACAGTGAAGACAAGCCATGGATATTACTTCGAGTTGGGTTCATGAACCAAGAAGGTCGCTGCTTTTTTTATGGCCGAACTTGGATAAACTTTCTCAAGTGTTACGGACTGAAAGTTGGCGCACGAATGTTGATGGAAATAGCAGAACCTGCTCTCATCTTCACTGCGATCTTCCACCCCGACGTCATTCCAATTGTTTATCCATGTTAGTTTTGTATCTGGTTCTTGCTTGTTGCCTCGATACTTCTTAATCCACCTATTCTGTCTAACTAATCACAATTTAACTTTAGAAGTAGCAACGAATCTCCCGATTTAAGATGCTACTTCTAACTAATATTTTCTTATAATTGGTGGCATGTGTAGGTTTTTCAGAGTTAAGCGATGTCGCTCATTTGTTACTCTGTAATAACTTTCATTTATTACTAATGGCACTGAAGTAGACTGGATCAACATCCACAAGTTCCTACACTTTATTGATCGTCTTGAGGTCGTTGTGGGGCGTTTCAATGGTGGAAGGCCACATGGGATATGTGTGCCACTGCTGCACTCGTTGAACAGGTCCAACTGTGTCGAGAAACTTATGGTACGAGCTATTTTCTGTTATATATGTTGTTCATAAACTATTGCTTATACACAGTTTTACAATTTTGATATTCTTGAAACAGGAACTGCCGAGTTCTATTGTTCCTATCTGAGATGCTGACCATGGTGGTCGGACTTGCGCTTGGTCACAACATGATGTTTATGTCGACCTACTCAATTCCCTTGGAGGTGAAAAGATACTTATTCGTGGGTGGTCTCAGATAATGAAGGCCCGTCCATCTTGGAGAATAGGACAGAAGATTATGTTCATGCTTTTCCATGGCTCTAAAGCGAATATCCTGTTTATTGACCACGTTGCGAGATGAAGCCGCTTTTAGAAGGTTGTGGATGCGCGGGGTGGCGCCTGGGCCTTGCCGGCCTCACCCTTGGTTAACTGTAGGCAAAGTAGCACTGTTCGAGGCGTGCTTTATGCAGTTGAACTGTATAAGTACTCATACTGCTTTCAACTTTGGTTGTTAAGTGCCCTGCTGGTTTGATTAAGGTTGTTAAGTACTCCTGCTGCTTTTCTGATGCATCGTGCTTCTTCAGCCTGTCTTCCTCCAGCTGCCAAAAAACAAACCAGCGCCGTGGGCCGCTTCGCTTCCACCTCCCACGGTTGGCTGCGCCTCAGCGCACGCATCGCCGCCCCACCGTCTCCTAAATCGTTAACGCCGACGTCCTCCGCGCGCTTTGGTGCGCTCGCCGTGGCGCCGCCCTCTTGCGTTGTCAACATGGTCAACAAACAATAGGAATCGGCAGAAGTACGTGGAGAGGATAACAGTAGGGGCCACCACGTCAGTGTATGGAAAAATAAAATGCTTCCTCCTAGTGTTTTCCTGACATCTGGGACCCACGGCATTGTGAGCGTATATAGTCAATAGACAAGAGAACAACACAAGATCGGCTGATACCTTGGACGTAGCTACTCAGGCAGTATTTTTTTGTTTGGTATTGTTGAGATGGAGCAGGGTTTGAACTGGGCTGTGGCTCGTCTAGCCCAAGCTTATATTTTATGTTCACCATGTGACCAGCCCAGCTATTTTTTCTTTGTGAAAATGAGCCCAGTTTATTTTTTCTGAAGAATACCCAATCCAGGCCTACTTATTTTTCTATGCCCTGATGGGCTGCAACTCTTTCAAGACGCCTGCAAATCATGAAAGTAATATGAAATGGGTCGTAAATATAAAAACAGATGACAAATTGGCAATTACTTTATAATTTCTGATTTTTTTTTTCACATTTTCAGATTCCTATTTTACTGGACATTAACCTAATTCAAATATATCTTCAAAGTACTTGAAATCTGGCTCAACATTTCGGTATTAAAAATAGTTTGGAACCCACAGAAATATGCGAAATTGGCCCTGGCCAACCAAAAAAACGACTACAATAAATTGCATAAGAAGTTGCCATGAGCTATATATAAATTATTAAAAAAGAGGGAGTGGTCTGACTTGTGGGCCTGTTTAGTTGACGCGTATGCAAGATTTTTTTAGTTATTATAAACTACGTCAACGAACGATTCTAGCAGACGTAACCGTTGGATGTCAATCCAACAGCCGTTGTGTTTCTTCAATCTTTGATCTTCTTGCTCCAGCCGCCAAAGCAGCGCCGGCGGGACCGCCTGCTCCGCCTCCCGTGGCGGCTATCTTGCCGCGTGAGCCTCGGCGCCCCTACTACTCCCACCGCTGGCGGGCATCCCTCTACAAACCCACACCCCTGTTATTCTGCGGCGACGGCAGCCTCACACCCGAACCGGTGAACCTCGTATTCCTCTCCGCGGGCTTCCACTGCGCGTCTTCCCAACTCGCGTCGTCCCCTTCCTAGGCCTCGCCGTCGTCCACCGCCGTGGTGCTCTCGGCGTGGCGTGGTCAATGTGGTCAACGACCGACTTCCATCGGAAAATCTTGTACATGGAGAGGGCAATTTGGGTCCACGACAGCCGCAAGGAAGTGCCTCCTTATTACGCGGAATTATTCCTCCACCTGACAGCTGGGACCCACTGGACGGGCCACCAGTATTTCGTGAAAAAAACATTTCCCCCTGTCTGCTGGGACCCATAGGTCGGGCCACCGTATTTTGTGAAAAAAAACATTCCCCCCCGCTGTCAGCTCGGATCCACCGGAAGTGCCTCCTTATTACGCACAAAAAAATGAATACCCCCTACTAGCTGGGACCAACCTTGGTGGGAGGCTGACTTGTGGGCCTACTAAGTTAGTGGGGCCGGAGGCCTTTGTCAACTTTAGTCAATATATGAACGATTCTAGCTCCAGTGACCGTACGATGTCCATCCAACGGCCGTAGTGCTTCTTCAACCTCTAGTCTTCTTGCTCCAGCAGCCCAAAGCACCGCCGGTCGTGCTGCCTGCTCCTGCCGGCTGTGATGCCGCGGAGGCCTCATCGCCCCCTACTACTCCCACCGCTGGCCAGGCCATCCCTCTATGCACCCACACCCCCTGTTATTCAAGGGCGACGACCTTTCACACCGCAGCCGAACGAGTGAACTGTCATACTCCTCTGGCGTGGGCATCCATCGCCGCGTCTTCCCGGCTCCGTGTCGTCCCCTTCCTAGGCCTCATTGCCGTCCACCGCCTGGTGCTCTCGTGTGGCGTGGTCAAGGTGGTCAAGGAATGGCTTCCATCTAACATGGACTGTACATGGAGAGGCTGACTGCTGGGTCCACGGCCGCAGCAAGGAAGTGACTCCTTATTACGCGCAAAATAATTATTCCTCCACCTGACAGCGGGGACCCACCGGACGGGCCACCGTATTTTGCGAAAAAAACATTTCCCCCTGTCTGCTGGGATCCCAAAAGCTACATCTTCACACGCAAGGAAGTGCGTCCGAAAAAAAACGATTCGCCCCCCTAACTGCTGGGACCCACTAGCTACATCTTCGCACGCAAGGAAGTGCGTCCGGGCAAAAAAAAACCAAAACGATTCGCCCCCCTGACTGCTGGGACCCACCAGCTACATCTTCGCAGGCATGGAAGTGCATGACAGTCGAGACCCACCTGGTCGAAGCGTATGTAGCGTTGTCATTCTGGTCGCGAACGTGTACGTACATACTAGTCGTTGTAGAGGCGCCGCGTGTCGCGATGAAAGCGCGCACGTAGCATGTACACGTCGTCTGACGCCAGGTGCAAGAAAGAAAATACGGCCACGTATGTGTACATACGGGCGGGGTCTCGAACGCCTACTCGTGCATGGCTGGGTCAGAATGGAGAAACAGCGTCGTCGTCATGTTCATGGGGAGCCAAACCGGCTGGGTCGGAACGAAATGCGTGGTCATGTTCATCGGGAGGGCTTGGACTGAACAGGCGATGGAAACGAGGCCTAGCGTACCGCTGCAGAGAAGCGGCCTTGTGTTCAACCGCCACGTTAAAACGGGATCCTGTTCATCGGGAGGGGTCCGCGTCGCAAAGCGGAGAAACAGACCTCCCTACGGTCGAAACGGGGTCTGTTGATCGGGAGGGTGTGGCGTACCGCAAAGCGGAGGAAACAGACCTTCTACGGTCGAAACGGGGTCCTGTTGATCGGGAGGGTGTGGCGTACCGCAAGACGGGCCAAGCAGACTTGTGTTGGAGCGCCACGGTGAAACGGGGTCTGTTCGCCGGGAGGGTGTGGCGTGCCGCAAGCAGGACTCCACGAGATACTGTTCATCTCCACCGTCAACCTCCTCCAGCCTCCACGGGCTACCGTCGACCTCCTCCAGCCTCCACGGGCTCCTGTTCATCCAGCCTCCACTGCGCGCTACTCCACCGGCTACTGTTCAACCAACCCTCCACGGGCACCCCTCCACCGTCTACTGTTCATCCAGCCCTCCACACCACGGGGTCCTGTTCAACCACCCCCCACGGCCACCCTCCACCGTCTACTGTTCATCCAGCCCACCACACCACGGGTCCTGTTCATCCAGAGGCAACGCCACCGCCAATCGCTCATCCAACCTCCCATAGCGCTCACTGTTCATCCAATCGACCGGCTTGATTAGCGGCAGATGGCGAAGAATCGCTCCATCGGGTTCAGTTAACAGCCATCGATCGATCGTTCGGGTTTAGTAACGTGTAGCCTGCAGTGCAATCGCTCGGGTTCAGCTAGAGCCCAACGCCTCGCTCGGGTTCAGTTAGAGCCAACGCGAGTATTCAGCGCGTGCAAAACTGGCTTGCACCCGTTGTATGTGAACGTAGAGCTTATCACACCCGATCATCACGTGGTGTCTCGGTACAAAGAACTATTGCAACGGTGCATACTCAGGGAGAACACTTATACCTTGAAATTTTAGTAAGGGATCATCTTATAAAGCTACCGCCGAAGTAAGCAAAATAAGATGTATAAAAGATAAACATCACATGCAATCAAAATATGTGACATGATATGGCCATCATTATCTTGTGCTTTTGATCTCCATCTCCAAAGTACTGTCATGATCTCCATTGTTACTGGCATGACACCATGATCTCCATCATCTTCATCTTTTATCAATGTGTCGTCACATGGCCGTCTCACCAGCTATTGCTTTTGCAACTATTGCTATCGCATAGCGATAAAGTAAAGCAATTACATGGCACTTGCATCTTATGCAACAAAGAGACAACCATAAGGCTCCTGCCAGTTGCCGATAAATTTAACAAAACATGATCATCTCATACAACAAATTATATCTCATCACGTCTTGACCATATCACATCACAACATGCCTTACAAAAACAAGTTAGACGTCCTCTACTTTGTTGTTGCAAGTTTTACGTGGCGGCTACGGGCTGAGCAAGAACCGTTCTTACCTATGCATCAAAACCACAACGATAGTTTGTCAAGTTAGTGTTGTTTTAACCTTCTCAAGGACTGGGCGTAGCCACACTCGGTTCTACTAAAGTTGGAGAAACTGACACCCGCCAGCCACCTGTGTGCAAAGCACGTCGATAGAACCAGTCTCGCGTAAGCGTACGCGTAATGTCGGTCCGGGCCGCTTCATCCAACAATACCGCTGAACCAAAGTATGACATCTTTGGTAAGCAGTATGACTTGTATCGCCCACAACTCACTTGTGTCTACTCGTGCATATAACATCTGCGCATAAACCTGGCTCAGATGCCACTATTGGGGAACGTAGTAATTTCAAAAAAAAATCCTACGCACACACAAGATGATGGTGATGCATAGCAACGAGAGGGGAGAGTGTTGTCCATGTACCCTCGTAGACCGAAAGCGGAAGCGTTATGACAACGCGGTTGATGTAGTCGTACGTCTTCACGATCCGACCGATCCAAGTACCATACACACGGCACCTCCGAGTTCAGCACACGTTCAGCTCGATGACGTCCCTCGAACTCACGATCCAGTAGAGCTTCGAGGGAGAGTTCCGTCAGCACGACGGTATGATGATGGTGATGATGATGCTACCGACATAGGGCTTCGCCTAAGCACCGCTACGATATGACCGAGGTGGATTATGGTGGAGGGGGCACCGCACACGGCTAAAAGATCAACAGATCAACTTGTGTGTCTCCAAGGGGTGCCCCCCTCCCCGTATATAAAGGAGTGGAGGAGGGGGAGGGCCGGTCCTCTCTATGGCGCGCCCTAGGGGAGTCCTACTCCCACCGGGAGTAGGATTCCCCCTTTCCTAGTAGAACTAGGAGCCCTTCCAAGTAGTAGGAGTAGGAGAGAAGGGAAGGGAAAAGAGAAGAGAAGGAAGGAGGGGGCGCCGCCCTCCCCCTAGTCCAATTTAACTAAGCCTTGGGGGGGGGGCACGCAGCCTCCCCTCTCTCTTTCCCCTAAAGCCCAATAAGGCCCATATACTCCCGGGCGAATTCCCGTAACTCTCCGGTACTCCGAAAAATACCCGAATCACTCGGAACCTTTCCGATGTCCGAATATAGTCGTCCAATATATCGATCTTTACGTCTCGACCATTTCGAGACTCCTCATCATGTCCCTGATCTCATCCGGGACTCTGAACTACCTTCGGTACATCAAAACACATAAACTTATAATACAAATCGTCACCAAACGTTAAGCGTGCGGACCCTACGGGTTCGAGAACTATGTAGACATGACCGAGACTCATCTTCGGTCAATAACCAATAGCGGAACCCGGATGCTCATATTGGTTCCTACATATTCTACGAAGATCTTTATCGGTCAAACCGCATAACAACATACGTTGTTCCCTTTGTCATCGGTATGTTACTTGCCCTCGATCGTCGGTATCTCAATACCTAGTTCAATCTCGTTACCGGCGAGTCTCTTTACTCGTTCCGTAATGCATCATCCCGTAACTAAATCATTAGTCACATTGCTTGCAAGGCTTATAGTGATGTGCATTACCCAGAGGGCCTAGAGATACCTCTCCGACAATCGGAGTGACAAATCTTAATCTCGATCTATGCCAACTATACAAGTACCATCGGAGACACCTGTAGAGCACCTTTATAATCACGCAGTTACGTTGTGACGTTTGGTAGCACACAAAGTGTTCCTCCGGTAATCGGGAGTTGCATAATCTCATAGTCATAGGAACATGTATAAGTCATGAAGAAAGCAATAGCAACATACTAAATGATCAAGTGCTAAGCTAGCGGAATGGGTCAACTCAATCACATCATTCTCTAATGAGGTGATCTCGTTAATCAAATGACAACTCATGTCTATGGTTAGGAAACTTAACCATCTTTGATTCAACGAGCTAGTCAAGTAGAGGCATACTAGTGACACTTTGTTTGTCTATGTATTCACACATGTAGCAAGTTTCCGGTTAATACAATTCTAGCATGAATAATAAACATTTATCATGAAATAAGGAAATAAATAATAACTTTATTATTGCCTCTAGGGCATATTTCCTTCAGCCGGGGCTCGTCGTCATCGTCCTTGCTTTGCGATCCCTTCTCCTTGTTTTCGGCATTTAACTTGTCGGCATGTTTAAAAACCCAACAATCTCTGTAGGTATGGTTGGCTGGTTTTTCTGGGGTGCCATGGATCTGGCACGGACGATCGAGTATGCGGTCCAGGCTGGATGAGCCCAGATTGTTTTTTTGAACGGCTTCTTCCGCTGACCAGACCTAGAGCCACTGAATCCGGCGTTGACCGTGGTATCATTGGTGTTGTCATTGTTGTTTCGACGATGTGCTTGTTGCGTCAGGGTTTGCCGTTGCTATTTCTGGCTTCAGAGGTGCCGGCGTCGCTTGCATTGTTATTGCTACGTGCCAGCCAACTATCCTCGCCCGCGCAAAAACGGGTCATGAGTGCCGTGAGTGCCGCCATAGACTTCGGCTTTTCTTAGCCGAGGTGACGGGCGAGCCATTCATCGTGGATGCTATGCTTAAAGGCTGCTAGGGCTTCGGCATCCGGGCAGTCGACAATCTAGTTCTTTTTAGTTAAGAAGCTAGTCCAGAATTTCCTGGCTAACTCTCCGGGCTGTTGAACTATGTGGCTTAAGTCGTCGGCATCCGGAGGTCGGACGTATGTACCTTGGAAGTTTTCGAGGAAGGCGTCTTCCAGGTCCTCCCATCTGCCAATTGAATTTTTCGGGCAGACTGTTCAACCAGTACCGAGCTGGTCCTTTGAGTTTTAGCGGGAGGTATTTGATGGCATGGAGATCATCACCACGGGCCATATGGACATGGAGAAGAAAATCTTCAATCCATACCGTGGGGTCCGTTGTCCCGTCATATGATTCAATGTTCACGGGTTTAAACCCTTCCGGGAATTCATGGTCCATTACTTCATCAGTGAAGCAAAGGGGGTGTGCGGCGCCTCTGTATCGAGCCACGTCGCGACGTAGCTCAGATGGAGTCCATCTGCGGTTTTCGGCCGGGGTGTGAGTGTGATTGTAGCGTCCGGCTGGATAGCCGTTGTCGCGTGTCGGGGCACGTCCCCGTGATCCATAGATTGATCTGTCCTGACCTGCTCCACTGTCCAAGCCCTGCCGCAGGTCGTAGATATGTCCTGTTTTATCTCTTCCTTTACGGTGAGGTGGGGCGGGTTGGTGTTCGGCTTGAGTTGCCGCTTTGTCCCGACCACGTGGTGGTCGGTCAGCCGCATTACGCGATGACGGTACGGGCTCCAGTGCCTCATCATCGAACTGAGGTAGTAATTTACACTTCGGGTAACTTTTGGCTGGGCACTTGAGGCCGTATTCCTCGGCTACCAGGACATCAGCCCATCTATTGTTTAGCAGATCTTGGTCAGCTTGAAGTTGTTGTTGCTTCTTTTTTAGGCTCCTTGCAGTGGCTATTAGCTGGCGATTAAAGCGCTCCTGCTCGAGAGGTTCCTCAGGCATGATAAAATCCTCATTGCCGAGGCTCACCTCCTCCTCGGAGAGCGGGAGATAATTACTGTCCTCCGAGTCTTCGTGTATGTCCTGTTCATCGGGGCTAACTTGCCCATCTTCCCGATCGTCATGTTCAGCATTTTGTTCGTCGGGATCTTCTCTGTCTTCGACACTGTCCGGAGTGTTATCGTCTCCTGTGACGGTGTTGCTGTCTTTGCTGTAGCGTGATTTAGAGCGGCGCTGCTGACGCCGACGCTTTGGTTGTATCTTAGGAGGCTCATCCTCAACTGGATTTTCCTTGTCATCGCCGCTATTATCTTTTGGTGCATCCACCATGTATACGTCATACGAGGAGGTGGCCGTCCATCGTCCGGTTAATGGCGGGTTTTGGGCCTCCTCTTCTCCGGCATCGTCATCCACACTGTTGATGTCTTCAGAGCCGTAATCGAGCATGTCGGTTAGGTCCTCGACGGTGGCTATGAAGTGGGCGGTGGGTGGGAAACAAAATTCTCCATCATCAGCCTCCAGTTCGAACCGGATATAATTCGGCTGTGAGTCCCCCGCTAAGGATGGATTTTTTAATGAGTTTAGCATGTCGCCTAGGGGCGAGTGCCGGTAGATGTCCGCGGAGCTGAATTCAATGATCGATGTCTGATCAAGCTCGACGTATGCGGACGCACATGGTTCAGAACCTGTAGCCAGAGCCGTGTCCATGGTTCCGGTGACACAGATGTCACTTGAAGTTAGGTCTATGTGCGGCTCCAACAACGCTGAGTCTGCGGCTTCCGTGGCGGGGTTGAGCTTCCCGTCCTAGGATGGTGCGATCTACTCCAGATCTAACGCCAGAGCAGTTGCAGGTGCTATCTCCTAGGTATGGTCCAATGATAGATTTACGTCATCTTCATCACGGTGGCAAGGAGCGGCTGTCGTGGTCTCAAATCCATCGAAGATCAAGTCTCCGTGGATATCCGCGACGTAGTTCAAGCTTCCAAATCTGACCTGATGGCCAGGGGTGTAGCTTTTGATCTGCTCCAGATGGCCAAGCGAGTTGGCCCGCAGTGCGAAGCTGCCGAATACGAGGATTTGTCCTGGGAGGAAGACTTCCCCTTGGACAACATCATTATAGATGATCGAAGGAGCCACCAAACCTTTTGACGACGACACAGTGGAACTCTCAACGAAAGCACCAATGTCGGTGTCAAAACCGGCGGATCTCAGGTAGGGGGTCCCGAACTGTGCGTCTAAGGTTGATGGTAGCAGGAGATAGGGGACACAATGTTTACCCAGGTTCGAGCCCTCTCTATGGAGGTAATACCCTACTTCCTGCTTGATTTATCTTGATGAATATGAGTATTACAAGAGTTGATCTACCACGTGATCGTAATGGCTAAAACCCTAGAAGCACTACAAAAAAAAGACACATCCCTGACATATTGGGCCAAACGAAAAAAATTCTGTCATACTTATGACACTTCTATGACGATAATTGTGATAAAACCCGGTATTATCATAGATGTGGTGGGGTCCTTCTTCTATGACAAAAAATCATGACAGAAAATGGGTTTTCGTCCTGGACGGGCCGGAGACGCAGCTGCATGATATTCTTTGGGGCGTCCATGATGGAAAAAACCGTGGTAGAAGCGAGGGCGAGGAAAATATCGGGGTGTTCCGGGTTACGGTGGGTGGTCGGGGCCGAGCGATGCACATTTCTCTCGTACACGCACACACATGGGTGCGAGGCGTTGGGCTCTAACTGAACCCGAGCGAGGTGTTGGGCTCTAACTGAACCCGAGCTATTGCGCTGTAGGCCACGCGTTACTGAACCCGAGCGATCAATCGATGGCTGTTAACTAAACCCGATCGAGCGATTCCTTCGCTACTGCTGCTAACTGAAGCCGATCGATGCTACCTCTGGATGAGCGATGAGCGTTCTTTGGGGGGGTTGGGCTCTAAGCGAACCCGGCGGCGTTGGGCTCTAACTGAACCCGAGCGATTGCACTGCAGACTACGTGTTACTGAACCCGAGCGATTGATCGATGGCTGTTAACTAAACCCGATCGAGCGATTCCTTAGCTACTGCTGGTAACCGAAGCAGATCGATGCTACCTCTGGATGAACAGTGAGCGTTGCTGGGGGGGGGGGGGTTGGATGAACAGTTCCCGGTGGGGGTGGATGAACAGGACCCCGTGGTGTTGCCTCTGGATGAATAGGACCCTGATCGATCGAGTCGGTTGGGGCTGGATGAATAGGACCCCGTGGAGGGCAGGATGAACAGGACCACCCCGTGGAGGGCAGGATGAACAATAGATGGTGGAGGGCTGGATGAACAGTAGCTCGGGGAGGGGTGGTTGAACAGGAGCCCGTGGAGAGGTGTGGTTGAACAGGAGCCCATGGAGAGGGCTGGTTGAACAGTAGCTGGTGGAGTAGCGCGCGGTGGAGGCTGGATGAACAGGAGCCCGTGGATGAACAGTCGCAGGTGGATGATGTAGGAGGTCGATGGTGGATGAGCGATGGCCCGTGGAGGCTGGAGGGCGTCGACGGTGGAGATGAATAGTATCCCGTGGAGTCCTGTTTTGCGGTACGCCACACCCCTCCCGATGAACAGGACCCCCGTTTTGACCGTAGCACTCCAACACAAGTCCGTTTCCTCCGTTTTGCGGTACGCCACAACCCTCCCGATCAACAGGAACCCCCTTTCGACCGTAGGAGGTCTGTTTCCTCCGTTTTTGCGGTACGCCAGGCCTCGTTTCCATCGGCTGTTCTGTCCAAGCCCTCCCGATGAACACGACGACGCATTCCGTTCCGACCCAGCCGATTGGCTTCCCATGAACATGACGATGATGCAGTTTCTCCGTTCCGACCCAGCCATGTACACGAGCCCTAGCCGTACGTATGCACGAGTAGGCATTCGAGACCCTGCCCGTATGTATGTACGTGGCCGTATTTTCTTTCTTGCACACTGGCCGTTGTACGTACATGTACATGCTACGTGCGCGCCTCTACTACGACATGTGCGCGCCTCTACATCAACCAGTATGTACGTACACGTTCGCGACCAGAATGACAACGCTACGTACGCTTCGACCAGGTGGGTCCCGACCGCCGTGCACTTCCTTGTGTGCGAAGATGTAGCTGGTGGGTCCCGGCGGTCGAGAAACCGTCGTTTTTGCGGACACACTTCCTTGCGTGCGAAGATGTAGCTGGTGGGTCCCAGCAGTCAGGGGGAAACATTTTTTCATGAAATACGGTGGCCCGTTCGGTGGGTCCCCGCTGTCAGGTGGAGGAATAATTATTTTGCGCGTAATAAGGAGGCACTTCCTTGCTGCGGCCGTGGACCCAGCTGTCAGCCTCTCCAAGTACAGTCCATGTCCGATGGAAGCCGTTCCTTGAGCATGTTTGACCAAGCCATGCCGAGAGCACCAGGGTGGTGGACGACGGCGAGGCCTAGGAAGGGGGCGACGCAGAGCCAGGGAAGACGCGACAGTGGAGTCCCACGCGTAGAGGAGTATGAGGGTTCACTAGTTCGCTGCGGCGTGAGGCTGCAGTCGCCGCAGAATAACAGGGGGTGTGGGTGAGTAGAGGAATGGCTTGGCCAGCGCTGGGAGTAGTAGGGGGCGGTGAGGCCTCTGCTGCATCGCAGCCGGCCACGGGAGGCAGGAGCATGAGGCACGACCGGCGCTGGTTTGGGCGGCTGGAGCAAGAAGACCAGAGGTTGAAGAAGCACTACGCGGCCGTTGGATGGACATCGTACGGTCACTGAAGCTAGAATCGTGCATATTGACTAAGTTTACAAAGCCCTGCGTCCCCGTCAACTCAGTAGGCCCACAAGTCAGCCTGCCACTATACTGGGTCCCAGCTAGCAGGGGGAGTATTCATTTTTTTGTGTGTAATAAGGAGGCACTTCCTTGCGTGCGAAGATATAGCTGGTGGGTCCAAGCTGTCAGCGGCGGTAACTTTATTTTCACGAAATACAAAGGCCCTTTCGATGGGTCCCAGATGTCAGGTGGAGGAATCATTATTTTGCGAGTAATAAGGAGGCATTTTCTTGCGTGCAGCCGTGGACCCAGCTGTCAGCCTCTCCACGTACAGTCCACTTCAGATGCATGTCGGTCGTTGACCATGTTGACCAGGCCGCGCCGAGAGCACCAGGGCGATGGACGACGGCGAGGCCTAGGAAGGGAACGACGCGGAGGCAGGGAAGAATAACAGTTGTTTCCCACGCGGAGGGGAGTACGACTGTACGAGGGTTTACTGGTTCGTCTGCCGTCGCCGAAGAATAACAGCAGGTGTGGGTGAGTAGAAGGATGGCTAGGCCATCGATGTGAGTACGGTGGGGCGGTGAGGCCTGCGCGGCAGCACAGCCGGAGGAGGGAGGAGCAGGCAGTCCCACCGGTGCTTGTTTGAGCGGCTGGAGCAGGAAGAGCAGAGATTGAAGAAGCACGACGACCGTTGGATGGAAATCCAACAATCACTGCCTGTGCGTCAACCTTTTTTTTAGGAAAGCCTCAAATCTGTGAAAACAGCATACAACCCATCTGCCATTATTCCTAATAATTTACAGCCCATTTGGTAATTCTTAAGGTTTTTTTGGAGCCCATATTCTTTTTCTTAGCATTACAGCCCATATTATGGCCACGGTTAAAAAATTATATGAAATTTTGCATAGACATTCAACCTGATTTTAAAAATAAATGTATATCAATATAAAATCCAACAAATTGTCCATGCATAAAAATCAATGCAATTTAAAATCTCGAAATGAAAAAAAGAAATTTGAAACTAATTGCCGGTTTGATGTGTTTCAAAAATGTACAACCCATTTCTCATTACTGATAGGCCATTTTCTCGGCCACCCGAATGAAGCTCTCCTCGTCTTGAAAGATTTGCGGCCCAATAGGCCTGACAAAGCGACTTACTTGGCAAATGATTTCTACTACGCAACCTTCTTCTTGTAGACGTTGTTGGGCCTCCAAGTGCAGAGGTTTGTAGGACAGTAGCAAATTTCCCTCAAGTGGATGACCTAAGGTTTATCAATCCGCGGGAGGCGTAGGATGAAGATGGTCTCTCTCAAGCAACCCTGCAACCAAATAACAAAGAGTCTCTTGTGTCCCCAACACACCCAATACAATGGTAAATTGTATAGGTGCACTAGTTCGGCGAAGAGATGGCGATACAAGTTCAATATGGATGGCAGATATAGGTTTTTGTAATCTGAAAAATATAAAAACAGCAAGGTAACAGGTGGTAAAAGTGAGCGTAAACGGTATTGCAATTCTAGGAAACAAGGCCTAGGGTTCATACTCTCACTAGTGCAAGTTCTCTCAACAATAATAACATAATTGGATCATATAACTATCCCTCAACATGCAACAAAGATTCACTCCAAAGTCACTAATAGCGGAGAACAAACGAAGAGATTATGGTAGGGTACGAAACCACCTCAAAGTTATTCTTTCCAATCAATCCGTTGGGCTATTCCTATAAGTGTCACAAACAGCCCTAGAGTTCGTACTAGAATAACACCTTAAGATACAAATCAACCAAAACCCTAATGTCACCTAGATACTCCAATGTCACCTCAAGTATCCGTGGGTATGATTATATGATATGCATCACACAATCCCAGATTCATCTATTCAACCAACACATAGAACCTCAAAGAGTGCCCCAAAGTTTCTACCGGAGAATCAAGACGAAAATGTGTGCCAACCCCTATGCATAAGTTCATGGGCGGAACCCGCAAGTTGATCACCAAAACATACATCAAGTGAATCACGTGATATCCCATTGTCACCACAGATACGCACGACAAGACATACATCAAGTGTTCTCAAATCATTAAAATACTCAATCCGATAAGATTAGTTCGAAGGGAAAACTCAATCCATTACAAGAGAGTAGAGTGGGAGAAGAAACATAAGATCCAACTATAATAGCAAAGCTCGCGATACATCAAGATTGTGCCAAATCAAGAACACGAGAGAGAGAGAGAGAGATCAAACACATAGCTACTGGTACATACCCTCAGCCCCGAGGGTGAACTACTCCCTCCTCGTCATGGAGAGCGCCGGGATGACGAAGATGGCCACCGGTGAGGGTTCCCCCCTCCGGCAGGGTGCCGGAACAGGGTCCCGATTGGTTTTTGGTGGCTACAGAGTCTTGCGGTGGCGGAACTCCTGATCTATTCTCGTCTTCGATGTTTTTAGGGTATATCAGAATATATAGGCGGAAGAAGTACGTCAGGGGAGCCATGAGGGGCCCATGAGGGTGTAGGGCGCACCTTGGGGGGGGGGGGGAGGGCGCACCCCCTGCCTCGTGGCTCCCTCGTTTCTTTCCTGACGTGCACTCCAAGTTTTTCCGGTAGCTTTCATTAAAAAAATAACTTCTCTAGTTTGTTTCATTCCGTTTCGACTCGTTTGATATTCCTTTTCTTCAAACATCAAACAAGGAAAAAACAGGAACTGCATCGGGATGCAGGTCAATAGGTTAGTCCCAAAAGTAATATAAAAGTGTAAAATAAAGCCCATAAACATCCAAAACACATAATATAATAGCATGGAACAATCAAAAATTATAGATACGTTGGAGACGTATCAGCAAATCACAAAAAAACTGGGCTTTGGCCGTGGACCCAGCTGCGGCCGTGGACCCAACTGTCATCCTCTCCATGTACAATACTCTTCCGGCGGAAGTCGGTCGTTGACCACATTGACCACGCTGCACCGAGAGCACCAAGGCGGTGGACGACGGCGAGGCCTAGGAAGGGGAAGACGCGGAGCCGGGGAAGACGCGGCAGCGGATGCCCACGCGGAGAGGAGTACGAGGGTTCACTAGTTCGGCTGCGGCGTGAGGCTGCCGTCGCCGCAGAATAACAGCGGGTGTGGGTCAGTAGAGGGATGCCCTGGCCAGCGGTGGGAGTAGTAGGGGGCGGTGAGGCCTCCACGACATCACAACCGGCCATGGGAGGCAAGAGCACGCGGCACGACCGGCGCTGCTTTGGGCGGCTGGAGCAAGAAGACCAGAGGTTGAAGAAGCACTATGGTCGTTGGATGGACATTGTACGGTGACTAGATCTAGAATCGTTCATATTGACTAAGTTGACAAAGCCCTCCGTCCCCGTCAACTTAGTAGGCCCACAAGTCAGCCACCCACTATGGTGTGTCCCAGCTAGCAGGGGGTATTCATTTTTTTGTGCGTAATAAGGATGCACTTCCTTGCGTGCGAAGATATAGCTGGTGCGTCCTACCTATTGCTACCTCTTGAGCACTGCGTTGGTTTTCCCTTGAAGAGGAAAGGGTAATGCAGCAAAGTAGCGTAAGTATTTCCCTCAGTTTTTGAGGACCAAGGTATCAATCCAGTAGGAGGCTACGCGCGAGTCCCTCGCACCTACACAAAACAAATAACTCCTCGCAACCAACACGATAAGGGGTTGTCAATCCCTTCACGGTCACTTACGAGAGTGAGATATGATAGATATGATAGGATAATATTTTTGGTATTTTTATGATAAAGATGCAAGATAAAATAATAGCAAAGGAAATAACTAATTGTTGCAAGATTAATATGATAAAGATAGACCCGGGGGCCATAGGTTTCACTATTGGCTTCTCTCAAGAGCATAAGTATTTTACGGTGGGTGAACCAATTACTGTTGAGCAATTGAGAAAATTGAGCATAGTTATGAGAATATCTAGTTATGATCTTGTATATAGGCATCACGTCCGAGACAAGTAGACCGACTCCTGCCTGCATCTACTACTATTACTCCACTCATCGACCGCTATCCAGCATGCATCTAGAGTATTAAGTTCATGAAAACAGAGTAACACTTTAAGCAAGATGACATGATATAGAGGGATAAATTCATGCAATATGATAAAAAACCCATCTTGTTATCCTCGATGGCAACAATACAATACGTGCCTTGCTACCCCTCATCCTTTGGGAAAGGACACATAAGATTGAACCCAAAGCTAAGCAGTTCTCCCATTGCAAGAAAGATCAATCTAGTAGGCCAAACCAAACTGATAATTCGAAGAGACTTGCAAAGATAACCAATCATACATAAAAGAATTCGGAGAAGCTTCAAATATTGTTCATAGATAATCTTGATCGTAAACCCACAATTCATCGGTCTCAACAAACACACCGCAAAAAGAAGATTACATCGAATAGATCTCCACGAGAGAGGGGGAGAACATTGTATTGAGATCCAAAAAGAGAGAAGAAGCCATCTAGCTAATAACTATGGACCCGAAGGTCTGAACTAAACTACTCACACTTCATCGGAGAGGCTATGGTGTTGATGTAGAAGCCCTCCATGATGGATTCCCCTTTCGGCGGAGCTCCGGAACAAGCCCCAAGATGGGATCTCGTGGGTACAGAAGGTTGCGGCGGTGGAACTAGGTTTTTGGCTCCGTCTCTGATCGTTTGGGGGTACGTAGGTATATATAGGAGGAAGGAGTATGTCGGTGGAGCAACAGTGGGCCCATGAGGGTGGAGGGCGCGCCCCCCCTACCTCGTGGCCTCCTCTTTTGTTTCTTGACGTAGGGTCCAAGTCTCCCGGATCATATTCTTCCTAAAAATCACGTTCCCAAAGGTTTCATTCCGTTTGGACTCCGTTTGATATTCCTTCTCTGCGAAACTCTGAAATAGGCAAAAAACAGCAATTCTGGGCTGGGGCTCCGGTTAATTGGTTAGTCCCAAAAATAATATAAAAGTGAATAATAAATCCCAATAATGTCCAAAATAGTAGATAATGTAGCATGGAGCAATAAAAAATTATAGATACGTTGGAGACGTATCAAGCATCCCCAAGCTTAATTCCTGCTCGTCCTCGAGTAGGTAAATGATAAAAATAGAATTTTTGATGCCGAGTGCTACTTGGCATAATTTCAATGTAATTCTTCTTAATTGTGGTATGAATATTCAGATCCGAAAGATTCAAGACAAAAGTTTAATATTGACATAAAAAATAATTATACTTCAAGCATACTAACTAAGCAATTATGTCTTCTCAAAATAACATGGCTAAAGAAAGTTATCCCTACAAAATCATATAGTGTGGCTATGCTCTATCTTCACCACACAAAGTATTTAAATAATGCACAACCCCGATGACAAGCCAAGCAATTTTTTCATACTTTTGGCGTTCTCAAACCTTTTCAATATTCACGCAATACATGAGCGTGAGCCATGGATATAGCACTATATGTGGAATAGAATGGTGGTTGTGGAGAAGACAAAAAGGGAGAAGATAGTCTCACATCAACTAGGCGTATCAACGGGCTATGTAGATGCCCATCAATAGATATCAATGTGAGTGAGTAGGGATTGCCATGCAACGGATGCACTAGAGCTATAAGTATATGATAGCTCAATAAAAGAAACTAAGTGGGTGTGCATCCAACTCGCTTGCTCACAAAGACCTAGGGCATTTTGAGGAAGCCCATCATTGGAATATACAAGCCAAGTTCTATAATGAAAAATTCCCACTAGTATATGAAAGTGACAAAATGAGAGACTCTCTATCATGAAGATCATGGTGCTACTTTGGAGCACAAGTGTGGTAAAAGGATAGTAACATTGTCCCTTCTCTCTTTTTCTCTCATTTTTTTATTTGGGACTTTTCCATTTTCTTTTTATGGCCTCTTTTCTCTTTTTTTCGTCCGGAGTCTCATCCCGACTTGTGGGGGAATCATAGTCTCCATCATCCTTTCCTCACTTGGGACAATGCTCTAAAAATGATGATCATCACACTTTTATTTTCTTACAACTCAACAATTACAACTCGATACTTAGAACAAAGTATGACTTTATATGAATGCCTCCGGCGATGTACCGGGATATGCAATGAATCAAGAATGACATGTATGAAAGAATTATGAACGGTGGCTTTGCCACAAATACAATGTCAACTACATGATCATGCAAAGCAATATGACAATGATGGAGCGCGTCATAATAAATGGAATGGTGGAAAGTTGCATGGCAATATATCCCGGAATGGCTATGGAAATGCCATGATAGGTAGGTATGGTGGCTATTTTGAGGAAGGTTTATGGTGGGTGTATGATACCGGTGAAAAGTGTGCGGTATTAGAGAGGCTAGCAATGGTGGAAGGAAGAAGAGTGCGTATAATCCATGGACTCAACATTAGTCATAAAGAACTCATATACTTATTGCAAAAATCTACAAGTTATCAAAGCAAAGTATTATGCGCATGCTCCTAGGGGGATAGATTGGTAGGAAAATACCATCGCTCATTCCCGACCGCCACTCATAAGGAAGACAATCAATAAATAAATTACGCTCCGACTTCATCACATAACGGTTCACCATACGTGCATGCTACGAGAATCACAAACTTTAACACAAGTATTTCTCAAATTCACAACTACTCAACTAGCATGACTCTAATATCACCATCTTTATATCTCAAAACAATTATCAAGCATCAAACTTCTCATAGTATTGAACACACTCATAAGAATTTTTTAATAATCTTGAATGCCTAGCATATTAGGATTATTTAAGCAAATTACCATGCTATTTAAGACTCACAAAATAATCTAAGTGAAGCATGAGAGATCAATAGTTTCTATAAAACAAATCCACCACCGTGCTCTAAAAGATATAATTGAAGTACTAGAGCAAAACTATATAACTCAAAAGATATAAGCGAAGTACATAGAGTATTCTAACAAATTCCAAATCATGTATGGCTCTCTCAAAAGGTGTGTACAGTAAGGATGATCGTGGCAAACTAAAAAGAAAAGACTCAAATCATACAAGACGCTCCAAGCAAAACACATATCATGTGGTGAATAAAAATATAGCTCCAAGTAAAGTTACCGATGGAAGTAGACGAAAGAGGGGATGCCTTCCGGGGCATCCCCAAGATTTGGCTTTTTGGTATCCTTAGATTATCTTGGGGGTGCCATGGGCATCCCCGGGCTTAGGCTCTTGCCACTCCTTGTTCCATAATCTATCAAAAATCTTTCACCCAAAACTTGAAAACTTCACAACACAAAACTCAATAGAAAATCTCGTGAGCCCCGTTAGCGAAAGAAAACAAAAGACCACTTCAAGGTACTGTAATGAACTCATTCTTTATTTATATTGGTGTTAAACCTATTGTATTCCAACTTCTCTATGGTTTATAAACTATTTTACTAGCCATAGATTCATCAAAATAAGCAAACAACACACGAAAAACAGAATCTGTCAAAAACAGAACAGTCTGTAGTAATATGTAACTAACGCAAACTTATGGATCTCGAAAACATCTGCCAAAATAGGAAGACCTAGGCAATTTTTTTATTGATCAGCAGCAATTGGAATCAGTATTTTATCACGTTCTGGTGATTTTTAACAATTGTTTCCGTGAACAGAAAGTCTCTGGAAATTTCTGCAAGATCAAATAACTATCATCCAAGAAGATCCTATAGGTTTAACTTGGCACAAACACTAATTAAAACATAAAAACACATCAAACCAGAGGCTAGAACAAAAAATTATTCCTAAACATAAGTAAAAAGCAAAAAATAAAAATAAAATTGGGTTGCCTCCCAACAAGCGCTATCGTTTAATGCCCCTAGCTATGCATCCCATTGTTAGAGTTCGGAACAAAATGGAGCCTCCCCGTGCGTTTGGATTTTCAGCCGTTGGATTGGCTGTCCAAACTGATCGAAACCATTGGATGTTCATCTGGAGCGATCCTGGCCGTCGGATGTTGAGATGGAGCAGTCCTGCCCGTCGGATCTAACGAAACACTCCTACAATGAATAATGTGGTGCCACCGTCTGTAAATCCCGTGCCCCACCGAGGGCATTCTCGTCTTTTCACGCGCAGGAGTATAAAAGGCAGCACGCCCGTGTGTGACCCTGGCCGTCGCTCCTCCCGCATCCTCTTCCTCTCCTCCCGCACTCACGCCTCTCCTCTTCCTCCCCGCCATGGCTCCCCACCCTCTTCCTCGCGCCGCCATCTCTGCCTCCTCCCCTCCGGCCACCACCTCTGCCTCCTCCCCCCTCGCCACTCCTCCTCCTCCTGTAGCATCCCATCCCCCTCGCACCCTTCCTGCTCCCCTAACCCTAGAATTGACGAGGAGGCCGAGCTGCCGTCTGTTGCCAGCCCAAGGTCACCGAGGGGCACGGGCACGACTCGCACGGTCGCTGCACCCTGGCGTCGAGCCGCCGTCTGCTGCCGGCCCGAGGTCACCAAGGGGCACGGGCCACGACTCGCCCGGCCGCTGCACCCTAGCGATGCAGGGCCAAAGGCGACGGCCGCGCTTCACCATCACCGAGAGGAGCGGCAGCCGTCCACGTCGCCATTGACACCGTCCTTCAGGTGCACTTCCTGTGTCGGTGCCCGCGGCTGCCCCGTCCCCGAGTATCACCTCATCCCCTCCGTGAGGGAGAGGCGTGGTGGCTTTAAGGAGAGCTCTGCCGCCGTGGTGTCTCTTCCTCCTGTGCCACGGCTGCCCCCCGGACTGTCGTCCACGCGTTCGTGCTCTCTCTCTCTCTCTAATCCTCATAATTTTCTCACTGCTGATTCCGTTTTATGTATGCCCGTAAGGTGTTTGACAAATATCCAAGTAGTCTGCACGGAAGTTCTGTTGAAGTAAGCATCTATTGATCGTGTTGACAAATAGAGGTGAAAATATGTACCTGTTTCATAACCATGGAGTCAGGCTGATGTGTGTGTTAAATTATATGTCAACCGCATTTTAGAATCTTCATAAACGTTTAATATTGACCTTCCAGGGGATGTTATTCTAATCTACGTGAACAGGTTTTACAAGCAAAGATCATTGCTAGTTTAACTTAAAAGAACTTTTGCAGACATTTTTTTGTTTCTCCAAATTATGCTCTTTATTTGTAATGTCTGAACTCCCTCTCTAGATTAATGTTTTTGTCTAGATCTGTGTATATGTGTGCAGACTTGGGCGCAATTTGATGAGAAAGAATTATATTGAAGAGTAATGCATGCTTCCACCCTTTATGGTAGTTGCTTCAGTTTGACCAGATAGCAGGCATGGTGCTTTATTCCACATATTGTTCTCTAGAAAGTTTTCCTTGTGTACAATATATTGAATTTGATGATTATTAGTTTTCCTTCACAGGATGCTTCGGAAGCTTTTGTTCTTTTAAGATCGGGATGACTTTCCAAGTTGTTATATACCATATACGAGCTCTCCGGTAGAGATTACTATGTTTCGCTTCAAAGAATACAAGCAAAGGGAAGGTAACCAACCTTAGTGCAAGCGTTGTGAACATATCTGGTCCTCTTGATTGGACTAGTGGCAGCCCATTATTTTGCACAAACTATTCATCTGCCGTGGATATATATGCATCTGTTTTTGTAACTATAAAATATGGTAAGCGACAAGATACTCTAGCGATGTATATATATTTACTTGCATCGCTGCTAAGAACACCTTTCCATAAAGGAGATCATACGCTCCATACTGACAGCACTTGCAAGTATTTCAGCCATTTAATATGTAAAGTGCAAGGGACTATATACATTCTTGGATTGGCAGGGATCCCCACTTTTGAACCTTTTTCCATTCAAACTTCAGATCTCTAGAGCTTCAGTGTAATTTGGTGAAGAAGAAAAATTTGTCTTACGATGTAATTTTTTTAATATTTGTTTGCAAAAATTCATTTAGTAAAGGAGTAAAGCATTTTTTGCTGTCCTATGACTATGTTAATGATTTTTCTTTGCAGACAATAAAAGGGGTCTCGGCTACAGGGATGAGACCCACATGTTTGGGAACATATTTTTTTCCCTGTAGAATACCTTTTGTTTCAGCTTCATTAGATGCACATATTCACCAGATTACATTTAGCTACTTTTAGATTTTTCTGTGATGCTTTCTTAGGTATGCTTGCTCTTCCCAAATGCGTTGATGGTTTAATGAAATGCTCTTTGCACATAAGTACTTTAACTTGTCGTAATTAGATAGGATGTATGGAAATCAAAATTTGGAATACAAAAGCATTGAAAGAATGTTCAATATCTGTCATCCAAAGTTATGGCTGTAGTACTTTTCAGAATTCTTGACCTGGCTACTTTCTCTTTTCTCTTTACTCCTCACTTTGCTATTACGTCTTACATGGAAAATATAGGGAAATATCTGAAAAATAAGGAAGTAACAAACCTAGGTATGGCTACAAACTGATGTTAGGAAATTGTGTAGATTCTATTCATTGGTCGGTTCAGGTTCTTGCATTTTTATGTTTATAGTACAAAACAACTCAGTGAGCTGCATCCATTGCAAATAACATACCCACTAACCAGATCCTTATATTTTTATTTTCAAGTCATTTGCATTTCCATTATTTATCTTCCTGATGTAAGAACTTTAGTGTTTCAGTTGATTTTTTAATATAAATCACTCTTCAGGTTGCCTTCAAGAAGCTTTATATTGTATATGTTCGTTTTTTCTATTTTAGCAAGCATTGTATGTACTCTTTTTTTTATTTTAGTATTATCTAATAGAGAAAATCTTAGAGGTTAAGTAAGTGAACTCTTCATCTCTTTCCTTGAGATGTGCTTTAGCTTTACAATTTATTATTTTTTGTGATTGGTGGACAAAAGCTTGCACTTGGCGCTTTGTATTCTGCTAACAGTGCAAGACCCATACTAATTTTCTTTTAGAGGTAACACTCTTAGTTTATTCACATCGAGCAGTGCCACTTGACATAGCATTTACATAATTGATAATTTATTATACAATAACGCCTCGTCTTAAAATACATTCTTGAATAGGTTATTCATATTTTTGTTTTTTTGCCCACACTTCCGTTTAGGGAAGCATGATCAATCGTATTTGTTACAGACATCATTTTGAAATGTTTTGTCCTCTCAAGTTTAGTATTATTCGCGAGTCATAGTGTTTCTCTTTGGTTTGTTAACCGTAGTGGTGATGTCAGCCGGTAAGCTTACTCTACCTCTGCTCTATAACACATATTAGGACTATGATTTTAATTTTGGTTTTCTTCTTTCCCTTTCGTCTTGCCATTATGTCATTATGTCAACAGGTCATGCAGTGGGAACTAAATGGTAGTTTGATTTGAATCATGCTTGGTAAAATCAATATGTAGTAAATGTTAGTTTTGAGTTTGTGAACAACCAGATCATTTCTGTGGATGCCTTGCGCATATATAATTAGCTCTCATGTTGATTTAGCTCGTGCATTGGTCTGTATAATTGTTGTAGGTTATTTGTGAGGATAGCCCCAAAACTTTTATTTGCATCTGTACCTTCGTGTTTCCTGTTAAAGGTATCTTCAAGATATGCCATCTGTTTTCACTTATTTCTTTGTTCTTGGCCATTTCTTCGTTTACATGTACTCGCTGAAACCTGTTAGTACATGAATTAATTCATTTGTATTTTTTCCTTTCGCTTGTAGTGGTGCAAGCTATGGCTTGGAGGTAGGTGTTCAGATGACCTGAGATAGCATGTGTCGCTGAGGAGGTGATCCATCGGTCTGAGTTTCAGGAAGAGATGACAACACAAGTGAGCTTGTTTGGTAAGTTCACGCGCAAGAAAATGTGGTTTGTGGTGTTTCCTAGACGCCCTTAAGGTTATCATCATGGTGCCGATGATGATAACACACACACACACACACAAGTGCAATGGTACTTTTTGGTGATCCTATCATGATATTTTGGCCTCTAAAATGTGTAGTTTGGCCATGCCATATTCCTCTTTTCCTAGCGTTTATCACTGGTGACCTGAAACACAAGATTATGTTGTGCAAGATCATACCATGACTTAATAACTTCCTCTTCAGTTATGTCATTCATCCTCATTGGTTCAGTCAATTATAATTGTTTGCACATCTTTCACCTACACCGCATTGCACAAAGATGATTAGGAAGTTTCATATGGTAAATGATTTTCTTATGATATAGCACTCCTGATAGAAGCTTGACTGTTAATACTTTCAGAAAACTGGATCAGGCACAATGTTAAAGGACTATGAATCTGATGGTTCAGTTTCACATGCAATCGACTTTTGTATTATTTTTTCCTACTTATGCACTATATGCTATATGACCTTGGTGTGTGTAGTTACAAAATACAGGATGGTTTGGTCAAAGGTTCAGACCACAGCGACTGCAGGAGCAGGCATCACCTCATGCGCTCTCCCCACCTCTTCTACATGCTGATGGCCGCTTGCCACATCAATGCTGAGGGAGGGGGGCATATGGTTAATGACAATCTACTCCCATTTAATTATCTTTGGTTGCTCAATTATAAATCTCTTACCCTTGGAAGTGGTGTTCTATTGTTCTATTCATGACAATGTACATGATTACAAGTATGTTGGCTAACATGATATATCCTTAAGCAGATATGTGCATCACAACACAAGTAAAATGGATGGCAGGCGTGTCTGCAGAGATATCTATGTAATTTTCTACTATATAGTTTACTGCTATGTCGTGTAAAAACAATGTACATAAGTTATCGAGAACCACCACTATGGCGTATTTTTGGTGTTGTACTGAACCTTGATACTTTGGTATCATGCTACAAATTTATATAAAATGCATCAATGATGTGTAATGAATCCTCATGCTTTGGACCTTTGCGTCCTGTGTAACATATATTTCGTTGGATATGACGAAATAAAGTTGCATTCCTATAATACTATATCATCTTACATACCACGTCTACCAAAAGTCTGAATATGTTTTTGATTTGTATGTAAGACATCTTATGCCTCTTATAAGCGAGAAGCCTGAATTTGTGCTCTCTTTATGCCATATTGTAATAATGAATCCATTCGACCTCTGTCTAAATAGGACTACGTAATTTCTACTTCATATGGATGTTGTTCAACTATATATTTGTTGATGACTTAAATGTTAGCTGGTCCTTGCCGGGTAATCCTTTTGATGCTCTCTTTGATTTTCAATCCATTCTTTGTGTCTGATTGAGCTTACCAATGCTACTACCAAATACTTCCTCCATCCCAAAATTCTTGTCTTAAATTTATATAGTTAAAACGTGACTTGATACGTAAGACAAGAATTTTGGGATGGAGGGAGTACTTATGTACATGGCACCTTTAATAGAGAGCTTACCAATGCTGCTACCAAATACTTATGTACATGGCATCTCTATCTAATAGAGTTTTAACTGTCTAAATTTTCATAAGTCTGGATCAGATGCAATGTTAAACGACTGTAAATGTGATTGATAAACATAACTATATTATGCTATTTTTTATATTTGCAATGCTTCAATGATTGTATTACCGGGTTGGATATGATTATACCCGGCAGTGGTGCTGCCGGGTGCGGCAAGCCGCACTTCCTACCTAGTAAAAGCAAGGATAGATCTAAGTATTGCCATCTTTGGTAGGCAATCCATAAGTGGCTCTCATGATAGATTCATATGGTCATTTTATTTTCTTCCTAAGGAAGTGTTCCATGCCTTTCTTTAATGGAAATTGGAATCTAATATTCCCTTCCTTCATATCAATAATTGCACCAATCGTTCTAAGGAAAGGTCTACCAAGAATAATAGGACATGAAGGATTGCAATCTATATCAAGAACGATAAAATCTACGGGCACATAATTCCTATTTGCAACAATAAGAACATCATTAATTCTTCCCATAGGTTTCTTAATAGTGGAATCCGCAAGGTGCAAGTTTAGAGAGCAATCATCAAAATCAAGGAAATCCAGCAAATCACACAAAGTTTTTGGAATCATGGAAACACTAGCACCCAAATCACATACAACATAGAACTCATGATCCTTAATCTTAATTTTAATAGTTGGTTCCCATTCATCATAAAGTTTTCTAGGAATAGAAACTTCCAACTCAAGTTTTTCTTCATAAGATTGCATCAAGGCATCGACGATATGTTTAGTAAACGCTTTATTTTGACTATAAGCATGAGGAGAATTTAGCACGGATTGCAACAAGGAAATACAATCAATAAAAGAGCAATTTTCATAATTAAACTCCTTGAAATCCAAAATAGTGGGTTTATTAGCATCTAGGGTTTTGATTTCTTCAATCCCACTTTTATCAAATTTAGCATCAAGATCTAAAAACTTCAAATTTTTGGAACGCCTTCTAGGTAAAGGTGGATCATATTCAGTCCCATCATTATCAAGATTCATATTGCAAAACAAAGATTTAATAGGGGACACATCAATAACTTTTAGATCTTCATCTTTATTTTCATAGAAATTTGAAGAACACGCTTTCATAAAGCAATCTTTCTTAGCACGCATCCTAGCGGTTCTTTCTTTGCACTCATCAATGGAAATTCTCATGGCTTTGAGAGACTCATTGATATCATGCTTAGGAGGAATATATCTAAGCTTTAAAGAATCAACATCAAGAGAAATTCTATCAACGTTCCTAGCCAATTCATCAAATTTAAGCAATTTCTCTTCAAGCAAAGCATTGAAATTCTTTGCTAATTCATAAACTGTTTAACACTAGTCTCAAATTCAGAGGGCATCTTATTAAAATTTCCATAAGAATTGTTGTAGGAATTACCATGATTATTAGAGGAATTGCTAGGATAAGGCCTAGGATTAAAGTTTCCTCTGTACGCGTTGTTACCAAAATTAATCCTACCAACAAAATTTACATTCATAGATTCATTATTATTCTCAATCAAAGTAGACAAAGGCATATCATTAGGATCGGAAGAAATACTTTTACTAGCAAATAATTTCATAAGTTCATCCATCTTTCCACTCAAAACATTAATTTCTTCTATCGCATGCACTTTTTTATTAGTAGATCTTTCAGTGTGCCATTGAGAATAATTAACCATAATATTATCTAGGAGTTTATTAGCTTCTCCTAAAGTGATTTCCATAAAAGTGCCTCCTGCGGCCGAATCTAAAAGATTTCAATCCAGCATAATTTTTTTGTATAATCATCCACAAATTCAAACCATGAGTAGGGCAATTAAGTATCATTAATTTCATCCTCTACCAAGCTTGTGCAACATGTTCATGATCAAGTTGCTTAAAATTCATAATATCGTTTCTAAGAGAGATGATCTTAGCGGGAGGAAAAATACTTAGAGATAAAATCATCTTTGCACTTGTTCCAAGAATCAATACTATTTTTAGGCAAAGACGAGAACCAAGCTTTAGCACGATCTCTAAGCAAAAAAGGAAATAGCTTCAATTTAACAATATCATTATCAACATCTTTCTTCTTTTGCATATCACAATAATCAACGAAGCTATTTAGATGAGTAGCGGCATCTTCACTAGGAAGGCCGGCGAATTGATCTATCATGACAAGATTCAACAAAGCAACATTGATTTCACAAGATTCAGTATTGGTAAGAGGAGCAACTGGAGTGCTAAGGAAATCATTATTGTCACATAATTTGGTAATATCTTGAGCCATCGTGACAAACAAGCAATCCAACACACGAGCAAACAAAAAGCAAGCAAAAAAGAGGCAAACAAAAAAGAAAGGGCGAATAAAACGGCAAGGGTGAAGTGGGGGAGAGGAAAACGAGAGGCAAATGGCAAATAATGTAATGCGGGAGATAAGGGTTTGTGATGGGTACTTGGTATGTTGACTTTTCAGAGACCTCCCCGGCAACGGCGCCAGAAATCCTTCTTGCTACCTCTTGAGCACTTTGTTGGTTTTTCCTTGAAGAGGAAAGGGTGATGCAGCAAAGTAGCGTAAGTATTTCCCTCAGTTTTTGAGAATCAAGGTATCAATCCAGTAGGAGGCTAGGCACGAGTCCCTCGCACCTACACAAAACAAATAACTCCTTGCAACCAACGCGATAAGGGGTTGTCAATCCCTTCACGGTCACTTACGAGAGTGAGATCTGATAGATATGATAGGATAATATTTTTGGTATTTTTATGATAAAGATGCAAGATAAAATAAAAGCAAAGTAAAAAAGCAAAGGAAATAACTAAGTGTTGGAAGATTAATATGATAAAGATAGACCCGGGAGCCATAGGTTTCACTAGTGGCTTCTCTCAAGAGCATACGTATTTTACGGTGGGTGAACGAATTACTGTTGAGCAATTGACAAAATTGAGCATAGTTATGAGAATATCTAGGTATGATCATGCATATAGGCATCACGTCCGAGACAAGTAGACCGACTCCTGCCTGCATCTACTACTATTACTCCACTCATCGACCGCTATGCAGCATGCATCTAGAGTATTAAGTTCATGAAAACAGAGTAACGCTTTAAGCAAGATGACATGCTGTAGAGGGATAAATTCAGGCATTATGATAAAAAACCCATCTTGTTATCCTCGATGGCAACAATACAATACGTGCCTTGCAACCCCTACTGTCACTAGGAAAGGACACCGCAAGATTGAACCCAAAGCTAAGCACTTCTCCCATTGCAAGAAAGATCAATCTAGTAGGCCAAACCAAACTGATAATTCGAAGAGACTTGAAAAGATAACCAATCATACATAAAAGAATTCAGAGAAGATTCAAATATTGTTCATAGATAATCTTGATCATAAACCCACAATTCATCAATCTCAACAAACACACCGCAAAAATAAGATTACATCAAATAGATCTCCACGAGAGAGGGGGAGAACATTGTATTGAGATCCAAAAAGAGAGAAGAAGCCATCTAGCTAATAACTATGGACCCGAAGGTCTGAACTAAACTACTCACACTTCATCGGAGAGGCTATGGTGTTGATGTAGAAACCCTCCGTGATGGATTCCCCTTCCGGCGGAGCTCCGGAACAGGCCCCAAGATGGGATCTCGTGGGTACAGAAGGTTGCGGCGGTGGAATTAGGTTTTTGGCTCCGTCTCTGATCTTTTGGGGGCCCACGAGGGTGGAGGGCGCGCCCCCTACCTCATGGCCTCCTCTTTTGTTTCTTGACGTAGGGTCCAAGTCTCCCGGATCATATTCTTCCTAAAAATCACATTCCCGAAGGTTTCATTTCGTTTGGACTCCGTTTGATATTCCTTTTCTGTGAAACTCTGAAATAGGCAAAAAACAATAATTTGGGCTGGGCCTCCGGTTAATAGGTTAGTCCCAAAAATAATATAAAAGTGAATAATAAATCCCAATAATGTCCAAAACAGTAGATAATATAACATGGAGCAATCAAAATTATAGATACGTTGGAGACGTATCACCTGTCAGCAGGGGAACTTTTTTTTCGCGAAATACAGAAGCCCTTCCCACATACAGTCCACATACAGTGCGTAATAAGTAGGAACTTTCCTTGCGTGCGACCATGGACCTCGTGGGTACTAGCCGTGAGGCTCTCCACGTACAGTCCTCTTCCGATGACTCTCGTATGTTGACCACGCCGCGTTGAGCGCACCGAGGCAGTGGACGACGGCGAGGCCCAGACTGGAATGACCCGGAGATGGGGAAGACGCGGCAGTGGAGTCGCAGGCGGAGAGGAGTGGGAAACTTGACTGGTTCGGGTGCGGGGTGGGGTTACACTCGGCAGAGAATAACAGGAGGTGCGGAGTGGAGGGATGGCCTGGCCGTCGGCAGGGTAGCGTTTCGCTGAGGAGCGCCAAACAATGCCGCTGGACGCCGAAGGCTGCAGCAGGCGGTCCCGACAGCGTTGGGGGAAGAAGACGAGAGATTGAAGAAGAATGCCGACCGTTGGATGTAAATCCAACGCCTTCTTAGGCTTCGACCTACTGGCCCACATGTAAGCCAGTCCATTTGTTTTTTAGTCCATTTGGTGGGCTGGGTGAAACATAGCATCTATGCAGCCCGTTTATATATATGGTAGAATTTAAAGCCCATTTGCATTTTTCTCGAAATCCACGGACTTGCTGGGCTAGGTGAAAATATCATGTTGGGCTAGACGGAGAAATGTTATAAAAACATAAACACATGATTGCATGTCAATTACTGCATTGGTCAGTAAAATCTTTGCAACCTTATGTACGCAATCACTAGGAGTTAACTTGCCAAGTTATATATAAACAATTAATATTATTATTATTTGTATGAACTTTCAACTTATGAAATAAAATATCATTTAAATTTGATGAGTTAATAGTACGTGGGGTATTATTATTATTTAGGCTAGACGTGGGACAATTGAGCTGGTTCTAGGGAAAAGTACTGGGAGATAACTCAGTTTACATCAAAAAAGAAAGTGGGGGAAAATTCAGATAAAGGATTAATGAAAACGAAAAATAGAACTGAGTTGTGCGTCGTCTTGAAAAAACAAACATAACTTGGGCTGCTGATGTTATAGACAAGCTAGGTTGGGAGGCCCAGAGGCCGCTTGATACCAGCTAGATACAAAAAATGTTGAAACATGTCGTGGGCTGCCCATGTTAAACAACAAAACCTAGGCCATGGACCTGGTGGGCCCGGGACGGTCAGCCTCTCAACGAACAGTTGTCTCCCAATTCCTCTTGTTTTGCTAACCAAGTTGGGAACAACACACGGCGGCACCGTGGCTAGAGCACCAAGGCGGAGGACGACGTCGAGACCTCGGACCAAACGAACCGAAGCGGGGGAAGACGCAGGCGGAGGGGAGTACGAGGGTTGACTTGTTCGGGTGCAGGGTGGGCCGGTGGAGCTGCCGCCGCCGGACAATGTGTGGTAGTAGAGGGATGGCCTGGCCAACGCCATAGGCTATGATGGCCAGCCGCTGTATAGGAAGAGGACGAAAGATTGAACAAAATAAAGAAATACAAATGGATAGGTGGTTGGTCCCATATGTCTGTGTACGAGACCTGCTGTGTCCACCTGAGGAGGGGAATATGTTGGGAGGAAGTAGATTCAAAGCACGGCAGCCGAGTGAACTAGTTTTTTTAACGGACAAGTGAACTAGTTACATACATAAGCAAATAGCCACTAAAAAAGTAAACATCTTAATGGGTTCTTAAAAGAAATATTTCAGACAAAACAGATAATTACGACACATAGGCTAATGCATGAAACACTCGGATGATAAAGGTGCTTATAAACAGATAAAGTACAACATCTAGACCTTCCTGGCAGGCTTAATCATGACGCCGCGGCTGTCCGTGTACTCGTCGGTTACGGGAAGCAGACACGCCCTCATGTCCAAGATCTGCCTGTACATGTCGTAGCATGCGTATGCGTCCTTGGCCGCATAGGTTATGTAGGCTAGATTCAGAGGTACCTCCCACGTGTTCAGGTCCTTGGTATCGTTATCTTCTTTCATGTTGGCGTATCAGGGGTCGATGATGGTCTCGGCAAGGTCAACCACAGAGTCCTTCTCCTGCCCATTGCTGATGATCTTGTATTGCTTCTGGATGTTGATAAGCTTGTTGCACCAGATGGCCCAATCGTTGCGTTCTTCCTTCTCTCCACCGTAGCGAAGGTGCAGTCGGCGCTGCCAATGAAACGGGCGAATGCTCCAGAACCTCTGATGGACCTACAGAAGTGGTAGATGAGAACCTCGTCCCGCACACATACAGGGGACGGTGATCCGCTGGTCCTGTCGGGAGACGAATGGATGGGCACAAGGTCTAGTCCTGCAACCTTGTGCTTTCGCCCCGTAGGTATCGCTGCTTGAACTTCGGCGAGGCAGAGCTTCACCGAGTCCGGATCGTTGGTGTACATCACATTCAACTTGGTGCAGCCATAGGACTGAATGGCGAACTCAAAGGGGAACTCCTTGCTGAAGTCCATATCCAGCAGGCTCACCCCTCGGATCGCCATTGGAGTCTCTTCAAGTGAACGAGTGTGTAGGCGGCGGCATCAGTTTGTTTTTCAGCTCTTGGGGAACTGGATTCAACAGTAAACTGAGTGTGTACATGCAACAACATTTACTACCCCTCCCTCGTCCGCTGCACGCCCGGCAGAAGATGCACCCTCAGCGCATTCAAACGCCTCCATTAAGAAACCTACTCCGGCCATACGTTGGTTCACGAGCGGGTCTGTATTGGTACTGTAATAACAGGAGTTAGTGGTCACTTTACTTAAATTTAATGATCTTTAATATAAATTTATACTTAAAACAAGCAATGCATTGGCTCGTTCTATCAGTGCCACTGGATCAACATGCACAACAATTAGAATTATTATTCTAGGACGCACACGATCAGCACATTTGTCGCACTTTCACAAAGATAATACTACCAAGTTTGAACTGTTTGTTATGGTTGTTGTCCTCTGCATCATCATCCCGTATTTCCCAGCTTGCAAGATTCATAACCAACAAATAAGATCCAAATAATAAGTACAACAAAGATGCCTACACATCTCATTGATTCCCGACTTGCAAGATTCGTAACCAACAAATAAGATCCAAATAATAAGTACAACAAAGATGCCTACACATCTCATTGATTCCTAGCTTGCAAGATTCAGAACCAACAAATAAGATTCAAATAATAAGTACAACAAAGATGCCTACACATCTCATTGATTCCCAGCTTGCAAGATTCAGAACCAACCCATTAGAGCCTTTTGATAAAGTGAACATCGGGATTAAATCCATCTTGGCTAGCCATGTCATACAATCGAAGAACTTGGCGAATGCTCTTGACCGTCACAACATCTGTAGTTGAGTATTCCTGTTTGCACAACACAAACAAGAAGAGCATTATTTCACTTTAATAGTGGCCTCCTTGAACTCAACCTGCAGCTCCACTCAGATGAGGCCTGCCTGGAGTTCCATGATTCACTCATGCGCCTTTTTCTGCAGTTCACCTGAAATGAAGCAAAGATTGCATCATTCAGCTAGCAAGAAGTACTTGCTCTAGTGAGCTGGCAGGTTCTTCTTTAGTAGTTGCACTAAAATTGAGGAACATTAAGGTTGGCTGTCCAGCTCATGTAAGGTGCAACTATAATTTTCTTATTCTTTTGTGCAGTTCCACTAAAATAAAGTGCCACTGTGGTGACAGTGATGGCTCATCTTGCAAAGGCTAATAAAATATTGCACGAGATTACCAGCAGAACTTGACGAAGATTTTGGAAACTCCAATCACCATTTTGTGCAGTTCCACCAAAATTGAGAGATGTTGCCCACATGACATTTTAGTTGAACTGCACAAGACACTCATTCCAAAAAAAGTGTTTTGTGCAGTTCACCAAAAGGTCACAATAGCAACAAGGTGAAATGGATATCCCTATCTGCACAAAAAGATTTTAAGTAAACAGTTGCTGGTCAATAAGAATATACGAAACATATACGAAATGAAAAGAAGAATCTTAATTATGTTCATGGCAATCACGCAAGGACAATAGAAATTTTAAAACGTCAGCAATGCTTCTTGTTACCAGAAGCATTATGATCAACAATGAGATTCCTCAAATATGGGATTACTTTAATGGTGGCATTGCTTGTTTACTAGATACAGTAAATCAACAGCAGCTAAAGAGTTGGTTTAAGGGCATGGGACCATGGGGACACCAGGACACTCAGCAGCATAAAGGAGCAACTTACTTATCATACTGGGGAAAACAGCAGGAGTGCCATTTGTAACACAGTTTAATTGCATCTTATCACTGGAGGCATTAGATTAACAATAACACTGGTTAGACATGTCCCTAAGGTAACCGTGTGATCGCTTCATTTTACATGCGCCCTTACATTAACAACAGCAAAAGGTTGGTATAAGGACATGCGACAGTGAACGCATCAGCACAATGTACCTACAAGGAGGCATAAAGTGGTGATGCCAAGTTTGTTCATGCTATGTGAGGGCAGCAAATCTAGTCCTGGAGACCTTTTACTATGTGAGGGCAACAAACCTAATCCTGGAGACCTTGTACTATGTGAGGGCAGCAAATCTAATCCTGGAGACTTTTTACTATGTGAGGGCAACAAATCTAATCCTGGAGACCTTTTACTATGTGAGGGCAGCAAATCTAATCCTGAGACCTTTTACTATGTGAGGGCAGCAATTCTAATCCTGGAGACCTTTTACTATGTGAGGGCAACAAATCTAATCCTGGACATACTCTATTGACTTGTCCACCAGCCGCCACTTTCTATCCTTTTTTCAACCAATAATAGATATGTTCGAATCCGGTTTGTCTTGTGTTTTCCCATTATTTCCCTTTTCAACCAAGAGACCGGTTGGGTATCCGGTCTCTACTACTTTCACCATATTATTTCCTCTTTGAATCAAGTCCTAGATTCATGCGACAACTTTCCTCCTTTCTTTGTTGTTTGAACAAAGCCCTAGATTCGAATGCATGAAGTAGCTTTACCTCTAATAATATTAAAAATTTAGGTGGCTTTGGAAGAGCTGATGGGAGTAGAAAAAGATGCACATGCAGACACATGGGGAGCTGGGGCAGTAGAGCAATGCCTCTTTCGAAGAACTTATACCTGAGGGTCGTCGGGATGTCGGCTGCGGCAGGTTGGATCTACGGACAATACGGCAAGGAGGAAGAAGGGTCGGAGGACCTCCCGAGCCGGCGCTGTGTCGGAGAGAACGGCACGGGCAGAGGATCGGGCCCCTCCGGCAGCTGTGGGTTTCCTCCTCGCCGGTGATGACCGCGTGAACGATGCCCTAGTCCTCTACACACACCAGCCAAAGGGATCCGGCCGGATCTGTGACCAGCAGTGAGCAGGGAGAAAATGTCGCTACCGCTGTCTTATTTATATCTGGAGAGGATGAGAGAATGAAGAGAGCAACCCTAGTAAAGCAAGCGCTCAGGCCCCTGCGTACATATATAGTGGAGTGATTATATTTTTCTCTCCACAACAAGCGTTTCAATTTGTGTACGTGGCATTAAAGAAAAGAAACTCTCTATTTAAGGTGACTACCTGTACGACTCCTACTTACTACTACTAGTAGTAGTATTGTTCACTTGTGCTCCCCGGCCCTCCATTCATTGAACAACCCCACGGGTGAATAAACATACAGTACTAGTATTTATATAGAATGAACAAGCTCGAACTATTTTCGCGTAGTTAAAAGTTGAGGGCGGGGCTTTTCCCGGGCAGTACGCGCGGCAGTTTTCGCGTAGGCGGTTTGACAAAGAGGCAAGGAGGGTGAGGGAGTAGCGGATTCAACTTACTTACTGCTGGAAAGGTCGGGCTGTCCGATTTGACGGCGTGTTACTGTTTGGATCCATGTGTTAGAGTTAGTTTGGGTTAGTTTGAACTCAACTAACCCAAAAATATCCAAACAGGAGGGTTAGTTTGGGTTACTGTTTGGATCCATGTGTTAGAGTTAGTTTGGGTTAGTTTGAACTCAACTAACCCAAAAAATCTAACCCACCCAAGAGGTGCTTATTTGGGTTAGTTCTTCTCGGGACACTAAAAAACAGATTTTTCTCTCGCTCTCCCCGCAGCAGATCCCTCCCCACTTCCTCGAAGCTTCTCGTCCTCTCCCTCCCTCCCTCTCGCACCGCCCATGAAGGCACCTCGCCGTATCCGCGCTCCATCTAACCCTATCATCCAAACACCTCTTTCGCTAGAGTTACTTCAGGGTTAGTTCAGGATTAGAATCTAACTCTAACCTTTAACTGAGTTAGAGTATCCAAACAGGGCCAGGCGGTACGACCGGGGTGATGCCCCCCTTCCGTTCCGCACTCTAATCTGGTGCATGACACGTATTACGTCGACCCGGATGCTGCTGGCTGTCCCACATGTCGGCAAAGTAGTACGTAGTAGTAAGAAGAAGCAAAGCATCATGCGGTATAAGTCTTTCTAGAGATTTCAACAAGTGACTAGACTACACCGCGTGCAGTATCTCAAATCTCCCTTCTGGTTTATAGGGCTCAAATCTCAAATCTCATCAACCAAGGCATTTTGCGATTGGAGGAATGTATCTCGTACTTTTATAAAACTACCCTAATTAAACTCTTGCATTAATTATGTAGTTCTCTCGTTTTCCTCTCCGCCTTGGTCGCGGTGCACAATATTGACCACTCCTATATGACTAGCCGTTCTATCTACATGCGGGACATCAAAGCATCCGGGCCCGCGTGCCATCCACCAAATCACAGCGAGGTGCTACTGTCGAAACTCACCGGTCACCCCGGTGTGGCCGTCATGACCCGTCATATCACAAAACCCACACCTTTACCAGCAGCGGTAAAGTGGCCTCGAAGTTGGATGGGACGAAGCAACCATCATTTCACTGGAACGCCCGTTGAAGCCCTTTCTCCCCTTTCTTGAAGAAAACCTCACTCCAGGCTACTCACTTCTGCCATTTTTCTTCTATACCGACGAAGGAAAGGTGGGCGAATCAGTGATGCTACTATATTTTCATTCCAAGAATCTTCTTTTTGCGAAGCACCGACCGAATCTCAAGGACTATTCTTTTTCCATTTTCATTGCGATTGTGGTTTCCTTTCGATTGCTTTTTGTTTGTCAGTTCATTGATGGATCCTGGAGCACTAGGCAAAGAGTTACCGGCGGACAACCCACTGGATACAACGATCTCCAGGAAGCGAGCTCCGACCAACGAGTTGACCATGTTGGCGGGCCAACCCATGGAGACGAAGAACTCCAAGAAACAAGCACTGGCCAAAGAGTTGACGACGCCATGATTTAACTCCTTAAAGAAACTTGGAAGAACAGCAAGGGCCCCACTGCGTTTACCCTGTAAACTCTGATGGCCACCTATGCAAGGCTCAAGGCCGAGTTTGAGGAGATAGTCGCCGTTGAGAAGCAGTATTCCCCTGGCAAGGTGATGGCCCCCATCGAGGACGAGGAGATGGCCCCCGGAGGGATGGGATCCCCCGGTGAGCTGCACAAGGTAACGAATAATGGCTTATTACCGTAAGTTGTGGTTTTTGATTATTTGCAATGTGCTTGCTAATACGTTAGGGTTGTGCAGGTGCCGGTAGACGTCCTTGATGATTCCAATGTCGCGGCCTGTCCTGTGGACAACGCCCCAGAGATCGTTTTCGATGTCACGGTCCGTCCTGTTGGCATCGCCCCGGAGATCGATTCCGATGCCGCTGTCCATCCTGTGGACATCGCCCTAGAGATCGATTCCGATGTCGTGGTCAGTCCTGTGGACATCACCCTAGAGATCGATTCCCACGCCGCTGTCCGTGTTGTGGTCATTTCCCGAGAGATTGATGACAAGAAATAGTTGGTCGCACTAATCCTTCAGGGTAGTTTGCATTACCCTGTGTTTAATTACCAAAACGATGAGTGTTATCAAACCATCTTAGGGCTAGTGCACTGTCTTGTGTGGGCGGTACTTGCTACTTTTGTTTGATAGTGAATCATGCGAACCCTCTCCGAGTTATGGAAACAGATGTATCCTCACCAGCTTTTGATGTAATATATGGCATTCTTAGATGTAAGTTTGAACTGTTTATCATACCAGTAGGGCTTATTTGATGATTCTTGGTGTTAGTAGGATAGCTACTTTGCAAGCTATAGTACTTGCAAAACACTCATCGAAGAGAAATGTTGGGGCTGATGAGCTCGTGGTAAGCATATACTGATCCGTCGTCGATCGGCCAATAGCCCAAGCTCCTAAAATTGTAGGCTTAGCGATTAATCAGACAATAGTCGACACAGATACATTCAGGCTTCATTTGGTTCAATAGGGTAGGAAAAGTACAGAGACGTACAACACAAAATCATAGCAGTACAAAGACATCCCTCCGTTCCAAAATAGATGAGTCAACTTTGTAGTACTAACTTTGAAATGGAGGGAGTACAAATCCTAGGTGGGCTAGTTTGGCCTAGTGGGTTTTAGTGATATGACGTGGTACAGTGTCGTCCAGTCTTCGCGTGTGGTAGCAGTACTGCGGGTAGAGTAAGTTTTCATGAAGAAGAAGAATTCAACGAAGTCATGATGGTTCCTTCGTCCGACTAACTTTGTGCATGGCAGGTGGACCAGGATAATTTTGTGCATGGCAGGTGGACCAGGATGGTCGACGTCCCACATGTCAGTGAATGAAAGTATTCTTTCCGATTTAATGGATGAGCAACGAGTATTCATTGTTTATTTTTGATGAAACCTATTGTCTCCAATGTTACGACGGAGGAGTGTGAAACACGGCAGCCCAGTGAACTTGGCATGTGCACCACTCCCTCCTTCCTCATGTAATACTACCATAGTGTTGACTATAAGGTTAAAACTTTTTCTCACTCTCTCTATCTATTTCCTCTCAAATGTTTTTTACCTTTCTTTTTTTAGACACAATTGTTTTTATGCCTCTTTTTTTAGAATTAGTTTTTTATACCTAGGAGCACGTGTAGAGACGGGCTCCTGCAGATCCCACTCCTTGACTTTGTCAATGCCTCTCTCTCCTCCGCATAAGCGGGCTTGTCGAGAAGACAAGAGATGATCTCTTAGGACAATATGTTTCACCATGTTTTTAGGAATAACTAGTTATTGAAGATAAGGCTAAGAGATGACCCATTGTACGCATGTTTCTTTGTCATCACTAAATTACAGGCAAGACTTATGATTAGACTATCTTATCAACCATTGTCCATGCCCTTTATAGCCCAGAATTTTGCTGGTACTACTTGCTATGAATGCGGGCAGCTAACCTCTGAGGGGGGAGCACGCGCGGGGAGGTGGTGGGGTGGGGGAGGGGCTCTGGTGGGCCAGGGCGGTAAGAAGCGGGCTTGGAAGCGGTGCGAACTCCCGCATGGCCCACCTCACATTATCACCACATATTTCTTGGAGTCCGTGCACGCCGGGCGGGCGATCTCTTCTCCTCCCCATCTCTCTCCTCTCGGCCGACGCCTTGTGGCGATTAGATTTCGGCTATCGACGGTTTATTCAATTGCAGTCCCACATGTCAGTGAAAAGGCAAGACAACGCGTGTCCCCTCTGGTGAGCGGGTGCGAGCCGGACTGTCGGGGGTGCGACGTGAACGCGACGCGTACGAGTTGTAAGTGTGCCGCCTTTTCCTTTTGAACTTGCAAAGCGTAACATTTTCGTGCGATCGATTGATAGAAATCCAGAACAAAATGACGAGGGTGGTGCTTTCCCGCGCGTTAGACGGGCTAGTTTGAGTGATATGACGTGCTACAGTGCCGTCCACTTGCTCCATTTTTATGTAAGCAAGAGTCTACACCCTTACATGGGAGGAGTGCGAAACACGGCGGATCTGATTTTGATCGAGGGATAACTGTTCCTTGTGAAATAATGGAGCACTGTTAGCGATTATAGCATGATAGTTAGGGCATCTCCGGTGGCTGGCCCTCAAATTTACACCGGCATCTGTCCGAGGATACTGATGGATGCCATCCAATGCTGCCCGCATACCTTTCGACAACTATATGAACTAACCGGACGAAATTCATGCAAACAAAGGAAATTTCAAATTGACCGGATGAAATTCATTACATTTCGAGAACTTTTCCTATAAACTGGATGAAATTCATTACATATTTCGCACAAACCGCATTTAAAATTCCATCAGAAACCAAATCTAAACGATCGCTGGCCCCGACCACCATGTCCGGCCATGAACCCGAGAAAGCCGGCCATTGCCTTTGCCTCCTCCTTATCCGCCTCGATAACCTCCTCCTCCGGAGCACAAGGTTATGAAGATTTCCGCCTCCACGTTACCGTCAAGCGGCTAATCGGCCGCCGATTTTTATCCCACCAAGATTGGCATCGAGTAAGTGGAGGAGCGGTGGCCTTCCTGGGACCAGAGCGGTGGCGACCTACCGTGTACTACTCTTCCTCGCTGCCGGTTGCGCCCGCGCACGCAGGCGGGCTTCGTGGCCGTGGCGGTGGAGGGCGGCCGGGGGGGGGGGGAGCCGTCGATTTCCTTCGTCTGCTCATGCGAGAGTACGTCCAAGAGAGCTTTGGAGCATGCCCGGAGCGGAGCCACCAATGTCCTTCGTCTGCTCCTGCGACAGTACGTCCAAGAGAGCTTGGAGTGCCCGGAGGCCATGGTTGGAGTGGTGCCAACAGAAGGAAGGGACCGGAGGAGAATGAGTGTGGGTCTTTGGCTATGGCTGGGAGCTGGGGCTCAAGTTAATATAGCGGGCGAATGGCAATGAGCCGCGGTAGACGGATGGACGGCTGGCACCGGAGTAGGTTCGTCGGCACCCGTCGTGTCATTAACGCGGAGAAGTTGCTTGCACCGGGATGCCGCGCGGTCAGCGCTCTCTCGGCCGTCGCGCTGCTGCAATGCCGGCGCCAGTGAGAGGTCGCGTCGGGCGTGAATGCGGACGCTGCTTCAGTGACTTAACCGCAGGTGCGTTGTCTCACTGACATGTGGGCCCAATGGGCAGCAGGCCCGTATGTCAGTGACACACCAACTGCACCTGCAATTAAGGCCGGTGAATGCGGCATTGACATTCTAGAGAGACGGTGATCGTTTCAGGCGGGAAGCGCGTGCTAGCGATGGAAGGGTTTTCGGTAGGCCAGGGCGGTCAGATGCTGGCGTGGTGATGAAATATGAACTCATGGATGACGAGCCTTTGAAGCGTATGCGGCACGTATTGACAACCAGGCGTCCATGCAACCGCTCTTTCGCCAGCTAGCATTCGACGACCACCATTAGACACCACACAACCATACATAACTTACGAATAATGGACGAATCGATCAGACACACGCTCGTGTGCAGTGGCACTATGATCGGTTGCTCACGATAGTACATGGAGTACACCGCACCATAGTACCCTCTCTAGCTAGGCTGTTTTATAGATTGTCGTTGTGATGGCCGATATACATGAGCAAGGCACCGAGTCATGAGTATGACTGTTGGTGTTGAGCCAGGTGAATACATGCTCGGTGTTCGCGGAGGCCTCCGGCAAACGTCTAAACAGTAATGTCACATACGCATAATTTTGGTTTTTATTTCTTTCTGACCGGCTGTGTAGGCCCGGATAGATAGATAGATAAAGAACACGAGCTGATGAGGCGCATGCGCATTGTTTGACTGGTCAACCAGACAAATACGGAGCTATACGCTGAGCCAAAGTGACCGTGATAATCACCATATCTCTTATACAATGATCAAAGTGAGCTATCAAGACAATTTCAATGACCGCCAATGCATTTTACTCGGTAATAAATGACCAGGATTGAAGGGAATCCAAATTTCCTTCGTCTTTTGTCCTTGAGCTCTTGACAAACCAATGCACTATACGGTTGTCCGGCCACTCCACCCCAGAGCTGTCACCAAGCGTCGTTCATGCCACCACGCCGCACACTAACCGGTAAGGAAGCGATGGCATCCCGCGGTGCCGAGTTCCTCGCCGCCCACGACCGCACAAAGAATGGTAGGCAAGCAGTGGCATCCCGCCGTCCGAGTTCATCGCCGCTCGCGACCTCACACCTATGTGGGCAGAATTTGAAGTTGCCAAGGCCGAATGGGCGGTAGAGCAAGAGGCGGCCAATGCCGCATAGAGGGAGCGGAAAAGTCAGAAAGCACTCAAGAAAAGAGAGGCCCGCCGCGGCAAGAAAAAAGAGGACGCACGTGCTACTGCGGAGAGGTCAGCGGAGATCCAAGCATGGTGGGGTGTCGCCGACAAAGCCGGGAAGGAGAACGACATCGTCTGGCCAGCATGTGAGAAGTAGTAGTACTAGTAGTTAGTGTGTGTGTCTGTGTCGCCCGTACGTTTGTTTAATTAATTAAGAGCATGTAACAGTACTACTAGTTACTACTGTAGTTTTTAGAGCAAATTACCAGTACATTAGCCTAGACTCAATGGAAAAATTCCTATCCTATGCATTAAATGGCATCTCTTTCTCTATAGGAATTGAGATGCATGTCATCTCACTTCCTATGATTTTCATATTCCTATAAAATTCATATCCTATGAACCAAAGGAGGCCTCTGCTGGAGGAACTACTGTAGCTAGCAGTACTGCCGGTACAATAGTTTTCTTCAAGAAGCGGAATTCAATGAAGTCATTATGGTTCCTTCGTCCGAGCAACTTCACAGTGGGTAAGATTGGGCTTGTGATTTGATGGCTCATTAGTAATTACTGCGGCGCGACGACCGGGGTGACTCTTCCTTGGAGTTCTGCGGGCATGGCAAGTGGACCAGGATGGTCGACGTCCCACATGTTGGCGAGCGGAAGTATTCTTTCCGATATCGAGGAGCAAGGAAACCGCGTGGTATAGTATCACTGGTGATTTATATTTATTTTTTATTTCTAATGAATGCTAGCGTTTCAACTCTTACGACGAAAGAGTGCCAAACACACGGCATGTGCTGGATGTCGCACACGTCAGCGAAAGGAGTCACTATAAAAAAAAGACACATCCTTGACATTTTGGGCCGAACGAATTTTTTCTGTCATACATATGACACTTCTATGATGATAATTGTGACAAAACCCAGTATCATCATAGATGTGGTGGGCTCCTACTTCTATGACAAAAAATCATGACAGAAAATGGGCTTTTCGTCCTGGGCGGGCTAGAGACGCAGCTGCATGACATTCTTTGGGCCGTCCATGACGGAAAAAACCGTGGTAGAAGCGAGGGGGAGGAAAATTTCGGGGGCGGAGGAAAATTGCCGATTACGGTGGGAGGTCGGGGGCGGAGCGATGCGCGTTTCTCTCGTACGTACGCGCGTGTGTGCGAGGCGTTGGCTCTAACTGAAGCCGAGCGAGGCGTTGGGTTCTAACTGAACCCGAGCGACAGACCGCAGTTACGCTACATCGAAGCCGAGCGATCGATCGATGGCTGTTAATCGAACCCGATCAAGCGATTCGCCGCTCTGCTGCTAACTGAAGCCGATCGATGCTGCCTCTGGGATGAACAGTGAGCGTTGCAGGGGGGGTGGATGAACATTGAGCGGTGGCGTTGCCTCTGGATGAACAGGACCACGTGGTGTGGTGGAGGGATGGATGAACAGTAGACGGTGGAGGGGTGCTCGTGGAGGGGTGGTTGAACAGGACCCCGTGGTGTGGAGGGCTGGATGAACGATGAAGCGGTGGAGGGTGGTTGAGCGATGGCTGGTGGAGTAGCGCGGTGGAGGCTGGATGAACAGGAGCTCGTGGAGGCTGGAGGAGGTCGACGGTAGCCCGTGGAGGCTGGAGGAGGTCGACGGTGGAGATGAACAGCTTCCGTGGAGTCCGTTTTGCGATGCATACACCCCTCCCGATGAACAGGACCTCCGTTTCGACGTAGCGCTCCAACACAAGTCCGTTTCGTCCGTTTTGCGGTACACCACACCCCTCCCGATCAACAGGACCCCCGTTTCGACCGTAGGAGGTCCAATTCGTCCGTTTTGTGGTACGCCACACCCCTCCCGATCAACATGACCCCCGTTTCGACTGTAGGAGGTCCGTTTCCTCCGTTTTGTGGTACGCCACACCCCTCCCGATCAACAGGACCCCGTTCCGAACGTAGGAGGTCCGTTTCCTCCATTGTGCGGTACGCCAGGACTTGTTTCCATCGCCTGTTCCGTCCAAGCCCTCCCGATGAACATGACCACGCATTCCGTTCCGACCCAGCCGGTTCGCTCCCACGCGTTCTGTTGCCTCCCGATGAACACGACACATTCCGTTGCCTCCCCATGAACACGACGCATTCCGTTGCCTCCCCATGAACACGACGCACTCCGTTGCCTCCCCATGAACATGACGACGACGTTGTTTCTCTGTTCCGACCCAGGCATTTACACGAGCCCTGGCCGTACGTATGCGCGAGTAGGCGTTCGATACCCCGCCCGTATGTACACATACGTGGCCGTATTTTCTTTCTTGCACCCTGGCCGTTGTACGTACGTGTACATGCTACATGCGCGCCTCTACTACGACACGTGCGTGATACGTCTCCAACGTATCTATAATTTTTGGTTGCTCCATGCTACTTTATCTACTGTTTTGGACAATATTGGGCTTTATTTTCCACTTTTATATTACTTTTGGGACTAACCTATTAACCGGCGGCCCAGCCCAGAATTGCTGTTTTTTTTGCCTATTTCAGTGTTTCGATGAAACGGAATATCAAACGGAGTCCAAACGGAATGAAACCTTCGGGAACGTGATTCTCTCACCGAACGTCATCCAGGAGACTTGGACCCTACTCCAAGAAGTGCGAGGCGGTCACGAGGTGGAGGCGCGCTGGCGCGCCCACTACCTCGTGGGCCCCCTGACGCTCCACCGACGTACTACTTCCTCTTATATATACCTACGTATCCCCAAACGATCAGAACAGGAGCCAAAAACCTAATTCCACCATCGTACCTTCCTGTCTCCATGAGATCCCATGTTGGGGCCTGTTCCGGAGCTCCGCCGGAGGGGGCATCCACCACAGAGGGCTTCCACATCAACACCATAGCCCCTCCGATGAAGTGTGAGTAGTTTACTTCAGACCTTCGGGTCCATAGCTAGTAGCTAGATGGCTTCTTCTCTCTTTTTGGATCTCAATACAATGTTCTCCCCTTCTCTCGTGGAGATCTATTCGATGTAATCTTCTTTTTGCGGTGTGTTTGTTGAGACTGGTGAATTGTGGGTTTATGATCCAGCTTATCTATGAATAATATTTGAATCTTCTCTGAATTCTTTTATGTATGATTGAGTTATCTTTGCAAGTCTCTTCGAATTATCCGTTTGGTTTGGCCAACTAGATTGGTAGTTATTGCAATGGGAGAAGTGCTTAGCTTTGGGTTCAATCTTGCGGTGTCCTTACCCAGTGACAGAAAGGGTTGCAAGGCACGTATTGTATTGTTGCCATCGAGGATAACAAGCTGGGGTATTTATCATATTGCATGAATTTATTCCTCTACATCATGTCATCTTGCTTAAGGCGTTACTACATTTTTAACTTAATACTCTAGATGCATGTTGGATAGCGGTCGATGAGTGGAGTAATAGTAGTAGATGCAGAATCGTTTCGATCTACTTGTCTCGGACGTGATGCCTATATACATGATCATACCTAGATAACCTCATAACTATGCTCAATTCTGTCAATTGCTCAACAGTAATTTGTTCACCCACCATAGAATATCTATGCTCTTGAGAGAAGCCACTAGTGAAACCTATGGCCCCCGAGTCTATTCTCATCATATCAATCTCCATCACTTTATTTACTTGTTTGTTTTTACTTTGCTTTTACTTTTCACTTTGCATCTTTATACCAAAAATACCAAAAATATTATCTCTATCAGATCTCACTCTCGTAAGTGACCGTGAAGGGATTGACAACCCCTAATCGTGTTGGTTGCGAGTAGCTATCGTTTTGTGCAGGTACGAGGGACTTGCGCGTGGCCTCCTACTGGATTGATACCTTGGTTCTCAAAACTAAGGGAAATACTTACGGTATTGTGCTGCATCATCCTCTCCTCTTCGGGGAAAACCAACGCAAGCTCAAGACGTATCAAGAAGGATTTACGCGCCGTTCTTTGGGGAGGTCTACGCAAAAGTCAACATACCAAGTACCCATCACAATCCCTATCTCTCGCATTACATTATTTGCCATTTGCCTCTCGTTTTCCTCTCCCCCACTTCACCCTTGCCGTTCTATTCGCCTTTCCTCTGTTCAATCTTGTGTTACCATGTGCCTTCTTTTTGCTTGCATCTTCACTTGCTAAAAGTTTATGGATCCTCATCCACTTGCTAATCTCTTTAAGAAATCCAATTATGATGAACCTATTGCTAGTGAATTGAGTGCACTAGATTATCTTTATGAGGTTTTGCCTAAAATTCATGAATCTAAAAATTGTGATGAAGAACTTTATGAAGCGATTCACGATAGATCTTTGAATAAAAAGCATGATTGCAATGATTTTACTATAAATTCTATTGATGTCAACTGTGCTAAAAATATGCAAAACCCTAAGCTTGGGGATGCTAGTTTTGTTATGTCCTCTACTTGTTGCAATGATCATGATTGGGGTGATTCTTCTTATGATCTTGAAAATTTATTTAATCCCCATGATGAATATGAGATTGATAATAGTGTTTGCAACAATATTGAAAGTGGGTTTGGAAGAGTTTCAACTTTAGACCCCACATATTTGGATAATGTTCAATCTTATAAAAGTGGGTTTGGAGAGGTCATGACTTTAGTTAATATTAAGCCCACTATTTCGGAAGAGTGTCAACTTCGCATGCATGTGGATCGTGTTGAGAATATGTCATGTGATAGCTATATTGTTGAATTTTCTTATGATCCTACATGTAATTATTATGAGAGAGGAAAATATGGTTATAGAAATTTTCATGTTACTAAATTACCTCTCGTTATGTTAAGATTGCTATTGTTCCTTTCCGCTTCCTTGCATATGCTAGTTTTTGCTTGCTACAATAATTTGTTTGCCTATGCATACATACCTATGCATAGGAAGTATGTTAGACTTAAGTGTGTTTTGTCACATGTTTTATGATGTTCTCTTTACGCTTTAATTCTTATCTTTCTTGTGAGCATCATTGAAATCTCAATGCCTAGCTAGGGGCATTAAACGATAGCGCTTGTTGGGAGGCAACCCAATTTTATTTTTAGTTTTTTATTTTTTTTCTTCTGTTTAGGAATAAATAATCCATCTAGCCTCTGTTTAGATGTGGTTTTATATTTTAATTAGTGTTTGTGCCAAGTTAAACCTATTAGATCTTCTTGGATGATAGTTATTTCATTTTGCTGTAATTTCCAGAATCTTTGTGCTCAGTGCCCGAATTGTTAAAAATCACCAGAACGTGATAAAATATTGATTCCAATTTTTGCTGATCAATAAACAAATTTTCCAGGTCTTCTAATTTTGGTAGAAGTTTTTGAGTTCCATAAGTTTGCCTTAGTTACAGATTACTACAGACTGTTCTGTTTTTGACAGATTCTGTTTTGCGTGTGTTGTTTGCTTATTTTGATGAACCTATGGCTAGTAAAATAGTTTATGATCCATAGAGAAGTTGGAATACAGTAGGTTTAAAACCAATATAAATAAATAATGAGTTCATTACAGTACCTTGAAGTAGTCTTTTGTCTTCTTTCTCTAACGGAGCTCACGAGATTTCTATTGAGTTTTGTGTTGTGAAGTTTTCAAGTTTTGGGTGAATTCTTTTGATGGATTACGGAACAAGGAGTGGCAAGAGCCTAAGATTGGGGATTCCCATGGCACCCCCAAGATAATCCAAGGACACCAAAAGTCAAAGCTTGGGGATGCCCGGAAGGCATCCCCTCTTTAAATCTACTTCCATCGGTAATTTACTTGGAGCTATATTTTTATTCACCACATGATATGTGTTTTGCTTGGAGCGTCTTGTATTATTTGCGTCTTTGCTTGTTAGTTTACCACAATCATCCTTTCTGTACACACCTTTTGAGAGAGCAATACATGATTTGGAATTTGTTAGAAATACTCTATGTGCTCCACTTATATCTTTTGAGCTTGATAGTTTTGCTCATAGTGCTTCACTTATATCTTTTGAGCGTGATAATTTTTGCTCTAGTGCTTCACTTAGATCTTTTAGAGCACGGTGGTGGATTTATTTTAAAGAAACTTGATCTCTCATGCTTCACTTAGATTATTTTGAGAGTCGTTAATAGCATGGTAATTTGCTTAATGTTAATATACTTAGTGTTCAAGATATGTGAAACTTTCTTTTTGAGTGAATTGAATACTAAGATAAGTTTAATGCTTGATAATTGTTTTGAGATATGGAGGTGATAATATCAAAGTCTTGCTAGTTGACAATTGTGAATTTGAGAAATACTTATGTTGAAGTTTGCAAGTCCCATAGCATGCATGTATGGTTAAAGTTGTGTAACAAATTTGAAACATGAAGTGTACCTGGCTTGTGCATCCTTCTGAGTGGCGGTCGGGGACGAGCGATGATCTTTTCCTACCAATCTATCCCCCTAGGAGCATGCACGTAGTACTTGATTTTTTATGGCTTCTAAATTTTTGAAATAAGTATATGAGTTCTTTTGACTAATGTTGAGTCCATGGACTATACGCACTTTTACCTTTCCGCCTTTGCTAGCCTCTTGATGCAGGTGCATTGCCCTTTCTCACCTTGAGAGTTGGTGCAAACTTCATCGGTGCATCCAAACCCCGTGATATGATACACTCTTTCACACATAAACCTCCTTATATCTTCCTCAAAACAGCCACCATACCTACCTATCATGGCATTTCCATAGCCATTCCGAGATATATTGCCATGCAACTTCCATCATCATCATTCTGACATACATTACTTTTGTCATATTGCCATTGCATGATCATGTAGTTGACATCGTATTTGTGGCAAATCCACCATGCATTATTTTCCATACATGTCACTCTTGATTCATTGCACCATCCCGGTACACCGCCGGAGGCATTCATATAGAGTCATATTTTGTTCTAAGTTTCGAGTTGTAATTGTTGAGTTGTAAGAGAAATAAAAGTGTGATGATCATCATTATTAGAGCATTGTCCCAAGTGAGGAAAGTATGATGGAGACTATGATTCCCCCATAAGTCGGGATGAGACTCCGGACAAAAAAAAAAGAGCAAGGCCAAAAAAAAGGAAGGCCAAAAAAAATGAGAGAAGAAGAGAGAAGGGACAATGCTACTATCCTTTTACCACACTTGCGCTTCAAAGTAGCACCTTGTTCTTCATGTAGTGAGTCTCATATATTGTGCTTCAAAGTAGCACTAAGATCTTCATGATAGAGAGTCTCTCATTTTGTCATTTTCATATACTAGTGGGAATTTTTCATTATAGAACTTGGCTTGTATATTCCAATGATGGGCTTCCTCAAAGTGCCCCAGTCTTCGTGAGCAAGCAAGTTGGATGCACACCCACTTAGTTTCTTTTGTAGAGCTTTCATATACTTATAGCTCTAGTGCATCCGTTGCATGGCAATCCCTACTCCTCATGTTGACATCAATTGATGGGTATCTCCATAGCCCGTTGATTATCCTCGTCAATGTGAGACTTTCTCCTTTTTTGTCTTCTCCACACAATCCCATCATCATATTCTATTCCACCCATAGTGCTATATCCATGGCTCACGCTCATGTATTGCGTGAAGGTTGAAAAAGTTTGAGATTATTTAAGTATGAAACAATTGCTTGGCTTGTCATGGGAACATCTTTGTGTGACGAAAATGAAGCATAGCCTAACTATATGATTTTGTAGGGATGAACTTTCTTTTGCCATATTATTTTGAGAAGACATGATTGCTTTGATTAGTATGCTTGAAGTATTATTATTTTTATGTCAATATGAAATTTTGTCTTAAATCTTTCGGATCTGAATATTCATATCACAAGTAAGAAGATTTATATTGAAATTATGCCAAAGTATCACTCTGCATCAAAAATTCTCTTTTTATCATTTACCTACTTGAGGACGAGCAGGAATTAAGCTTGGGGATGCCTGATACGTCTCCAACGTATCTATAATTTTTTATTGCTCCATGCTACTTTATCTACTGTTTTGGACAATATTCGGCTTTATTTTCCACTTTTATATTACTTTTGGGACTAACCTATTAACCGGAGGCCCAACCCAGAATTGTTTTTTTTTTGCCTATTTCAGTGTTTCAAAGAAACGGAATATCAAACGGAGTCCAAACGGAATGAAACCTTCGGGAACGTGATTCTCTCACCGAACGTGATCCAGGAGACTTGGACCCTACTCCAAGAAGTGCAGAGGCGGTCACGAGGCGGAGGCGCGCCGGGCGCGCCTACCTCGTGGGCCTCGACGCCTCCACCAACATACTTCTTCCTCCTATATATACATACGTATCCCCAAACGATCGTAACAGAGCCAAAACCTAATTCCATCGGCGTGCCTTCACAGTATCCACGAGATCCCATCTTGGGGTCTGTTAGGAACTCACGGGAGGGCATCCACCACGGAGGGCTTCCACATCAACACCATAGCCCCTCCGATGAAGTGTGAGTAGTTTACTTTAGACCTTGGTCCATAGCTAGTAGCTAGATGGCTTCTTCTCTCTTTTGGATCTCAATACAATGTTCTCCCCTCTCTCGTGGAGATCTATTCGATGTAATCTTCTTTTGCGGTGTATTTGTTGAGACCGATGAATTGTGGGTTTATGATCCAGCTTATCTATGAATAATATTTGAATCTTCTCTGAATTCTTTTATGTATGATTGAGTTATCTTTGCAAGTCTCTTGAATTATCCATTTGGTTTGGCCAACTAGATTGGTAGTTCTTGCAAGGGAGAAGTGCTTAGCTTTGGGTTCAATCTTGCGGTGTCCTTACCCAAAGGATGTAAAGGGTTGCTGTGCACGTATTGTATTGTTGCCATCGAGGATAACAATATGGGGTATTTATCATATTGCATGAATTTATTCCTCTACATCATGTCATCTTGCTTAAGGCGTTACTCTATTTTTAACTTAATACTCTAGATGCATGCTGGATAGCGGTTGATGAGTGGAGTAATAGTAGTAGATGCAGAATCATTTCGATCTACTTGTCTCGGACGTGATGCCTATATACATGATCATACCTAGATAACCTCATAACTATGCTCAATTCTGCCAATTGCTCAACAGTAATTTGTTCACCCACTGTAGAATATCTATGCTCTTGAGAGAAGCCACTAGTGAAACCTATGGCCCCGGGGTCTATTCTCATCATATCAATCTCCATCACTTTATTTACTTGTTTGTTTTTACTTTGCTTTTACTTTTCACTTTGCATCTTTATACCAAAAATACCAAAAATATTATCTCTATCAGATATCACTCTCGTAAGTGACCGTGAAGGGATTGACAACCCCTAATCGCGTTGGTTGCGAGTAGCTATCGTTTTGTGCAGGTACGAGGGACTTGTGCGTGGCCTCCTATTGGATTGATACCTTGGTTCTCAAAAACTGAGGGAAATACTTACGCTACTGTGTTGCATCATCCTCTCCTCTTCGGGGAAAACCAACGCAAGCTCAAGACGTAGCAGTGTGCGCCTCTACAACGACCAGTATGTATGTACACGTTCACGACCAGAATGACAATGCTACGTATGCTTCGACCAGGTGGGTCCCGACTGTCAAGCACTTCCTTGCGTGCGAAGATGTAGCTGATGGGTCCCAGCAATGTGGGGGTAATTGTTTTTTGCTCGGACGCACTTCCTTGCGTGCGAAGATGTAGTGGTGGGTCCCAGAGTCGTGGGGGCGAATCGCTTTTGTTTTTTGCGGAGGCACTTCCTTGCGTGTGAAGGTGTAGCTGGTGGGTCCCAGCAGTCAGGGGGAAACGTTTTTTTCGCGAAATACGGTGGCCCGTCTGGTGGGTCACCGCTGTCAGGTGGAGGAATAATTATTTTGCGTGTAATAAGGAGGCACTTCCTTGTTGCGGCCGTGGACCCAGCTGTCAGCGTCTCCACGCATAGTACTCTTCCGATGGAAGTCGGTCGTTGACCACATTAACCACGCCGCGCCACGGCGGTGGACGATGGCGAGGCCTAGGAAGGGGACGACATGGAGGCAGGGAAGACTCGGCAGTTGTTTCCCACGTGAAGGGGAGTACGACTGTACGAGGGTTTACTGGTTCGTCTATCGTCGCCGAAGAATAACATCTGGTGTGGGTGACTAGAGGGATGGCTAGGCCAGCGATGGGAGTACGGTGGGGCGGTGAGGCCTGCTCGGTAGCACAGCCGGCCGCGGGGAGGAGGGAGCAGGCAGTCCCGCCGGCGCTTGTTTGAGCGGCTGGAGCAGGAAGAGCAGAGATTGAAGAAGCACGACGGTCGTTGGATGGACATCCAACGATCCTTGTTGTCGTCAACCTTTTTTAGGAAAGCCTCAAATCTGTGGAAAACAACATACAACCCATCTGCCATAATTTCTAATAATTTACAGCCCATTTGCTAATTCTTAAGGTTTTTTTGGAGCCCATATTCTTCTTGTTAGCATTACAGCCCATATTGTGGCCATGGTTAAAAAAATATATGAAATTTTGCATATTTCGGTGTGGTCCGAACTGTTTTTAATCCCGAAATTTTGACTCACATTCAAACTAATTTTAAAAATAAACTAGTTGACCCGTTGCGCCAAATGGCGCAGAGACCTACTGAAGACATGTTGTCAATGAAAATAGTTTCATGCTGCAAGAACCTTCAACTAAATCATGCTATTTTTCAAACATGTTTATTACGTTGTTAAATAATAGTCTGGGAAAAGGGGAGCTTTGCATAATATGAATGTGGTCAGTTTGAAAATATGGGCACTATGATGAGAGAGTAAAGTTGGTATGGTTGTATTTTTTTAGCAAGTTTGAAAACATGGTTATCATGATGAGAAACCTGGCCATGCATATTTTCCTGCAAAAAAAGAGGGAAAAGAATAAGAAACCTAAGGGGGAAACATGGTTTAGTTGACTTTGTTACGCCAAATGGCGCAGAGACCTGCTGATTCCATGTTAGCGATGAAAAGAAATACATGGTTCAGTTGATTTTGTTACGGGCAAGCACACATGACAACAAATTTAATCTCTCTTAGTTGCAAACTTCACAAAAATCAGAGAGTGGTCACTAAATTAGCAGAGGCACGCTAAAGCCATGTCCGCGATGAAAAACAATTGCATGGTTTAATCTCCTTTAATAGGAATGTACAATGAGATGAATGTACACATTTTAACTTGATAGTATAGAGTCTCATTAAAAATATATGCAGGCAAGCACGTGTGATAATAAATGAAATATTATTTAGCCCCATAAATGGTGTGTTGCTGTGTACAATGAGATGATATATACACATTCTTATTTGGTTGTATAAAGTCTCAGATGGCGCAGAGACCCGTTGAATCCATGTGGACATTGAAAAGAAAATCCGTAGTTTATTGGTTTAGTTGTGGGCAATAATCTCCTTCAAGAAAAAAAAGCGGTGGCTTCTATATACAATGAGACGTATATGCACATTTTAATTTGGTAGCACAGAGTTGCATCCGAAACAAAATCCATGATTGGCTTATTAGTTGTGGGCAGACATATATTGAGCAAATTTAATTTCCTTTAATAGAAGAAAAAATGGTGGCTTGTCGTCCCGATGATAAAAGACCACTGTGGGCAAGTACATATTATAATAAACATAATCTCCTTTAGTCGAAAAAATGGTGTCTTGTACACATTCTAATTTGGTGGTGTAAGCCCCATTCAAAACCTCTGGAAGATTTACACATCGTCACAGTAATGTGACTTGATTAGTCTGTGTTGATTGATAATCTATGTTGTTTTAGGCTTCCACCACGGCTGAGCATGAGGGGAGCTCGCATGCAAGGCGTGAGCTACACTTGCCAAAGGTGGGCGTGCAAGACAAAGGAATCCACTATTTTCTCTCTCACAACTCAGCCTACTCTCAATCCTCCACTTCATTTGCTACACGGGACGCCGTAGCCTCTTTTTGTAACACGTAGCTCCGCTTAGTGCTCGCATGGATTATCCCGTGAACATTAGCTCACGATGAAAGTGTGGACAGCAGCTCTACTGAAGCCGTGGACCACGATCTCACGATGAACATGTGGACACCAGCTATGATGAAGGCGTGGACACCAGCTCTGATAAAGGTGTTTTCAGCAATGCTAGACATCAGTTACACATAGGAAGATAAATGTATCTACAACCACAAACAATGCACATGCAGAAAAGGAGAGCAAACCTTGAGGAGCAGAAACGAGCTGCAGGTCTAGGAACAGAGCATTTCGTCTAACCTGCAAAACAAACACAGACAAAAACGCATAAGAACACATGCACAACTATGCGGACATAAAGCACATCTATCTATCGGTAGCATTAAAACATGTCTGAATAGCCATCCAATACAAACAGAACAATAGGACGACATCACAATAATACCTTTAATCTAAGAGAATAATACTAAAGAAATGATTTGAAGGAGAATAGAGCTATAAAGTTTTTATTAATCGATGAATAGCTTGGTTCTCTTCCCAATAATAAATATGCAGAAACTGAGGAAGATGGTCACCGATCAATTTGATATGCTATGCTTTCTGCCAAACTAAGAGATACAACCAGCCAATATATTTTTAGCTCCATTACATGAATCTGATTGTAAGCTAATCCATCATCAGCACACAAGGGAACAGCCCATGGTATATGCACACAGAGGCAGCAGCATACGCAAAACGCAGCACTCATGAGAAATACAAAGAAAGAAGCTAAGGAGCAGTGCATTACCGGAAGGAAGAAGCACAACAGGGCAGCAATGAGCAAACGACAACCCGAGAAGAAAAAATGGCCGGATCATCACTGCAGAAAGCAGAGTAGGCTATAGATAATCAACAACCTGTGAACTGACAGTAAATTCATAACATAGTGTTCCAAACGAACTTCAGACAACAAAATTTACATTTTGAAAAGAAGAAACAATTTGACCTTTGCTAGGCCAAACAAAAAAGGAAGATCGTGATAATATTTAGATGATGATTGAGATGGTTAGCTACATACGTCTTTTGATAGCTCACTGCCCATCTCCATGGTACGCAAGCACACAAGAATGAATTCAGTTTGCAGGAGAACGCCGATAACCTCAGTATCAACAACCTGCATGTATAATAAGAAGGTCAAAAGGCTTCTTCGAAAACCAAGAAAACATTTGATATTTGAAAACATATGCAGCTATTCGAAAAGCAAGAAGAAAACATTAGATAGAAAAGCCAACACCGAAAGCATGACAAACATGTCGGCGTTCTGGGAACGAGGGTCCCCAGACTTGCCTGCCTGCGGCCTGCGGCGTGGCTCAAAGGAGGCCCATGACAGCCCATCTTCATCAACACAAGCTCAAGACCCTCGCGAGGGGCCAAGCCTCGCGGGGCGGACGACAAAGAGCTTCTCGTGCACGGCCTCGTCAGTTGGCTCATGAGGAGGCGGAGAGTTCAAGGCAGGGTACCTCGCGAGGTGCCCATGACGCAAGCCATGACGACCAAGGGCGCCCGATCGAGGCGCCAGCCCATGGCGTCCTCCTTTCCTCTTTGGTGCAAAGGGAGCAAGCGCAGGCAAGAGAATCAAGCAAAGGCATCCGTTTCGGTGCAACAAGACCAAGACCAGCCCCAACGGCTGGAATACAGTCATCGTGGAGCCCAAGCAGGCGTCATCACCAGAGCCTTTGGCAGGCGAGAACCAACTTTAGTCAGGATAAGTGTACCCGCTGTTCCCCTTCAAAATGGCCGCTCAATATTTGGGAAGAGGCCCAGGGCCTTCGTCTATATAAGTAGAGCTAGCCACCATAGTAGGGCATCTTCTCCCAAGCAGGCATTTTGGGATCCAGACAGAGAGAGAGAGACCCGATCCTCAAGCTAGAGTGACGGGATACCACTTAGCAGCTCATCGCACCCTCGCGAGGCTGTTCTTCCCTGTACTGTTCCTCATCAGCCCAAGAGGCAATCCACACACCACACACTGGAGTAGGGCATTACACCACGATGGTGGCCCGAACCAGTATAACTCTTGCGTCTCTTGTGCTGTTCTTGTTAGTAGTTTAGGTCCTTGCGATTCGGCGAGGTACGAGGCGGTGGAGGGTTGGATCTCCGCGCGCAACCCAGAGTTCGAACCTTAAGGGTCTGCCGGAACCCGAAATCCGACATTTGGCGCGCTGTAGGTGCGCGGAATCTGCCTTTAAATCGCCTCGTTCTTCCCGGCCACCGCAACCATGTCTAACGCCCGTCGAGCCAGCGCTTAAGCGCCGAGCCGCCAGCGCCTCCCATGTCGCCGGACAGCTCCCGTCGGGCGGCGCCCTCGTCGTTCCCGTCACTGCCGTCAACACCGCCATCGGCCTGGCGGGGGACGGGCAGCAAGCATCGTCCCTGCGCTCCTTGGCGACCTCATGGGAGGGGCCGCGCGGCTCCCTGGTCGCCCGCCCCCTCGCGCCGGCTCCCCCGCTCGTCGCGGCCCTCCTCGGCGGCTCGCAGGCGCCGCCTTCCAGCCGCCATGTCAAGACATTCGTCCGCCGGGTCGGCGCCGCCTCCACGCGGCAGGGGGCTCCCTCGAGCCGGACGGAGTCGTCGGCCGGGCTGACCTTCGACTCTCAAGACCACCCCGCCAGCTCGGCCGGCTCCGGTGCGCTCCCCCTGCTCTGCACGCCTACCATCTGCCAGGTCGCCGTCACGGGACCCTCATCGATGGCGGCGCCCGGCCTCAATGTACTCTCGATCGAGGCCTTCAACCTCCTCTGCGCAGACCCAGGAGCGGGCTGCTGCCCAGCCCGGCCTTTTTCGGGCGTGGGAGGAGGGTCATCCAGCTCCTTGGGCAAATCCAACTTCGGTGACCTTCGGTACCTCACGACAACTTCCGACGGAATTGGTCGACTTCGACATCGCCCCCATCGGCCTCCCCTACAACGCCATCCTTGGCTATCCGGCATTGGCCAAATTCATGGCCGCAACCCACCCGGGGTACAACCTCATGAAGATGCCTGGGAGCAGCGGCGTCCTCACCGTGCCCGGGGATACTGAGGGTGCGCTGCGAGCGCTCAGGCTCACCCTCAAGACGGCGGCCGTAGCACAGCCCGCCGATGCGGAAGCCCCCAAGCCCAAGGGGGCTGCGCCGACCAAGAAGAAGCAGTTGTTCACTCAAGACAAGGAAGAGACCAAGGAGATACCCGTCGACGAGGACGGGTCCACAAACGCCACCTTCACCAAGGCGCCAACCTCGAGCCCGAACAGGAAGAAGCCCTTGTCAAGTTCCTGCGTGCGAACAAGAAGGTGTTCACCTGGGAGCCCGATCAGCTGGCAGGGATTCCACGGGGCGTGATCGAGCACCACCTCAACGTGTGCCCCAACATGCGTCCAAAGGAAGCGTAAAGCGAGGAGGCAGTCCACCGAAAAGCAGGCCTTCATCGTCCAAGAGACCCGCAAGCTAGAAGCCGCGGGGTTATCCGCGAGGTCCGATACCCAGATTGGTTGGCCAACCCGTGGTGGTGCCAAGAAGGGAGGAAAGGAGCGCGTGTGTCGACTTCACCAACCTCAACAAAGCATGCCCGCAGGATCCATTTCCGCTCCCTCGCATCGACCGGATCGTCGATTCCACCGGCGAGAGTGACCTGTTGTGCTTCTTGGACGCCTTTTCCGGTATCACCAAATCAAGATGGCGGGGAAGACGTGGAGAAGACGGCCTTCCTAACCCCGTGTGGAGAATACTGCTATACCTGCATGCCATTCGGGTTGCAACGCAGGGGCAACCTTCCAAATGCTCATGCACATCACCTTGGGCCCACAGCTCGGGAAGAATGTGGAGGCATACGTCGGCGACATCGTGGTGAAGTCTCATGAGGCCAAGACCTTGATACAAGACCTGGAAGAAACCTTCGTGAGCCTCAACGCAGTGAGCCTGCGACTCAACCCGGAGAAGTGTGTGTTTGGAGTTCCCTCAGGCAAGCTCCTGGGTTTCCTCGTGTCCCACCGAGGCATCGAGGCCAACCTAGAAAAGGTCAAGGCAGTGGAAGACATGAGCCCGCCGAAGACCCTCAGGGAGATGCAGAAGCTCACAGGGCGCGTAAAGGCGCTGGGCCGTTTCATCTCCCGATTGGGGGAGCGGGCGCTGCCTTTCTTCCAGCTGATGAAGAAAAAGGGGCCCTTCGAGTTGACCGAAGAGGCCGACCAAGCGTTTTAAGACCTCAAGAGGTACCTGACCAGCCCTCCAGTGATGGTGGCCCCGCTCCCGCAGGAGCCCTTGGTACTCTACCTCGCCGCCACTCCCTACTCTGCTAGCGCTGCTCTAGTGGCGGTTAGGGAGGAGCGTCAGGCCAAGACCACGGCGGCCACCCGAGCTAAGGCAAGACCGAATCAGAAGGAACTAGCAGAAGCCAGCACCGCAATGGAGGAAGATCAGCCGTCATAGCAGAGCGCCCCAAGGGCAGGGGAGGCCTCCCGTCCGAGCACCCAGCTTCCGGAGGCGTCGACGCCTCAGGAGGCACCACAGCTTCCGGAGGACGCCGCCAGCACCAACGCCCCTAACCTCGTCGAGCACCCGGTGTACTTCGTCAGTACCATGCTACGGGATGCGAGGGCACGGTACCCCATGCCGCAGAAGCTCCTCCTAGCACTGCTAGTGGCCTCGCGCAAGCTGCGGCACTACTTCCAGGGTCATCCAATCAAGGTTGTCTCGGCATACCCCCTAGAGAGGGTGCTCAGGAGCCCCAACTCGGCAGGAAGGGTCGCCGAGTGGAACATTGAGCTGCAAGCATTCCAGCTCGAGTTCAGTACGACCAGAGTCATCAAGGGGGCCGCGCTGGCAGATTTCGTGGCCGAATGGACAGAAGCACCGGGCCTCAGGGCCGGCGAGGATCGGTCCCTCTCCCCATGGAGCGCCTGAAGGTTGGGTCATGTACTTCGACGGAGCGTTCTCCAGACGAGCGGCTGGGCTGGGGCGATACTCATATCCCCCTCTCGGGACAAGCTCTACTATGCCGTGACTCTGTTTCAAAGATGGCGAGAAGGTCTCCAACAATATAGCAGAATCACGAGGGGCTGATAAGCGGGTCTGAAGGCTGCCGCTGCCCTGGGGGTGAAGCGCCTTACCATCAAGGGCGATTCGCAGCTCCTCGTCAATTTCTCCAACAAGGTGTACGAGCCAAGGGATGAACACATGGAGGCCTACCTTGCGGAGGGTCCGCAGGATGGAGAAACAGTTCTGGGGGTTGGAGCTGCAGCACGTGCCCCGCGGCACCAATCAAGAGGCCGACAACATCGCCAAACGAGCCTCCAAGAGGTTACCCCAGGAGCCGGGTGTCTTTGAGGAACGACTCTTCAAGCCCTCAGCCCTGCTTGCTATCAAGCCTTACAGCCTCGGGAGGAGCTCCCTCAGCCACCAGCCTCGGGAGCCCCAGCATGTGGCCCGGCCTCGGGAGCACGCCTGCTCCTAACGATGGAACCTCAAGAGGAGTGCTGGATCACGGAGCTCAAGAGTTACTTAACGCGTGGGACTTTGCTAGAGAAGGAGGAGGAGGTAGAGCGCGTGGCGCGGCAAGCCACGGCATACAGCATCATGGATGGAGAGCTCTACCAGAGATGACCAAATGATGTATCCCTACGCTGCATCACCAGGGAACAGGGGAAGGAATTGCTGGCAGATATACATGGCGGAGATTGTGGGCACCATTCATCGTCACGGACCCTTGTCGGGAAGGCTTTCCGCAGCGGTTTCTATTGGCCCACCGTGCTCAATGACGCCATCGACCTCGTGAAGGCTTGCAAGGCTTGCCAATTCCATGCCAAGCAGATCCACCAACCAGCAGGAGGCCTGCAAACCATTCCCCTCACTTGGCCATTCGCGGTCTGGGGGCTGGACATTCTGAGCCCTTTCCCACGGGCGCCAGGGGGCTGTCGCTACCTCTACATCGCCGTGGGCAAATTCACCAAGTGGGCCAAAGTCGAGGCCGTCCGCGCCATCCCCGCTGGTTCTGCGGTCAAGTTCATCAAGGGCATCGTGAGCCGGTTCGGAGTGCCGAACCGCATCATCACCGACAACGGTTCGCAGTTCACCAGTAACCTTTTTAAAACATACTGCGCTAACCTTGGGACGCAGATTTGCTACGCTTCGGTGGCGCACTCCCGCAGCAACGGGCAGGCCGAGCGGGCCAATGCAAAGGTCTTGAGAGGCCTCAAGACCAAGGCGTTCAAGAAGAAACTAGAAGCCTGCGACAGAGGCTGGTACGACGAGCTTCCTTCTGTGTTGTGGTCCATCCGCACAACCGCAACCAAGCCAACTGGGGAGACCCCCTTCTTCCTGGTCTACGGAGCCGAGGCGGTCCTCCCTCACGAGGTCAAGCGTCGATCCTTGAGTTACGGCGTTCGATGAAACGCTGCAGGGGCGCCATCTGAGGATGGCCCTTGTCTTTGGGGAGGAGCGCCGTCGGGAAGCTTCTTATGCGGCGAGGTACCAGCAGGCACTCCGGCGATACCACTGCCGCAACATCCGCCCCAGAACTCTGGAGGTAGGGGACCTCGTGCTCCGACGGGTCCTCTCCAGGGAGGGACTGCATAAGCTCTCCCCCATGTGGGAGGGCCCCTTCAAGGTTGTTCATGTTTCCAGGCCTGGCTCCGTGTGCTTGGAGACTCAAGAGGGGGTGCCTATACAGAACGCTGGAACATCCAGCACCTCCGGAGGTTTTACCCCTAAAAGGACCTGAGCCTGTGAAGAAGGCGAATGCCGGTGAAGTCCATCTTTTTGGAAAAGGCCCGGAGCCTGTGAAGAAGGCGAATGCCTGTGAAGTTCATCTTTTGGGAAAAGGCCCGGAGGCTGTGAAGAAGACGAATGCCTGTGAAGTTCATCTTTTTGGAAAAGGCCCTAAGCCTGTGAAGAAGGCGAATGCCTGTGAAGTTCATCTTTTTGGAAAGGCCACAGGCTCGTGAAGAAGGCGAATGCCCGTGAAGTTCATCTTTTGGAAAAGGCACGGAGCCTGTGAAGAAGGCGAATGCATGTGAAGCTCACCCCACAGGAGAAGGCCCAGAGCACATGAAGAAGGCGAACGCCTGTGAAGGCTGTCGCGATTCGGAAAGCCGGAGCACATGAAGAGGGCGAACGCCCGTGAAGCTTGCTTACCAGAGGAAAGGCCCGGAGCCTGTGAAGAAGGCAAACGCCTGTGAAGCTCGCCGCCCCGTGACACTCTCACGTAATAATGAGTGGGGCTGTACACGCCCCGGAGTCTCAGGGGTGCCGGCCTCAGGCCCTGGGGCTCCCTCCTACGCCCAGTAGCAGCATTTAGCTCCGCGCTGGTGAGAAGACGTCCAAGACTAGACTAGGTGCCGGACGCGGCTTTTTCATTTTCTTTCTGCAGTTGACTGGTTATTCCCATTTGAAGTTTTTATCGAAACTATCGTCCTTTTTGATCCGTGGTTCTTCGATCTTTTTCGCCCTCCTACCTCGATTTCTCTTGCGCGGGGACTCGCGAGGCAGAAGCCTCGGGAGCCCCCGTGGGTGTTCCTACCCCTATCGCTCAAGTTTCCACGGCCCTGGTCCACAGCTGGAGCACCCCTCCTAACCATGCCTCACAGGCAGCACAACGCGAACACGGGGCCAGGGTCGGTCGCCCCCGCGGCCACGACCGAGGTTCACTTGAGAATAGGCGCACGATGGAAGGGAACAGTATCAGGATAACAAAAGCAGTACAATAATTACCAGCGTTGCCCTAAACACGCCCCCACGGGGCCAGACATTGTTCCCTTTTTGCGCAGGAGAAAAGGAAAGAAAAGGACAAAAGCAGGTGAAGCACGCCCCGTGCCGGCTCTCTTGGGAGGCCCGAGCCGCCTGAGCTCGGTCGGACTCCATCTCGCTTCAAGGCGGGCGTGGCAGCGAAGCGGACCGCTGCCACCCCCAAGCAAAGCGCGGCGTGGGGGCTGGCGCGGCCGCTCTGGAAGAATCGCCACCAAGAAGAGCTGGTGAAGCATGAGGAGTCGCGGGCATCGCCCGGCCGCCAAGCTGCCTTCTCCGCCCGCGGGCTGAATCCTCGGCCGATCGTCGTTCTCGAGGCAGCACCCCATGCGGCCGTCTTCCCGAACACCCTCACGTAGAGGGTGGCGTCGCCATCATACTTGAAGTGCGGGGAGCACGGCGGCAGAGACCACGCCACACTGAACGCCCCTGCCGCGGGCTAGGAACAGCCCCTGCAGCGAGAGACCTCGGAGAAGCCCACGAAGCCCGGCTGCAACAGCCATTCGCACGGAGCAGAGGCCACTCAGGCGCCATCCGGGAGCTCACCCAGGAGGAAGCACGGGAGCTGAAGCCGGACGCTGGACGGCTCCTCCGCCTACCATGAACTCCGGCAGCTTGGCTGACATGGAGGCGCGGCCTCGGGGGACGAGCGGCCGGGGCACGCCCTCCGACCATGGCCAGCCGCTCGTCACCACGCTGAGAGCCTCCCCCACGACCGCGGGAGACCGCCGTGGAGGCCACGGGGTGCTTGCGAGGGCGACCTCGACCACGCTTAGGCGGAGGAGAGGAAAGATTCGACTTGGTGGCCCTTCCCCTTCTCTGCGGCCGAGAACTTCCTTGGTGGAGCCATGGAGAAGAAGGAGAGACAGGAAAGGATGAACTGGAAGGGCGCGCGCCGCTCCGTACTTATAGCCGGCGAAGGCCAACCGTCGCCCTCCACGATCACCGGTAATCATGACTGACCATGCATGCAAGGACTTGTCGAATCCGGGCGGTTACCAAGGCGTCGTGGGGAAGCAGGCTCCCACGTCCAATCAACCGCCACGCGGCGCCCAAGGCCGCAGGCTGTTAGGGCCCGCGACGCTTCGCACTTGCCCTTTCGCCTCTCGCCTGGCCAAGAGCAAAGCGCCAGGCCCGGGGGGCTCTTGTCGGCGTTCGGGAACGGGGTCCCCAGACTTGCACTGCGGCTGCGGGCGTGGCTCAAAGGAGGCCCAGGACAAGCCATCTTCATCAACACAAGCTCAAGACCCTCGCGAGGGGCCAAGCCTCATGAGCGGGGCGACCAAGAGCTTCCTCGTGCACGGCCTCGCCAGTTGGCTCATGAGGAGGCGGAGAGTTCAAGGCAGGGTACCTCGCGAGGTGCCCATGATGCAAGCCATGGCGACCAAGGGCGCCTGGTCAGGCGCCCGGCCCGCATGGCGTCCTCCTTTCCTCTTTGGTGCAAAGGGAGCAAGCGCGAGCAAGAGCATCAAGCAAAGGCATCCGTTTCGGTGCAACAAGACCAAGACCAGCCCCAACGGCTGGAATACGATCATCGTGGAGCCCAAGCAAAGGCGTCATCACCGAGCTTTTGGCGGCGAGGACCAACTTTAGTCAGGATAAGTGTACCCGATGTTCCCCTTCAAAATGGCCAATTGTTGGCGCCCTTCCCGCTCAATATTTGGGAAGAGGCCCAGGGCCTTCGTCTATATAAGTAGAGCTAGCCACCATAGTAGGGCATCTTCTCCCAAGCAGGCATTTTGGGATCCAGAGAGAGAGAGAGAGACCCGATCCTCAAGCTAGAGCGACGGGATACCACTTAGCAGCTCATCGCACCCTCGCGAGGCTGTTCTTCCCTGTACTGTTCCTCATCAGCCCAAGAGGCAATCCACACACCACACACTGGAGTAGGGTATTACACCACGATGGTGGCCCGAACCAGTATAAATCTTGCGTCTCTTGTGCTGTTCTTGTTAGTAGTTTAGGTCCCTGTGATTCGGCGAGGTACGAGGCGGTGGAGGGTTGGATCTCCGCGCGCACCCCAGAGTTCGAACCTTAAGGGTCTGCCGGAACCCGAAATCCGACAAAACACATGACAACATATATACTGAAATTACATAGCAGAACTGGGTAGAGAAGTAAGTCCGTCTCAGATGCTACATCGACAAAACAAAGGAATCAAGTTTTGCTCGAGTTGAGACTTGAATCGGCAGCCTTCACACCTACCTTGCTCTAAATTAATCAAAATAAATAAGAACATGTGCAGCACACAGAGCAGCTCTTGTGAACACGAGACATGCATTTCATCAGTTGGCAATGGAAGCATCCATCATATTCATACATACCTGTGTTTCTTTATAAGCACTCCACTTCTCCGCCTCACACCGTTGACCTCCACCTCAATAACCTGGTTAATCAACAACACATGATCCATGGGGTGATGATAAACCTTGTATATATCTGAAAGTTGATGGGAGGCAGTGTGGAGTATTAGATCTCGACCTCACGGCGGGCCGATGAGCCAATGGAAGAAGGGGATGGTGAGGGGAGCGTTGAACACCTAGGCCCAACGCCGGAAGGGAGCATCCAGAGGAGCATCTCACGAACGATCTCCTGCTGCTGCGCGTGCAAGCACCTTGCATCCCGCCTTCTCCTCATCCTCGCCGGCCAGCTCTTCTTCCTTCCGGCGAACTTCTGCATCTTGCGCGCGAACATCCCATGAACACGTGCTCGGAGGCTCGCCCACTGTAGTCTGTCTTCTTCACCATTGGCTAAGGCCTAATTTGTCCTAGCAAAAGAAATCGCATCATGAGCAAAAGAACGAACTCACAACTAACATTTCAAATCGAGATTTATCCATTAGCAATCACAAAATATATAAATAAAGGAGCTTCTAATTGACCACCTGAGTATTTCGAGCTGTGCCAGAATCCATGGGTAGAGCAATGGGTGAACAAGAAACACTTTAGAAACACAGATAGGAACAGTTGAAGTGGTGAGGCCCGCACCTTGGGGTAATCTGAAGAAGCAGAGGCATACTATGAACCTGAGAAGCACCTGCCAGGCTAAAATTGCTCCTCCTGTTCCCCTAACTACCACCGTAAATTTATCTTCATTAGGAGCAAGCTTCATAGCCACCTGCAATGTCCTCACATATGGGTAATTCGTCAAAGAGGCCATCAAAAAAATCACCAAAGAAAAGCATAAATAAGAGGTAAGCTTACCAAAATGCTGGAAGCTAAAATATAATGGGGATAGCCTGTGACCTCGATCTCCTTGTCTGTGCGCTGGTGGCAGTGTCACAAACGTGCTGTCTGGGGCTGTTTCTTGACCCCTGGCGACAGGTGCTTCATCCTGACCCGACCTTGCCTCTTCTCCGCACATGCCCCCGCCTCAACTTAGCATCATGTCATCCATGAGACGCCGAGGAAGGAGGAATCTGGGCCGGCTGGATCCGGTGGAAGCCGTCATGGAGGATCTCGGAGAGTGCCTTCGCAGTGGTAGAGGCGCAGCTCAGGGCCGAGGACCTCGCTGGCATGGGCGACGGGTCCGCTCGCCCTTGCTCCTCTCCTGTCCATCGCCTCGTTGCACCTACCTCTCCTTCCTTCTCTCTCCCTCTCATCTGCTCGAGCGCCACCGCCGTCGCCCTTTACCTGTAGGTCGGCTCCCCTCCAGAGTTAACTGGCTGGATCCGGAGGCAGGGAAGGAGGAGAGGAAGGGAGGAGGTCTTGAAAGGCGGAGGGCGAGGCGGCCGTGAGGGACGGGGAAAAGGAGGAGGCGGCGGCATGGAAAAGAGGAGCGAATGAGGAGCAGGGATGGAGAGCTCACGAGGCCGCCCGTGGCCACCACGACCGCAAGAGCCGCCGTCCGCCACACCACGAGGAAGAGGTGGAGTGCAGCCTCTGGGGCAACGCGCCCGAACCCCAGCTTCATCGCAGCTCCCGATCCAAGAGCGGATCGAGCAGCGGCCAACCTCCAGGTTGCACCCGTCCTCGCCGGCGCAGGCCGACACCGGTCATTCTCTCTCCCTCCCTCTCATCTTCCTCTCTCTCTCGTAGGGTTCGCGCAGGAGGAGGGGACTGGGGTGTGCAGTTGGCCCCGGCGCCTTGGAACCGAACCCCCAGACCTGGTCCTGGGGTTCGCAACTCGATGCCGCCACCGGAGCAAGCACAGGTGAATATGACAATACCACTTGTTTCCTAGGGCAACCGGTGGCGGCATCGAGTTGCGGGTTTTATTCCCAATACACTGGCTCATACCTCTACGTCTAATGTTCAAATCTAAAATAAAGCAACTCTTTTTTATTCCCAAAGCGAAAAAAAAACAGACCTTAAAACGTCCAAGTAGCATATAAAAGAATAAATCAGGGGGGTTTTGGTCGGTGGACCAAGGCCCTACTGATCTAGAAGGGGAAGTGAGTACAAAGCATTATCATTAATCAAACCATGAACATATGATAGATGGAAGTGAGCAAAAAGAATTTATCATATAATAAACCAGGACGCATAATCGGAGGGACGAAACTGAGCTTTCATCACTTGAATTTGGCTGGAGTTCAAGTCCATTTTCAAGATAAAGGAAGTTCAAATCACGTGAACAATTGCAAGCTTGGACCAAATATTATGCGACACGTTGGGATATACCTGGAGCGCTCTAGAGGAACAAAGTTATCAAATATTAATGACATGAGTGAACTACTGGACATATCTTCAAGGTAGGCATAGACCAACAAAAAACAGGATGGAGCAAGCTAATAATACCAATTTAGCAAAAAAAAGCACATTGTTTGACATCACAAGATTCACAACAGATCAATGTACATCTAAGAAAAACTATGAAAACAACATTTTCTCTCAAGATCAACATAGCAGAGTAGAAAATCACATCGTTCTTCCACCCATTTTGCTTGTGGACCTTCCCTATCTGAACAGATTGTTACTTGCATTACTTTGCCTCTTTTTAATAGTTGACAGCAATGATCTGTGTAGGTAGTAGATGTTCCTTCCCTACTTTACACATTGTATATCAAAACAATTAGCCTCTTGAAGAAGCGGGGAATCCATAACAGAAGGGGATTTCACTTGTAGACTATGCATCACCGAGTGAATTAAGAAATCAAGACTGAATGTACATGAGCTCTAAACCTGAACTTGCACACATTTTCTTATATATTTCATCCTTGTTTTTCGGATTCAGTGCGTCACTAATTTGGTCCAGGATTTATTTGCTTAGCAAGGCTTATAATAGTGAAATAAACCGCATACTAAAACCATGGTTTGATAGCTAGGCAGGGTAAGCAAACATTTTCATGTAAGTAGACAATCTAAAACCAAGGATGCCATCATAATAACTAAAGGGTAAAAGAAATTAAGAGGTAAACATACAGGAGTATACAAATAAGGTTGAAGCATTGTCGGGCAATCGTAGCTGTGAATCTCTTTGTGAAATCATATTGAATAGGACTGTTTTTTTAATGTAAACGAGATGAAGCTTTACTATTTAACTCATATAACACACCAATAGTTCATAAGCACACACACGATCATGCACAGAGGACAACACCCAAACAACAATCTTTATGTGATATTTACATTTTCCTTTAAAATTATTTTCTTTTATTTTACGTTTAAGTAGTTGTGAACCAAGCTGTCCGTTGCCACATTTAAAAAATAAGAACATGGCAAATAACTTTGTAGCACAAAGAAAATGGATCAACTATCCTCTCATCTTTGGATCCATGATACATCCTATTTTCCATTGAACTGAACATTCTTAAAGCACTGAAAGAACATGGATGCCCAAGAATCCATGAGGAAGAGTACACTACCAAAGAACAAACATATGTAAACTAAGTGGAAAAAATGTTGCACAATGAAAAGGGGGAGATGAACCTATGCACACAAATACGTAGTCAATGTAAAAGGCAACCATTCATAAATTCATCTAGCTAAAGCAAAGCATAATTCAGACTAATCAAGATGCCCTTGAGCGACATAACAATGAACTAAACAAAAGAGAAAACACCAAGATAGTAGAAAACAATGGAAGGCAGGTGAAGCACAATTATACCTGATGGACCTGAAGACACACGCAACAGAAAAATAGAGGACCATTGAAATAACGTACTCCTCCATCCGCAACCACGAAGAACCATGCAGGAGCGATAAGCAAAGCGAGGACATGATCGAGCAAAGGAGCATAAAGGAACTGCCTATCCTCCCAAATATTGCAAGCGGACTTGTATCGGATAAAATGAGTCCCAAAAAGCAATTGAGAACATGTTAGTTGTCACAGTCACAGTTCTACTATTCCACAATGTTTGTGTCCTTCACATTTATTTGCATTCGGTACTTAGCAAAATCCATGACCTCTCAGCTTGAAACTAAAATTTCAGATTTCTAATTCTAAATGGGCCATGCTATTTATTACCGCTATTCAACAGAAGGGTAAAGTGGTTGACTTGGGTATTGGAAAAGATACCAAAGGAAGTCTTGTGGAGCATATGGATGCAGCTCTATGTTCTGATGCTGATATAATCCTTACTTCTGGTGGTGTTGCCATGGGTGATAGAGATCTTGTCAACTTCTTACTTGGCAAAGATATGTAAAATTCACTTCGAAAAGGTTACCTACAAATCAGCCTTATGATGTATTCTTTTCCTGTATGCTGTTGCATAAGCATTGAAAGCAGTCATGTTTGCTCAGACCTAAATTTACTAACAAATGCAAACATAAACTCATCATCTAATAACAAGAGATTACATCAATAAATTATAATAAAAGAGATTATGTGTGCATATATGATGCCATTTGATGTGATGATAAGAAGTGCACATCAAGTCGTCTCTTTCTTTTCTCACAGAGCAAATAACACCATGATAATCTTCACTAAGAAGAGCACAAAGCAATCCTGCCTTAATTGATAAATAATAATACAACAATCAGAATATAAAAAACCTTGACTCCAAAGAGCATTGTGTTGTCCCTTATGATTATAAGCCAAGCAAAATAACATGGGCTCTTTAACCCGCCCCATAAAAAATGCACTATAATTTTAACATATTGGTAGAAAGAAGAAGGCAAGTAACCCGCAACACAAATATGAGGTCACCTACCAATTTTCTACAAAACAGACGAACATTCATAGGAGAGAGTTAGTCACCTTGTTCTTCACCAAATTCTTTTATTGGATTCTCCTGTTCATCTTCTTGCTCAGATCTGGAATATTGTGGTCTTTAGATAAATTTATACCAGGAAATCAAGACCAAAGACAAGAAATAAAGAGGTAAAGAGAGAGAACCTAAAAGCGTTTTGCCGAGAACTGCATCTTGCTGCTGTTACAGGTTTTATGGCAGCACCCAACCACTACAAACAAAAATTCAGGAACATCTGTGCCGCATAGAGGAGTGGAATAAGATATAGTACATGAAGAAAGGGGAACAAAGAGATGTGGGGATGGCAAAAATACCTCACGAACGGAAATTCTAGATGTGTCATTGGCAACGCAACATCACTTGCCATGCAAATCCACATGAAGGCGAAGGAGTCCACCGGGGAGTCCGCAGCGGCAGCTCCATGGCTGGGCCGAGCCAATCCGCCTCGGCTCGTGATCCGCCGCTTCCCTCCTCGGTGAAGACGCTACTGGTTGAGCTCCTCCTCCCTACCTTCCTCGCACCAAGGTCTCTCCTCCTCCAGCGGCTTCCTCGCAACCTGGGGCAGATGAGAACCGCGAGGTGGTGGATCTCATTGAAACGGATGGCGGAGCCCGTAGGTTGCGGCTGTGGTGAGGGAGGAAGGGGGAGAAGGGAGGAGGAAGGAGAGGAGCTGCGGATTTGTTGATTGGGAGAATGGGCTAGGGTTTCCCACCAATGGCGGCTGGCCAGAGAGAGATGAGGAGGGAGGGAGCAGCGCGGGCGAAGGGATTGGGCGTGGCCGCGTGGGGCAAGGAGGGAACGGTGCGGGCCTCCCGCAGATAGCACGGCGCGCATGCGGTGGGCGGGGAGAGGGTGATTCTGCACCTCGAATCAGTTCACCCAGCCAACACGGGCGCTACAAGAGCCCATCGGTCATTGGCTATGTAAAGTCATCGTGCAGTAAAAAAGAGCAATGAAACAGCGAGTGAACATCCAACGCCTGGAACAAAGTCAAAGATCGGACATCCCAAGATCGGACGGCCAACCAAGCCTTCCCATCGAGGGAGCACCGTCGATGCGAGTTGCCCAGCCTCTTTATCTGTTTAAATGAATATCAATATAAAATCCAACAAATTCTCCATGCATAAAAATTAATGTAATTTAAAATCTTGAAATGAAAAAAAAAGATATTTGAAACTAATTGCTGGTTTGATGTGTTTTAAAAATGTACAACCAATTTCTCATTACTGATGGGCCATTTTCTCGGCCAGCCGAATGAAAGCTCTCCTCGTCTTGAAAGATTTGCAGCCCAACAGGCCTGACAAAGTGACTTACTTGGAAAATCACAAAAAAACTGGGCTGTGGCCGCGGACCCAGCTGTCAGCCTCTCCAAGTACAGTACTCTTCCGATGGAAGTCGTTCCTTGACCATGTTGACCATGCCGCACGGAGAGCACCACGGCGGTGGACGACGACGAGGCCTAGGAAGGGGACGAGGCGGAGCCGGGGAAGACGCGGCAGTGGAAGCCCGCGCGGAGAGGAGTACGAGGGTTCATTGGTTCGGCTGCGATGTGAGGCTGCCGTCGCCGCAGGGCCTGGCCAACGGTGGGAATAGTAGCGGGCGGTGAGGCCTCTGCGGCAGCAGAGCCGGCCACGGGAGGCAGGAGCATGCGGCACGACCGACGCTGCTTTGGGCGGCTGGAGCAAGAAGACCCGAGGTTGAAGAAGCACTACGGCCGTTGGATGGACATCGTACGGTCACTGGAGCTAGAATCGTTCATATTGACTAAGTTGACAAAGCCCTTCGTCCCGCCAACTTAGTAGGCCCAGAAGTCATCCTCCCACCAAGGTGGGTCCCAGCTAGCCGGAGGCATATTCATTTTTTTTGTGCGTAATAAGGAGGCACTTCCGGTGGGTCCAAGCTGACAGCGGGGGGAACGTTTTTTTCGCGAAATACGGTGGCCCGTCCGGTGGGTCCCAGCAGTCAGGGGGAAACGGATTTTTCGCAAAATACTGGTGGCACGTCCGGTGGGTCTCCGCTGTCAGGTGGAGGAATAATTATTTTTTGTGTAATAAGGACGCACTTCCTTGCGACTGCCATGGACCCAGCTGTCAGCCTCTCCACGTACAGTACTCTTCCGATGGAAGTTGTTCCTTGACCACATTGACCACGCCGCACCGAGAGCACCACGGCGGTGGACGACGGCGAGGCCTAGGAAGGGGACGACACGGAGCCGGGGAAGACGCGGCAGTGGATGCCCACGCGGAGAGGAGTACGAGCATTCACTGGTTCGGTGCGGTGTGAGGCTGCCATCGCCGCAGAATAACAGGGGGTGTGGGTGAGTGGAGGGATGGCCTGGCCAGTGGTGGGAGTAGTATGGGGGCGGTAAGACCTCCGCGGTAGCATAGCCGGCCACTGGAGGAAGGAGCAGGCGGCACGACCGACGCTGCTTTGGGCGGCTGGAGCAAGAAGACCAGAGGTTGAAGAGGCACTATGGCCGTTGGATGGACATCATACGGTCACTGGAGTATTGACTAAGTTGACAAAGCCCTCCGGTCCCGTCAACTTAGTAGGCCCACAAGTCAACGTAGCAATATGGTGGGTCCCAACTAGCAGGGGGTATTCATTTTTTTGGGCGTAATAAGGAGGCACTTCCTTGCGTGCGAAGATATAGCTGGTGGGTCCGACCTGTCAGCAGGGGGAACATTTTTTTCGTGAAATACAGAGGCCCTTCCTGTGGGTTCTAGCTGTCAGGTGGAGGAATCATTATTTTGCGCCTAATAAGGAGGCATTTCCTTGCGGGCGGCCGTGGACCCAGCTGTCAGCCTCTCCACGTACAGTCCACTTCCGATGGATGTCGGTCGTTGACCATGTTGACCAGGCCGCGCCGAGAGCACCAGGGCGGTGGACGACGGCGAGGCCTAGGAAGGGAACGACACGGAGCCAGAGAATACTCGGCAGTTGTTTCCCACACGGAGGAGTACGAGGGTTTACTGGTTCGTCTGCCGTCGCCGGAGAATAACAACATGTGTGGGTGAGTAGAGGGATGGCTAGGCCAGCGATGGGAGTACGATGGGGCCGTGAGGCCTGCGCGGCAGCATAGCCGGCCGCGGGAGGAGGGAGCAGGCAGTCCCGCCGACGCTTGTTTGAGCGGCTGGAGCATGAAGAGCAGAGATTGAAGAAGCACGACAGCCGTTGGATGGACATCCAACAGTCACTGCTCTCGTGTGTTCACTAAGTTGATGCAGGCGTTGCAAAGGCCAACCTTTTTTTATGAAAGCATGCGCGTCAACCTGTAGTAGGCGCACAAGTCAGCCTCAAATCTGTGGAAAATAACATACAGCCCATCTGCCATTATTTCTAATAATGTACAGCCCATTTGCTAATTCTTAAGAATTTTTTTGGAGTCCACCTTCTTTTTGTTAGCATTACACCCCATATTGTGGCCACGGTTAAAAAGTATACGAAATTTTGCATATTTCGGTGCGGTCAACCGTTTTTAATCCAGAAATATCGATTCACATTCAAACTATTTTGAAAAATAATTTATATAAATATAAAATCTAAATAATTGTCCACGCATAAAATAAATGGAATTTAAGATCTTGTAATGAAAAAAATTGGAACAAATTCCCGGTTTGATGTGTTTTAAAAATGTATAGCCCATTTCCGGGCAAACCGAATGAAACTCTCCTCGTCTTGAAAGATTTGCAGCACAGTAGGGCCGATAAAGCAAGTAGGCCTTGTTTGGGTATTTCTTAAAAAAATAGAACTGGGCTAGCCATTTTCAGCAAGAAAAAAACACAACTGGGCTCATGATGTGGTAAACATAAATAAAACCCTGGCTAGACGGGCTACAACCCACGCACATCCCCCTTGTTACCCTGATCCATTGCTAAAACTAGTATAAATAACAACTGCTTGTTCCTAAAAAAAAAACTACGCGGCTTGCTGGGTCCCTGGTGTCAGCCGCTCGTAGTGTAATTCTCTCGTTTATTGACTACGTTGACAATGGCGTGAGCCCCAGATGTCCAACCATTAGGAGGAACCATATTTTTGGGCTTGTACTATAGAGGCACTTGCTTGCGTACTGCCATGACGCCGGTGGGTCCCTCTTGTCATCCTCTCCACGTCTGATCATCTCCTTGTTACTCTCGGTTGTTGACGAGCGTTGACAACGCAAGAGAAGGCGCACCGCCGCGATGAGCGAACCAAGGCCGCAAAGGCGGAGAGGGCGGCAGCGAGGCCTCGGGACGGAACGAACAGAGCCGTTGAACATGCGCCGTCCAACAGCAGCGGAGGGGAGTACGAGGTTGATCGTTCGTGCACGGGTGCGTGTTGGGGCTGACATTGCCGGAGAATAACAGTACGTGTGGGGGAATAGAGGGAGGGTCTGGCCAACGTTGGAGGGTACATACGGTAGGGCGGCGGAGGCGCAGCCATCCATGGGAGGCGGGAGCAGGCGGAGCCGACGGGGTGGTTTGGTTTGGGCGGCTGGAGGAAGAAGAAGACAAGAGATAGAAGATACACGACAGATGTTGGATGTCAATCCAACGGCTGGTAGGCAGAATATTTTGTTGACTGGCTAGTAAGTCGACACCACCTTGGATAGGCTATTTCCTCGCGGGTCCCAACTGTCAGAATCCAAATCTTTCACGGTCATGCAGCATTTCCGATGAAAATTTACAGCCCATTTGATGTGCTAGTTCGAAATAAGTTTGTGGGTCTTTGGCGGGGCTAATCACTTGGCTTCTGTACTGCGCAGTGAGCTCAAGCAACCGGCGAGAGTGATGTTATTTCCCTTGGTTGGGATTTGTTACAACATTTCACTATAAATTAAACGAATGGCAAGCCATTTGCCTTGTTTCAAAGAAAATATGACAGTCACAGCCGAGTTGAAAAGGGCAGGAACATCTAACTCCATCTTACTAACTGTACAAAAGCACGAGGGTTAATTGTTCATCAGGTTTACAAAAAAACCCAGATTGAAAAGGGCAACAACATCTAACTCCAAAGACTGCTTTTGGCAGTCACGGTCAAATGGATCGGTCAGGTCCATAGAATGAACATCTGGGTCGTAAAATTTCATCGGATTATGACCACAATATGTTGTAAATAGAAGCCCGACAAGTTCGTAAGCTCTTTTGCCCACCGAAACTCCTTTTTGCTCTTCGACGCACTCCATCCGTCAAAACCATGTCATTGATAAACTTAAGCACGATGGACAATAGTAACCTCGCATTCAGCAGGAAGAATGTGACAAATCTTGTGTTTGCACAGTTGGCTACATATCGTTCTAGCGTTATTGTCTTCAATCGAATCTCATGAGAAGTGAGAAAATCCCGATGCTTACGGATCCACCGATTGGTTACAACTTTCTTACCCCATCCTGTTGCCTAAATATACATGAAGATTGAAAATAGTTAAGGTCTAAAAGAAGAGTGTCGAAAGAGCAACAGCTGAACGGTTAATTCTAGTACACTATATGCGGGCTTCCAATGTGCGTGAAATTATCACCTTTATATACAACTTCTCCAGACATGGAAAGAATTGCAGCAAGCCAATAATCTTGTTCAGATCAAAAATATTCATTTGGATATATAAGATCTTGATAGAATCCAGCACCATTGATAGGCCATCCATGGAGAAACTGATAGGCCATCCATGGAGAAACTCTTCATTGAGCATTGAACATAATATTAGTACAAAATGTGTACTCCAAGATGATATATAAATTATGCGCAGAAATTTAAAATGCAGCTTATGGTTACAAGTGTAGATGATAATATAAAGTACCTGAAGAACTGTGGAGCAAAACACCATATTAAAATGAGCACAGAGATCATGCATTACACCCAAGGTCTCCAGTTTAGGCGCAGAGAGGACGGTTATTTGCAACGTGAATAACTAGAATCAAGGATCAACCTTTGAAGTGAAGGGGCATCTTGGATGATGAGCTGCCTTCCGGTCAAAGAAATTCCAATTCTTACAAGGTTAGGCGACTTTATTTGGAGACAACCGATTCTAACTGTGAAAACAGCACCAAGCACTCCAGTACAGAGGGCAACCGGAGTGGATGATCTTGTGCAATGCGGCCTCCGATATACGAACCCGCACAAGTGAAAGTTTCTTGAGAAATGGGAGTCGAAGGTTTAGTACCAGATTGTCTGGTAGGTAGCACAGCGCAAAGGTGGTGGTGTGGAGAGAGGAGGAAAACTGGGAGATGGACATCGGTGCTGAGGGCACAAGTTCATGGCGTTCGGTATGTGGTATGTGATTTCCAGGGGAATAGTAGAACTCAAGCAGCTGTAGTTCTGTGAATTCAGGGCATTTCAGCTAGGCGTCCACCGTGGAGGGCATGTATGCTTGCTCAGGTAGCATGACGGGATGCAGAGGCTTTGAACGGAGCCCTGGTGGGAGGAGATGATGGCTCTGGGGATTTCAAAATCAATGAAGAGATATAGCTGACGACAGTCGAGATTAAGGGGCATGGCGCGCCATAGAGGGCGCCACCGAATTGAGAGGACTTGGGTGCGGCAACAATCCTTGGTGGGGAGAAGCGAGATGATCTCCCCAAGGATGGCGTCCGGGAGATTGCTGATGCGGTCCACCCGAGATTCTACGGGTTCCTGGGATCCGGTGGGGGCGGGGTCGCCGCTTCTCCCCACGCTGCCGGGTGCGGGATCTACAACAGGTGTCGCCGCTGGCGGGAGCCTCATCTTCTTGGCGCTGGGGTCAGCCGACTCCATTTTCCTCGAGGGCGTCGCCTCGCGCTCATGGATTTGAGCAGAGTAACGAATGATGAGCCTAGTTGTAGTGCGAGCGAAGAAGAAGGGGAGCTGGGGGTTTTCTGTAGGAGTGAGGAAGAAGGGGCACTGGGGTTTTCTGTACGAGTGAGGTGAGGAATTTGGGGGTATGAGTGGAGCGAGCTGACATGAGGTGGGTGGGAGCGAGGAGGAAGAAGAGCACCCAGGTTTTTTTGGGGGGGTGTGCTGGGTGTGGGTAGCGCCTCTCATCCAGTAAATATATGGGCTTTTGAATTGATTTTGCTATTTACTAGTGTGGATGGGCTGTTTTGTCTTGGGCCGAGAGAAACAATTACTACTAGTACAGTGGAGACACTCTACAGCTACCCAGAAAAACAATTACTACTAGTACAGTGGAGACACTCTACCGCTTCTGGCTCCTCCTAGGTCATTGAAACGTCTCCCTCTACTGAATGCCATTATACTTTTGTTCACCGACATGCGGGCCATGCAGCGTGCGGGCCCAAATGCCATCGACCAAATTAGAAGGTAGTATGCAGGCGGAGAGTCAGCCCGGTCGTAGCACGGCAGTAACGAGCCGTCGTATCACAAAACCCCACCTCCCCGCAGTCTAAGTTTGACGAACGAAGCAACCATCACTTCACTCTTCGCTGAATCCCCTTCTCCCTCACCGTCTTCAAGAAAGGCAACACTCGCATCTGCCACTATTCTTCTCTCCGAACGAAGGGAAGGTAAGCGGATCCGTGATGTTGGTATATTTTCGTTCAGAGAAAAAAAAAGAACTTTTGCAAAGCAGTAACCGATCCTCACTCTCTTTTTTGTTTCATTGTCATTGCGATTGTGTTTTCCTTTCAGTGGTCTCCTAGTATTCGTCAGTTTCATGATGGACCAAGGAGAACCAGGCAAAGATCTGCCGATATTGGAGGAGACGCGGGAGGCTGATCCCCACGAGACAGAGAGATCCAAGAAGATGGAGGCAACCACCGAGCTGACCCCAGATACACTCACGGCCACTACTGAGATGGTCAATGCCCCGTTTGAGGTTACAGCCCCCGTAGCATTGCAGGAGCAGTTTTCTCCCTTCGAGGATGTGCCCCCCTCCCCCCCGCTAGCTGCCCAAGGTGATTTCCTTCTTTGCCGATCTCGATTGTGGTTTTTCATCTAAGTATGTGGTGATATTTTTTTAGAAAAGGAAGTATGTGGTGATTAATAATGCAAAAATTTATTAGCTTCGATGCCATGCTATACATAGTGGTTTAAATAAGTTGTGTTTCTTATACTGAAAAGTAATTTATGTTTCAATTAGAGCCCTGATGCAGACAAGGATTGTGTGGTTGTACATGTCACTCGCTATGAGGCGGACGACCTGAATATATGCACTGGGAAAACAGAGTTCTTAGGCTGTTGGATCCTGGAAGCCATTTGCGGTTATACCAATGAAGAGTTGTATTCCAGCCTCACTGTTGTCAGGCGTGTTGTCCAGGGTGTACTGAAGCACAAGAAGTTCAAAGCTACTCCTTCGTTTGTGAGGCATACTATTCTTGTCAAGCTTACGCAGTGGCAAGGCCTCCACAAACAAGTTTATCAGTGGCAAGGCCACAAGGTTGTCTTCATGAAGGTTCACAGGATTGAGCTGCTGCAGGACATCCTCGATGATGTTCATGGCAAGGTCCGTCTTGTGTCCAGCCCAAATTAGATCGAGGCATGAAATAGTTTCCCCAGCTAGTGTTTAATAGTAGTTTGGATTGTGTCTAATTATCCGAACCTTGCCTGTTATCGACCCCTCTGGGCTAGTACTCTGTTTGAATCCGTCTATGGGAACTGCTGCTACTTTTGTGTGCCCGTGAATCATGTGAGAACCATCATAATTGTTGCCGAAACAGATGCGTCCTCACTAGTTTTTTCATGAATATGGCACGGTAAGACATAAGTTGTCACGATTTATCATGCGAGCAGTGTGTGTTTTGATGAAATAGAGCACTCGTTCGAGAACCATGCGCCGACGTATACATAAGTACTTGTAAACACTGTTGGTGCTACCCCACTTGTAAGAAGTTGTGCAAAACACGTCACATTGGCTCAGCTCGCTTCAACACTAGGCTATCGACCAGCTAACAATCAACAATCTGCTATCTGACATATAAGCAACTATGTATGTTGTTACAGTGGTTCATGCAGTTAATTGAGGCCACAATGTAATAAATTCCAAACGTTCACACGCTAGTCCAGCGCTCATGTGGAACACTCACATTAAACTTCGTCTTCATAAAAAACTTGAAAAGCATAAGTTAAGCAATTTTATACATCTCAAGGATTCATAGAACATAACAAACATATACTAGTTCACAGCAAAGACAAAGTTGTGAGAAGGTTTACAAATCAGGAAAAAACAAGCAAAAGGCTTCTACGAGCAAAAGGGCCTCCCGCAGGGTTAAATTTCTGGAGTTCACTCTGGTTTTTCTTGTTGCCACCATCCGAGGTTAGGTTCTCTCATTCCAGAATAACCAGTTATAATTGTGGTCTCAATTTGGAATGCTGAATCGAACCATGCAAAGGTATCTTGAACAGCTAAAATGCTTGTGCATTCCACTAAATTTAAGCACCGCTATTTGCAGAAATAAGTAGACCACAATGCCTCTTGTCCGCGCACCTGTCCAAAAAACCGCCGTGCAGCCGTGCCAGCTAGTCCTCGATCCATGGATGAACTAGTAGAAAGTGCATTGCGGACTAAGATGCAGTTGTTTTCACTCGTCCCTGCACTGCAATCAGGAAGTAAAACGTATGAATCAACTTCTTTTAGATTGCGTTGGTCATTCTACCTTAGTTACTACTACCAATGTAGGGATACCTTGAAGACGGGAGGTTATACGTCGGTAACGTGGGATAGCCATCTCATTTTATGCAGCTTGTACTAAAACCGAGGTGTGTGCTTTTGATTGCTTGTGGATAGAAACGACACGGAGATGAGACATCCCTATTTGCGCAAATACGAAATAGAGTTATTTAAACAGTGACAGATATTACTACTTTCCCCCATTTCCTCTTAGAACCAAGTCCTAGATTCATGCTACAGCTTTCCCACTTTCTTCCCTGTTTGAACCAACGCTTTGAGTCGACTGTATGAACTAGCTTTACTTCTAATAATAGTAGAAGTCTAGGTGGCTTTGGAACAGCCACGAAAGTAGAAAAGGATCCACACGAAGGGAGCTGGGGCAGTAAGGCAAGGCAGGTTTCGAAGGAATATATACCTGAGGGTCGTCGGCATGTGGCAAAGACGGCTTCAGGAGGCCGCATCTTGGCCACAATACCGCAGGGAGGAAGAAGGGGTCGGAGGCCCTCCCGAGCCGGCACTCTCTCGGAGAGAATGGCACGGCCGCCGATCGGGACGCGCGGGCAGCCGTTGGTCTCCTCCCTCGCCGCCGCCGACAGCGTGAACGTTGCACCTACACCCCTACCCCGGTCGAGGTTGTCCGGCCGGATTTGTGACCAGCCGTGAGCTGAGAGAGAGTGCGGCCACCTATGTCTTGCTTAGATCTGGAGAGCATGAGAGAGTGAACGAGAGGAACCCTAGTAAAGCAAGCGCTAAGGCTCCTGCTTTTATATATAGTGGAGTGATTTTGTTGAACCATCTTCAAAAAAAATGCGCTCCTAAGTGTACCCGCGAGTGGGTGTGAGAGAACTAATGCGTGCGTGCATCGCTTCTCTTCGCGAGAGTACAATATACTATGCCCAAAGAACGTTCGCCGCAAGAGTAATAGTATAAGTGTGTGACGTGTGAGCTAAAATAAAATGTGCGCGCCGTCTTTTGTTTTTAGAAGTTCTGAGGGTAGGGTGTGAAGAGCACATATGTGCGTGACGTCTACCTGCAGATAGACGGTGGGTGCGATGTGCGAGTCTGCGAGAGGACTCGGGAGAGTCGTGACTCATGAGGGTGCGTGTGCGTGAGAGAGAGGGGGGCACGTATCAATGCAATGCATGTGTCCGTAAATCATTATCCGACAAACGTTCGCCACAAGCCTTTTCCGGACGAACGCCGTAAGAACCGTTAGATCGGCATCCGACAACGTCAGTTTTGCCATGTCATTTAACAGAACAGCCACTCCTCCTACACACAAATCTTCCACGTGAGTGTTAGCAACTGCCGTATGCTCCCTCCGTTCCGAAATGCAGTGCATATAGGATATAGCTTTATTGAAAATTCGAACCTCGCAAACTTTTACCGAGTTTTCGTGTACCAAATTGCACATGTAGAATACCCTGTATATATCATTTCATTCATCTTGAGAGGTAACTATAAAGATGGGTGAGGAGTCTACAAAGAAAGACCATTGTATCACCCGCAGCAATTTCAAGCATCCTTTAGTGTCGAGGAATATCATAGGAACTCTATATGATATGATTTTTATAGGATTTTTTCCTTTAGAGCCAATTGGTTCATAGGAATAGATTCATATACTCCACATTTCAAAGGAAATAAACATGATATCATTTCTATAGCTTTAGAGCCACTTGGTTCATATGAATGGATTCCTATACTCCCTTAATTTCAAAGGAAAATAAACATTAGCGCATATTCAATAGAAAAGTTCCTATGATATGAACCAAATTACATCTCTTTTCTAATCCCTCCTCATAGGAATTGAGATACATGTCATCTCTAGATTCAATAGAAAAGTTCCTATGATGTGAACCAAATGACATCTCTTTTCCAATCCCTACTCATAGGAATTGAGATGCTCCATGTCATCTCTTTTCCTACAACTTCCATGTATACATCTTCTATTCCTAAATAGATAGTACAACCCACTAGTAGTTTTTTTCCAAAACATGCAACTATGGCACAAGAACTATATTGTGTGCCAATAACTTTGAAAGATGGTCATTGGAATGAAGCTAACCCGACAAAGGCGTAGATAGGCCAATCCGAGCACTCTTGGCCGTTGGATATCATCAACATTCCACCAGATCGCCACATGTACAATTTAGAAGACTCCATGGTTGAACTTAAGCATAATACACAAACCTCAAAACACAAGCACTTATCCTTTGTTCTAGAATCTTCTGTATCATAATTGATTATTTTTTCCTAAATGAATTGCCATTATTTGTTTTTTACTTTATGATTTACAATGCACAACCCCATGAATCTTAACATTTTTTATAAAACTTACTGATTTTGAATGAGATGAACTATAAGAACTAAAAGAACATCTACATCATGCATATATGACTCAAAGCTTTACATGCTATAGTGTGTATTTATTCATAATTTGGTTACGAAATCTCATGCGTTCAATACATGTGTACATTACTAGTTTTGAGTAGAGTAGCAAATTTCACGCGGCCCCGGGTATATAAAAATGCAGGGCCCATGCATCATTGCCTTTCGGTCGAATCTACGTCCACAATTTTTTGTACATAATATATCTCCACTGGTTCCCGAACCCAAAATGTTGCCTCGTTCCCGTAAAACCAAGCGGCCCACACATATTTAAGCCGTCGACTCGAACCCGTTTACTACGACGTGGCTCCGCACGCCGTAGTACTCCTACAAACCCTATCGCCGCACTCATCATCAGTTTTCTTCAAGAGGACGAGGGAGAAGCGGATTTGTAGTGGAGGCGCTTTAAAAAAAGGATCTGTAGTGGAGACCCCTACCCTAGGGTGCCCTAGGTAGCTGCCGCACGCATCATTGTTTTCTCTATTCTCTATGCTCTTGCGCTCTAGAGTGAAATGATGGTTGCTTCGTCCGTCCAGCACTCCAGCTTAATGCGGGAAAGGTGGGGCTTTGTGATTTGACCCCTCATCGCTCATTTTCTACTACTGCGGCGCTACGACCGGGGTGCCTCCAATTCCAACCGCTGCTCCGAACTGTAATTTGGTGCATCGCACGTGGAACAAGATGGTGGATGAGCCACATGTCAGCCAAAGGGGTCCTGTTAAGTGTGTCGCCACTTAGGTATGCGGATCGACCGCTGCTTGAGTTGCTACGCCAACACGACAGGAGCAGCCTACCACTTGGTTTTGCTCCTTGGTGAATCCCGACTATATTGATCTAAAAAGATACTTGCTGGACTACCCTCTCCGTCTCGTTTTTTTATTTTTAGGCGTCTCGGTTTATAGGGCCTGCACGTAGTTCTATGTCACAAAAAGTATATCATTGGATTCTTATGCGGATGTAGTTGTATTTAAAAGTCGAGTGAGGGCTTTTCCTGCGCGGTAGGCGGCGGGGCAGTTCCTCCTAGTCGGTTCGACAGAGACGCGAGAAGAAGAGGGAGTAGGCTGCTGCAAACGTAGGGCTGTGTGATTTGACAATGAAGTTATCACGGGCGGTGAGGCCCTGTTATTTGACTTGCCATTATCATTTTAATCTGGGCGCCACGACCAGCGTGAGTCTCCGATTCTGACCACCTCCATACAGGTGCCTCTCCCAAAGGTGCTCCACCATGTAGTAGAGGCTGGCTCTTGCATGAGAGCCCACTTCTCCACTTTTTCCTTGCCTCTCTTTCCTCCACATATGCAAAAGTGCCATGTAGTAAAGCGCACTATTGTACTTACCGATGCATGTACAAGTTCATAGAAATTTAGTGGTCATTCATGCATTCGTTCTAATTAATGCCTCGGTAAACATAACTTCTTGAGAAAAATGAGCGTACTAATTACTTGTGCAAACTACGAAATTAATTCGACCACTCACCGTCTACCTTGGTTGGAGAGATTTTGGAATTGAGCCATAAACTGGAAAGGAGGGAGTAGTAACTTTTGTCTCGATTACTATTTGTGGCCTTGTATAGATGCAAAATGTATTTTTTATAGTGGCCTTGTATAAGTAAATGGAGGGAGTACTAACCAAAGTATACGTGGTAGGGACGAGGAGTAAACGGAGGGAGTAGTAAAAATTTCTCCTCGTGCTGCGAGCCACCACGCGCGTGGGCGAGGGAGCGGGCGTAAAGGCGTACAGTAAGCAAGCTTCACCTCATCCGGCGAGCCACCGCGCCTGTGGGCGGGGACGGCGACTAAGCAAGCTTCTCCTCATTCTGCGAGTTGACGGGACACATCAAAAGTACTCCAGTGTATAGAGCCTTGCCTCTAAGGTAGGCCCCACATGGTTTGCCTCTTTTTTAATTTAACATAACGTCAAGTCGCAATTTGTTTGTTCACCCGTGGTAGATGATCCTCACCTCCACCAAGTGGACAACCAAGACATCGCGTACAAATTACCACGTGGGCTGCCTTTTTCAGATGTAAATGAGCTCCACCGTGTACCCGCGCGGGTGTGGTTGGGAAAGAGACAGGAGTACGTGTGCCGTGCGTGCACCTCTTCTCTTCGTGCACGTCCCCCACGTACGTGTGTGTGTCTGAGAGAGATAAAAACCTAGACATAATGCACCGTCCATCCCCATGCCTCCACCCAGTCCGACCACCAGTCACCACCACGCCCCACTCCTCCTCACCTTATCTCTCATCTTTCTCCCTCCATTTTTATATACAAGGGGCCACCATCAAAATTACAATTTGCAGATATACAAGGCCACTAACACTAATCGATGCAATATTAATGGTGTTTGCCTCGTGGTACTAGCAAGGAAGGACATTAATTATCCCTTGCATGCATGCGGGAGTTTGTAAAAATGCATCTTGATGTTCCGTGCAATGCACGGGAATCTTGCTAGTCCATGAAAACAACACATGGCAAAATTCCACGGCGAACGAGGGATTTGAATCTGTTGGGAGGGGCTGTTTGGATCTTGCGTGGGGTAGCCAAAATATTGGCGACCCTTTTGTCCACCGGTGCCTTTGCCACCGATGAACGAGGAATGGCTCGGGTGCTCATGCTGTCATGCATCCTCCAGCGTGCACGTTGGAGACGAGCTCGCACGAGCTGTGTTTTTTTGTCCCACAACGCCGCCCGAGCCGCCCGCAGACCGACCGGCGACCCGCAAATTACGCCATCCAACCGTAGCCGCACACATTATGACAACAACTCAACCAACCGGACGAAATTCATGCAAACACGTAGACAAACTGATATTTCATATAAACAACAACGAAAATCATATAAAATACCGGATTTTCATACAAACATGACGGGTTTCATTACATTCAAATGAACTACGCGGTGCTAGTTCTGGACAGCACAGGTATATAATACCTGGCCTAAATGGTCGTCCGCCGATCGATTTTTGTTCCTCATGTCCGGCAGCACGATCACCGGACTGCTGGGAGCCCTGGAGGTATATGCTTCAGCACAAAGGACGGCTCACTTCCCCACTGCCCAACTGATATCATTGGCTGGTGCCGTAAGATGATGGTGGCCGGCACCAGTTCGAGTTCATCACCGGCCACTACTTCGCCATGGTCGGCACCAGCTCGAGTTCATCCTAACATTCCCCTCTTCCGTGGAGCCCATGCGGGGTCGACGAAGGTCCTCGCAACAAAAGCATCCGGCAAGACACCTGCTGTGTATGCCGGCGTCGCCTCCGCGGTGGCCTTCATGGGACCCAAGCGGCGGCGGCCTCCCGTGTTCTACTTCTCCTCGATGATGGCGGCGACGACAGCGCTGGCCACCGACTCGTCGCTCTCCGCGCAAGACCCGCTTCGCCGCTTGCATGGCGCGGCCGCCGGCATGGGAGTCTCGGCCACAGAAACGGGAGACGCGGCACGAGGCGGCAGCGTGGACGGCAGCAACGACGCCCGTGCGCCACTCCTTGTCGAGCTGGCCTGGAGCGGCGAGTTGCTGAACCGTGCGTCGGCTTGGGGCGGCAACTGGCTCTGTCGGGCGAGGGGAGGGAGGTGGATCAGCGAGCTGCATAGCTCGTATCCGGTGGGCTACCCAGCCGGCTTGGATGCGGAATAACTACTCTTCGTAAGCCATTGTAAGAGTGGACAAATTGGTGGAGGAGATAGGGGAGCGGCGGAGGTGTGCGATTCTTGGCCGGCGTTTGGCCTCGTTTCAATAGGAGATTAAATAGATGGCGGACGGCAGGAGCTCGGACGGTGTTGCGTTTAACGCCGGCCCGGTCATGAACGGACGTGTGTCCAGAGTGGGTTTCTCGGCTTCCACATGGGCGGGTTTCATGGAGGCGTTTGAATGCGGCACGGAGGAGTGTTCAGCCGGGCGTGCCGCGAGTGGCGCCCTCGACTCTGACCTAGGACACCGCGCCATTCTTCCACTAACGTGTGGGCTCTCTAGATGCATGGCATGCATGTCAGTGACCCAACGCAGGCAGCGCACAGCAGAGGAACCTTTGGTGGGCCAGGGCAGTCAGAAGCGGGCATTTCATCAACCGATGATTGTTCATTGAGTGTGACATCATCTTTTTTCATGTAGATAAGCCTACTATGTTGATAGCCCGTTCGATACGTTGAGATTCATAAAGACCGCTGCAAACATCAATGTTCTGCTTATCACAAATAAGATTGATTAATACCCGTAACAATCCATGTCCTTAACAAAGGGTGCATGCACGTATAGGTTGAGTGTGTGTCTTACGTCGTGTGCTGTGTGCATGCAGCGTCGCGAGTGTTCGCGTCGCGTGCAAAGAATGCGTTTGGTGTTGCATGCATGGGTGCATACGTGCGTGTGTTCGTGAGTGCATGTGTATGCAGCCGTTGTTGCACGCCAAAGATGCGTGGCTGTGTATGTTATGTGTACGTTTCAGTGTTGCACGCCTACATGTGTGAGTGTCTTGCGTGCGTGCATGTGTACGTGCGGGGTGAGGCTACACGTCAGTCGCCTGACTTTTTCATCTCTGGTCTTTAGATTTTCTAGCCGTTGGATACAAAATCAAGGGCCTCCAGTTTATCATCAAACTCCACCCCCCCGGAGCCGCCCGCCCCCACCGGCCGAGCCGCCAGCCCCGCCGCGGCCGCCCGCCCTCCTCGAAACCACTTCCCCGCCGGTCCGCCGCCACACCGCCATCCCTCTAGCCCCAGCGCCGAAGCTTTTTCTGGGGATCCCCACCCCACCGCCCAAAGAACGTCCCCACCCGCCGGTGACTGCCAACCAGAGGTCTCACGACTTCGAATACCCACCGACCACTAATTTGTTACCATTTCTGTCCTTCATATACGCGCTGATGGGTGGGCCCTATGGTAATGTGCGCTGCTGAATGTGGACCATTTGACTGGTCAATTGATCAAGTTATCAACAAATTACAGAGCTGTACGGTGAGCCAGTGACCGCATGATCACCCTAAAATGTACTCCTATTTTATTAACACAGTACAGACTCAAACTACCATTTCTTTCTTTCATATACGGGCTGACAGGTGGGCCCCACGGTTACGAGCCTCGATGGCGCAACACTAATTGCGCCGCGTGGAATGTTTGACTGGTCAATTGATTGTGTCATCAACATAATACGGAGTTGTACGGGTGAGCCAGTGACCGTATAATCATGACATGTATTTGTTTAACACGGTACAGACGCAAGGGCTCATATATACGCTCAAGCACTCACCGCTATAAGCGCACACACGCGAACCCTACCCCTATGAGCACCTTCGAGAGAGTGGGCCAGCATATATGATCTTGAGATTTTATGAAGTCACCATAGGTGCCTCGTAGTCGAGTGGAACGTCTCCTCCCACTGAACGTACATCGCCGGAAAATACTGAAATTAACACAAGATAAATGCGAGCATCGGAACTTTAACCTTGGTGGGCTCGAGAAACCACTGTCCTCTAACCATCCAACCACATGTTGGTTAGCACGACAAAATGTATGTGGTGACCGCGATGAGCTTATTCTGAAGTCCAGTGACCATATCGTGCTTTCACTTCAAATACAATGATCGTAAGTGTCGTCAACAAAATACAGAGCACGCATCAAATGCAAAGTCCGTCAGTGTCATCAACAAAATATGGATACGTATCGTGAGCTATTTATCGTTGTACTATTGTATATGCTTATTTTCTTAGTGGCCCATTGCGTGTGTGGTGTGGTGGGCACATCATTTCTAGTTGTGGTGGGTCAACATCAAGACTCATGGGTCGGTTCCATCCTGCGCCACATATGGGTTGGACCGATACGTGTTATCTGAAGACCCATGTGGAGGACTCGTACAACAACACGAAGCTACCAGAGTCGCTGGGGACTCTATCCCCACCGGTGATAAGCCGACTATATATGATTTGTAACCCTAGGCCCTTAGTATGTTATACAACTTGGGGGCTAGTTCGTCGATAGTATACACACACACGCACAATGCCTGGTATTCACGTGTACTTTGTACACACCCCTATCACTAATATACAGTACCAGGAGTAGGCTCTTTCATCAACTACAAGGGTCCGATCCGAAGTAGGGTAAATCTTTGCCTCGTATTACCATCCATCCTAACAACCAGTGATATCCTATCAATGACGATATGATGAAATCATATCTGCCAACTACTAAGAGAGAGGTGTGTCGTGGGGGCAATGTGTGTGCGAGAGGCCTAAAGATAATGTGCGTATGGAGACACGTAGGCACATATATGTGCGTATAGAGGGCTAGTAGAGACCATGCATGTGTTATATATGCATGTGAGAGAAATAGTGTTTTCCAACTGAGATTAGTGAAAAGAGTGGTACATAGTAGTCAAAAAGAGAGAGAGAGAGAGAGAGAGAGAGAGAGAGAGAAACAGAGAGAGCATGTGCGTGAGACACCCCGACACCCTGAGAGAGATTGTGAGCATGTGTGAAAGAGAAATGCCGATGCATATAAAGTGTGTGCACTTATGCATTAGATAGAGAGATATATAACGCGTCTGTGAGAACGGGGCGAGGCATAGTGCATCTACGTGTAAAAGGCGGTTCTACGCATTAAATTAAAATATAAATGACATTATTATTTTTGTATGAGATCATGAATTTTGCAAATTGCGTATGGACGAAAATCACTCTATCAGACACCCATACTCTATTGAATTCTAGCATGTGCATGTGTTTATTTCATATTATCGATCCATAGAGTGAGAGCGGTTTGAAATACAGGCAATGGATGCTTTTGCAATTCATATATAAACATTAATTAGTGCACTCCATGTTGTTAGTGTAAAGCACTTTATACATTTGTCACTTGCATGGATACATTCCAAATTGCTAGCTACGAAATAGAATACATGTCGAATTCAACATAAAGGGGGTTTCGAAGATTTGAATCCATAGGAAGTGCATTCATCTATTTGAACCCGAGATAATGGCATTTGTAAATCAGATGTAAAAGGGGGCATCAATCTTTGTTGTGAGTTTGAACATGCTATATATATTCATACGCATATCTAACTTTTCTTTTGCAACCAAGGAGATTATATCTGGAACCATGCATGAACTGAGGTAAGTTGCATATTTTTAATATACACTGCCTACAATGTATATTCAAATGTACCCTCCATTCCAAAATAATCGTAGCTTTAGGATTTTCAAGAGTAAAGATTTGTGAAGTTTGACAAATCCTGAAAGTTCAATTCAAGAGAACCGAAAAGCGTTAATGCTTCGCTCCCAAATATTGAACGAAGCGCCAAATAGGCCTCTGGTCACCCGAAACCGTGCGAGACTAATGTTTTGGTGGCAGGAAATTACTGTCCTGACTCTGACCCGTGTAGCCTATCGGCCCGATGTCCAAAGGTCTAAACCAGGGTAGGTTTGTAACTTCACCAAGACGCCAGTCTCAACCGCCTCCGGGAAGCATTCATACGCCGTGGGTGCCTAAAAACCCATGCGCTAGGCCGAAATCTATCCCGCCCACATTTGGGACACCTGACATGACTGTCCTACCCCCAACCCGCAATATGTCCGAAATTTTAGATGGGGGCAAAGTTTGTAACTTTCCCCAAATTTCAAACAAGCGCGTCTCAAACCGAACATTGTTCCCCCTTAGTTCCCCGCCTCCCTCCGTTTCCCCATTCATACTCCGTGGGCGCGAAAACGCCCTCTCCACCAGCCGCGAAACCCTAGCCTCCTCCGTCGGTCCGTCCTCCACCCCATAGCAGCCAATCCACCGCCGCCCTCCTCCATCATGCCGGAGCTGGTACCCCGACATCGTCGTCCAACGCAACCGCAACCGCAACACCCTCAAGGACTTAGCAGCTGAAGCCGAGGCGCGAGCTGCCTCACGGCCGACGCCGCCGTGGCGCCGCATCGTAACCACTCCGACCACGCCATCTTGTGCCTCACCGCTGCAGCTCCACTGCCGCAACCGCCCACCGCACTGTAGCTGTTCTCGCCACGCCGTCGTTTCGCCGCCTCGGATCTGCTTCCCCGCGATGACATTTACCACCGCACCACACTCAACAACTTGGCCATGGGTTCGCCCAAGGCTGCACCGTCCTCCACAACTTCTGGTTTCCGAACAACAAGAAGATCGTCGGAAAAACAGAAGGAGGACACAAGATCGCCAGCCAGTAAAAGAGGTACTCCTCTTCCCTTGTTTGTGCAAATCTTACATCTCCGCTCACACCGTATTCATCCCACGAAAGAAACTAGTTGAGCGCTTCATCGCATCTTCTTCGTGATACTAAATGCACAAGGTTTCCTCCTTTTACTATTTCACCTTCGCTAGAGGTCGGTAGCCCTTTGGATTTCAATTCAGGGTCAGTCGAACCACAATTAAAAGAAGCAGCACCCGCTTAGGCGCGCGGAGCACCTAGTTCGCCTGTTCCCCGGGGAAGCGGCACATCGGTGTCTATCATAGGGGTGTGGGGCGCAGGAGCTACTTGCGCTCGATCTGGAGGTCGGCAGGGCTTGAATGGATGGCCGGCGGGGACGGGGGCGGTGCCAAGCACGGTGGTGCGGTGAGGTTGAGAGGAGGGCACAGGCAGGGGAGGAATACTGGGCCGATGGTCGCTGGCGTTTCGAGGAAGATCGTCAACACTGACTGGCTAGAGGTAGATGAAGGCGATCTGCCCATTCTTTGTACATCGGACGGTGCAGAAAAAATGGACTGACCTATTTGCTTTCAGTCGACTGTTATTTTCCTGGAATCAAGTAGTAATTTAGTGTGTCATGCATGTTGTAGAGATATCATATGTCTCCCGTCATTTATTTCTCACCGACCTGCTATCTGCTACCTTTACACTGTACTAATTGTGCACACACTTCACCCATACTCACACTATTGTTTTTTTATGCATGGCTATTTCAGACTTTGACGCAGTGTTGATGAATGCAGAAAAGAAAAGATGTAAGTCGCCCAGTGTAATTCAAGACAAGCACTAAGCTGCTTTCAGCTCTAATGGGTGCAAGGTCGCCAGCTTGGAGACAAGAACGTAGCTCTGCAGTTGATGATCTCAATTGCCACACACAACCATCCTAGGTGCTTGCTTTTACTTGACTGTCAAATGTGGTTGCATGTTGCATATGGTGTCTAGCTTGTATTGCTTCCAATTTGGTTAAATTGCATCTGCTTACTTTACACATTATACCTTTGATAATGACATGCCTTCCTGTTTTTGATACATACTACATATGTCTATTAGCCATGTTCGTACATCAAACTAATGCTCCTTTGTATCCCTCGTCAATCACTTATGATGGGACAGTCACCCGAGTGGGTTACTGTGAGACGCCCTACTCGTTTAAAGAGTGAAGTGTCATCGTCCCCACATGATTCTCAAGAAACAGCAAGGCTAAATGAAGATAGTCAACGTAGCTCTCTAGTTCATCACCGCAATTCCCCCACACCACCATCGCAGGTGCTTGCTCTTACTTGGCAGTGTGATATGTGGTTGCATGTTGCATATGGTGTCTACCTTGTAATGCTTCTAATTAGGGTAAATTGCATCTGCTTAGTTAACACATTATACCTGTGAATATGACATGCCTTCCTGTTTTTGGTACATACTACGCTTTCTATTAACCATGTTCTTACATCAAACTACTTTTCTTGTGTATCCCTCATCAATGCTCCTCATTTGTTAAATTGCATCTCCTTAGCTTACACATTATACATGTGAATATGACACGCCTTCCTGTTTTTGGTACATACTACATCCGCCTATCACACCATGTTCTTACATCAAACTCATCGTTCTTGTGTATCCTGTGTCTATCGCTTATGATGAGACAGTCACGCGCGTGGGTTAATATGAGACGCAATACTCTTAAAAAGAATGCAATTTCATCCTCTCCACATGATTCTCAAGAAACAGCAAGCCTAAATGAAGACATTGAATGTAGCTCTGTACCTGAAGACTGCACTTCCCCTACACCACCATCATAGGTGCTTGCTCTAACTTCCCAGTGTGATATGTGGTTTCATGTTGCATACGGTGTCTAGCTTGTAATGCTTCTAATTAGGGTAAATTGCATCTTCTTAGTTTACACACTATACATGTGAATATGACATGCCTTCCTATTTTTGGTACACACTACATCTATGTGTTAACCTTGTTCTTACATGAAACTACCTCTCTTCTGTATCCTGCATCAATCACTTACGATGAGTCACCTTTATTCGTTGCATATTGCATATTATTTCTAGCCTGTTGCCATGTATTACTTCTAATTTGGTCAAATACATTTGTTAGGGCACCCTTTTAATTTGGCAGAGTGATATTGGTTTCATCTTTCATATGGTTTCTAGCTTGCATCGATTCTAACAAGTTCAAGCACCTTGTGCTTAGTTTACATTTTATACATCATACATGTCAATATGTCACGTGTCAGGACCTGTTTTTTCAATAAAACATTCATTGAAAAACCGACGATTATATCAGACCAGTATAGAAGAATCCTCCTTACTGGTAGACAAATCCTTGATACAGAAATCCAGAAGTACTAAATATTATACAAGGTTGAGCTGAGGCTGCTCAACAATTTATTACGAGCACGCCGATATTATACATAAAGGCGGATATGACACAAAGGGTATGGTGGCATAACTCTTGACTCGTAATAAAAGTGGTGGTGGTTATGTCACGTTGAAGTGGGTGACATGACTCCAAAATCTTCTGACTCATCAAGCGCGGGAGTGAGGCTTGATGATTTTATTAGGGCAGCGGAAGCGTATATAATACAGGTGACCAACTCTGTGGTCGCACGGGATCGGGACTCCTCGAGGCGCCGGACTCGCTATCGTACTCTTCATCCATAAGATCGCCTTTCACAAGATCTGGCCAAATCAACAAGCCAGGTGAGTACTTTGAATGTACTCGCAAGACAGTTTGGACATAAGATATAACAAATGCAAACATGATGCACATGAGCAGACTAGTAATGCGCACTCAGATAATAAATTTGTACTGCACGATAAATAAAAGGAAGTCAGGCGGTAGTCCTCCCGAAATCCCAATAAAATAGCTGAAGACCGATCGGGTGTTTGAAGCGACGCCTCGAAAGGTAAAAGTAAATTAACATGCCGCAGTCGGGCGTCAGGGCGACACCACATAAAGGTCTTATATTGAAACGTAAATGACAGTGCGTGCCACAGTCGGACGTCTAAGCGACATCTCGAAAAGGGCTTATAATGGAAGTAAATAACAAGGATGCCACAGTCGGACGTCTGAGCGACATCACATAAAGGGCTTATAACAAAGGTAAATAACAAGGATGCCACAGTCGGACGTCTGAGCGACATCCAATAAAGGGCTTATATCAAAAGTAATTAACAAGAATGCCACAGTCGGACGTCTGAGCGACATCACATAAATGGCTTGTATCAAAAGTAAATAACAAGAATGCCACAGTAGGACGTCTGAGCGACATCACATAAAGGGCTTATATTTCGTCATTCGAATTCAAGTAGCTCATGAAAGTAACATCATCCCAAGGAATACTCGGTACATAATAATAAACTGGTTAGTCCATCCTTAGGAATAACATTCAACCGGGTTTACCATTCTCAGTTTCATGCTTATTCTCCGGAGACCGCCACCAGACCGATAATCGAGACCGACATTGATATGTTGATCAAAGTCCTTGACCATGGACATGGTTACTCGAATGGTTTTGACTCTGCAGAGTTTGTACTCTTTACCCACAGCCAACGGATTTCAGTAGTCACAAAGGACTAGTTCCGTTTACGGTATTTTAGAAGAAACACATCTAACCAGTACACACCCATTTCACATTCCGCTGCCAGGAATTACCCTAGGCAACGTTCAATAAAAACTCTAAGACGGGGAGGCTACAACCTCGAATAGCATGGGATCAAATTTATATCACGCGCTTTAAGGGGTGCCCCCCTCTCGGTCCCAAACGGAAACACCCATGCCCCCTGACCGGATGAGGGCCTTAATCCAGGGCCATGGAACTCTCATCACGGCCCCTCTATTTGGTGTATACAAGGAAAGAGGTTTGCAACTTACTAAACCGTATTCTTTGCAGAAAACATGTGGTAGCACGGAAGGGGACGAACGGGAACAAGACTTGATCCACGTTAATACTGGAGTTAAACTGTTGATATAAAACTGGCATGCTTCAACAATACCAGCTTGCAACCTATGATGCCACCACATGATTAGGTTATATCACTATCATAAGAACGCATCAATATCGAAGCTCACTCGCAGCTTACTTTGCATGAAATATAACCTTCACAGATGCTCATGTAAACATGCCATGCGAAAACCACTCAAGCAAACATGAAAAACACTCATCATATCAAAGGTTCAAACATGCTTGCCTGGTCCGGAGTAGTCGGAGTTTAGCTCGGCGAAGTTTGCGGCTCCGTCACTTCCTTCGATATCTACGTTATAAAAAAAATCGGATACTAACGTAAATACCGTGCGTGCATAAAAATTGTTCTAAATATTTTTCAAATAAATATGATAAAAAACTAGATAAAAAACTAAAGATCACAGAAAAAGAATCAACTCAAAATACGCCAACTGAAGTTTAGAAAGTTATAAAGGTTTTAGTCCAGGGACTAATCTGTGATGAAACAGAAACTTCCCAGGGGCTAGTTTAGAAAAACAGAAAACGCTTCAGTTAGAAATACGCCAACCCAAAGGGAACACGTACTTTGGCTGAAGGCGCATTCAGAAAACGTTTTGAATAAGCAGGGAGAGGCTGACGAGGGGGTCCCGCATGTCAGGTTTAAAAATCCCACCGTCGACTGAAGCGAATGATGATCGCCGGCGACGATCAACGGTGATCCAGAGGAAGGCAAGGGTATGGTTGCACTCACGGGACATTTCCGCGTCGATGGGTGGTGGAGGTGGTCGTCGGCGAGCACCACGTTGACGGCGGCCTCCACTCCGGCGGGCGGTGGTTCGGTCGAGGATGGATCCCTCCGAAGAGAGCTGCAAACGCCGAATTGAAGCACAGGTTAGGGGAGTGGGCGCACTAGGAGGCTAGTGGCACAGTTTGGGAGGCGGGGTGCTCTCACCAGAGAGAATCTTGCCGGAGCCCGAACCGTATCGGGGCGGCCGGAGTCGGGGAAGAAGGCTCTCCCGAGGCCCTATGATGAGTGCGGCGAGGTTCTGAGGCGAGGATGGGAGGTGCTGGGTCGAGAACAAGCTCGGGGCCTCCATTTATAGCCGGCCCGAGGTGGTTGCCGAGAACGGGATTTCTCCTGTGAGTGATTATGGCGAGGCAGAGGTTGGACGGGAGGTTAAGGTGAATGGACAGCTTCGTATTGGTCCACTGGCACCATTCAACGGCTAACCTGGTCGGATTTTGGCCTGCTCCCATGGTTTCGACGGAACGGAGCTCACGGGCTCGTCGGCGGCAGAGAACGCGCTCTGCGCCTATTAGGCCATGGCGACGGTTCTGCAGTGCGCACAGAGAAGAGGACGGCCACGCGGAGGCTCCTAGTGGTGTGGGCGGTGCTGGACGAAACCGTTCCATGCTGAGCCTCTCTGGCGGCCGCAGCGAACGTTGCTGCCGCAGCTCACGGGGGCGATGTATCCCTGCCAGCTCACCGCCGACGCTCGCACCCATCCAGACAACCGTGCGGCACGATGGATAAGAAGGAGGAACAGGGAGCAAGAGGCCAGGGTAAGCACTGGCGAGATTGACGCCAAGTTCTGAGGAAAACGACACTGACGACTGAGAGTAAACACTGAATTCTGAATTTGAACAGAAATAAAGTGCACACCATTGTTCGATTTAAATGATTTAGGCACGTGGAAAATTTTTCTTGAGCTGGGACTTGGTGAGGTGATCTCTTGATGCATCTGGAAACTGCCTGAATTATCTCAGAATTTTTGGACAAGGAAAAGAATGAATTTCACCAAAAATGGCAAATCTGGTCCAAACTTGCAGCAAGCAAATTTTGAAAATTTTGAACTATGTACTAGCAGATCTTGATGGATCTAGGTTGAGGGTACTAAGGACTAGCCAGAGGAATTTATTTGGAACCAAAACTCAAAAGAAATCTGGCAGTTCCTTTGTAAACCACCAAGGTCCAAATAAATGATGAAAATGATTTTGAGGTTAAAATAAATAGAAATAAAATCTAGGAGAAGTTGAACCTTGCTGTACTTGATGCTTGACTTGACCCAAGGTAGGGTGGTGGGGTTTTGGAAGAAAGATTTCAACATATGTCATGGCAAAAGAGAAATTTTTGAATGGGGAAGAATAAATCCATAGTTTATAGGAATTCTTTTTAATAATAAGAACTGTAAAAACCTTCCAAAATTATTTGTGTTGAGCCAAACAAGATGAAAAACCCTTAAGACCAAAGATCAAGATTTGGAAGAACCCATAAAATTTTGAGAAGGAGAGTCTTTTTTATAAAAAAAAAATAACCTCCTTCCAATTATATAAAGAATTTAATAAAACCAAATCAAAAAATTTGGAGTGTTACATCACGCCGTCCTGTTTTTCATACATATTCCATCCTATCGTGCGGCTGCCTTACATGAAAGTAGTGTTCGTCAGTATCATGCATCAATGAGTTCTGAAGAACAAATTTTATTCCTTTTTCTTGTGGGTTTGACTTGACAAGGCAAAATAAAGAAAGAGGAAGGAAAAGAGTAAGGAATGCGATGATGGTGGTCCTCTGCAGCAACGTAAATGGAGCATCTGTACCGATTCTCCTTGTACTGGTAGTGCATTACAAGGTCCAAGTCTCCGCTCCCCTACTCCACCATCCAAGGTGCTTGCTCTAACTTGGCAGTGTGATATCTGGTTGCATGTTGCATATGGTGTCTAGCTCGTATTGCTCCTAATTAGTGTAAACCGCATCTGCTTAGCTTACACATGATACATGTGAATATGACACGCTTTCATGTTTTTGGTACATACTATATCTGTCTATCACACCATGTTCTTACATGAAACTACTCTTCTTGTGTATCCTGCATAAGTCACTTATGATGGGACACCTTTAAGTTGGCAGTGTGATATTGGTTTGCGTCTTGAATATGATTTCTAGCATGTATTGCTTCTAGTTTGATGAATGTCACCTATGACGAGACAGTTTTAACTTGGCAGAGTGATATTGATTGCACCTTCCATATGGTGTCTTGCAGTGTTTCTAATTTTTTGAAGTGCCTTCTGCTTAATTACCACATCATAGGTGTGAATATGTCAAGCCGTCCATTTTTTCTTACATATTCCATCCTCGTATCATGACTTTGCCTTTCCTCAGAGTAGTGTTCGTCAGTATCATGCATGAATGAGTTCTGAAGAGCGAATGATATTCCTTTTTCTTGTCGGTATGACCTCACAATGCAAAGTTAATAAAGCTGGAGGAAATTGGCAAGGCATTGGATGATGGTGGTCCTTCCGAGCAACTGAAACGGAGGTTCTCTACAGATTCTACTCCGCCATCCTCCCAACAAGATTCACAAGACAACGCAAGGCTAGACAGTCAACGTAGCTGTGTAGATGATGAGCACATCTCCCCTACTCCACCATCACAGGTACTTGCTCTAACTTGGCACTATTATATGTGGTTGCATGTTGCGTATGATGTCTAGCATGTATTGCTTCTAACTTTGTTGAATTGCGTCTGCTTACTTTACACATAATGCCTGTGAATATGACATGTGTTCATGTTTCTACATCAGACTACTATTCTTGCATATCCCGCATCAATCACTTATGATAAGGCACCTTTAAGTCGCCACTGTGATATTGGTTGTGTCTTGCATATGATTTCTAGCATGTACTGCTTCTAATTTGTTGAAACGCCATACAGTTTGAACTTGGCAGAGTGATATTGGTTGCATCTTTCATATGGTGTCTAGCTTGCAAAGGTTTCTAACTTGTTGAAATGCCTTCTGCTTAGTTGCCACATCATAGGTGTGAATATGTCACACCATCCTGTTTTTCATACATATTCCATCCTCGCATCATGTGTTTGCCTTTCATCCGAGTAGTGTTCGTTAGTATCATGCATGAATGAGTTCTGAAGAGCGAATTTTATTCCTTTTTCTTATCGGTTTGACTTCACAATGCAAAATCATTACAGCTGAAGGAAATTAGTCCGGCAAGAAGGATGATGGTGGTCCTTCGGAGCAACTCAAACAGGGGGTCTCTACAGATTCTACTCCGCCATCCTCCCAACAAGATTCGCAAGACAACACAAGGCTGGACAATCAACGTAGCTGTGTAGATGATGAGCACATCTCCCCTACTCCACCATCACAGTGCTTGCTCTAACTTGACACTATTATATGTGGTTGCATGTTGCGTATGATGTCTAGCTTGTATTGCTTCTAACTAGAATTGCCTCTGCTTACTTTTCACATAATGACTTTGAATATGACACGTGTTCCTGTTTCTAGAACATATGTGTAGATGATGAGCACATCTCCCCTACTCCACCATCACAGGTGCTTGCTCTTACTTGGAACTGTTATACGTGGTTGCGTTTTCCGTGTGATGTCTAGTTTGTATTGCTTCTGATTATGTTGAATTGCATCTGCGTAGCTTACAACTTATACCTAGAACGATCACTTACCCATAAGACACATTTAACTTGGGACTGTGATGTAGGTTGCATCTTGCATTGTCTTCTAGATTGTACTGCTTCTAATTTCTTGAAATGGCACTTACAACGAGACACTTTTTACCTGATAGAGTGATATTGGTTGCATGTTCATATGGTGCCTAGCTTTCATTTCTTCTAATTTTGTTGAAATGCCTTCCGCCATCGCTTTTTTCATACATATTCCATCCTCCTATCATACGTGTGAATATGAAACGTTGTCTCTTTTTGTATATATTCCATCCTCCTATCATGCGCTTGCATTACATCAAAGTAGTGTTCGTCTGTATCATGCATCAACCAGTTATGCAGAGCTAATTTTATTCATCTTCTTGTGGTTTTGACTTCATAAGGCAATATCAGAAAATAGGAAGGAAAAGAGTAAGTTAGGGGATGTTGGTGGTCCTCCGCACCAACGAAAACAGAGACTCTCTAGATTTTCCCCTGCTACTACTAATGAAGTTGAAGTCCCAAGTCTACATGATGATTTCATCTCCCGTACTCCACCATCGCAGGTGCTTGCTCTAAGCTGATAGTGTGATAATTGGTTTCATGTTGCATATGTTGTCTAGCCTATATTTCTTATATTTTGATTAAATTGCACCTGTTGAGTTTATACGTTATACGTGTGCATATGACATGGCTTTCTGTGTCTAGAATACACTGCATCTATCTATCATACCATGTTCTTACATCAAAGTACTGCTGTTGTGTATCCCGCATCAGTCACTCATGATTGGACGCTTTTAACGGCAGTTTGATAGTGGTTGCATCTTGCATTGATTTCTACGTTGTACTGCTTCTAATTTTTCGAATTGCCACTTATGACAAGACACTTTTAACTTGGCAGAGTAATATTGGTTGGATCTTTCATATGGTGTCTAGCTTGCATTACTTCTATTTTCTTGAAAATCCTTCTGCTTAGTTTGCACATCGTAGCTGCGAATATGTCATGTCGTCCTGTTTTTTCACATATTCCATCCTCATATGGTTGTCTTACATCAAAGTATAGCTTGTCTGTATCATGCATCAATGAGTTCTGAAGAGTGATTTCATTCTTTTGTGTTGTGGGTAGAGCTTGACATGGCAAAGTCAAAAAAGAGCAAGGAAAATAATATAGTAGGGAGTGCTGTTACTAGTCGAGTGAAACGGAAAAGGTTCTGCCATCGAGATTCTGCTGGTACTTATAGTGCAGTAGAAGGTCCAAGTCCACCCGCTAAATCTACAAACATAGTATCACCTGCTCCACCAGCTGCAGCATCCGCTTCAACTATACCAAAGATCTCAACGATTACTCGCTCGCTTTGCTCGGACCTGGCCAGTTCCCAAGCTGCCTTCACACCTAACACTACTTCCGGCTAATCACGACACAACAGGACTTGGCAAGATCAGATGAACCTCATGAGCATCAACACCAAGACAAGACTCGACCGAGACAAGTTGCAGTTGCATGCACCTTTATATGTACTCTCACAGTTTGATGTACACTAACACTTTCCATATTCGTTGTTGAACCAGCACCACGGCACAAGCGGAAACAGACATCTGGGATAATGCTTGACAGATTAACAAAATCTAAAGGAGGAAGAATGGAGATCCATTTTGAGGCAGGTTTAAAAAGGCCACGTGATGCTCTGAGTCACCAAGTTAGTATCGAGAGGCAGCCGTTGCCGTTAGGTGTCATGCACGTATCCTCCCAACGTGGATCCAAAGACAGGAATGAGAAAGACAATACCCAGTTTAACACCTTCCTTGACCATTTATCCGTAAGTAATGTTATTCATCGCAATTAGTCATATTGTATTGCTTTGTCCCATACTTTCTAGCTTCCTCCTAATAAGACTCACATTCTTTTTTCAACAGATGAGGTTCAAGTTGGATCCAAAAGATGATGCAACTAAACAAGCATGCACTCATGTTTTTCAGTATGCTCTGTGATGATCGGTACCACCTTAGAAAATCTCACTTTGAAGGCAAGGCTAACAATGAAATCGCCCAAACATCTCCAAAGTGGAATATATTACAGATGAAGACTGGACAGCCCTCGTTAAACACCGGTGCGATCCAAAGTATCGTGTAGGCTATATGTATTTGATCAGACCACATATTGAACTTGTATTTATGTATGTGCCTTACAAGTGTATCTTCTTCTAGGCTAACTGTTTGAAGAACAAAACCAACCGTTCTAAAGTGAAATTCCAATGCACAACAGGATCTCGTAGCTATATTGCACAATCGCGAGGCTTTTGTAAATAGCTGCTACTTCCTTCTTTTTGTGTGCCATATTATCGTATCTATATTGACTTGTTCCAAATCTGAGAGGAAAGCCCGTGCGGACCAAAAAGAACCTGAACCGAATGCAGTGCAAATCTTCAAGGATTGCCACACCAGCAAGATGAAGGGCATGAGCACACCGGTTCAAGCCGCTGTTGTAAGTCCTTACTCCTCCTGCCTTGAACTGATTGGTACTGTGATGTGTTCATTTAACTACATGGTTTGCAGCCAATGTCAATTACTCTGTTCACTTTTATACACAATTGTCCTAACGTATCATTTCACCTTACATGGTTTAAAAGAGATGAAGGATATTCTTTTGGTCTTGATCTGTAATCTAGTTGTTATGTTCACGTGCGCACACAATGATAAAATAGCCTGTTTGTTTTATATCTGTTTTCCCATTATATGAATGATGTCATACTATGTTCGTCCTACTTTAAACCATGTCTCTTTATCCTTAGATGTCAACGAATGTGAGGAAATAGACAATACAAGAGGGCATGCTACATGGACATATGTTCCAAAGTGATTTTATTATGTAGTTGGCAGTACAATACATGCTAATGTATTACAAGAGTTCACCAAAATAAGTTATGTATAAACGTTTAACCTACTTTGTTTGTTTTTGTCTCATTAGTAACTTATCCAGTACACTAATCTACAAGTTCAAACTTTCAAGAAGCTATGGAACAAATGATTGAACAACCACAACCACCTGAAGGTGATGAGGCTACTACAGGCATAATGTCACCTCTTGCTGCACTGCGTCAGTATCTCTCCACTAACAGTGCAAAAAGCACCTTCCTGCGTAATTCTGGGTTGGTTGTCAAGGTAACCTCGTCCAAATCGCCTACTAAACAAAATCTTCCTGCTAGACAGAGTGATATATATGTGCTCCGGACACAAGTCCAATCCCTAATGGACGTTGTTTCAGAAACAAGAATAGTGGTTGAGAAATGTCGTCAAGATATGAATGGTTTTGAAACCAGACTATCAGACATTCGCTTCGTTGTTCAAGATCAATGGCGGAAAAATAGGTGGAGATCGTGCTGCTCCATCAGATTCTACAGCCTGAAACATTAGCACTCAGATCAAATGATCTATGCTTCTATACATCTGATGGTGCTTTTATCTGGAAGGACTGTAAACTTTATGCCAACAGGCCTTTTGTTGTATGGTTGGAATTTATTTTGTTGTGATACAACATTTATGATGCTGCCCCAGGCTGCAGTAATTACGACGCTATTTTTGTATAGTGTAGGCTTATCTTAGTAATGTATTCGGCCGAAAGCTTGGCAGGAGCCCAACATGCCAACATTCGTCGGGCCCATTCCAATTGGGCTAAAAACGATTACGGGCCGAAATTGACATGTAGCCCACTAAAAATATCTGGGCCTAAATCAGCATAAGCTTTCATATTTTTCTGGTAGGCCTGTGCCCATAGTGGGCCTTTAACAGGCCTAAACATATTTTGGGCCCTCAGTAAAAATAGGTCGTTTACAGGTGTAAATATCGCGAGCCCATAAAAAACATGGGCCTTTAATAGACCGAAAGTGTGATTGGGCCCTGATTGTGCCAAATAACCCACTGGACTTAGCAGGCTGAAATGGTGGCCCATTTACGACGCGGATCTTTGACAGGCCAAAATTCGGACGGGCCGTAAATGCGCCGACCTAATACACGGGCCTTTAACAGGCCGGAACTTCGGTCAGCTAGATTATCGTCATTTTTATATGGGCCGTTAATGGGCCCGATATGACGTTAGGCCACATATGGCCCATGGTTTACGTCTAGCGTTAACAGGCCGAAAATGACAACAGGAAGAAAGTGGCCCAAATCTATAGTGGGCCTCTAACAGGCCGAAAGTTTTGATGGCCTGTAAATGGGACTAAATGAAGCCGGACCTTTAACAGGCCAGAAATACACCGGGACGTGAATCGGCCCAATTACTTAGCGGACTGTTAATGGGCCAGAACTGACCATGGGCCGCGTTGATGGCAAGTTTAGGAAAGGCCGTTGACGGGCCGATTTGACAGATAATGTTGGGCCTTTAGCTGGGCCGGCCCATTATGGTCTGCAGAATCTTGTGGGTCTTTAGCTGGGCCGGCCCATTGTGGTCTGCAAAATCTTGTGGGCCTTTAGCTGGGCCGGCCCATTATGGTCTGCAAATTCTTATGGGCCTTTAGCTGGGCCGGCCCATTGTGGTCTGCTAAATTTTGTGGGCCTTTAGCTGGGCCAGCCCATTATGGTCCGCTAAATCTTATGGGCCTTCGGTTGGGCCGGCCCATTTAAACTTTGTGGGCCTCTGTTGGGCCAATCCACGTGTCAACATACCATAGCCCCATCTCGACCGTTGGATGAGTGACACCTGTGCCAACGCGGAGCTGACGCGTGGATCCGTCAGCCAATGAGAATTTTACACGTGGAAAATCGGCATTAGTCGTGGCTGTTAATGGGTTATCGGATCCAAAATCCGACCCGATAGCTTAATGGCGTTCTGTTACGGTGGATGCCACGTGTCGGTCACCCTTGACGAAAGCACTTCTGCGACGCGGGATTTATCGTCATGGAAGTGGACACTTCCATGATGATAATTTTGGTAATGTCATGGAACACTTCTACGGCAGCACAGGTATGACTATCTTGATTCTGTCATAAATTTTTCATGGATGTACATGCATGAAAAAAAACGTGACCTACTATGACAAACACGTATCATCACAGAAGTGTATTATTTTTTTAGTGAGTGGGACATGAACAGCGTGGTAGAGCGTCTCCACTTCTGGGTCGAAGACCACACGTAGTAGTACTACTGTACTAGTGGTATGAATGATACAAAGTGCGACCCGGAGAAAAAGACACGTCTAGTGTGAAGGTCTCGGGCCATACACGTAAACAAATATAAAACGTAATATGTGCCTCCAATTAATATAGTACTAGTAGAGTACTTAGTCACGTACTCCATAACATCACCGGGCATTGCACGTGCAACATTTAGTGGTAGTAAGAGACAAATGCCTATATGCCACGCATGTTCATACTATTTGTGCCTTTCTACTTCACTTACTGCACTATGTTACTGTAGGACCTTGAAGTATGTCTAGAGGGGGGTGATTAGACTACTTGACCAATTAAAAACTTAACATTTTCCCAATTTTAGAGTTTGACAGATTTTAGCTATCTTAGGACAAGTCAAGCAATCATCACACAAATCAAGCAAGCATGCAAAGAGTATATAGGCAGCAGAAATTAAAGCATGCAACTTGCAAGAAAGTAAAGGGAAGGGTTTGGAGGATTCAAACGCAATTGGAGACACGGATGTTTTTGGCGTGGTTCCGATAGGTGGTGCTATCGTACCTCCACCTTGATGGAGACTTCAACCCACGAAGGGTAGCAGTTGCTTGAGTCCACGGAGGGCTCCACCCACGAAGGGTCCACGAAGAAGCAACCTTGTCTATCCCACCATGGCCGCCGCCCACGAAGGACTTGCCTCACTAGCGGTAGATCTTCACGAAGTAGGCGATCTCCTTGCCCTTACAAACTCCTTGGTTCAACTCCACAATCTTGTCGGAGGCTCCCAAGTGACACCTAGCCAATCTAGGAGACACCACTCTCCAAGAAGTAACAAATGGTGCATTGATGATGAACTCCTTGCTCTTGTGCTTCAAATGATAGTCTCCCCAACACTCAACTCTCTCTCATAGGATTTGGATCTGGTGGAAAGAGGGTTTGAGTGGAAAGCAACTTGGGGAAGGCTAGAGATCAAGATTCATATGGTAGGAATGGAATATCTTGGCCTCAACACATGAGTAGGTAGTTCTTTCTCGAAATGGTAAGTTGGAAGTGTAGGTTCGGTCGATGGCTCTCTCCACGAATGAAGAGGAGGTGGAGGGAATATATAGCCTCCACACAAAATCTAACCGTTACACACAATTTACCAAACTCGGTGGGACCGATTCAACAGACTCGGTCGGACCGATTTAGTAAACCTAGTGACCGTTAGTGATTTTGGTGGACTGACATGCAACTCGGTGAGACCGATTCGGTTAGGGTTAGGGCATAACGTAATCTCGGTGAGACCGATTACACAAACTCGGTGAGATCGATTTTGGTAATAAGCTTTCCAGAGAGTTGGTCAGGTAAACTCGGTGGGACCGATTTGCTCTTTTCGGTGAGACCGAAATGTTACAAAAGGGAAACAGAGAGTTTACATTGCAATCTCGGTGGGACCGATCGCTCACTTTGGTTAGACCGAAACGTTACGAAGGGAAACAGAGAGATTACAATCCCATCTTGGTGAGACCGAGATCCCTATTGGTAGGACCGATTTGCCTAGGGTTTGTGGTAGTGGCTATGACTTTTGAAATCGGTGGCGCCGGGTAGGAAGAATCGGTGTGACCGATTTTGGCTTAGAGTTTAGGTCATTTGTGGATTGTGAGAAAGTAGCTGAGGGTTTTGGAGCATATCACTAAGCACATGAAGCAAGAGGCTCATTAAGCAACACGTCATCCCTCCTTGATAGTATTGGCTTTTCCTATAGACTCAATGTGATCTTGGACCACTAAAATGTAAAATGAAGAGTCTTGAGCTTTTGAGCTTGAGACAATCCTTTGTCCTTAGTATTTTGAGGGATCCACTTTCATCATCCATGCCATGCCATTCATTGAGCTTTCCTGAAATAATAGTATTGGAATAACATTAGCTCAATGAGCTATATGTTGTTATGAATTACCAAAACCACCTAGGGATAGTTGCACTTTCAATCTCCCCCTTTTTGGTAATTGATGACAACATATAGATCAAAGCTTCGACAAATGATAATAAGATTGAAAAGCATCGTCGCTTTGAGAAGTATGTAATAAGCAAGAGCTCCCCCTAAATTTGTGCATAGTTTAAGATTTGCTTTGGACTGCAAATGCACAAGGAATTAGGCTCATGGGTTACTCTTCCATGTCACATACATCTTGGTGGAGCACTCAAAATGATAAAGATTGAATACATGCACTCATCACCAAGCAAGGTGAATGATCACATAGGATAGATAAGATAATATCATCAAACATGCATAAGTGTAGCTTATGATCAAACACATGATCATCAATGTCTCACAAGAATAGCATAGTATCTCAAGCAATCAAAAGCAAACAAGTTTGAACCACCAAATCAAGAGAGAACAAAAGCAACACACACACTCTCTCTCTCGAAGCCTATGATCTATACATTTTTCTCCCCCTTTGGCAACAAGTTACCAAAAGATTCATAGAAAATGCATAGTGCTAGATCGACTCTCAGGCTTGATCTTCAGGTGGTGGTGTAGAGATGGATCCTTGGACGAAGACTTCAGTTGATGTAGATGGAGCTGGAGGAGTTGGTCTTTGGAGCTGGTTGCACTGGAGCTGTAGGGAGCTGTAGCTGGTGCAGATGATGTTGCTCTAGTGTCCGGTAATCGCACTTGCATCGATCTCTGAGCTCTAGGCACTCTGGCAAATACATTGGTGGTAGTCTTGCCCTTCCTCTCCTCAAGATGTCATCGTGCAGCTGCTCCACAACCGATCGAATCTCGCCATTTTGACATCTAGATCATAGAATTTTTGTTCCATGATTCTTTCCAAGCTCTCCTGATTTTGAGTGAGGGTGGCCAATCCCTTCTCAATCCTCAGAGATGATGCTATCAAGTAAACAAGATGCTCCTGCTTGTTCTTCAAGAAATACTCAGATGCCTCCTCTTGAGTTGGCATCTTGGCAGCCTTCTCCTTCCTTGCCTTCTTCTTCTCTTGAGCTTGAACTGATGATGGATCATTCTCATTCATGACAACCTCATTGTGCTCAAAGTCTGGATAAATTGGAAAATGTTCCTTATCCAATAGATATTTGCATGTGCCCATCTTTGAGTTAATCAACTCCTGAATCTGAGGGGCATATCCACAACTCCTCTTATGATCTGTTGCAGTCCTCTTAATGGTTTCAACTATAAGGCTCACGACCTTGAATTTCTGAGGCACATCAAATAAATGAAACATATTGATTGCATGCCCTCTGATCATGTTGTGGTCACCTGACTTAGGCAATAGAGTGTGCCTTAGGATCCAATTGATTGTAGGCAGCCCCGATGTAAGAAAGTGGACTGATCCAAAAGAGAAAGTCTCTAGGGCTTTGTCTGGGATCTCCTTGTACATATGTGCCATGGTATTGTGTCCCATTTTCTTCTTGGCATATACATCCAGGTCATCATCATTTTTCTTTGGCCATTTATCAGTTTTGCCCACTCCACAACAGTTGACTGGTACCTTGTACCTTCAGACATCCAAACTATCCTCCCATCTGGATAGAAGTGTGTCAGGAGTAGAATTGCATGATAAGTTCATCATTCCAGTTGGTGAGCTTTTGCCCAACAAAATCTGCAACTCCACAAGAAAAAACTGTCTTGCACTCCAAAGATAGTGCTCTTCATTTTCCTTCATGTAGGTCCAGTCGACCCACCTCATATCACACACAATGGGCTTCTTGTCCAACAACATTGTCTCATAGAAGTCCTGTTGTTCCTTTGTATGGAACCTGTAATCAACAGCAGTTCTTCTCCTTGCGGCATATGGATCTGCCAACCTCCATGGCCTCAACCCTGAATCTTTTCTGATGTTCATGTCCTCAGCCACAGGATGGGCATCATTGTGGTCTGGTATCTTGGGCTTGAGCTTCCTCAAAACTTGTCCTTCTTCATCTTCCTCCTCAGCAACCTCAGGCACTGGGTGTTGGGGAACGTAGTAATTTCAAAAAAATTCCTACGCACACGCAAGATCATGGTGATGCATAGCAACGAGAGGGGAGAGTGTTGTCTACGTACTCGTGAGACCAAGCGAAGCGATCACAACGTAGAGGAAGTAGTCGACGTTCTCCTCGCGATCCAACCGATCCCAGCGCCAAGCATTCGGCGCCCGAGTTCTTGGCACACGCTCAGCTCGGTGACGCTCCTCAGTTCGATCCACCAAAGCTCCGGGAGAGAGAGTTCCACAAGACGACGGGCAGGACGATCTTGATGTTCTATCGACGCAGGCTTCGCCTAAGCACCGCCACGATATGACCGAGGTGGAATATGGTGGAGGGGGCACCGACACGGCTAAGAGATCCAAGAGATCAATTGTTGTGTCTTTGGTGCTAGCCCTGCCCTCTATTTATATGTTGAGCCCCGGTCGAAACTTGGAGCAAAAGCCTCCTCAAAGTCGGTTTTGCCGAAAGGCAAGAGTCCCACTCGGACTCCAGGACCAAACGCCACAATCCTTGGCGTCTGGTCCAGACGCCCTGGGCCGCGGCGTCAGGCCCCGGGCGAGACGCCACGGTCTCCGGCGTTTGGCCCCGGCCTCCATAAAACTCCTTTTGCACCGACCTAAAGCCTCATGGGCTTGACCCTTGGCCTAAACATATCATCCAATATATGAATCTTTACGTCTCGACCTTTTCGAGACTCCTCGTCATGTCCCCGATCTCATCCGGGACTCCGAACTCCTTCGGTACATCACAATCCACAACACTCATAATAGAACCGTCATCGAAACCTTAAGCGTGCGGACCCTACGGTTCGAGAACAATGTAGACATGACCGAGACACGTCTCCGGTCAATAACCACTAGCGGGACCTGGATGCCCATATTGGCTCCTACATATTCTACGAAGATCTTTATCGGTCAGACCGCATAACAACATACGTTGTTCCCTTTGTCATCGGTATGTTACTTGCCCGAGATTCGATCGTCGGTATCCAATACCTAGTTCAATCTCGTTCTTGGCAAGTCTCTTTACTCGTTCCGTAATACATCATCTCACAGCTAACTCATTAGTTGTAATGCTTGCAAGGCTTAGTGATGTGTATTACCGAGAGGGCACAGAGATACCTCTCCGACAATCGGAGTGACAAATCCTAATCTCGAAATACGCCAACCCAACATCTGCCTTTGGAGACACCTGTAGTACTCCTTTATAATCACCCGATTACGTTGTAGGACGCTTTGGTACTACCCAAAGTGTTCCTCCGTAAACGGGAGTTGCATAATCTCATAGTTATAGGAACATGTATAAGTCATGGATAAAAGCAATAGCAACATACTAAACGATCGGGTGCTAAGCTAATGGAATGGGTCATGTCAATCAGATCATTCAACTAATGATGTGACCTTGTTAATCAAATAACAACTCTTTTGTCTATGGTTAGGAAACATAACCATCTTTGATTAACAAGCTAGTCAAGTAGAGGCATACTAGTGACACTCTATTTGTCTATATATTCACACATGTATTATGTTTCCTGTTAATACAATTCTAGCATGAATAATAAACATTTATCATGATATAAGGAAATAAATAATAACTTTATTATTGCCTCTAGGGCATATTTCCTTCAGCCTCCCACTTGCACTAGAGTCAATAATCTAGATCACATCACCATGTGATTAACATCGATAGTTCACATCATCATGTGATTAACACCCATAGTTCACATCGCCATGTGACCAACACCCAAAGGGTTTACTAGATTCAGTAATCTAGTTCACATCGCTATGTGATTAACACCCAAAGAGTACTAAGGTGTGATCATGTTTTGCTTGTGAGAGAATCTTAGTCAACGGGTCTTTCATATTCAGATCCGTTATGTATTTTGCAATTTTCTATGTCTACAATGCTCTGCACGGAGCTACTCTAGCTAATTGCTCCCACTTTCAATATGTATCTAGATCGAGACTTAGAGTCATCCAGATCGGTGTCAAAACTTGCATCGACGTAACCCTTTTACCTAACCTTTTGTCACTTCCATAATCGAGAAACATATCCTTATTCCATTAAGGATAATTTTGACCGCTGTCCAAAGGATCTACTCCTAGATCACTATTGTACTCCTTGCCAAACTCAGTGTAGGGTATACAATAGATCTGGTACACAGCATGGCATACTTTATAGAACCTATGGCCAAGGCATAGGGAATGACTTTCATTCTCTTTCTATCTTTTGCCGTGGTCGGGTTTTGAGTCTTACTCAATTTCACACCTTGTAACACAGGCAAGAACTCTTTCTTTGACTGTTCCATTTTGAATTACTTCAAAATCTTGTCAAGGTATGTACTCATTGAAAAAAAACTTATCAAGAGTCTTGATCTATCTCTATAGATCTTGATGCTCAATATGTAAGAAGCTTCACCGAGGTATTTCTTTGAAAAACTCCTTTCAAACACTCCTATATGCTTTGCAGAATAAATCTACATTATTTCCGATCTACAATATGTCATTCACATATACTTATCGAAATGCTTTGTAGTGCTCCCACTCACTTTCTAGTAATTACAGGCTTCACCGCAAGTCTGTATAAAACTATATGCTATGATCAACTTATCAAAGCATGTATTCCAACTCTGAGATGCTTGCACGGTCCATTGATGGATCATTTGGAGCTTGCACATTTTGTTAGCTCCTTTAGGATTGACAAAACCTTACGGTTGCATCATATACAACTCTTCTTTAATAAATCCATTAAAGAATGTAGTTTTGACATCCATTTGCCAGATTTCATAAAATGTGGCAATTGCTAACATGATTCGGACAGACTTAAGCATCGCTACAGCTTGAGAAAATCTCATTATAGTCAACACCTTGAACTTGTGGAAAACCTTTTTGTGACAAGTCGAGCTTTGTAGATAGTAACACTACTATCGGTGTCCGTCTTCCTCTTGAAGATCCATTTATTTAACATGGCTTGCTGATCATCGAGCAAGTCAATCAAAGTCCATACTTTTGTTCTCATACATGGATCATATCTCAGATTTTATGGCCTCAAGCCATTTCGCGGAATCTGGGCTCATCATCGCTTCCTCATAGTTCGTAGGTTCATCATGGTCTACTAACATGACCTCCAGAATGGGATTACCGTACCACTCTGGTGCGGATCTCACTCTGGTTGACCTACGAGGTTCGGTAGTAACTTGATCTGAAGTTACATGATCATCATCATTAGCTTCCTCACTAATAGGTGTAGTAGTCACAGGAACTGATTTCTGTGATAAACTACTTTCCAATAAGGGAGAAGGTACAATTACCTCATCAAGTTCTACTTTCCTCCCACTCACTTCTTTCGGGAGAAACTCCTTCTCTAGAAAGGATCCATTCTTGGCAACGAATGTCTTGCCTTTCGGATCTGTGATAGAAGGTGTACCCAACATTTTGGGTATCCTATGAAGACGCATTTCTCCGATTTGGGTTCGAGCTTATCAGGATGAAATTTTTCACATAAGCATCGCAACTCCAAACTTCAAGAAACAACAACTTTGGTTTCTTGCCAAACCACAGTTCATACGGTGTCGTCTCAACGGATTTAGATGGTGCCCTTTTTTAACGTGAATGCAGCTGTCTCTAATGCATAGCCCCAAAACTATAACGGTAAATCGGTAAGAAACATCATAGATCGCACCATATCAAATAAAGTGCGGTTCTGACGTTCGGACACACCATAACATTGTGGTGTTCCAGGTGGCGTGAGCTGTGAAACTATTCCACATTATTTTAATTGAAGACCAAACTTCGTAACTCAATTATTCGTCTTTGCGATTAGATCGCAGAAACTTTATTTTCTTGTTATGATGATTTTTCCACTTCACTCTGAAATTCTTTGAACTTTTCAACTATTTCAGACTTATGTTTCATCAAGTAGATATACCCATATCTGCTCAAATCATCTTGTGAAAGTCAGAAAATAACGATACTTGCCACGAGCATCAACACTCATTGGATCGCATACATCGGTATGTATTATTTCCAATAAGTCAAGAGCTTGTTCCATTGTTCCCGAGAACGGAGTTTTAGTCATCTTGCCCAAACGGCACGGTTCGCAAGCATCAAATGATTCATAATCAAGTGATTCCAAAAGTCCATCGGCATGGAGTTTTCTTCATGCGCTTTACACCAATATGACCTAAACGGCGATGCCACAAATAAGTTGCACTATCATTATTAACTTTGCATCTTTTGGTTTCAATATTATGAATATGTGTATCACTATGATCGAGATCCAATGAATCATTTTCATTGGGTGTGTAACCATATAAGGTTTTATTCATGTAAGCAGAACAACAATTTATTCTCTTACTTAAATGAATAACCGTATTGCAATAAACATGATCAAATCATACTTATGCTCAACACCAAATAACACTTATTTAGGTTCCATACTAATCCCGAAAGTATAGGGAGTGTGCGATGATGATCATATCAATCTTGGAACTACTTCCAACACTCATCTTCACTTCCCCTTCAACTAGTTTCTGTTCATTCTGCAACTCCTGCTTTCAAGTTACTACTCTTAGCAACTGAACCAGTATCAAATACCGAGGGGTTGCTACGAACACTAGTAAAATACACATCAATAATCTGTATCTCAAATATACCTTTGTTCACTTTGCCATCCTTCTTATCCGCCAAATACTTGGGGTAGTTCCGCTTCTAGTGACCAGTTCCATTGCAGCAAAAGCACTTAGTCTCGTGCTTAGGTCCAGACTTGGGCTTCTTCACTCGAGCAACAACTTGCTTGCCGCTCTTCTTGAAGTTCCCTTCTTCCCTTTGCCCTTTTCCTTGAGACTAGTGGTCTTGTCAATCATCAACACTTGATGCTCTTTCTTGATTTCTACCTTCGCCGATTTCAACATCACGAAGAGCTCGGGAATCGTTTTCGTCATCCCTTGCATACTATAGTTCATCACGAAGTTCTAGTAACTTAGTGTTGGTGACTAGAGAATTCTGTCAATCACTATCTTATCTGGAAGATTAACTCCCACTTGATTCAAGCGATTGAAGTACCCAGACAATCTGAGAACATGCTCACTAGTTGAGCGATTCTCTTCCATCTTTTAGCTATAGAACTTGTTGGAGATTTCATATCTCTCAACTCGGGTATTTGCTTGAAATATTAACTTCAATTCCTGGAACATCTCATATGGTCCATGACGCTCAAAACGTCTTTGAAGTCCCGATTCTAAGCTGTTAAGTATGGTGCACTAAACTATCAAGTAGTCATCATATTGAGCTAGCCAAAGCGTTCATAACGTCTACATTTGCTCCTGCAATAGGTCTGTCACCTAGCGGTGCATTAAGGACATAATTCTTACGTGCAGCAATGAGGATAAACCTCAGATCACGGATCCAATCCGCATCATTGCTACTAACATTTTCAATACAATTTTCTCTAGGAACACATATAAAAACATAGGGAAGCAACAACGCGAGCTATTGATCTACAACATAATTTGCAAAATACTACCAGGACTAAGTTCATGATAAATTAAAGTTCAATTAATCATATTACTTAAGAACTCCCACTTAGATAGACATCTCTCTAGTCATCTAAGTGATCACGTGATCCAAATCAACTAAACCATAACCGATCATCACGTGAGATGGAGTAGTTTTCAATGGTGAACATCTTATGTTGATCATATCTACTATATGATTCACGCTCGACCTTTCAGTCTCTGTGTTCCGAGGCCATATCTGCATATGCTAGGCTCGTCGAGTATAACCTGAGTATTCTGCGCGTGCAAAACTGGCTTGCACCCGTTGTAGATGGACGTAGAGCTTATCACACCCGATCATCACGTGGTGTCTCGACACGACGAACTTTGGCAACGGTGCATACTGTGGAGAACACTACTTGATAATTTTAGTGAGAGATCATCTTAAAATGCTACCGTCAATCAAAGCAAAATAAGATGCATAAAGGATAAACATCACATGCAATCAATATAAGTGATATGATATGGCCATCATCATCTTGTGCTTGTGATCTCCATCTCCGAAGCACCGTCGTGATCACCATCGTCACCGGCGCGACACCTTGATCTCCATCGTAGTATCGTTGTCGTTACGCCATCTATTGCTTCTACGACTATCGCTACCGCTTAGTGATAAAGTAAAGCAATTACAGGGCGTTTGCATTTCATACAATAAGCGACAACCATATGGCTCCAGCCGGTTGCCGATAACTTTGGTTACAAAACATGATCATCTCATACAATAAAATATAGCATCACGTCTTGACCATATCACATCACAACATGCCCTGCAAAAACAAGTTAGACGTCCTCTACTTTGTTGTTGCAAATTTTACGTGGCTGCTACGGGCTTAAGCAAGAACCAATCTTACCTACGCATCAAGACCACAACGATACTTCCGTCAAATAGACTCCGCTTTTAACCTTCTCAAGGACCGGGCGTAGCCACTTTCAGTTCAACTAAAGTGAGAGAGACAGACACCCGCCAGCCACCTTTAAGCACGAGTGCTCAGAACGGTGAAACCAGTCTCGCGTAAGCGTCACGCGTAATGTCGGTCCGGCCGCTTCATCTCACAATACCGTTGAACCAAAGTATGACATGCTGGTAGGCAGTATGACTTGTATCGCCCACAACTAAATTGTGTTCTACTCGTGCAAAACATCAAACCATAAAAACCTAGGCTCGGATGCCTCTGTTGGGGAACGTAGTAATTTCAAAAAAAATTCCTACGCACACGCAAGATCATGGTGATGCATAGCAACGAGAGGGAGAGTGTTGTCTACGTACCCTCGTGAGACCAAGCGGAAGCGATCACAACGTAGAGGAAGTAGTCGTGACGTTCTCCTCGCGATCCAACCGATCCCAGCGCGCATTACTCGGCGCCTCGAGTTCTTGGCACACGTTCAGCTCGGTGACGCTCCTCAGGCTCCGATCCAGCAAAGCTCGGAGAGAGAGTTCCACAAGACGACGGTGTGGTGACGATCTTGATGTTCTATCGACGCAGGCTTCGCCTAAGCACCGCCACGATATGACCGAGGTGGAATATGGTGGAGGGGGCACCGCACACGGCTAAGAGATCCAAGAGATCAATTGTTGTGTCTTTGGTGCTAGCCCTGCCCCTCTATTTATATGTTGAGCCCGGTCGAAACTTGGAGCAAAAGCCTCCTCAAAGTCGGTTTTGCCCGAAAGGCAAGAGTCCCACTCGGACTCCAGGACCAAACGCCACAATCCTTGGCGTCGGCCCAGACGCCATGGGCCTCGGCGTCGGCCCAGGCCGACGCCAGGTCTCCGGCGTTTGGCCCTCGCCTCCATAAAACTCCTTTTGCACCGACCTAAAGCCTCATGGGCTTGACCCCTTGGCCTAAACATATCATCCAATATATGAATCTTTACGTCTCGACCATTTCGAGACTCCTCGTCATGTCCCCGATCTCATCCGGGACTAACTCCTTCGGTACATCAAAATACACAAAACTCATAATATAACCGTCATCGAAACCTTAAGCATGCGGACCCTACGGTTCGAGAACAATGTAGACATGACCGAGACACGTCTCGGTCAATAACCAATAGCGGGACCTGGATGCCCATATTGGCTCCTACATATTCTACGAAGATCTTTATCGGTCAGACCGCATAACAACATACGTTGTTCCCTTTGTCATCGGTATGTTACTTGCCCGAGATTCGATCGTCGGTATCCAATACCTAGTTCAATCTCGTTCTTGGCAAGTCTCTTTACTCGTTCCGTAATACATCATCTCACAGCTAACTCATTAGTTGTAATGCTTGCAAGGCTTAGTGATGTGTATTACCGAGAGGGCACAGAGATACCTCTCCGACAATCGGAGTGACAAATCCTAATCTCGAAATACGCCAACCCAACATCTGCCTTTGGAGACACCTGTAGTACTCCTTTATAATCACCCAGTTACGTTGTGACGTTTGGTAGTACCCAAAGTGTTCCTTCGGTAAACGGGAGTTGCATAATCTCATAGTTATAGGAACATGTATAAGTCATGGATAAGAGCAATAGCAACATACTAAACGATCGGGTGCTAAGCTAATGGAATGGGTCATGTCAATCAGATCATTCAACTAATGATGTGACCTTGTTAATCAAATAACAACTCTTTTGTCTATGGTTAGGAAACATAACCATCTTTGATTAACAAGCTAGTCAAGTAGAGGCATACTAGTGACACTGCTTGTCTATATATTCACACATGTATTATGTTTCCTGTTAATACAATTCTAGCATGAATAATAAACATTTATCATGATATAAGGAAATAAATAATAACTTTATTATTGCCTCTAGGGCATATTTCCTTCACTGGGGCCTTGTTCTTCTCAGCAGCTGAAATACTCCTGGTATTCCTCTTTGGTGCAGACTTCGCCTTGGGGGCAGCTTTAGGTGCTTCCTTGGGCTTAGATGTTGCAGCCCCTGATCTAGTAGCATCACCCATAAGCTTTGGTGCCTTTGGTGCTGGTGCAGCAAGCTCTTCTTCCTCTTCCATCATGGAAGGTTGCCCAACAACTCTGGCCATGGTCTTCTTGACCCTTTCCTTCCTCTTCTTTCCTTCAGCAGCAGGCTCTTTGGGATCAGGCTTCTCAGGCAGTTTAGTTGAGTCTCTGGCTTTGGACATTGGTTGTCTTCCTGCTGGCCTTTTAATCTTCATGCATGGCTTTGTATGCTTTGCTGAGCCATACTCCTTTTTGAGTACTACTTTCTTGGAGGTAGCCTCATCTTCTTACGCTCTATAATCCTCATCTTCGAGTCTGAAGTTCTCTTCTTCCTTTGCCTGGTAGCAGCCTTAGGTAGGTTGCTAGGAGTGCTCTGCTGCCTTCATCTGAAGTCTTTGGAGGGACTAGTGCCCTCACTCATGTCAATCTGCTTTCTGACACATTCGCTGTCACTCTGCAGTGCGACATGCTGCAAACTCGATTGCTGACCTGTGAAGAGTTATAGATGAGATAGAGTGGATGAGCATCACAAAATGCAGAGATTTTTGCAAAAGAATGATTCAAAAATTCAGTTTTAGTTTTCCACAGAAAGCATTTCGGATCAACCGATTTTCAAAATCGGTGATACCGGCAGTTTTGGAACCTAAATCGATGAACTCGGTTGGACCGAGTCACAGTTTGGTGGCACCGAGACTGCTAGGGTTTCACAAAATCCTAAAATCGGTCGCACCGATTAGCAATTCTCGGTCAGACCGAGAGTTACTAGTGCAATGGCATAAGCCAAATCAGTGGGACCAAGTTTTTCAACTCGGTGGGTCCGAGATGGTTTCGCCGGAAACCTAACCCTAAATTTTCAAATCTCATCTAATCTACGGATTGCATTGACTGGATAGGAGTGTTTCAATCGTGGCAAGAATCAATAAGAACACAATGTGCTAGGAATCGACGAGGATAGCACCGTGATCGAGTCCATACCCTAGCTCGGCGATGAACTCGCTTCTGGCGGCAACGGGGGTTGAATTCCGTTGACGGGCGGGCGGAGACCAGCGACAGGAGGCGGTGGCGACGAGGAGACGATCCGGAGACCTTGGAGGCAGAGCGAGCTATTTAGGGCGAAGGGGTTTAGAGAAATTTCCAAAATTTTGCCCGTGACTATATATAGCCCGACCCTGTCGGTGTGACCGAGTGGAACAACTCGGTGGCACCAAGATGCATAACTGTATTCAGTTACAGCAACTCGGTGTGACCGAAAAGTTCAAATCGGTTGCACCGAGATTGAAAACCTAGATCGACTTAGTGATCTCAAGAGGACCGAAATGGAGGAATCGGTCGGACCGAGAATCACAAAGAAGTTTTGGAAGTTTAAGTCTATGACGAATCGGGGACTCTGAGTGCTCCTCACACGCATCGGTTCGAATCTGACTTGATCAAATTTTGTGATGTAGCATGAATAGAGTTTGAGACGAGAAAAGCATAGATAGCTAGAGAAAGTTCTTAGGCATTCTTGTCCATCCACTTGGCCAAAAGAAGAAAGAACCAAACAATCAAAACAACAAGTGGATGTCCTTGAATGAGTAAAATATGCACCAACATGCTCACACAAAAGATAGCAAATGAAATATGTGGCAAAGCATGCACAACCAATTCTAGCATCTATCAAACAATTGGCGATGACTAGGTCATCTATATATGAGTATATTGACTTAGGAGTCAAATGATAAACATTTGATCATAGGTCATACTCATCGTTTAAGCTCAAGTGGGGTTACCACTTTTACATAATGCATTGACGTGTTCACACCATTAGAGTTGATTTGACTCAATTCTTAGAGTTAAGCTCCCCCTAGATGTGAGATCCCCCCTTAGAGGGATGAACTAACCTTGGGTTTTGTCGATGATGACTTCATGTAGGTGTTGAAGATGTGGATGCTCAATGTTGATGTAGATCAATTGGAGCAATCCTTTGGAGTGAGTTGCACTTTCAACTTGCCTACATGGGTTAGTCCCACAAGGAACAAACAAGAATATCCATAGACATAGAGTGATGCACACACAAGATGATGTCCATGAAATCATTAGGTTACCTTGTCCCTTGCCTTACCAACATGAGGGTTTGTGACTCCTTGAACTAGTGCAAGATGTGGAAGTTGATTGCACTTGTCCTTGCCATTATGATATGTGTGAAGAATGTTGGCGGAGTCACCCTCAAGAACTCTCTAGTTCTTCTTCTTCGGGATCCACATCATCTTGATGGGAATCCTTGGAGTTGTAGTTGTACTTGATGAAGTAGAACTTGACGTAGTCTTGGGAATCCACTTGAACGAGGCCTTAGGTGCTTCTTCAAATGCATCAATCTCTTCTTGAAGCTTGTCCTTGCCTTTGTTCTTGTGGTCTTGTGGTGGAAGGTCATCTTGTGCTTGTGTTCCCTTGAAGGAAGTAGGATCATACTTCTCTTGTTGAGGAACAAACTTCGTCTTGGGGTATTGATCTTCTTCCCACTCAACTCCATTGGCATTGAACTATCGTTCAAAACCAACACCTTGATTCTTCCGGTGTCTTCCTTGTTTGCGTACAATTTCCTTGAATTTCTTACTCCCCGCAAGGCTATTATAAACACCTTTCTCTATAATTCCCTTCAATAAGCTATTTTCTTGCTCAAGTGTAACTTGGCTAAGAGAATCATTAGTGGAATCAAGAGAACTACTAGAAGCAACAATATTGGATTTGACATTATTATTGTTACTACTAGAGGAAGTATCTTTCTTGTACTTGTTACTAGACTTGACTTGAGGCATGTAAGTAGATAGGAGTAAACGCTTGGCAATGTAAGAAGAACTTTTCTTATGGAGATCATCATTGATTGCTTTTAAGAACTCATGCTCTTGCTCAAGATTGAGCTTTTCAAAGTGCAACTTCTCATGAGCCCTTAAAAGTTCTCGGTGATCTTCGAAGATAGTTTCATGAGCCAACTTAAGAGTGTTTAGTTCTTTAGTTAGAAGCTCAATCTTCTCCTTATCATTGCCATTCGTTTTATCTTGATTAGCATGATTAATTGATGTTTCATCATAGTATTCATCACTAGAGTTGTCAACAAGTAAATCATCATCCACAAGCAAGTCATCTTCATCACTATTGAAATCAACATACTCGTGGTGTGTTACCTTAGGACCTTTGGCCATGAAGCATCTTCCAATTCCTTCATTTGGTGATTCAAATATGTCGTAGGAGTTGGTTGACACAAGTGCTAAACCGACAACACCTTCATCTTGAGTATATTCGGAGTCGGAGTGATAGCTTCTCTCGGAGTGTTTGTCAGAGTCGGAGCCGGATACCCATTCACCAACATGAGCTTGATGTCTTCGTTTTGTGTAGCTCTTTGATGACTTGTCCTTCCTTCTGAATCCTTGCTTCTCCGTGAGGGTCTTCGTTCATAACGATCATCTCTACTCCTCCTCTCTCTTGGTGGTGATTCTTCTCTTTTGCTTCTTGTTCTTGGAGAATCTTCTCTTCTTTTGTAGGGTGCCGTACACTCATTGGAATAGTGTCTGTGCCTCCCACAATTGTAGCAATTGCGCTCTCGACTAGAAGATCTTTTGTCATGGTAAGTACTTGACTTGGAGCTTCTTTCTTTGCTTCTACTCTTGTAGAATTTGTTGAAGTTCTTCACCATTAAGCTCAATTCTTCATTGAAGGTTTGTTTCTCACTTGATGATGATGGGGCTTCACTAGAGGCTTTGTAAGCACCACTTGACTTGTTGTGAAGTTCCTCCTTATCCTTGAGTGACATATCATGAACAACAATTCTTCCAATGACTTCCGTTGGCTTGAGATCTTTGTAATTTGGCATCATTTGGATCAATGTGCACACGGAATCATACTTTCCATCCAATGCTCTTAGGATCTTCTTGATGATGAATCTGTCGGTCATCTCTTCACTCCCAAAGCCGGCAATCTCATTTGTAATAAGAGCAAGCCTAGAGTACATTTCAGCGACACCTTCACCATCCTTCATTTTGAACTTGTCAAGCTGACTTTGGAGCACATCCAACTTGGATTCCTTGACGGATCCGGTACCTTCATACATATCAATCAAAGTATCCCAAATTTCTTTTGCATTCCCAAGACGGCTGCTTTTGTTGAATTCTTCGAGGCACAATCCGTTGAAGATGATATCACAAGCTTGAGCGTTGTCTTGCAGCATCTTCAATTCTTCAGCATTAGCTTCACGGTTCGGCTCTCTCCCATCAAAGAATTCACCTTGCAAGCCAATACAAATAATTGCCCAAACGGCGGGGTTATGTCCGAGAATATGCATTTTCATCTTATGCTTCCAACTAGCAAAGTTAGTACCATCAAAGTAAGGACCTCTACGGTGATAATTTTCCTCACTAGACGCCATACTCTCCTAGGTCGTGAAACCAAGGCTATGACCACCAAAAGCTATGGAAATCAAAGCAAATGGAGACCAAAGCTCTGATACCACTTGTAGGACCTTCAAGTATGTCTAGAGGGGGGGGGTGATTAGACTACTTGACCAATTAAAAACTTAACCTTTTCCCAATTTTAGAGTTTGATGATTTTAGCTATCTTAGGACAAGTCAAGCAATCATCACACAAATCAAGCAAGCATGCAAAGAGTATATAGGCAGCGGAAATTAAAGCATGCAACTTGCAAGAAAGTAAAGGGAAGGGTTTGGAGGATTCAAACGCAATTGGAGATCGATGTTTTTGGCATGGTTCCGATAGGTGGTGCTATCGTACCTCCACGCTGATGGAGACTTCAACCCACGAAGGGTAGCAGTTCTTGAGTCCACGAAGGGCTCCACCCACGAAGGGTCCACGAAGAAGCAACCTTGTCTATCCCACCATGGCCGTAGCCTCTGAAGGACTTGCCTCACTAGCGGTAGATCTTCACGAAGTAGGCGATCTCCTTGCCCTTACAAACTCCTTGGTTCAACTCCACAATCTTGTCGGAGGCTCCCAAGTGACACCTAGCCAATCTAGGAGACACCACTCTCCAAGAAGTAACAAATGGTGCGTTGATGATGAAGTCCTTGCTCTTGTGCTTCAAATGATAGTCTCCCCAACACTCAACTCTCTCTCATAGGATTTGGATCTGGTGGAAAGAGGGTTTGAGTGGAAAGCAACTTGGGGAAGGCTAGAGATCAAGATTCATATGGTAGGAATGGAATATATTGGCCTCAACACATGAGTAGGTGGTTCTTTCTCGAGAAATGGTAAGTTGGAAGTGTAGGTTCGGTCGATGGCTCTCTCCACGAATGAAGAGGAGGTGGAGGGAATATATAGCCTCCACACAAAATCTAACCGTTACACACAATTTACCAAACTCGGTGGGACCGATTCAACAGACTCGGTCAGACCGATTTAGTAAACCTAGTGACCGTTAGTGATTTTCGGTGGGACTGACATGCAACTCGGTGAGACCGATTCGGTTAGGGTTAGGGCATAACGTAATCTCGGTGAGACCGGTTACACAAAATCGGTGAGATCGATTTTGGTAATAAGCTTTCCAGAGAGTTGGTCAGGTAAACTCGATGGGACCGATTTGCTCTTTTCGGTGAGACCGAAATGTTACAAAAGGGAAACAGAGAGTTTACATTGCAATCTCGGTGGGACCGATCGCTCACTTCAGTTAGACCGAAACGTTACGAAGGGAAACAGAGAGATTACAATCCCATCTCGGTGAGACCGAGATCCCTATCGGTAGGACCGATTTGCCTAGGGTTTGTGGCAGTGGCTATGACTTTTGAAATTGGTGGCGTCGGGTAGGAAGAATCGGTGTGACCGATTTTGGCTTAGGGTTTAGGTCATTTGTGGATTGTGAGAAAGTAGCTGAGGGTTTTGGAGCATATCACTAAGCACATGAAGCAAGAGGATCATTAAGCAACACCTCATCCCTCCTTGATAGTATTGGCTTTTCCTATAGACTCAATGTGATCTTGGACCACTAAAATGTAAAATGAAGAGTCTTGAGCTTTTGAGCTTGAGCCAATCCTTTGTCCTTAGTATTTTGAGGGATCCACTTTCATCATCCATGCCATGCCATTCATTGAGCTTTCCTGAAATAATAGTCTTGGAATAGCATTAGCTCAATTAGCTATATGTTGTTATGAATTACCAAAACCACCTAGGGATAGTTGCACTTTCAGTTACACAGGTTTGCACGTCCACTCCTGGGTACATGTTCGTCTCGTAGTTCCAGTCCCACGTGTTCTTCATATAGATGGAATGATCCTTGCATCACACGTGCACCTTGATGCTAGATGTGTCGCGTGTTGGCAAAAGGATGAACAAAGCTCACGTAAAAAAATAGAGTGGAAGAACCTAGATTCCCGACGACCGAGAAGGAGCAAGGAACCTCGGGGTGGAGCGTCTGCACTCATAATATTTTATATTATTTAGCGATATAAAATCAACCAATCATCTCCAAAGTGGACTGGAAGAGTATGAAACACGACAGCCCAGTGTAGTTACATCATACTAGTACATGGCTAACCCACGCTATCACCATATTTCTTGGCTTCCGTGCGACACCTATCTCTAGTAATCCAGCAGCCCGTATCGCTTCTCCCTCCTCGTCTCTCTCAAAGTGCGGCAGGCTGGCGTTTTTGCCGTCTATTGAGGTCGGTTAACTCATCACATGTTAGTGACATGCCAAGAGCATTCTAAAAAACATTCCTTTCATGTTCCGTTTTCAAAAAGAAAAAATCCTTTCACGTACAAATTTGACTGTATGCTTTGAGCAACTTGCATGTCCTATACTGCTCCTGTTTGGATACCCTAACTTAGCTAGAGGTTAGACTAACTCATGACTAACCCTGAACTAACTGTAGCCAAAGAGGTGTTTGGGTGACCGGGTTAGATTGACAATAAATGCACTTGATGGAGAGAGAGAAGTGATTTTTTAGTGGTCCCAATGAGAACTATCTCCAGTTAACACCTCTTGGGTGGATAGTTTTTTTGGTGGGTTCGGTGCAACTTGCTCCAATTTAAACCCTCATGCTTGGATAATTTAGGGCTATTTGATCCCCAACTATCTCAAACTAACTCACACCCATGGATCCAAACAAGGCCTATGGCCAGCCTCGATGCGGAGCAGTTGGTGCACCGGGAAGCGGCGCTCTCTCGGCAGTCGCGCCGCTTCAAAGCCGGCGCCAGTGAGAGGTCGCCTCCGCTCTGGCCGGGCATTAATGCGGCACTGACTCTCTAGGGCGACGCTGAATGTTTCACGCAGGAAGTGCGCGCTCGCAAGGGAATATAGGTTTTGAACCGTTTCATGTGTAGTACTGGTAGTTTGCAAAACTACTCAATTATTGCACTCAGTTTCCTAAGAAATTGTGGTAAAAACGTTACTCCTCTTTCTAGGTGTGTAAGTCACCTTACGAAAACCAAATAATCCCAAAACACTTAGGCACAGTATATTAACTCCCTCCCCATTTCTTGTTTTGTGACATATCAACCAATAAGAGACGTGGGCCGTGCATGCTTTAAATGACTTGAGACTAATAAACATGAAATGCAGTGGTTAGTTCATTGCATGCAATGCTATTAATTAGCAAAAAGACATTAAGTTTTCTCGTTTTCCTCTCCGCCTTGGTCGCAGTGCACAACGTAAGATGACTTACACACCTAGACGGAGGGAGTTACTCCACAGCCCGCTTACCTTCTCCTTCCTCTTCCACCGCCCGCGCACGTCCGCGGGAAGCGACTGGTCAACCCTTATATAGGAGTGCTAGCACAAAAAGATGCATGCATGACCACTAAAATTTCTAGATTAAAGCATCGCTCCGGCGGGAGTATGGCGATGTTGTTACCTTAATTTGGGCCATGGCTACAGGCGGGACATGGATCCTCTGACGTGGCTATCACTGCCTTACCCTTCCTTTCCTTCGCTGACTGGTGGGACCCACGCTTGGGGGTCCCACATGTCAGTGATAGAATGGTAGGATTGTTCACGTCAGGGGATCCTCATCCTACCGGCGACGGCGACCGAGAGAAGAGGCGGTGGGAGGGAATGAATGCAGCTCTTGTTTGGGTTCGCCGTCCGCTTAAATAAATGCGCAGCATCTCGTGTACCCGCGGGTGATCAAATTGTAACATACGTGTGTGCTTAAGTGGGTGTCACGTATCTGGTGTGTGTGTGTGTGTGTGTGAGAGAGAGAGAGAGAGAGAGAGAGAGAGAGAGAGATTTTGGAGACAGAGTGCGTGTGCGACTCTACTCTTCGGACATGTACTCAACCTTTTGCATCGGGATATAAGTATAATGGTATTTACTTTAGCTAGTGATTTATGTGGCCATGTTAACGTGGTTGTGTAAAAAATGTCACTTCCTGCTCGTGATTTGCGTTATATAATTACAAGCAAGATGCTCGTGCATTGCACGGAACATCAATATGCATTTTTTTACAAAACACATGTTGTGATTTACCCATGCAGGAGTAATCCCATGTGTAAAAACTAACGATATTTCGAGAATTTTATCGGAAAATTGGTATCTCGAGAATGTCATCGAAAAAATGAAAGATGAGAGATAAGGTGAGGAGGAGTGGAGCATGGTGGTGACTGGTGGCCGGAGTGGGCGGAGGCATGGGGATGGACGGCGCTGGCAGGCTGCAGCGGCCACCATGCTAGATAGTTCCGGAGACTTTCTTTTTTAATTGCTCAGCAATGAGGTGTGGGAGATAAGGATGTGGAGAGAGGTGCGGCTATCTTTTGTAAAATCATCATAGTTTGCTTTCTATCTGTCAGATATAGATCAGACGGTCTATATTACAAGATGGTAGGCACACAATCATCGCCAACTCGGTTTTTTATAAGGGTACAAATGATAAGTTTTCTAACTACTAAAGTAAAGTGGAATTTGTCCATGTTATACAAGTAAATTAAGGTGATTGTTTATCATACGGGTAAGGGTGGATGAAGGGTGTTAGGAACAAATTCTCCTCCTAGAGCATGTGTGTGTGAGATGGAGTCTCAGTGTGTGTGTGTGTGTGTGTGAGAGAGAGAGAGAGAGGGAGAGAGGGAGATGGAGTCTTAGTGTGTGTGTGTGTGTGATGGAGTCTTACTCTGTGTGTGTGTGTGTGCGTGCGTGTTTGTGTGTGTGTGTGTGGGTAGGTGGGTGCATGCGTGCGTGCGTGTGTGTGTGTATGTGTGTTTGTTTGTTTGTTTGTGTGTGTGTGTCGCGGGGTCCTCGGTGGCGTATGCAATTTAAGTGTGCATGGCTTCATCATAGAGAGGTGATGTGTATGGCAGAGGCCACCAACGATGGGGTGCGAGAGATAAAATGTCCATAGAGAGGGAAGAGAAGGTGTGTGCTCGTGAGAGTAGTCGACATCGAGAGAACGTGTTTGTTTGAGAGACATCGAGGAAGACTACTATATATCGATGGTGCATGTAGGCGGGATTTAAACAAAGGGATGGTCTTATTGGTTTCGGGGATATAGGAGAAGAGTGAGAGGGGGTAGCTACAAGGAGATTGTTAAGTGTGAGTGTGTGTTTTACCCATCCAGGTGGAAGTTATGTGCACACAAGAAGAGAACGATTCGATGTGGGTTAGGTTTGAGGGTAATTAACTACGTATGGAGACATAGAGACCTTCAACGTGCATGTGTGAGAAGTATACATGTATACGTGGGATGTGTGTGTGTGCGCGCGCATGATCAAGATAAAAGAAAGAAGACATAAGTCATAAGCTAAGATCAACGACATGGCAGAGACAGATCGGTATGACAATATGCATACATGCGAGAATGCACGAAAGAAGGTCCGACAATTGAGCATGTGTTTTTGTCTTTAAGAGATAGTGGCGTGGGCTAGAGCATGCATCTATGGCTAGCAGAGGGAGTGAGGCACAACGATTGTGCAAAAGAGATCAACCAATAAATGAAAGAAGGTTGATGGAGAAACAGATAAATAGAAAGATAAAGATGCTAGCTAGTGTGCGTTAGAGATAGGATTCGAGTGGGTCAGAAGGCTGAGTTATGGGTGTGGGTGTGAGAGAGATGAAGAAAGGGTGCATGTGACTCACATACAAACAAATATCAGAGAGAAAGGAGATCCCGAGAGACGGAGCTTTGTGTCTGCGAGAGAGATAGATATTTCAAAAGACAGTGATAGCTAGAGAAACATATGAGGGAACGCAAGATATCTCTAGGGAGAGAGAGTGTGTGTGAGCAACATACAAGAGAACAGTGGAGAAATATGAGACCCTGGGAGACAGAGTTTGTGTTTGTGTGTGAGAAAGAGATATTTAAGAGGAAGAGTCGTAGGTTCTCATACCTAAGGAGCGAAAGACATCTCTGTATGAGGGGTGTGCGAGTGGCACACAGGGGAATAGTAGAGAGAAATGGAAGACAAAGGTTTGCGTTTGTGTGAGAGAAAGAGATCCCACATGGAGAATCATAGTTAGAGACACATAGCAGGGAGCGAGATATACTTAGAGAGAGATAGAGTGCTGAAGGTCGAGGGAGAGAGTACCGTCAGTGTGTTATGAAGATAAAAGATATTGTCGACATACAGGTAGCACGAGAGATACCCGAGAGACGATGAACGCGTATAGGTCTAGAGAGATAGTCCTATATAAGCATGAGTGGTAGTTATATGAGACAAATATCTGGATTAAATGGGATTCAAATATTTAAACTGGATATCAGGACATCGATAATATCATAACGCAAATTGGTGTATCAAACATGCATATTCATTTGAATTTGGAGACACGTGTAATGTTATATAGTTTATCAATATTGGTGATCCATAGATTCTTTAATTACAAACAATGCATGGTTTATATGCAATTAATGTCTAAACGGGATTACACTATAGTTGCGTGTGTGAAACACATTATACATGTTTGAGAAGTAAAAAAACCCGCATGAAATACACATTAATTGGAGACAGTTAGCGAGGAATGCATACATTGGATTTCAACATAAAGTGGTTTCAAATATTTGAAAATCCAAATTGATGGATACAACCTTATGAAACTGAGATCATGCCATTTGTAAACCATATTTATGTATAAAGAGTGTTGTGCTTTTGAAAGTATATATAAAAGTTGATGTATATAGAATTTTATTCCAATCGAAAATGGATCCCGCCCAAAAAAATAGAATACAAACGGGATTCGAATTGAGTTGGCACGGTAAACGTGCACTCTGCAAAATTTGAACGAAGCGGGGAAAGTCGCAGTAACCACCCGAAACCAAAATCTGCGAGATGGAAACTACTACTGCCTATCCCTAGCACGCAAAGCCTATCTGCTCGATTTCTATAGGTTTCGGTGGGGGTAGGTTTGTAATTTCACTCAAACGTGACATAACCGCCTCTCACCCAGATTCATACATGGTGGGCGCCAAAACATAGTGTGTCCTCGGCCGAAATCGACTCCCTCCCCGATTCATACACGCTGGGCGCCAAAAACAAACTCTCGTCAGCAAATATTCGGTGTATGCGAGATTACCGTCCTATCCCCAACCGACTAATATTGTTGTGATGTAGGAAATTTGAAACGGGGGTTAAGTTTGTAAATTTCCTTGCATTTGAGACAAGCGCGCCCTGAAGACATGGTTCCCCCTTCCTCTCCACCTGCATTTCCCCATTCGTACTCCGTGGGCGCCAAAACACCCTCTCCACCCCAGCCTCCTCCGTCCGCCACCCCATCCACCACCGTCCTCCTCGACCATGCCGGAGCTGATACCCTGACGCCGCCGTCCATTACAAGAGATCGACCTCTCTCATCCACGGCTTCGGACCGGGATCCTTGCATCCCATCCTCTCGCTTCATCCCCGCCGTCGTCCACCTTGTCGGCGCCGCTCCTATGACCGTCTCGTCCAGCGCGCCCCGCCGCCACCGTCTACCCTCCTAGATCTGCTTCTACGCCGCCGACAACCATCGTTACCGCAACACTATCAAATTCTCAGCAGATGCATACACGGCGCTGCACCAGAGGCGGTACTCTTTCGTATCTAGTCAACTTATTTATCACAGCAAGAAAATAGATCGCCACTGCTTTACTCTAATTTCTTGTCCATCACTTACTTGCTAGTTGAGAGCAAACATTGGTTGCGAAGTTGCCTTTGTCCGGTTTGCACCTTCAGATCCGCCATGGCACGCTCAACACTATACCCCTACTGCTTATGGTTTTCCCCTTTTATATTCCACACTAGTTAAATCACAGTACACTAAATTCCAAAATTGGGTCAGTCGATTTTTCAGAGCTCGCCGGAGTTCGCCGGTGCAAACGAAGGGGCTCGGGTGGGGACTTTGGTTGGGAGGGGGCGGTGGTGGGGCCTCCCCGAACGAGGAAAACTCGACGCGGGTGGGGGCGGGGTGGGGGTGGGGGTGGCGGAGGAACACAGTGTCGGGCCGGTGGTTCCGCCGGGCGGCCCTGCAAGGTGTTCTGCATGGGAAGAATCGGAGACGAGGAAGAAGAAGGGTTAGGAGACGTAGGATCTTCATCCAACCGCCTGAAATGGTCGACTGACCCAAATGACAAAAGTCACGCGAGTTGCATGCAGACATGCCTTTATATTCAGTACCATCATCGTACCTGCTTAGCACTGCTCCTGAATCCATCAAGCTAAAAAACATGCCACTCATAATTCCAAACTTGTTGCTCAAGTACGAATCTGATATGATGTTGATATTACTAAAACAGATAACATTTAATTGGTCAGCTAATGTTCCTACTTTACTTTCGAAAAAGCACGTGCACCACATATAGAGAGACAGCAGGGAGTTGCTTTCTTAATGCGCTCTGGTTCATCATGTGTGGGCACTGCGCAACAAACATTTTATTATCCAAAATCTGTTTTCTCTTCTTTAGCATGTTCCTCTTCCGTTCTTCTTTAATAAGTACTCTCTCCGTTCCTAAATACAAGTCTTTGTATAGATTCCACCATGGACTACATATGGAGCAAAATGAGTGAATCTACACTCTAAAATGTATCTGGATACATCTATATGTGATCCATAGTGGAAATCTCTACCAATACTTATATTTTGGAGCCTTCAGTTGAAGAGAGCTGGTATCCGAAGCCTTTCTAGCCGTACCGGCAATACTAGCACATATATTCCAACAAGTTCCACTTTGCTGATTTTACTCTGATGCTTACGGTTTTCCCGTTATATCTACACTATGATCTGTGTAGCTGCTTTGTGTCGCACTAGCAGCAGTCCACTCTTGAAGCTAAACACCGGAATGCCTTACAAAATTGGCACCAAGGCATTAAGTGCCATTTTGGATGCAATGAAACTCATACGCTCCCCACCTGTTGACTCTTGTTCTGAATATGATCCTAATGACTCTTGTTCAAAATTGCAACATATAGAGAGACAACATGGAATTGCATTTCTTTGGGCGCTGTGATACATCATGAGTGGGCAACCAACATTGTATGCAATTATGCGGAACCTCAAGAATATGCTTCCTCTTCTGTTCTTTAACATGTTCCTCTTTTGTTATTCTGTATTTATTACGTACAGTATGTTCCTTGTCAGGAAGGGGAGCAGGGACATCTGCGATCAACGGTGATAGAGCTGGCATGTACTTGATCGATAGGCTTTCGATTACTAGCGGCAATACAACACCGTATTTTCAAGCCAGTTCCACTTTCCGATTTATATATCGTAGTTATGGTGTACCCCTTGTATGTACACTATGATCTGCCTAGTTGCTGTGTGCTCTTGTTATCATGGTTTGGCAATAAACTCTTTATACAGTATATTTTAAACCTATCATCTGCCAACTATCCTTACTTCTGGAGCCTAATTTTTTGTGTACTTGTGCCAGATTATATAAATGCACGCACCATATTACAACACACATGAGCTCTCTCATCGAATCCAAAGTGATAGCACACAAGTGTTTCTGGGCGCCCTATATTAGAATATCCTCTGCATTACAAAGATAATCTCACAACTATTTATGTTTTCATGGTTCTCAGATATTATACGTAATTACAGTGAATATCAGAATCCGCACATCAGAAGAATATTGTGGAACACTACAATAACTTATAAAATTGGCACCAAGGCATTGAGTGCCATTCTGGATGCAATGAAACTCATACGCTCCCCACCTGTAGATTCTTGTTCAGAATATGATCCTAATGACTATTCTAACCTCGAGGAATCAAAGGCAGATGGCCTGTCATGTTCACCCATCAAGGTGCCTTCTCTAATTTGGCAAGGTTTTGATGATTGCGCGTATCTTGCATATGTTGTCTTGCATTTCTTCTACTTTGTTGCACCGCCATCTGCTTAGTTTACTCATCATATATGTCAAGATGCCATGCCCATCCATTATCAATACATATTCCATCTGTCATCATACCATGTTTTCCCACTCAAATGTTGTTCTTGTGCATTAGACATAAAAAAGGAAGAGGGTGATTGCCGAACCTGAAGGAGCACCAGCAAAGTCCTTGAAAAACGTGGTTGTGCCGGAGAAATCAGATAGCACCCCACTTATATTGGTTGTACAACAAGTGACACAAAATGTAGGACAGACTCCAGCAGACTGTACCCATACTTCACTGGCCACACCACTAGCCCCAACACACAGGACCTGCACTCTAGCAAAAGGTATGCCGATTTCAGTTGCCATAGCACCAGCCGTACCACAGAAAAATCCCACTCCAGCAAAAAGAACAGCAAGTCCACCGGCAGAAGACCTATCCCAACTGCAGAGATGGCCAATTCCTGCAGATTGGAACCCCATTTCAGTTACAGTTTAAAAGACAATGCTTTCAATGTGGTTAGGGACTACGTGCATATATTCCCATCATTGGAAGATTATAGTGAATAACTAACCATAATATTATCTAGGAGTTTTGTAGCTTCTCCTAAGGTGATTTCCATAAAAGTGCCTCTTGCGGCCGAATCTAAAAGATTTCTAGAAGCAAAATTCAATCCGGCATAAAAAATTTGCACAATCTTCCAAAGATTCAAACCATGTGTAGGGCAATTACGTATCATTAGTTTCATCCTCTCCCAAGCTTGTGCAACATGTTCATGATCAAGTTGCTTAAAATTCATGATATCGTTTCTAAGAGAGATGTTCTTAGCGGGAGGAAAATACTTAGAGATAAAAGCATCTTTGCACTTATTCCATGATTCAATACTATTTTTAGGCAAAGACGAAAACCAAACTTTAGCACGATCTCTAAGCAAAAAAGGAAATAGCTTCAATTTAACAATATCATTGTCCACATCTTTCTTCTTTTGCATATCACACAAATCAATGAAGCTATTTAGATAGGTAGCGATATCTTCACAAGGAAGGCCGGCGAATTGATCTTTCATGACAAGATTCAACAAAGCGGCATTTATTTCGCAAGATTCAGCATCGGTAAGAGGAGCAATTGGAGTGCTAAGAAAATCATTGTTGCTGGTATTGGTAAAGTCACACAATTTAGTATTATCTTGAGCCATCGTGACAAGCAAGCAATCCAACACACGAGCAAACAAGAAGCAAGCAAAAAAGAGGCAAATGGAAAAGAGAGGGCGAATAAAACGGCAAGGGTGAAGTGGGGGAGAGGAAAACGAGAGGCAAATGGGAAATAATGTAATGCTAGGGATAATAGTTTGTGATGGGTACTTGGTATAACTTGACTTGACTTGGCGCGAATCTCCCGGCAACGGCGCCAGAAATGGCTCGTTGACGGGAAATCAAATCTTGACTTGACTTTTGCTTAGACTCCCCGGCAACGGCGCCAGAAATCCTTCTTGCTACCTCTTGAGCATTGTGTTGGTTTTCCCTTGAAGAGGAAAGGGTGATGCAGTAAAGTAGCGTAAGTATTTCCCTCAGTTTTTGAGAACCAAGGTAGCAATCCAGTAGGAGATCATGCACAAGTCCCACGCACCTACACAAACAAATAAGAACCTCGCAACCAACGCGATAAAGGGGTTGTCAATCCCTTCACGGTCACTTACGAGAGTGAGATCTGATAGATATGATAAGATAATATTTTTGGTATTTTTATGACAAATATGCAAAGTAAAATAAAAGGCAATAAAAATAGCTAAGTGTTGGAAGATTAATATGATGGAAAATAGACCCGGGGGCCATAGGTTTCACTAGTGGCTTCTCTCAAGAGCATAAGTATTACGGTGGGTAAACGAATTACTGTCGAGCAATTGATAGAATTGAGCATAGTTATGAGAATATCTAGGTATGATCATGTATATAGGCATCAAGTTCGCGACAAGTAGATCGAAACGATTCTGCATCTACTACTATTACTCCACACATCGACCGCTATCCAGCATGCATCTAGAGTATTAAGTTCATAAGAACAGAGTAATGCTTTAAGTAAGATGACATGATGTAGAGGTATAAACTCATGCAATATGATATAAACCCCATCTTTTTATCCTCGATGGCAACAATACAATATGTGCCTTGCTGCCCCTGCTGTCACTGGGAAAGGACACCGCAAGATTGAACCCAAAGCTAAGCACTTCTCCCATTGCAAGAAAGATCAATCTAGTAGGCCAAATCAAACTGATAATTCGAAGAGACTTGCAAAGATAACCAATCATACATAAAAGAATTCAGAGGAGATTCAAATATTGTTCATAGATAATCTTGATCATAACCCACAATTCATTGGATCTCGACAAACACACCGCAAAAGAAGATTACATCGAATAGATCTCCAAGAAGATCGAGGAGAACATTGTATTGAGATCCAAAGAGAGAGAAGAAGCCATCTAGCTAATAACTATGGACTCGAAGGTCTGAGGCAAACTACTCACACATCATCGGAGAGGCTATGGTGTTGATGTAGAAGCCCTCCGTGATCAATGCCCCCTTCGGCGGAGTGCCGGAAAAGGCCCCAAGATGGGATCTCACGGGTACAGAAGGTTGCGACGGTGGAAACATGGTTGTTGCTCCGTATCTGATGTTTCCACGTTATATGAATATATATATAGGAGGAAGAAGTACGTCGGTGGAGCAACATGGGTCCCATGAGGGTGGAGGGCGCGCCTGGGGGGGGGGGGGTAGGCGCGCCCCCTGCCTCGTGCTCCCTCATTGAATTCTTTACGTAGACTCCAATTCCTCTGGATCACGTTTGTTCCAAAAATCACGTTCCCGAAGGTTTCATTCCGTTTGGACTCCGTTTGATGTCCTTTTCCTTCGAAACGCTGAAATAGGCAAAAAACAGCAAATCAGGCTGGGCCTCCGGTTAATAGGTTAGTCCCAATAATAATATAAAAGTGTATTGTAAAGCCCATTAAGCATCCAAAACATAATATAATATAGCATGGAACAATCAAAAATTATAGATACGTTGGAGACGTATCAAGCATCCCCAAGCTTAATTCATGTTCGTCCTCGAGTAGGTAAACGATAAAAACAGAATTTTTGATGTGGAATGCTACTCAGCATAATTTTCAATGTAATTCTCTTATTTGTGTTATGAATATTCAGATCCGAAAGATTCAAGATAAAAGTTTAATATTGACATAAAAATAATAATACTTCAAGCATACTAACTAAGCAATTATGTCTTCTCAAAATAACATGGCCAAAGAAAGTTGTCCCTACAAAATCATATAGTATGGCTATGCTCTATCTTCATCACATAAAGTATTTAATCATGCACAACCCCAATGACAAGCCAAGCAATTGTTTCATACTTTTGATGTTCTCAAACTTTTTCAATCTTCACGCTATACATGAGCGTGAGCCATGGACATAGCACTATATGTGGAATAGAATGGTGGTTGTGGAGAAGACAAAAAAGGAGAAGATAGTCGCACATCAACTAGGCGTATCAACGGGCTATGGAGATGCCCATCAATAGATATCAATGTGAGTGAGTAGGGATTGCCATGCAACGGATGCACTAGAGCTATAAGTATATGAAAGCTCAACAACAGAAACTAAGTGGGTGCATCCAACTCGCTTGCTCCCGAAGACCTAGGGAATTTTGAGGAAGCCCATAATTGGAATATACAAGCCAAGTTCTATAATGAAAAATTCCCACTAGTATATGAAAGTGATAACATAGGAGACTCTCTATCATGAAGATCATGGTGCTACTTTGAAGCACAAGTGTGGAAAAAGGATAGTAACATTGTCCCCTTTCTCTTTTTCTCTCATTTTTTTAGGCCTTTTCTCTTATTTTTGCCTCCTTTTTTTCTTTTTTTTCTTTTTCATTGGAGTCTCATCCCGACTTGTGGGGGAATCATAGTCTCCATCATCCTTTCCTCACTTGGGACAATGCTCTAATAATGATGATCATCACACTTTTATTTACTTTACAACTCAAGAATTACAACTCAAAACTTAGAACAAAATATGACTCTATGTGAATGCCTCCGGCAGTGTACCGGGATATGCAATGAATCAAGAGTGACATGTATGAAAGAATTATGAACGGTGGCTTTGCCACAAATACGATGTCAACTACATGATCATGCAAAGCAATATGACAATGATGGAGCGTGTCATAATATACGGAACGGTGGTAAGTTGCATGGCAATATATCTCGGAATGGCTATGGAAATGCCATGATAGGTAGGTATGGTGGCTGTTTTGAGGAAGGTATATGGTGGGTGTATGATACCGGCGAAAAGTGCGCGGTATTAGAGAGGCTAGCAATAGTGGAAGGAAGAAAGTGCTTATAATCCATGGAGTCAACATTAGTCATAAAGAACTCATATACTTGTTGCAAAAATCTACAAGTTATCAAAGAAAAGTATTACGTGCATGCTCCTAGGGGGATAGATTGGTAGGAAAATACCATCGCTCGTCCCCGACCACCACTCATAAGGAATACAATCAATAAATAAATCATGCTCCGACTTTATCACATAACGGTTCACCATACGTGCATGCTACGGGAATCACAAACTTTAACACAAGTATTTCTCAAATTCACAACTAATCAACTAGCATGACTCTAATATCACCATCTTCATATCTCAAAACCATTATCAAGCATCAAACTTCTCATAGTATTCAACACACTCATAAGATTTTTTTTACTAGTCTTGGATGCCTATCATAATTAAAGCAAATTACCATGCTGTTTTGGAGGACTCTCAAAATAATATAAGTGAAGCATGAGAGAACAATAGTTTCTATAAAACAAATCCACCACCGTGCTCTAAAAGATATAAGTGAAGCACTAGAGCAAAAACTATATAGCTCAAAAGATATAAGTGAAGCACATAGAGTATTCTAATAAATTCCGAATCATGTGTGTCTCTCTCAAAATGTGTGTACAGCAAGGATGATTGTGTTAAACTAAAAATCAAAGACTCAAATCATACAAGACGCTCCAAGCAAAACACGTATCTTATGGTGAATAAAATTATAGCTCCAAGTAAAGTTACCGATGGACGAAGACGAAAGAGGGGATGCCTTCCGGGGCATCCCCATGCTTTGGATTTTTGGTGTACTTAGATTATATTGGGGTGCCATGGCCATCCACAAGCTTAGTCTCTTGCCACTCCTTGTTCCATAATCCATCAAATCTTTTACCCAAAACTTGAAAACTTCACAACACAAAACTCAACAGAAAATCTTGTGAGCTCCGTTAGCGAAAGAAAACAAAACACCACTTCAAGGTACTGCATTGAACTCATTCTTTATTTATATTGGAGTTAAAACTAATGTATTCCAACTTTTCTATGGTTTATAAACTATTTTACTAGCCATAGATTCATCAAAATAAGCAACACACGAAAAACAGAATCTGTCAAAAACAGAACAACCTGTAGTAATCTGTAACTAACGCAAATTTCTGGATCTCAAGAAATTATACCAAAATAGGAAGACCTAGACAATCTGTTTATTGACCTACTGCAATTGGAATCGGTATTTTAACACGTTCTGGTGATTTTAAACAATTGTTTTCGTGGACAGAAAGTTTCTGGAATTTTCAGCAAGATCAAATAACTATCGTCCAAGAAGATCCTATAGGTTTAACTTGGCACAAACACTAACTAAAACATAAAAACAAATCAAACCAGAGGCTAGATAGAATATTATTCCTAAACTGAAGCAAAAAGCAAAAAAAACTAAAATAAAATTGGGTTGCCTCCCAACAAGCGCTATCGTTTAACGCCCCTAGCTAGGCATAAAAGCAAGGATAGATCTAGGTATTGCCATCTTTGGTAGGCAATCCATAAGTAGCTCTCATAATAGATTCGTAAGGTAATTTCATTTTCTTTCTAGGGAAGTATACCATGCCTTTCCTTAGCGGAAATTGGAATCTAATATTCCCTTCCTTCATATCAATAATTGCACCAATCGTTCTAAGGAAAGGTCTACCAAGAATAATAGGACATGAAGGATTGCAATCTATATCAAGAACAATAAAATCTACGGGCACATAGTTCCTATTTGCAACAATAAGAACATCATTAATTCTTCCCATAGGTTTCTTAATAGTGGAATCCATAAGGTGCAAGTTTAAAGATCAATCATCAAATTCGCGGAAACCTAACAAATCACACAAAGTTTTTGGAATCGTGGAAACACTAGCACCCAAATCACACAAAGCATAGCATTCATGATCTTTTATTTTAATTTTAATAGTATGTTCCCACTCGTCATAAAGTTTGCTAGGGATAAAAACTTCAACTCAAGTTTTTCTTCATCTTTATTTTCATAGAAACTAGAAGAACACGCTTTCACAAAGCCATTTTTTAGCACGCATCCTAGCGGTTCTTTCTTTGCACTCATGAATGGAAATTCTCATGGCTTTGAGAGACTCATTGATATCATGCCTAGGTGGAATAGATCTAAGTTTCAAAGAATCAACATCAAGAGAAATTCTATCAACGTTCCTAGCCAATTCATCAACCTTAAGCAATTTTTCTTCAAGCAAAGCATTGAAATTCTTTTGCGAATTCATAAACTACTTAACACTAGTCTCAAATTAAGAGGGCATATTATTAAAATTTCCATAAGAATTGTTGTAGGAATTACAATAATTATTAGAGGAGTTACTAGGGAACGGCCTAGGATTAAAGTTTCTTCTGTACGCATTGTTACCAAAATTATTCCTACCAACAAAATTCACATCCATAGATTCATTATTATTCTCAATAAAAGTAGACAAAGGCATATCATTAGGATCAAAAGAAACACTTTTAGTAGCAAATAATTTTATAAGTTCATCCATCTTTCCATCAAAACATTAATTTCTTCTATCGCATGCAGTTTGTTATTAGTAGATCTTTCGGTGTGCCACTGAGAATAATTAACCATAATATTATCTAGGAGATTAGTAGCTTCTCCTAAGGTGATTTCCATAAAAGTGCCTCCCGCGGCCGAATCTAAAAGATTCCTAGAAGCAAAATTCAATCCGGCATAAATTTTTTGTACAATCATCCAAAGATTCAAACCATGGGTAGGGCAATTACGTATCATTAATTTCATCCTCTCCCAAGCTTGTGTAACATGTTCATGATCAAGTTGCTTAAAATTCATGATATCGTTTCTAAGAGAGATGATCTTAGCGGGAGGAAAATACTTAGAGATAAAAGCATCTTTGCACTTATTCCATGATTCAATACTATTTTTAGGCAAAGACGAAAACCAAACTTTAGCATGATCTCTGAGCGAAAAAAGAAATAGCTTCAATTTAACAATATCATTGTCCACATCTTTCTTCTTTTGCATATCACACAAATCAACGAAGCTATTTAGATGGGTAGTGGCATCTTCACTAGGAAGGCCGGCAAATTGATCTTTCATGACAAGATTCAACAAAGCGGCATTAATTCCGGAAGATTCAGCATCGGTAAGAGAAGCAATTGGAGTGCTAAGAAAATCATTGTTGTTGGTATTGGTAAAGTCACACAATTTAGTATTATCTTGAGCCATCGTGACAAGCAAGCAATCCAACACACGAGAAAACAAGAAGCAAGCGAAAAAGAGGCGAACAGAAAAGAGAGGGCGAATAAAACGGCAAGGGTGAAGTGGGGGAGAGGAAAACGAGAGGCAAATGGGAAATAATGTAATGTGAGGGATAAGAGTTTTGTGATGGGTACTTGGTATATCTTGACTTGACCTGGCGCGAATCTCCTCGGCAACGGCGCCAGAAAAGGCTCGTTGACGGGAAATCAAATCTTGACTTGACTTGTGCTTAGACTCCCCGGCAACGGCGCCAGAAATCCTTCTTGCTACCTCTTGAGCACTGCGTTGGTTTTCCCTTGAAGAGGAAAGGGTGATGCAGTAAAGTAGCGTAAGTGTTTCCCTCAATTTTTGAGAACCAAGGTATCAATCCAGTAGGAGATCACGCACAAGTCCCACACACCTACACAAACAAATAAGAACCTCACAACCAACGCGATAAAGGGGTTGCCAATCCCTTCACGGTCACTTACGAGAGTGAGATCTGATAGATATGATAAGATAATTTTTTTGGTATTTTTATGATAAAGATGCAAAGTAAAATAAATGGCAATAAAAATAGCTAGGTGTTGGAAGATTAATATGATGGAAAATAGACCCGGGGGCCATAGGTTTCACTAGTGGCTTCTCTCAAGAGCATAAGTATTACGTTGAGTAAACGAATTACTGTCGAGCAATTGATATAATTGCGCATAGTTATGAGAATATCTAGGTATGATCATGTATATAGGCATCACGTCCGTGACAAGTAGATCGAAACGATTCTGCATCTACCAATATTACTCCACACATCGTCCGCTATCCAGCATGCATCTAGAGTATTAAGTTCATAAGAACAGAGTAATGCTTTAAGTAAGATGACATGATGTAGAGGGATAAACTCATGCAATATGATATAAACCCCATCTTTTTATCCTCGGTGGCAACAATACAATACGTGCCTTGCTGCCCCTGCTTTCACTGGGAAAGGACACCACAAGATTGAACCCAAAGCTAAGCACTTCTTCCATTGCAAGAAAGATCAATCTAGTAGGCCAAACCAAACTGATAATTCGAAGAGACTTGCAAAGATAACCAATCATACATAAAAGAATTCAGAGGAAATTCAAATATTGTTCATAGATAATCTTGATCATAAACCCACAATTCATCGGATCTCGACAAACACACCGCAAAAAGAAGATTACATCGAATAGATCTCCAAGAAGATCGAGGAGAACATTGTATTGAGATCCAAAGAGAGAGAAGAAGCCATCTAGCTAATAACTATGGACCCGAAGTTCTGAGGTAAACTACTCACACATCATCGGAGAGGCTATGGTGTTGATGTAGAAGCCCTCCGTGATCAATGCCCCCTCTAACGGAGCGCCGGAAAAGGCCCTGATACATCTCCAACGTATCTATAATTTATGAAGTATTCATGCTATTATATTATCTGTCTTGGTTTATGGGCTTTATTATGCACTTTTATATTACTTTTGGGACTAACCTATTGACCCAGAGCCCAGTGCCAGTTTCTGTTTTTTTTCCTTGTTTCAGTGTTTCGAATAAAAGGAATATCAAATGCAGTCCAAACGGAATGAAACCTTCGGGAAAGTTAATTTTGGAAAGAAAGCAATCCGGGAGACTTGGAGTGCACGTCAGGGGATCAACGAGGAAGGCACGAGGCAGGGGGCACCCCCACCCCCCGTGGGCACGCCCTCCACCCTCGTGGGCCCCTCGTGGCTCCCCTGACGTATTTCTTCCTCCTATATATACCAATATACCCTAAAACCATCGGGGAACAGAATAGATCGGGAGTTCCGCCGCCGCAAGCCTCTGTAGCCACCAAAAACCAATCGGGACCCTGTTTCGGCACCCTGCCAGAGGGGGGAACCCTCACCGGTGGCCATCTTCATCATCCCGGTGCTCTCCATGACGAGGAGGGAGGAGTTCACCCTCGGGGCTTAGGGTATGTACCAGTAGCTATGTGTTTGATCTCTCTCTCTCTCTCTCTCTCTCTCTCTCATGTTCTTGAGGTGATACGATCTTCATGTATCGCGAGCTTTGCTACTATAGTTGTGTCGGTGTACTAGAGTAGGGGTACCCTAGTATCCCGAACTTGTGCACGGGCAGTTGCAGCCCTCCGCGGCAAGGCTTACCGGGTGACCGCCAAGGTCCTCCGTGGTTCCTTTGGAGCCATTCGAGAACTAAGTATTCAAGCCATGGAGACAAGGCCCCGGCACGAGGAGCTTGGCGGGAAGGCCACCCAAGGCACACAGGTCACAAGGCCCCGGCACGAGGAGCTTGCCGGGAAGGCCCGTGAGCGACAAGCTTCGGACGCGACAAGACAACAACCGCGGCAAGGCGCTTGCCGCGCAGCATCACCACTCTGTGCTGCGCTCCAAAGACATCCGCTAACGTGTCGCATACAGGACCTTTCCAGCGCCAAGCGTGGCAAGAGGCCGTGGGTCCAGCGGAGCCTTGATGGCAAGCGGCGCGACAAGATTGCCATCGTGGCAAGCGGTGGCGCCCGACGGTCCCTTTACGCCTTTGTTAGGGCGGCGAGACGGGCATTTAATGCCTTTGTCCCCTGCCGTCGTGGTTAGGTATGATACACTGTACAAGTAGCTGTACCAACCACTCCTTTTCCATTTTTACCCTTGTCTACGTTGCCACCTGTCGGAGACCCCTTTAGCATATAAAAGGAGGCCCATGCGCAACGTAGGGGGAGGGGGGAAAGGTTCGAAGCCAGAGAACACTCACGCTCGGTCTCGTTAGCAGCTTGTGTGTACTGTAGCACTCAGCGCACCTGAGCAAGAACTCAATACACTCAGACATGCAGCAGTAGGAGTGTTATCTCTCCGGAGAGCTCCGAAGCTGGGTAAACTGCTCGTGTGCTTCGCCTCGATCTGCTCTTCGTGCGACCTCCGCCCCCCGCCGAACCGAAAGGGGCTCGGTCCGCCGGCCCCATAGGTGTTCGTGGGCCAGATCAGCTTCCCCGACAAGTTGGATCTTATGATGTTTCTCCCCCTCTACTCTCTTGTAATGGATTGAGTTTCCCCTTTGAAGTTATCTTATCGGATTGAGTCTTTAATTGATTTGAGAACACTTGATGTATGTCTTGCGTGGGATACCCGTGGTGGCAATGGGGTATTCTATTGATCCACTTGATGTATGTTTTGGTGATCAACTTGCGGGTCCCGCCCATGAACCTATGCATAGGGATTGGCACACATTTTCGTCTTGATTCTCCGGTAGAAACTTTGGGGCACTCTTTGAGGTTCTATGTGTTGGTTGAATAGATGAATCTGAGATTGTGTGATGCATATCGTATAATCATTCCCATGGATACATGAGGTGACATTGGAGTATCTAGGTGACATTAGAGTTTTGGTTGATGTGTGTATTAAGGTGTTATTTTACTATGAACTCTAGGGCTGTTTGTGACACTTATAGGAATAGCCCAATGGATTGTTCGGAAATAATAACTTTGAGGTGGTTTCGTACCCTACCATAATCTCTTCGTTTATTCTCTGCTATTAGTGACTTTGGAGTGACTCTTTGTTGCATGTTGAGGGATAGTTATATGATCCAATTGTGTTATTATTGTTGAGAGAACTTGCACTAGTGAAAGTATGAACCCTAGGCCTTGTTTCCTATCATTGCAATACCGTTTAAGCTCACTTTTATCATTAGTTACCTTGTTGTTTTTATATTTTCAGATTAAAAAAACCTATATCTACTATCCATATTGCACTTGTATCACCATCTTTTCGCCGAACTAGTGCACCTATACAATTTTACCATTGTATTGGGTGTGTTGGGGACACAAGAGACTCTTTGTTATTTGGTTGCAGGGTTGCTTGAGAGAGACCATCTTCATCCTACGCCTCCCACGGATTGATAAACCTTAGGTCATCCACTTGAGGAAATTTGCTACTGTCCTACAAACCTCTGCACTTGGAGGCCCAACAACGTCTACAAGAAGAAGGTTGCATAGTAGACATCAAGCTCTTTTCTGGCGCCGTTGCCGGGAGGTGAGTGCTTGAAGGTATATCTTTAGATCTTGCAATCGAATCTTTTTGTTTCTTGTTTTAGCACTAGTTTAGTTTATAAAAGAAAACTACAAAAAAATGGAATTAAGTTTGTCTCATACGCTTCATCTTTTTAATATCTTTCATGAGTATGATGGAAAAGAAAATTGTGCCAAAGTGTTAGAAGAAGAATGCATTAAAATGTTTGGCACTAAATCTTTGAATTATGAGCATGATTGCAATGTTGTTAGTATGAACTCTTTGAATATCCATATACTAATGATGATTGCACTTGTTACGATGAAAATGTCTCCTATAAACATGTCAATTTTTTTGGAGTGCATTGGGTTTGCAAGTACACACCAAATAGGGAAGATAGATATTGCAAGAGGCATAAGCATTTAGAAACTAAATTGTTGCAAGAAAGGCTAGATGTTTGTGCTGAAAATTTAAATTTTCTTGGCCATACTTGTGAACTTTGCAATGAACGGGGTCATTTAACTATCCGATGCAAATTGTTTCATGATCTAATCGTGTCCAAAAATTGTGATGACTTGATTTCCCTTGCACATTATAATGAACTTAGTTTTCTTATGGTTACGAAGAAATGAAACGTATAACTAAGCATCTTCCAGAATTTGCCCGTTATAAACTTCTTGATTTTGATCTAGAAGAAATTTATATGTATTGTGCGGTGAATTGCATTGAAAATCCTTATATTGCCAATTACATAAATAAAAGAAAACAATTAGAAGATGAAGAGAATACTAACGAAAGGGAATATACTTCCCAATATTATCCTATTATTTCTTATGATGAATTAGGTAACGAGGAGGAGCCCTCTATTCAACCAATCTCATTAATAAGGAGCTCCAAAAAGAGGATTGAACCCACACATGATGTGGTGAACAAGAAGAAAAGAAAAAGGAAGAGAGGTAAAAGGATATCTCCCCCAATTAATGTTGCTCCTATCATTGTTGTGCCTCATGAAAATGAATCAAAAATAATTGTGGAAGATGATGCATTTCATGATGATCTCGTTATGCCTGTTGCTTGTTGTGACGATTATGATTGGGAAGATAATGATACTTCTTATGATCTTGAAAATCTTTTTGGCACTTGCTTGGAAGAATATGATAATTGCTATACTATTGGTGCTATCCATACTATTAATGATGAGAGTGATTATGCTTATGATATGAAAAGGCCCAAGCTTGGGGATGCTATGTTTGATGAGAACGACAAGTTTGAGAATATATTTGCTGAAATTAATGTTATTCCCAAGCTTGGGGAGGCTATCTTTAATGAAAATGATGTTATTAACCTCCCAAGTTTTGATATGCAAATTTGTTATGATGTTAGCATGTCTCCTACTTATGATGACTATATTGATGAAAGTGGGTTTGGAAGAGTGTCAACTTTAGGAAGTAATGATCCCACTATTTTGGAGGATGTTGAATCATTTAATATTTATGAAAGTGGATTTGGAGAGGTCATGACTTTATTTAGTGATGTATCCACTATTTCAGAAGAGGTTTCAATTGATTATGATGAGAACAAAGTTGCTACATATGATGATTATTGTGATAAAACTTATTCTATAAATGTTGGAAATATGCCCTAGAGGCAATAATAAAATGGTTATTATTATATTTCCTTGTTCATGATAATTGTCTATTGTTCATGCTATAATTGTATTAACTGGAAACCGTAATACATGTGTGAATACATAGACCACAACATGTCCCTAGTGAGCCTCTAGTTGACTAGCTCGTTGATCAATAGATGGTTATGGTTTCCTGACCATGGACATAGGACGTCATTGATAACGGGATCACATCATTAGGAGAATGATGTGATGGACAAGACCCAATCCTAAGCATAGCACAAGATCGTGTAGTTCGTTTGCTAAAAGCTTTTCTAGTGTCAAGTATCATTTCCTTAGACCATGAGATTGTGCAACTCCCGGATACCGTAGGAATGCTTTGGGTGTGCCAAACGTCACAACGAATCGGGTGGCTAAAAGGTGCACTACGGGTATCTCCGAAAGTGTCTGTTGGGTTGGCACGAATCAAGACTGGGATTTGTCACTCCGTGTGACGGAGAGGTATCTCTGGGCACACTCGGTAATGCATCATCATAATGAGATCAATGTGACTAAGTAGTTAGTCACGGGATCATGCATTACGGAACGAGTAAAGCGACTTGCCGGTAACGAGATTGAACGAGGTATTGGGATACCGACGATCGAATCTCGGGCAAGTAACGTACCGATAGACAAAGGGAATTGTATACGGGATTGCTTGAATCCTCGACATCATGGTTCATCCAATGAATCATCGTGGAACATGTGGGAGCCAACATGGGTATCCAGATCCCGCTGTTGGTTATTGGCCGGAGAGTTGTCTCGGTCATGTCTGCATGGTTCCCGAACCAGTAGGGTCTACACACTTAAGGTTCGATGACGCTAGGGTTATAAGGAAGATTGGTATGTGATTACCGAATGTTGTTCGGAGTCCCGGATGAGATCCCGGACGTCAAGAGGAGTTCCGGAATGGTCCGGAGGTGAAGATTTATATATGGGAAGTCATCATACGGTCGCCGAAAATATTTGGCGGTATACCGATATTGTATCGGGACCACCGGAGGGGTTCCGGGGGTCCACCGGGAGGGTCCACCTGCCCCGAAGGGCCTTACGGGCTGTACGTGGAAGGGAACCAGCCCCAAGTGGGCTGGGGCGCCAACCCCCCTAGGGCCCATGCGCCTAGGGTTTGGGGGGAACCCTAAAGGGGGCGCCCCCTTGGCTTGGGGGCAAGCCCTCCTCCTTGGCCGCCGCCTCTAGATCCCATCTAGAGGGGCCGCCCCTTCCCCTTCTCCCTATAAATAGAGGGGCGAGGGGAGGTCTGCACTACGACATCCAAGGCGCAGCCCCTCCCCTCCCCAACACCTCTCCTCCTCCGCAAGAGCTTGGCGAAGCCCTGCCGGAGAACTGCCACTCCATCACCACCACACCGTCGTGCTGCTGTTGGAGCCCTCTTCCTCAACCTCTCCCTCCTTCTTGCTGGATCAAGGCGCGGGAGACGTCACCGGGCTGTACGTGTGTTGAACGCGGAGGCACCGTTGTTCGGTGCTAAGATCGGATTCGGCCGTGATCTGAACCGCTACGTGTATGACTCCTCCAACCGCGTTTTTGCAACGCTTCCGCTTCGCGATCTTCAAGGGTATGAAGATGCACTCCCTCTCTCTCATTGCTAGCATCTCCTAGATTGATCTTGGTGACATGTAGGAAAATTTTGAATTATTGCTACGTTCCCCAACAGTGGCATCATGAGCCAGGTCTATGCGTAGATTCGATGCACGAGTAGAACACAAAGTAGTTGTGGGCGATGATTTGTTCAATTTGCTTGCCGTTACTAGTCTTATCTTGATTCGTCGGCATTGTGGGATGAAGCGGCCCGGACCAACCTTACACGTACTCTTACATGAGACAGGTTCCACCGACTCACATGCACTTGATGCATAAGGTGGCTAGCGGGTGTCTGTCTCTCCCACTTTAGTAGGATCAGATTCGATGAAGAGGATCCTTATGAAGGGTAAATAGAAATTGGCATATCACCGTTGTGGCTTTTGCGTAGGTAAGAAAAGTTCTTGCTAGAAACCCATAGCAGCCATGTAAAACATGCAACAACAATTAGAGGACGTCTAACTTGTTTTTGCAGGGTATGCTATGTGATGTGATATGGCCCAAAGGATGTGATGAATTATATATATGTGATGTATGAGATTGATCATGTTCTTGTAATAGGAATCACGACTTGCATGTCGATGAGTATGACAACCGGCAGGAGCCATAGGAGTTGTCTTAATTCATTGTATGACCTACGTGTCAATGAAAAACGCCATGTAATTACTTTACTTTATTGCTAACCGTTAGCCATTGTAGTAGAAGTAATAGTTGGCGAGACAACTTCATGAAGACACGATGATGGAGATCATGGTGTCATGTCGGTGACAAAGGTGATCATGCCGCTACCAAGATGGAGATCATAAGGCGCAAGATGATATTGGCCATATCATGTCACTTTATGATTTTGCATGTGATGTTTGTCATGTTTACATCTTATTTGCTTAGAACGACGGTATCATAAATAAGATGATCCCTCACTAAAATCTGAAGAGATGTGTTCCCCCTAACTGTGCACCGTTGCGAAGGTTCGTTGTTTCGAAGCACCACGTGATGATCGGGTGTGATAGATTCTAACGTTCGCATGCAACGGGTGTAAGCCAGATTTACACACGCGAAACACTTAGGTTGACTTGACGAGCCTAGCATGTACAGACATGGCCTCGGAACACAAGAGACCGAAAGGTCGAACATGAGTCGTATAGTAGATACGATCAACATGAAGATGTTCACCGATGATGACTAGTCCGTCTCACGTGATGATCGGACACGGCCTAGTTGACTCGGATCATGTATCACTTAGATGACTAGAGGGATGTCTATCTAAGTGGGAGTTCATTAAATTAGATGAACTTAATTATCATGAACATATTCAAAAGGTCTTTGCAAATTATGTCATAACTTGCGCTTTAGTTCTACTGTTTTAGATATGTTCCTAGAGAAAATTTAGTTGAAAGATGATAGTAGCAATTATGCGGACTAGGCCCGTAAACTGAGGATTGTCCTCATTCCTACGCAGAAGGCTTATGTCCTTAATGCACCACTCGGTGTGCTGAACCTCGAACATCGTCTAGGGATGTTGCGAACATCTGACATACACGTTTTGATGACTACGTGATAGTTCAATAATGTTAAACGGTTTAGAATTGAGGCGCCGAAGACGTTTTTGAAACGTCGCGGAACATATGAGATGTTCAAAGGGCTGAAATTGGGATTTCAGGCTTGTGCCCATGTCAAGAGGTATGAGACCTCCGGCGAGTTTCTTAAGCCTGCAAAGTAAGGGAGAAAAGCTCAATCATGAGCATTTGCTCAGCTTGTCTGAGTACTACAATCACTTGAATCGAGTGGGAGTTAATCTTCTAGATAAGATAGTGATGGTTCTCCATAATCACTGCCACCAAGATATTAGAGCTTCATGATGAACTATAACATATCAGGGATAGACATGATGATCCTTGAGCAATTCGCGATGTTTGACACCGCGATAGTAGAAATCAAATAGGAGCATCAATTGTTGATGGTTGGTAAAACCACTAGTTTCAAGAAGGGCAAGGGCAAGAAGGGATACTTCATGAAACGGCAAATCAGTTGCTGCTCTAGTGAAGAAACCTAGGGTTGAACCCAAACCTGAGACTAACTGCTTCTGTAGTGAGGGAACGGTCATCAAAATGTAACTACCCTAGATACCGGTAGATGAGAAGGCTGGCAAGGTTGACAGAAGTATATTGGATATACATTGTATTAAATGTGTACTTTACTAGTACTCCTAGTAGCACCAGGGTATTAAGATACCGGTTTGGTTGCTAAGCGTTAGTAACTCCAAATAAAAGAGCTACGGAATAAACGGAGACTAGCTAAAGGTGAGATGACGATGTGTGTTGGAAGTGTTTCCGAGGTTGATGTGATCAAGCATCGCCTGCTCCCTCTACCATCGGGATTGGTGTTAAACCTAAATAATTGTTATTGGGTGTTTGCATTGAGCATAGACATGATTGGATTATGTTTATCGCAATACGGTTATTCATTTAAGGAGAATAATGGTTACTCTGTTTATTTGATAATACTATCAATGGTCGTGCACCTAAAATGAATGGTTTATTGAATCTCGATCGTAGTGATACACATGTTCATGCCAAAAGATATAAGATAAGTAATGATAGTACCACCTACTTGTGGCACTGCCATTTGAGTCATATTGGTATAAAACGCATGAAGAAGCTCCATGTTGATGGATCTTTGGACTCACTCGTTTTTGAAAAGATTGAGACATGCGAACCACGTCCATTGGTATATATGCATGAAGAAACTCCATACAGATGGATCGTTTGGACTCACTTGTTTTTGAATCACTTGAGACATGCAAATCATACCACATAGGCAAGATGACTGAAAGGCCTCGTTTTCCAGTGAGATGAAACAAAAGAGCAACTTGTTGGAAGTAATACATTTGATGTGTGCAATCCAATGAGTGCTGAGGCACGCAGTGAATATCGTTATGCTCTTACTTCACGGATGATTTGAGTAGATTCTGAGTATATTTACTTGATGAAACACGAGTCTGAATTATTGAAAGGTTCAAGTAATTTCAGAGTGAAGTTGAAGATCGTCGTGACAAGAGGATAAGATGTATATGATATGATAATAGAGATGAATATCTGAGTTACAAGTTTGGCACACAATTAAGACATAGTGGAAATTGTTTCACAACTAATATCGCCTAGAACACCATAGTGTGATGGTGTGTCCGAACATCATAACTGCACCCTATTGGATATGGTGCATACCATGATGTCTCTTATCGAATTACCACTATCGTTTATGGGTTAGGCATTAGAGACAACCGCATTCACTTTAAATAGGGCACCACGCAATTCCGTTGAGACGACACCGTATGAACTATGGTTTAGAGAAACCTAAGCTGTCGTTTCTTGAAAGTTTGGGGCTGCGACGCTTATGTGAAAAAGTTTCAGGCTGATAAGCTCGAACCCAAAGCGGATAAATGCATCTTCATAGAATACCCAAAATAGTTGGGTATACCTCCTATTTCAGATCCACAAGCAAAAGTGATTGTTTCTAGAAACGGGTCCTTTCTCGAGGAAAAGTTTCTCTCGAAAGAATTGAGTGGGAGGATGGTGGAGACTTGATGAGGTTATTGAACCGTCACTTCAACTAGTGTGTAGAAGGGCACAGGAAGTTGTTCCTGTGGCACCTACACCAATTGAAGTGGAAGCTTATGATAGTGATCATGAAACTTCGGATCAAGTCACTACCAATCTCGTAGGTCGACAAGGATGCATACTACTTCAGAGTGGTACATAATCCTGTCTTAGGAGGTCATGTTGCTAGACAACAATGAACCTACGAGCTATGGAGAAGCGATGCTGGGCCTGGATTCCGACGAATGGCTTGAGGCCATAAAATACGAGAGAGGATCCATGTATGAAACCAAAGTGTAGACTTTGGAAGAACTACTTGATGGCCGTAAGGCTGTTGGGTACAGATGGATTCTAAAAGGGAAGACAGACAATGATGGTATGTGTCACCATTAAGAAAGCTCGGCTTGCCGCTAAGATGTTTCCGACAAGTTCAAGGAGTTGACTACGATGAGACTTTCTCACTCCTAGCGATGCTAAGAGTCTGTTGGAATTATATTAGCAGTTACTGCATTATTTATGAAATCTTGCAGATAGGATGTCAAAAAACATTATTTCCTCGACAGTTTTTGTCGGCGTTCTGGGAACGGGGGTACCCAGACATGCCTGCCTGCGGCCTGCGGCGTGGCTCAAGGAGTGGCCCAGTACGGCCCATCTTCATCAACACGAGCTCAAGACCCTCGTGAGGGGCCAAGCCTCGCGGGGCGGACGACAGGAAGCTTCCTCGGGCACGGTCTCCTCAGTCTGGCTCGTGAGGAGGCGGAGAGATCAAGGCGGGGTACCTCACGAGGTGCCCATGACGCAAGCCATGACGACCAAGGGCGCCAGGCGGGCGCCAGCCCGCGTAGTGTCCTCATTTCGCCTTTGGTGCAAAGGAGGCAAGCGTAGGCCAAGGCATCAGGCAAAGGCAGCCATTTCGGTGCAACAAGACCAAGACCAGCTGAATGGCAGGAAGGAAGTCATCGTGGAGCCCAAGCCGGCGTCACCCTCAGAGTCTTTGGCAGGCGAGGACCGACTTTAGTCAGGATAAGTGTACTAGATGTTCCCCTTTAAAATGGCCAATTGTTGGCGCCCTTCCCGCTCAATATATGGGAAGAGGCCCAAGGCCTCCCACTATAAATAGAGCTAGCCACCACCAAGGCAAGGAGGCATCTAGGCACACCGAAAGGTAGGCAAGAGAGAGAGAGAGAGAAGCGACTGAACTCCCCCTAGCAGTTCTTCCCTTGTACTGTTCATCATCAGCCCCAGAGGCAATCCACCACACCACACATTGGAGTAGGGTTTTACACCACAATGGTGGCCCGAACCAGTATAAACCTCGTGTCCCTTGTGTTGTTCTTTGTGTAGTTTAGATCCTTGCGAGGCGACGAGGCGTAGGTAGGTTGGAGGTGCGATCTCCGCATGCACCCCAGAGTTCGAACCTAGAGGGTCTGCCGGAACCCGAAATCCGACATTTGGCGCGCAAGGTAGGGGTGCGCCAGAATCCACCTTCCGCCGCCCTGTTCTTCGCCGCCCCTCGCATCCATGTCACACGCTTGTCGAGCCCGCGCTGAGCGTCGGGCCGCTCTCGCTACTCGCGTCGCCCAGACAGCCCCCGTCGGCTGCCGCCCCGCCCATTCCCCGTCACCTGCCGTCAACGCCGCCATCGGCCCGGCGGGGAACGAGCAGTAGGCGTCATCTCTGCATCCTTCTGTGCGGCGGGAAGGTCGCACCGCCACCCCATCGATGACTCCAGCCGATTCTTCATCCCACGCCCTTCGTGCTCCTGCGGACGCGCACGCCGTGTTGCTCCTGGCGCGGGAACTCCTGCACTACCGTCCCGTCGACGACCTCTACGACGAGTGGCTCGCCCGCATCACCGAGCTCGTCAGCGCCGCTGGGGGCTCCCCTGCGCCATCCCTCTCGTTGCACCGCGCCCCGCCTTGTGCGGGCGATGAAGCTCCGGGGGCGCCTCGGCCGCCTCCCCCTCAAGAAGGCGCCTTGGCCCCAAGGCGCGTGGCCCTTGGGCGGAACCCACTCCGTCCGGCACCAGCACAGCAAGAGAAGAGCTGCCAAGAGGTCCCTCGTCCCCAAGAAGCTGCCCGAGTGCTCCCCGCACCGGCCCATCACGACCGCGCTCCCACACCAGCGCGTCAAGACCCCGTGCTGCTCCCGGCGGCAGCGCATGGAGGCCTCCAAGATCAAGCCCTCCGTCACCAATGGCCTCCCGTGGCCACTGCAGGCTGCCGTGGCTTCACCGCCGAGCTGCGCAGTGTGGCCTGGCCGGGCAAGTTCAAGCTAGACCTGCCCCCACGCTACAATGGTATGGCCGACCCTGCAGAGTTCCTCCAGCTCTACGAGCTGGGCATCGAAGCCGCCAACGGGGACGAGAAGGTCATGGCGAACTGGTTTCCCATGGCGCTCAAGGACGGTGCCCGCACCTGGCTCCTGAACCTGGCTCCTGGCACGATTTCCTCCTGGAACGAGATGCGCACCCGATTCATCGCCAAATTCCAAGGCACCCGCGATCGGCCCCCGTCCATGACTGACTTGCGCCGCATCAAGCAGCTGTCAGGGGAGACCCTGCAAAAGTTCATCCAACGATTCAACAACCATCGCCTTAAGATCCCCAGGGTGTCTGAGGAGGCCATCATCTCAGCCTTCTCCGACGGTGTGCGTGACGTCATGATGAAGGAAGAGCTCGCGATCCATGAAGGCCTATGCACATCCCTGGAGCTGTTCAACTTGGCGACCAAGTGCGCCAGGGCTGAGGAAGGACGCCTTTCCCTTCTCGAGCTGCCGGCTGCCGACCCCGAAGAGAAGAAGCCCAAGGTCAAAGACGTGAAGCGCAAGGGGGCTGCCGTGCTTGCAGCAGAGCCGGACACCAAGCGATGAAGGGATCAGCCTGAGTCATCCAAGGGTAGTCGGTACTGCGTGTACCATGACCTCCACACCCACAACAATAACGAATGCCAAGAGCTCGTGGTCGAGGCGTGCGTGCCGGCCTTGACGCCCGAGCGTAGCGACCGGGGCTATGGCCGAGGAGGAGGAAGAGGTGGAGGACGATGGGAAGACCGTGGCCCTCGCCAAGGGTGGCGTGACCGACCTCGCGAGGACCACTGGCAGGATCAGCCTCGCGAGGGAGGTTGGAGAGACCCGCCTCGCGAGGGAGGCTGGAGGGATCAGCCTCGCGAGGATCGCCCACAAGGCAACGCAGGCCTCCCCCCTCTGCCACCGCAGCCAAGGAGAAATGAAGACCAGCATCAGGACGAGGGGTGGGGTTTCTGTGAGCCGCTGAATCGCTTGCATCCCGGGCGGAGCTCAAGCCCCAGCCTCTCGGCGCATCTTCAAGCAGTTCGCCCAAGTGAATGCAGTCCTCCCTGTGCTCGAAGCCACACACCCCTCGGTGGTCAGCGTGCGCCATCACGCTCATTTCGGCGGATCAGCTCAAGTGCGCAGCCACAGCCGGAGTCCTCCCGATGCTTTGTTCCCCAATCATCAGCAATGTGCAAGTCACCAGGACCATCATCGATGGCGGATCAGGGCTCAATGTCCTGTCCGTCGAAACATTCAACAATCTCCAAGTGCCATACAATCAGCTTCAGCCAACCAAGCCTTTCTCCGGAGTCACTGATGGCTCCACAGTTCTGATAGGGCAGGCCCGCCTTCCTGTCACCTTCGGGACGTGCGACAACTACCGCACCGAGCTCATTGACTTCGACGTCGCCCACATTCGCCTGCCGTACAATGCCATCCTCGGGTACCCAGCCCTGGCCAAGTTCATGGCCGTGACCCATCATGGCTACAATGTCCTCAAGATGTCAGGAAGGGGTGGAGTCATCACGGTGCCTTGTGAAGAGAGAGACGCAGTGTGTTCCCTGGAGCGTGCTTTCCAAGCCGCATCAATTGAAGACCCGGATCACAGGAGCGGGAGGCTTCCCGAGGCTGCTCCTAAGAAGAAGAACACATCGCCTGGCCCGACCCCTCGGGAGGCAGGCCCCTCAAGGTCCGCGCCTGTTCAAGGGGCACCTCCCTCTGTCGCATAGGAAGGCGCGCCCGGCGCCCTCCTCGAGCAAGGCTCGGGGGCTCTCTCCTGGAGGGCCACCGGCTTTTCTAAGATCACGAGGGAGGCGCTCGGTCACCACTTGGAGGCGTGCTTCAACACACGTTTCCCTCAGGAAGGAGCAAGGCAAGGAGGGCCAAACCCTCAGGAGTTCGTCAGCAAGATCATTCAGGAGCTGCAGGAGTCAAGAGTCATGAGTGGCAGCCGCCGCTTATCCGCCGTAGCTATCCATCCAGGCGAGGATGGTCGGCTGCGCATCTACATCGACATACCAGGGCTCAACCGAGCCGCCTCAGAGCGCCTCTGGCCCTCACGCTGGGGGGCGCCGTGGAAGGTCCACCCCACAGCTATGTTCGCATGCCTTCGACTTGCCAAACGCTGCCGCTGCCAAGGCCACTCCTCATGAGGAGCATCACGGAGGCTCGGTGGCCAGCGCCCGTAGTCCTGGCAGAGATGGAGATGGTCCGCGAGGAGCCACCAGCGCCTCCGGGCCTCCCGAGGCTCCTGGGCCTGGGGGCTCGTGAAGATCGGCTTCCGCAGCGCACGACGTCCGCTACTTCAGCATCCCTTCATCTTCAACATCATCAGGTGACATCCTTCGAGTTTCATTTTCCGCTGGGAGCGCCCCCCCAGGGCTGCATCATTCCCAGGCCGCGTGGGTCCGTCCTTGCGGCATGTATCCCTTTTGATTCATGTTTCTAGTTTACTTTATTGGGAGCGCCCCTCGGGCTGCGTCATCCCCAAGTTGCTCGGGCCTAACCCAGCGACGTTCGCCTTCTCTGCACCTATCTAAATGGATTTGCTCCTTCGTGATTAACGTGTTTGACCTAATCGCCCGCTCGATTCACACCAACTGATGGAGCTGCTCCCTAACGGCACGACGCTTGCACATGGGTCTGTCCCTGCAACGTCGCCAAACCTGAACGGCTGAGCTCTGGCCGCGGCAGCCCCGCAAGGCGCCACCTCATCAAGCCTTCAGTGCCTCGTCACCCCTCCAGAGCAACCAATGGCTGATTGTTGATTGTCATGGCGAACTCTCGTTCTTCTTGTGGTGAGCCTGCAGGATCTCTTCAAGGAGCGGTGTCAGGCGAGGCCTTCACGTCGTCTCCTTCACTCTCGTCTGCGCGAACCGCTTGCACATTAAAGGGGGTACCTGAGCATCGCGACTAATGGACTCCTACTGGCTCTCCAGCCCTCACCTCCTGGCCTTGTCCAGGGCATCGCGACCTGGCATACCAGCGACGGCTGAGCTCGCTCGAGGGCTGGGACCCGAGGACGAGAGCGTAAAGGGAGTAAAGGCGAGAGGGAAGAGGCACGCTGGGACCTCGCCGGCAACTCCTCACCGCCGATGCGCCGGACCTAGCGCCAAGACCAAGAGCCGGGTTCGACTCGAGATAAGTCATCCTCCGGAAATACTAGCTATCACAGCACTGACCTCGCACCTAATGCAATCCCGTGTTAGCAACGTCGCGCTCCTTTCTCACCGAATGATGGCTGCTTGAGCGCTAAAGGGGACCTCCTGAGCATCGCGACTCAGGGGCTCTTACTGGACCCCCGTCCGCTCACCTCCTGGCCTTGACCACGGCATCGCGACCTGGCATACCAGCGACGGCTAAAGCCTGCCTTGGGACCGGGACCTGTCGGCGCAGAGCGTCAAGCTCTCGTGAGGTTTGAAAGGAGGAACTAAGCTAAGATGGGATGAGCATCTCGCACCACTTCATGACAAGGATCATATTAACAAACGGAACCGCAAGCACCTTACAAGCCCCTACGGGGTGTGTTCTTCGATTCCTCGCAGGGAACAAAAGGATCAGATCCTAAAGAGCGCTAACTATGCACGTCTTCGCAAGGAGACGCCGTCATCAACAGTGGGCTGCCAGGCACCGGCGCCAACCCCATCCAGATCACCGGCGCTAGAAGCCTGACGCGCCCGCCCAGCTCCAAGCGCGGTGCGAGCTCGGAGGCACGTAGCTGTCGTCGCTCGTCTCCGGAGTCACGAAGAGTTCGGCGGAGTCGCTGGATCCTCTGAAGCCTCCGCTGCCTGAGGAGCTACTGGGGGAGCGGTCGGCGAGCCTAGGCCTCGCCACGGCAGGGCCCCGGCCGCCTCTCTCAGGGCAGCACTCCAGTCGGCGTCCTTCCGTGTCGAAGACCTTGGAGAACATCAAGGAGGCGCCATCGTACTCCAGGTGGATCACGAGGGCGCCTCACGTCCTACAGACCCGGGCGATCTCGCCCCAGCCTCGGGTCATGAAGACCTTGCCCGGAGCGACGACCGCAACCTCCGCTTCGGTCGCAGGGGTGCTGCAGCCGGCATGCTGCAACCAGAGCTCCAGAGAGCCCCTCTGCGGAATCACGAAGGCGAAGGAGGGAGGAAGGCGAATCCAAGTCTGAGGAGGCATGGCGGCGTGGAGCACAAGTTCTCGGGAGGAGCCCTTGTCATGAACTCCGGGCGGAACAACGCGATCACTGTGACTCCATCGACGCCGACGGCGGGCGGCGTCCGTGGCGCCAAGGCCAACTCCTTCAGAGGGCCCTCAATGCGGGCGCATAAGGGCAGCGGGAACCCTAGCGGTGGCCGCCAGCATTAGGGCCTCGACACCTCTCGCCGGGCGCCCTCATCTCGGCGGCAGAGGGCTAGCTGCTTTCTTGGCGGAAGCGGATCGGGACCCTCTCCAGGGGGCTTTCCTTTCTCTTCCACGGAGAACCGGCGGATCGGAGCCATTGTCGCAATGTGGAGCAAGGGCAAGGATGGAGAAGAAGGAGAAGCAAGAAGAGATGGGCTGGAAGGGCTCTTGCCGTTCCATACGTATAGCCGGGGGAGGCCAACCGTCGACCTCCACGATCACAGGTAATCATGACCCGTTTTGCATGCAGGGACTTGTCAAGTCGTGCAGTTGCCGAGGCGTCGTGGGAAGCAGGGACGCTCGCGTCCAATCAACTGCCACGCGGCGCCCAAGGCCGCAGTCTGTTGGGGCCCGCGGCGCTTCGCACTTGCCCCTTCGCTTCTCTGCTAAGCCAAGTCCAGGCACGCCTTGGGCCCGGGGCTACTGTCGGCGTTATGGGAACGGGGGTACCCAGACTTTCCTGCCTGCAGCCTGCGGCGTGGCTCAAGGGGTGGCCCAGTACGGCCCATCTTCATCAACACGAGCTCAAGACCCTCGCGAGGGGCCAGATTGCTGGGCGGACGACAGGAAGCTTCGTCAGGCACGGCCTCCTCAGGCTGGCTCGCGAGGAGGTGGAGAGATCAAGGCGGGGTACCTCACGAGGTGCCCATGACGCAAGCCATGATGACCAAGGGCGCCAGGCGGGCGCCAGCCCACGTAGTGTCCTCATTTCTCCTTTGGTGCAAAGGAGGCAAGTGCAGGCCAAGGCATCAGGCAAAGGCAACCATTTCGGTGCAACAAGACCAAGACCAGCCGAACGGCAGGAAGGAAGTCATCGTGGATCCCAAGCTGGCGTCACCGTCAGAGTCTTTGGCAGGCGAGGACCGACTTTAGTCAGGATAAGTATACTAGATGTTCCCCTTCAAAATGGCCAATTGTTGGCGCCCTTCCCGCTCAATATTTGGGAAGAGGCTCAGGGCCTCCCACTATAAATAGAGCTACCCACCACCAAGGCAAGGAGGCATCTAGGCACACCGAAAGGTAGGCAAGAGAGAGAGAGAGAAGCGACTGAACTCCCCCTAGCAGTTCTTCCCTTGTACTGTTCATCATCAGCCCCAGAGGCAATCCACCACACCACACACTGGAGTAGGGTTTTACACCACAATGGTGGCCCGAACCAGTATAAACCTCATGCCCCTTGTGTTGTTCTTTGTGTAGTTTAGATCCTTGCGAGGCGACGAGGCGTAGGTAGGTTGGAGGTGCGATCTCCGCGTGCACCCCAGAGTTCGAACCTAGAGGGTCTGCCGGAACCCGAAATCCGATAGTTTTCTTGAGGAAAAGTTATATGTGATACAACTAGAAGTTTTTGTCAATCCTAAAAGATGCTAACAAGTATGCAAAGCTCTAGCAATCCTTCTAAGGACTGGAGTAAGCATCTCGGAGTTGGAATGTACGCTTTGATGAGATGATCAAAGATTTTGGGTTTATCAAAGTTTATGAGAAACTTGTATTTCCAAAGAAGTGAGTGGGAGCACTATAGCATTTCTGATGAGTATATGTTGTTGACATATTGTTGATTGGAAATGATGTAGAATTTCTGGAAAGCATATAGGGTTATTTGAAAAGTGTTTTTCAATGGAAAACCTAGATTAAGCTACTTGAACATTGAGCATCAAGATCTATAAGGATAGAACAAAATCGCTTGATAGTACTTTCAAATAAGTACGTATCGTGACAAGATTTTGAAGGAGTTCAAAATAGATCGGCAGAGAAGGAGTTCTTGGCTGTGTTATAAGGTGTGAGTATTGAGTAAGACTCAAGACCTGACCACGGCAGAAGAGAGAGAAAGGACGAAGGTCGTCCCTATGCTTTAGACGTAGGCTCTACAAAGATGCTATGCTGAGTACCGCACCTGAAGTGTGCCTTGCCATGAGTCACTCATAGGTACAAGAGTGATCCAGGAATGGATCACATGACAATGATCAAACTTAACCTTAGTAACTAGTGGACTAAGGAATTTTCTCGATTATGGAGGTGGTAAAAGAGTTCTTCGTAAAGGGTTACGTCGATGCAAACTTTGGCACTAATCCGGATGACTCTGAGTAGTAAACCAGATTCGTATAGTAGAGCAGTTATTTGGAATAGCTCCAAGTAACGCATGGTAGCTGCATCTACAAGATGACATAGAGATTTGTAAAGAACACACGGATCTGAAAGGTTCAGACCCATTGACTAATAACCTCTCTCACAAGCGAGATATGATCAAACCCCATGGGTGTTGGATTCATTACAATCACATAGTGATGTGAACTAGATTATTGACTCTAGTGCAAGTGGGAGACTGTTGGAAATATGCCCTAGAGGCAATAATAAAATGGTTATTATTATATTTCCTTGTTCATGATAATTGTCTATTGTTCATGCTATAATTTTATTAACTGGAAACCGTAATACATGTGTGAATACATAGACCACAACATGTCCCTAGTGAGCCTCTGTTGACTAGCTCATTGATCAATAGATGGTTATGGTTTCCTGGCCATAGACATAGGATGTCATTGATAACGGGATCACATCATTAGGAGAATGATGTGATGGACAAGACCCAATCCTAAGCATAGCACAAGATCGTGTAGTTCGTTTGCTAAAAGCTTTTCTAATGTCAAGTATCATTTCCTTAGACCATGAGATTGTGCAACTCCCGGATACCGTAGGAATGCTTTGGGTGTGCCAAACGTCACAACATAACTGGGTGGCTAAAAAGGTGCACTACGGGTATCTCCGGAAGTGTCTGTTGGGTTGGCACGAATCAAGACTGGGATTTGTCACTCCGCAGACGGAGAGGTATCAGGGCCCACTCGGTAATGCATCATCATAATGATCTCAATGTGACTAAGTAGTTATTCACGGGATCATGCATTACGGAACAAGTAAAGTGACTTGCCGGTAACGAGATTGAATGAGGTATTGGGATACTGACGATCGAATCTCGGGCAAGTAATGTACCGATAGACAAAGGGAATTGTATACGGGATTGCTTGAATCCTCAACATCGTGGTTCATCCAATGAGATCATCGTGGAACATGTGGGAGCCAACATGGGTATCCATATCCCGCTGTTGGTTATTGGCCGGAGAGTTGTCTCGGTCATGTCTGCATGGTTCCCGAATCCGTAGGGTCTACACACTTAAGGTTCGATGATGCTAGGGTTATAAGGAAGATTGGTATGTGATTACCGAATGTTTTTCGGAGTCCCGGATGAGATCCCGAACGTCACGAGGAGTTTCGGAATGGTCCGGATGTGAAGATTTATATATGGGAAGTCATCGTACGGTCGCCGGAAATATTTGGCGGTATACCTGTATTGTACCGGGACCACCGGAGGGGTTCCGGGGGTCCACCGGGAGGGTCCACCTGCCCCGGAGGGCCTTATGGGTTGTAGGTGGAAGGAAACCAGCCCCAAGTGGGCTGGGGCGCCAACCCCCCTAGGGCCCATGCGCCTAGGGTTTGGAGGGAACCCTAAAGGGGGCGCCCTCCTTGGCATGGGGGGCAAGCCCCCTCCCCCTTGGCCGCCGCCGCCCCCCCCCCCCTCTAGATCCCATGTAGAGGGGCCGGCCCCCTTTCTCCTTCTCCCTATAAATAGAGGGGCGAGGGGAGGGCTGCAATACGACATCCAAGGCGCAGCCCCTCCCCTCCCGAACACCTCTCCTCCTCCGCAAGAGCTTGGCGAAGCCCTGCCGGAGAACTGCCACTCCATCACCACCATGTTGCCGTGCTGCTGTTGGAGCCCTTTTCCTCAACATCTCCCTCCTCCTTGCTGGATCAAGGCGCGGGAGACGTCACCGGGCTGCACGCGTGTTGAACGCGGAGGCACCGTTGTTCGGTGCTAAGATCGGATTCGGCCGCGATTTTAATCGCTACGTGTACGACTCCTCCAACCGCGTTCTTGCAACGCTTCCGCTTAGCGATCTTCAAGGGTATGAAGATGCACTCCCTCTCTCTCGTTGCTAGCATCTCCTAGATTGATCTTGGTGACACATAGGAAAATTTTGAATTATTGCTACGTTCCCCAACAATAAAAAGTAGTGATGATTATATTTATAAAACTTGTCATGATTATGATTACCCTTTTTCTGAACATTACTCTTTTAATATGGAAAAAATTTATAGTATTCAAGTCTCTTATGATACTCCCACTATTCCGAATGAGAAGAATTTTGCTTATGTGGAGAGTAGTAAAATTTCTACGCAAGTAGATCATGAAAAGAATGCTTTAGGTGCTGGTTATATTGTTGAATTCATTCATGATGCTACTGAAAATTATTATGAGGGAGGAACATATGCTTGTAGGAATTGTAATAATATCAAGTTTCCTCTCTATGTGCTTAAAGTTTTGAAGTTATGCTTGTATTGCCTTCCTATGCTAGTTGATTATTGTTCCCATAAGTTGTTTGCTCACAAAATCCCTATGCATAGGAAGTGGGTTAGACTTAAATGTGCTAATCATATTCTTCATGATGCTCTCTTTATGATTCAATTCTTATGTCTTATGTGAGCATCATTGAAATCATCGTGCCTAGCTAGGGGCGTTAAACGTTAGCGCTTGTTGGGAGGCAACCCAATTTTATTTTAGTTTTTTTGCTTTTTGGTTCTGTTTAGTAATAAAAAATCCATCTAGCTTCTGTTGATATTGGTTTTATTTTTTAATTAGTGTTTGTGCCAAGTAGAACCTTTGGGAAGACTTGGGTGAAGTCTTTATGATCATGCTGTAAAAAACAGAAACTTTAGCGCTCACGAGATTAGCTAAAACTTTTTACTGGAGAGTGCTATCTAGTTGATTATTTTTGCAGATGATTACTAGACAAATTCCTCAGGTCCACCAATTTATTTTAGAATATTTGGAGTTCCAGAAGTATACGTTTGATACATATTACTACAGACTGTTCTGTTTTTGACAGATTCTGTTTTCTATGTGTTGTTTGCTTATTTTGATGAATCTATGAGTAATATCAGAGGGTATGAACCATAGAGAAGTTAGAATACATTAGATTACACCAACATGAATTAAGAATGAGTTCGATACAGTACCTTGAAGTGGTGTTTTGTTTTCTTTCGCTAACGGAGCTTACAAGTTTTCTGTTGAGTTTTGTGTTGTGAAGTTTTCAAGTTTTGGGTAAAGATTCGATGGACTATGGAATAAGGAGTGGCAAGAGCCTAAGCTTGGGGATGCCCAAGGCACCCCAAGGTAATATTCAAGGATAACCAAGCGTCTAAGCTTGGGGATGCCCTGGAAGGCATCCCCTCTTTCGTCTTCGTTCATCGGTAACTTTAGTTGTAGCTATATTTTTATTCACCACATGATATGTGTTTTTCTTGGAGCGTCATTTTATTTTCTTTAGCTTTTCTTGCTGTTTGAATAAAATATCAAGATCTGAAATTTTTAAATGAGAGAGAGTCCTCACATAGCTACATAATTATTTAACTATTCATTGATCTTCACTTATATCTTTTTGGAGTAGTTTGTCATTTACTCGTGTGCTTCACTTATATCCTATGAGTAAATAGTTGAATGATTTGAATGTCATAAATCTGAAATTATATATGTTTCATATGCTTATCCCATGGGGAGTAATGACTTCACATATAAGAAGTAGAGGTGGTAAATTTATTGAAGGTTAGCAAACATTGTATTGGTCACTTGAACGATTCATGAAAGAATATTGAAGGAAGAGAGATTTCTCGTATAAATATACTATATTGGACATCTTCTATGATTGTGATCCCCATTAATTATTTTCAAACTTGATCAAATTAGTTGAAGTTGGACAAGGAAGACAACATAATGAGTTATGCTTGGGTATATTTGTGTAGAAGTTATATTGTTATGGATCCTCTAACATGTGGTGCTTGCTATTTAGAATCCTTTGCTAGCCAAAATATCTGTACTAAGCGGGAATATTTCTTGTGCATCCAAATCCCTTGAACCAAGTTTCTTCCATGAGTGTCCACCATATCTACCTATATGCAGTATTTATCTGCCGTTCCAAGTAAATTTGCATGTGCCAAACTCTAAACCTTCAAATAATAATCTGTTTTGTATGCCCGAATCGCTCATGTAGCGACTAGGGGTTAGCAGTATCTTCCATGCTAGGTAGGTTATTCTCACGATGAGTGGACTCCGCTCATCATTCACGAGAAAAATGGCTGGTAACTAGGATGCCCAGTCCCATGATCCAAAGATCAAAATCAAATCAAAAATAATTGCAAACAAAACTCCCCCGGGATTGATGTTAGTTGGAGGCACCCGTTGTTTCGGGCAAGCCATGGATTGATGATTGTTGGTGGAGGGGGAGTAAAATCTTTACCTTTCTGTTTGGGAACCACCTATAATGTATGTAGTATGGAATATATTGGGAACTCATGGTCGTTTTGTTGACAATGAAAGCATCCCTCTCAAAATTATTTTCATATCTATTTTTGCTTCGAGCTCTGGCACCTCTGCAAATCCCTGCTTCCCTCTGTGAAGGGTGTATCTTTTACTTTTATGCAAGAGTCAGAAGTATTCCTTCTCATTCCAACCTACTCTTTAGTTGGCAAGCATCATGTGATGGAAAGATCTGAGCATATATGGCCATTCAAATATATTTGATCATGAATTATTATTGTTGACAATTATCTATATGATAAATGAGTTGGAGGGGGAAACATTAAGCCCCTATCTTTCTCTGTGTTCGATGGATGCTATTTGTTCTAAAAATATGCTTTGAGTGGTAGCAATCATGGAAGACTAAAAGATAGTTGAGTATGTGAAGTTTGCTGAATCAAAGCTCACACATAGACTCTTCCTGAAAATAAGATGAATTGTAATTGTTTGATGACTAATAACACGGTTTGTTAGTTTTCAAGAAAGTTTATGATCTATACTTTAACATGTGAATAGCTTGTTACTTGACCATGAAAAGTTCTATGAGTTGAACTACTATTATGACATATAATGATGCTAGAAAAGGTGACTGAAATTATCATTGATCAAACTTATGCACCTGCTAGCATTCAGACTTCATAAATTCTTTCTTTTATCATTTACCTGCTCGAGGACGAGCAGGAATTAAGCTTGGGGATGCTGATACGTCTCCAACGTATCTATAATTTATGAAGTATTCATGCTATTATATTATCCGTCTTGGATGTTTATGGGCTTTATTATGCACTTTTATATTACTTTTGGGACTAACCTATTGACCCAGAGCCTAGTGCCAGTTTCTGTTTTTTCCCTTGTTTCAGTGTTTTGAAGAAAAGGAATATCAAACGGAGTCCAAACAGAATGAAACCTTCGGGAAAGTTATTTTTTGAAAGAAAGCAATCTGGGAGACTTGGAGTGCACGTGAGGGGATCAACAAGGAAGGCACGAGGTAGGGGGGCGCGCCCTCCACCCTCATGGGCCCCTCATGGCTCCCCTGACATATTTCTTTCTCCTATATATACCAATATACCCTAAAACCATCGGGGAACAGAATAGATCGGGAGTTCCGCCGCCGCAAGCCTCTGTAGCCACCAAAAACCAATCGGGACCTGCTCGCACTCACGGGAGGGGGAACCCTCACCGTGGCCATCTTCATCATCCCGGCGCTCTCCATGACGAGGAGGGAGTAGTTCACCCTCGGGGCTGAGGGTATGTACCAGTAGCTATGTGTTTGATCTCTCTCTCTCTCTCTCTCTCTCTCTCTCTCTCTCTCTCTCGTGTTCTTGAGGTGATACGATCTTGATGTATCGCGAGCTTTGCTACTATAGTTGGATCTTATGATGTTTCTCCCCCTCTAATCTCTTGTAATGGATTGAGTTTCCCCTCTGAAGTTATCTTATCAGATTGAGTCTTTTAATGATTTGTGAACACTTGATGTATGTCTTGCGTGGGATACCCGTGGTGACAATGGGGTATTCTATTGATCCACTTGATGTATGTTTTGGTGATCAACTAGCGGATTCCGACAGTGAACCTATGCATAGGGGTTGGCACACGCTTTCGTCTTGATTCTCCGGTAGAAACTTTGGGGCACTGTTTGAGGTTCTATGTGTTGGTTGAATAGATGAATCTGAAATTGTGTGATGCATATTGTATAATCATTCCCACGGATACTTGAGGTGACATTGGAGTATCTAGGTGACATTAGGGTTTTGGTTGATGTGTGTCTTAAGGTGTTATTTTACTACGAACTCTAGGGCTGTTTGTGACACTTATAGGAATATCCCAATGGATTGATCAGAAAGAATAACTTTGAGGTGGTTTCGTACCCTACCATAATCTCTTCGTTTGTTCTCTGCTATTAGTGACTTTGGAGTGACTCTTTGTTGCATGCTGAGGGATAGTTATGATCCAATTATGTTATTATTGTTGAGAGAACTTGCACTAGTGAAAGTACGAACCCTAGGCCTTGTTTCCTAGCATTGCAATACCGTTTACGCTCACTTTTATCATTAGTTACCTTGCTGTTTTTATATTTTCAGATTACAAAAACCTATATCTACTATCCATATTGCACTTGTATCACCATCTCTTCACCGAACTAGTGCACTGATACGTCTCCGTAATATCTACTTTTCCAAACACTTTTGCCCTTGTTTTGGACTCTAACTTGTATAATTTGAATGGAACTAACCCGGACTGACGCTATTTTCAGCAGAATTGCCATGATGTTGTTTTTTGTGTAGAAAACGAAAGTTCTCGGAATGACCTGAAACTCCACGGGATGTCTTATAAAAATAATAAAAATCCTCGCCAAAGATGAAGACCAGGGGCCCACACTGTCCACGAGGGTGGGGCGCCCCCCCTCCTGGGCCCGCCCCCCTACCTCGTGGGCCCCCTGGACACCTTCCGACGCCAACTCCAACTCTATATATTGGCTTTCGGGGAGAAAAAAATCAGAGAGAAGAAATCATCGCGTTTTACGATACGGAGCCGCCGCCAAGCCCTAAAACCTCTCGGGAGGTCTGATCTGGAGTCCGTTCGGGGCTCCGGAGACTGGGATTCGTCGCCGTCGTCATCATCAACCATCCTCCATCACCAATTTCATGATGCTCACCGCCGTGCGTGAGTAATTCCATCGTAGGCTTGCAGGACGGTGATGGGTTGGATGAGATTTATCATGTAATCGAGTTAGTTTTGTTAGGGTTTGATCCCTAATATCCACTATGTTCTGAGATTGATGTTGCTATGACTTTGCTATGCTTAATGCTTGTCACTAGGGTCCGAGTGCCATGATTTCAGATCTGAACCTATTATGTTTTCATGAATATATGTCAGTTCTTGATTCTATCTTGCAAGTCTATAGTCACCTACTATGTGTTATGATCCGGCAACCCCGAAGTGACAATAATCGGGACCACTCGGTGATGACCATAGTTTGAGGAGTTCATGTATTCACTATGTGCTAACGCTTTGTTCCGGTTCTCTATTAAAAGGAGGCCTTAATATCCCTTAGTTTCCATTAGGACCCCGCTGCCACGGGAGGGTAGGACAAAAGATGTCATGCAAGTTCTTTTCCATAAGCACGTATGACTATATACGGAATACATGCCTACATTACATTAATGTATTGGAGCTAGTTCTGTGTCACCCTATGTTATGACTGTTACATGACGAACCGCATCCGGCATAATTATCCATCATTGATCCGGTCCCTACGAGCTTTCCATATACTGGACTTCACTTATTTACTTTTATGTTGCTACTATTACAATCACTACAAAAATACCAAAAACATTACTTTTGATGTCTTTACTTTCGCTACCATTACCGCCACTATCATATTACTTTGCTACTAAACACTTTCCTGCAGATACTAAGTTTCCAGGTGTGGTTGAATTGACAACTCAGCTGCTAATACTTGAGAATATTCTTTGGCTCCCCTTGTGTCGAATCAATAAATTTGGGTTGAATACTCTACCCTCGAAAACTGTTGCGATCCCCTATACTTGTGGGTTATCAAGACCTTTTTCTCAAGGCCGTTGCCGGGGAGCGTAGCTCTATTCTTTGAGTCACTTGGGATTTATATCTGCTGGACACTATGAAGAACTTGAAAGACGCTAAGACAAAAATTTATCCCTCAACTACGAGGGGAGGTAAGGAACTGCCATCTAGCTCTGCATTTGATTCACCTTCTGTTACGAGTAAGCTAGCGACACCTAAACCTACTTCTACTATTCGATCCGATATGTCACATGTTATTGATGATGCCACTTCTGCTATGCATGATACTTATGATGAAACTACTTCTATGCTTGATACTCTGTGCTCTTGGTGAATTTCTAGATGAACAAATTGCTAGGGCTGGAGAGAAAGAAATTATTGAATGTGAATACGATGATGATAGTGATGATGAAAATATGCCTATTATTCCTGAGGGTTATGTTTTTGATATGGAATCTTCTGCAGCTATTTTTGCTTGTAAAGATAGATCTGAACTTAAAAGGCTGCTAGTTAAATGGAGTAAAGAATCTCTTAGAGATGTAATGAGACGACCTCGCTTTTGCTACTTCATCTATTTGTGTTCCTGATAAGGATTATGAATTTTCTGTTGATCCAGATATAATTACTTTGGTCGAATCTGATCCTTTTTATGGCTATGAATCTGAAACTGTTGTGGCACATCTTACTAAGCTAAATGATATAGCCGCCCTGTTTACCAATGATGAGAGATCGCGCTACTTTTATATACCCAAAATATTCCCGTTCTCATTAAAGGGTGATGCTAAGATATGGTTTAATTCTCTTGATCCTGGTTGTGTGCATAGTCCCCAGGATATGATTTATTACTTCTCTGCTAAATATTTCCCTGCTCATAAGAAACAAGCTGCTTTGAGGGAAATATACAACTTCGATGCAAATTAAAGAAGAGAGTCTCCCACAAGCTTGGGGAGGCTTCTCAAGTTACTTAATGCTTTGCCCGATCATCCTCTTAAGAAACCTGAAATAGTTGATATCTTTTATAATGGACTAACCGATGCTTCCAGAGATTACGGATAGTTGTGCTGGTTCTCTTTCGTGGAAAGAACACCGGATGAAGCTGAGATTCTATTGAATAATATGTTGACAAATGAAAATAATTGGGCACCTCCCGAGCCAGTTCACGAGCCAGCTCCAGAGCCACCATTCTGAGCCTATTCCTAAACCAACTCCGAAGAAGAGAGGTGTTCTATTTCTCAGTCCAAGATATGCAAGAGGCAAAGAAATCTATGAAAGAAAAAGGTATTAAAGTTGAAGATGTTAAGAATTTACCTCCTATTGAAGAAATACATGGTCTTAATTTCATCACTTTGTTGAAGAAGTATATGATCTCAATTCTTTATTCACTGAAGAACCTCCTAATCCCGATATCCCGACACAGGTAGTAAAGGTAAATTCTCTCTATAGATATAATAAAGCTGAAGTCCCTCCTACTAAAATTGTCAGTCAGTGCTTGGATGAGTTTGATAACTTTATGTTTAAGCAAGATGACTCTAATGCTTCTTTTGGTAGACAATTAAAACAAGATGCTTATATGATTAAATGCTTGGGTGATTATATGGCTAATATTAGAGGTGAACTTATACTTGTTAGCAAACATGCTTCTATGGTAACCACTCAAGTAGAACAAGTACTTAAAGCTCAGAAAGAAGTGCTTGATGAAATGAATATTAAGAAAAATGATTATACTGTTAGAGTGGCTACTAGAACTGGTAGAATGACTTAGGAACCTTTGTATCCTGAAGGCCACCCTAAGAGAATCGAGCAAGATTCTCAGAGAAATAATATTGATGTACCTAGTTCTTCTAAAAAGAAGAAAAAGAAAATGATAGGACTTTGCAAACTTCTAGTGAACCTATTGCTGAATCACCTGAGAATCCAAATGATATCTCTATGTCTGATGCTGAAACACAATCTGGTAACGAACATGAACCTAGTGAAAATGTTAATATGCTCAACCTAGTAATGATGATGATGTAGAAATTGAACCTGATGTTGATCCTGATAACCCACAATCAAAGAATCAACGTTATGATAAAAGAGACTTCGTTGCTAGGAAACATGGTAAAGAAAGGGAACCATGGGTTCAGAAACCCATGCCTTTTCCTCCGAAACCATTCAAGAAAAAGGATGATGAGGATTTTGAGCGCTTTGCTAAAATGATTAGACCCATCTTTTTGCGTATGCGATTGACTGATATGCTCAAAATGAATCCTTGCGCTAAATATATGAAAGATATTGTTACAAATAAAAGAAAGATACCGGAAGCTGAAATTTCCACCATGCTTGCTAATTACACTTTTAAGGGTGGAATACCAAAGAAACTTGGAGATCCAGGAGTACCTACTATACCATGCTCCATTAAGAGAAATTATGTTAAAACTGCTTTATGTGATCTTGGAGCCGGTGTCAGTGTTATGCCTCTCTTTATATCGTAGACTTGACTTGAATAAGTTGACACCTACTGAAATATCTTTGCAAATGGCTGATAAATCAACTGCTATACCTGTCGGTATTTGTGAGAATGTGCCTGTTGTGGTTGCAAACGTTACTATTTTAACAGACTTTGTTATTCTTGATATTCCCGAGGACGATAGTATGTCTATTATTCTTGGAAGACCTTTCCTTAATATTGCAAGGGCTGTTATTGATTGCAACAAAGGCAATGTCACTTTTCATGTTAATGGTAATGAGCATACGGTACACTTTCCGAGGAAACAACCTCAAGTTTATAGCATCAACTCTATTGGAAAAATTCCATCGATTATATTTGGAGGTTTTGAATTTCCTCTTCCTACTGTCAAGAAGAAATATGCTATTCTTATTATAGGGGATGTGCATATCCCCGTTGAGGTAACATAGTGTTATTCGAAATTTCTCCGGTTCCATGTTAGTCGGAAGGAGTTTCTTAACAAGACCTGATCAACCTTGTTAGTGGATTCCTTTTGATGAGCACAACCTTCTGTACCCCCTTTATATTTTCTGTTATTTAGTTGAAATAAAGTAAAATAGTATTTTTTTCTGTCTGTTTCCTGATTTATCCGTGCGATATAAAAATATCCCGAAAATAAAAGTCCTCAGAATGCCATGCCAATTTAATATGATTTTTTCAGGAATATTTGAGGATTTTTAGTGCAAAAATTACCATGGAGGAGCTGCACCTGGCCATGAGGGTGGAGGGCGCGCCTACCCCGGGCGTGCCCTGCCTCGTGGGCCCACGGTGGCCCTCCTCCACTTATCCCTGCACCCATCTTCTTCCTCTGCCTCACACAAACCCGAAAAACCAACTCAAGCACGAGTTCCAGCCACTTTTACTGTGATTTTCGATCTCCTTGCTCAAAGCACCTCTCGCAAAACTGCTTGGGGAGATTGTTCCTTGGTATGTGACTCCTCCATTGGTCCAATTAGTTTTTGTTCTAGTGCTTTATTCTTTGAAAATTTGTGCTGCATAGGTGACCATGTTCTTGAGCTTGCATGTCAAATTTATATGGTTCCAAGTAGTTCTAATGCTTGATATAGGCTCTAGGCACTTGTAGGAGTAGTTGCTATCAATTTTATTGAAGTTGGTTCACTTTTGTTTGAAGTTACTAAAATTTCAGATTATTTCAGAAAATAATGAAGAGACTTTTGAGGGGCCTGCCGAAATGTAAGCTCAAGGAAAAACAAAAGGAAGAAGAGCAAAAGCCCAAATATAATTTGCCTCAGATCGCTGGAGCTCCTACTGTGAATGGCTTTCCGATGACTTCTTGAGGAGAGCCGGGATTTATGAGGATTTCTATCTATTAATGGAGAACGGCGGCCTCACCAACTTCCTCCACGACCAACGTCATCAATATCTCTTACTCACAAATACTTTTGTGCAAAACTTCTACTTTTTCCTAAGAAATCACCTCCATCAAGAGAGTTTCATTTATATGACGTTGTTAAGAAGATGCCATTAGCTGAATTTTGCGAGGTTTGCAAAATACCCTTTGAGGGCACCTTAGATGAACCACACCGTAATGAAGTGGAAGCATTTATTAACACTATTAATGTGGGAGAAACCAGGAAGGTTTCTGATGCAAGAATTACTAGCGTACATTTTCCTGTGTTACGCTACTTTGCCTTATTTGCTAGTCGTTGCTTGATTGGTCGTGGGAACTGTGGAAACCTTAGTGTTCCTGATATTATCATTTTTTTCCATGGTTTATACCGCAATAACTCTGTTAGTATGGGTGGAATCGTTGCTAGACGGTTAAGTTTGAACCGTACTAAGGGCCCCATCTTTGGAGGCATTTATGCTTCACGCCTAGCTGAATATTTTGACATACCTATTAGGCATTTGGAGAAGGAAGAAACATCGTTGCCTCGTGCTTATTTAGATTGTAAGAGTATGCTAGCGCATGACTTTCTTGTTAAGGGCAAGGAAGGGGAGCTTAAATATAAATTGTACTTTGATAAACATCACCCTGAGACTATTATTTTGCCTGCTCCCTCTTTGTTTAACTTGTCTGCAGGTCCTCACCTTGTTCCGTGGGCGGCCGTTCAAGCCTATCGGAATCCTGCACCAGCCCCGGAACCGGAGCCACAAGATGAGCCTCCATGATAGTCTGATTATTCTTGGGATCCGGAGGCGGTTTACAGGCAGTGGCAGTCAGAGTCCTCTTCATCACAGTATGATCACAACTATTCTGCATCGCAGTATGACCCCAGCTACACCTACGGGTATCCGCCAGGCTATCCCTGGCAATAGACCAACTTAGGCCAAAAGCCTAAGCTTGGGGGAGTACGTATTTCCCACCGACATTACATTTATGTTCACACACACTCATTGCTAGATGTCGGTGCTCATACTCTTTCACTGTAATATCCATGCTAGTTTATTTTATTTTTCCTGCTTTCTTCTTGTGTGTTTAATAAACCTTAAGAAAAACAAAAAAAATTAGTAGTAGTTTATTTTTCCTGCTGTAGTAGTAATAATTAAAAAGAACACGCAAAAAAATATTTCCCGTTCTTCTTTTGCTTGTTGGGAGCTTTCCCGTGTAAATAGTTTTTATTTCTTTTCTTTTCTTTGGGGGTCAGTAGGAGAAGACCATAATTAAATTGTTGAAGTGGCTCTTATATGCATCATTGTTGATTTAACCAAGAGCCCATATTGCCTCGTCTTCTCCTCGTTTATTGAATGCTCGCAGATTCCAGCTTAGTCCAATGCACGTGCACTCTTATTATTATTCACATCGCTCGGTCGTGCGTTGAAAGGCAATTATGATGATATATGATGGACTGACTGAGATGGGAAAAGCTAGTATGAACTCGACCTCTTTTGTTTTTGTAAATATGATGAGTCCATCGTTCCTAATTCAGCTTATTATGAATAAACATGTTTGCAATGACAATTAGAGACCATAGTTGCTCGTGCCATGCTTGATTATATATGAGTTATAATGGTTTACCTTGCATGCCAACATGCTATTAAAATGGTTGTGATGTGGTATGATGGGGTGGTATCCTCCTTTGAATGATTTAAGTGACTTGACTTGGCACATGTTCACGCATGTAGTTGAAACAAATCAACATAGCCTTCACGATATTTATGTTTATATCCTACTCATGCTTGTATTCAATGTTTATTAATATTAATGCATGTTCATGACTGTTGTCGCTCTCTAGTTGGTCGCTTCGGTCTTTTGCTAGCCTTCACTTGTACTAAGCGGAATACTGCTTGTGCATCCAATCCCTTAAACCCCAAAGTTATTCCATATGAGTCCACCGTACCTTCCTATATGCGGTATCTACCTGCCGTTCCAAGTAAATTTGTATGTGCCAAACTCTAAACCTTCAAATAAACATTCTGTTTTGCATGCTCGAATAGCTCATATATCAACTAGGGATGCCCTTATCTTCTGGGTTAGGCGGGTTATTCTCAAGAGGAGTGGACTCCGCTCCTCACTCACGAGAAAATGGCTGGTCACCGGGATGCCCAGTCCCATGCTTTATGCAAACTAAATCAAAATAATTGCAAACAAAACTCCCCAGGACCCGTTGAATGTTGGAGGCACTCGTTGTTTCGAGCAAGCCATTGATTGATGCTTGTGGAGGAGGGGGAGTATAAACTTCACCATTCTGTTTGGGAACCGCCTATAATTTGTTTAGCATGGAAGATATCGTCATCTCTTAGTTCTTATGTTGACAATGAAAGTATGCCGCTCAAAATATAAATTATCTCTATTTCAAAACCGAGCTCGGCACCTCTACAAATCCTCGCTCTCCTCTGCGAAGGGCCTATCTATTTACTTTTATGTTGAGTCATCACCTTCTTATTAAAAGCACTAGTCGGAGAGCACAGTTGTCATTTGCATTCATTATCGTTAATTTATATCGGGTATGACTATGATTGGATCTCTTTTACCATGAATTACAATGTCTAGTCAGTCCTTGATCTTTGTAGGTGCTCTGCATTTATGTTTTGCGGTCTCAGAAAGGGCTAGCGAGATACCATCTTGTTATATCATATTATGATTATTTTGAGAAAGTGTTGTCGTCCGAGATTTATTATTATGGCTTGCTAGCTGATTATGTTATTGATATGAGTAAACATGAGACCTAGGGGTTATTGCGAATGTGGTCTTATGATCTTTGCTGAAAACCTGAATGCAGGCTTGATATAGGTACAACAACACGAGCAAACAGAGTTTGTAAAAGTTTTTCTTTTTCTCTTTCAGTTTGTCAACTGAATTGCTTGAGGACAAGCAAGGGTTTTAGCTTGGGGGAGTTGATACGTCTCCGTCGTATCTACTTTTCCAAACACTTTTGCCCTTGTTTTGGACTCTAACTTGTATGATTTGAATGGAACTAACCTGCATCGACGCTGTTTTCAAAGCAGAATTGCCATGATGTTGTTTTTTGTGCAGAAAACAAAAGTTCTTGGAATGACCTGAAACTCCACGGGATGTCTTATAAAAAATAATAAAAAATCCTCGCCAAAGATGAAGACCAGGGGGCCCACACCCTGTCCACGAGGGTGGGTGCCCCCCCCCCTCCTAGGCGCGCCCCCCTACCTCATGGGCCCCCTGGACACCTTCCGACGCCAACTGCAACTCTATATATTGGCTTTCGGGGAGAAAAAAATCAAAGAGAAGAAATCATCGCATTTTACGATACGGAGCCGCCGCCAAGCCCTAAAACCTCTCGGGAGGGCTGATTTGGAGTCTGTTCGGGGCTCCGGAGAGGGGGATTCGTCGCCGTCGTCATCATCAACCATCCTCCATCACCAATTTCATGATGCTCACCGCCGTGCGTGAGTAATTCCATTGTAGGCTTGCTGGACGGTGATGGGTTGGATGAGATTTATCATGTAATCGAGTTAGTTTTGTTAGGGTTTGATCCCTAGTATCCACTATGTTCTGAGATTGATGTTGCTATGACTTTGCTATGCTTAATGCTTGTCACTAGGGCCCGAGTGCCATGATTTCAGATCTGAACCTATTATGTTTTCATGAATATATGTCAGTTCTTGATCCTATCTTGCAAGTCTATAGTCACCTGCTATGTGTTATGATCCGCAACTCAAGTGACAATAATAGGGACCACTTCCGGTGATGACCATAGTTTGAGGAGTTCATGTATTCACTATGTGCTAATGCTTTGTTCCGGTTCTCTATTAAAAGGAGGCCTTAATATCCCTTAGTTTCCATTAGGACCCCGCTGCCACGGGAGGGTAGGACAAAAGATGTCATGCAAGTTCTTTTCCATAAGCACGTATGACTATATTCTGAATACATGCCTACATTACATTGATGAATTGGAGCTAGTTCTGTGTCACCCTATGTTATGACTGTTACATGACGAACCGCATCCGGCATAATTATCCATCATTGATCCGGTGCCTAGGAGCTTTCCATATACTGGTCTTCACTTATTTACTTTTCCGTTGCTACTGTTACAGTCACTATAAAAATACCAAAAACATTACTTTTGATGTCTTTACTTTCGCTACCATTACCGCCACTATCATATTACTTTGCTACTAAACACTTTGCTGCAGATACTAAGTTTCCACGTGTGGTTGAATTGACAACTCAGCTGCTAATACTTGAGAATATTCTTTGGCTCCCCTTGTGTGGAATCAATAAATTTGGGTTGAATACTCTACCCTCGAAAACTGTTGCGATCCCCTATACTTGTAGGTTATCATGCACCTATACAATTTACCATTGTATTCGGTGTGTTGGGGACACAAGAGACTCTTTGTTATTTGGTTGCAGGGTTGCTTGAGAGAGACCATCTTCATCCTACGCCTCCCACAGATTGATAAACCTTAGGTCATCCACTTGAGGGAAATTTGCTACTGTCCTACAAACCTCTACACTTGGAGGCCCAACAACGTCTACAAGAAGAAGGTTGCGTAGTAGACATCAGGTCCCAAGATGGGATCTCACGGGTACAGAAGGTTGCGGCGGTGGAAATAGGGTTCTTGCTCAGTATCTGATGTTTCCAGGGTATATGGGTATATATAGGAGGAAGAAGTACGTCGGTGGAGCAACATGGGCCCCACGAGGGTGGAGGGCGCGCCGGGGGGGGTAGGCGCGCCCTCCTGCCTCTTGCTCTCCTCGTTGATTGCTTTACGTAGACTCCAAGTCCTCTGGATCACGTTTGTTCCGAAAATCACGTTCCCGAAGGTTTCATTCCATTTGGACTCCGTTTGCTATCCTTTTCCTTCGTAACACTGAAATAGGAAAAAAAATAGCAATTCGGGCTGGGCCTCCGGTTAATAGGTTAGTCCCAAAAATAATATAAAAGTGTATAGTAAAGCCCATTAAACATCCAAAACAGAATATAATATAGCATGGAATAATAAAAAATTATAGATACGTTGGAGACGTATCATCCTTCTCAATTTAAGTTTTCAGTTGTACAACCAAGTTCCTTCTTCATACCATGTAAATTAAAGTATACAGAGCAAGTGATCTTATTTGCTAATCTGAAATGGGATAAATTGACAGCACACTAACCATTGATACTTATGAGTTCTTGATCTGTAATCCAGTGGTGTCGTGAAGCTGCCAACTCCTTCACAATGTCATTTTCTGCCATGTCTTGACCTGAACAATACCATATTGTGTTAATGCTATTTTAATATGTGTCACTTTATTCGTCAGTAAGAAATGTGATGAATTGTCAACACTGATACTTATATGTGCAAAACCTGCCATCTGTCTGCTTGTTTATCTTTCAGAGTGAGGAGGATATAAGTGTCAAACAAGTGCAGTCTCACCAGCTTGCTCAGTGCTATACTGGAGCTCCAGCAGGGCTAACCTTTCTTGAACTCTATTGAAGTGTTGTCGGTTTTGTATATTATTTTGTCGGCGTGTTTATTGCAATCGGTAGCGATCTTTGATGCCCAAAGGTATGTAATTTGTTGTTCCGCTTGTGCTTTATTATCATAGTGGCGAACTTTGATGCCCAAAGTGGATGTAATATGCCGTAATTTCTTTATTGTATAGTCTAGGTTTGTTTCTTATTCATGATGTTGCGGTTACTTTATCAGTATATATATCATGCCTTCGCGATAAGAACCGCCAAACCGTAAAATTACGGTACATAATCGGGCCGTCATGCAAATCACCATGTATGATCCGCATCATGGGCCCCGTCATCTTGGTCCGTTAACAGGCCTAAATGTAAACTGGCCCACTAGTAGATTTGGGCCTTTAATAGGCCGAGTAAATCGACGACCCTATTTTCCCAAGAAAACTCAATGGGCCTTTAGGAGGCTGAAAAGTAGGTTGGGCCTGAAACGCGTCAACAGCTCACGCCGGCAAGCAGTCGAATAGACCCTGCCCATGAATGTGCCAATCAAATCATGGGCTTGTAACAGGCCAAAATTGTCTCGGTCCTTGTTTGGCCCAATCAGAATATCGGCTGCGAGCAGGCCGGATGCAAACCGGGCCGTAGTTAGGCCCAACTATATGACGGGCTTTGAACACGCCGAAATTAATATAGGGCCGAAATGTTAAACGGACCCTTAACCGGCCAAAACTAATGTCAGACCGAATTACTAAATGGGCCTTTAGCAAGTGGGCCCAAAAGCATAGCGTCCAATTGACGGGCCGAATCTGATATGGGCCATAATCTAGCCCAAAGCCTATTAAAGGGCCGGACCTGATCTGGGCCGTAATTTGGCCCAAAACGTGGTACGCTTTTAATGGGCCAGATCTCATGTGGGCCATTATTAGGCCCGGAACGTGGCAGGCCATTAATGGACCGGATCATATATGGGCCAGCATTTGGCCCAAAACATGGCAGGCAGTTAATGGGCCGGCCTACTAGGGTCCTTAAAATCTTGTGGGCCTACAGCTGGGCCAGCCCATTAATGTCGGCGAAATCTCGTGGGCCTTTAGCTGGGCCGACCCATTATGGTCCACAAAAATCTTGTGGGTCTTCACCTGGGCCGGCCCATTATGGCCCGCAAAAATCTTGTGGGCCTTTACCTGGGCCGGCCCATTATGGCCCGCAAAATCTTGTGGGCCTTTAGCTGGGCGGGCCCATTATGATCCGCAAAATCTTGTGGGCCTTTAGTTGGGCCGGCCCATTTAAACTTTATGGGCCACTTTTGGGCCGGTCCACGTGTTAACATATCATAGGCGCATCTCGCCCATTGGATGAGTGACACCTGTGCCAACACGGAGCTGGCACGTGTTTCCTACAGCCAATGATGATTTTACACGTGGAAAATCCCCATTGGTCCGGGCTGTTAACGGGTTTTCGGATCCAAAACCGGACCCGATAGCTTAACGATGTTCCGTTACGGTGGATGCCACGTGTTGGTCACCCTTGACGAAAGCACTTCTGTGACGCGCGATTTATCGTCATGGAAGTGGACACTTCTGTGATGATAATTTTGGTAATGTCATGAAACACTTCTCTGACAAAGACAGGTATGACTATCTTGATTCTGTCATAAATTTGTCATGGATGTACATGCATGACAGAAAACGTGACCTACAGTGACAAACATGTATCATCACGGAAGTGTATTTTTTTGTAGTGAAGTCTAGCCTGTATGACTATGGTTATGATGATTCATCCTCTACGGACTAAGCCCTCCAGTTTATAGAGACACCGGAGGGGACTAGGGTTGTCAAAGTCGGTTACAGAGAAAGGAATCTTCATATTTGGACGCCTAGCTTGCCTTCCACGCCAAGGAGAGTCCCATCCGGCCACGGGAGGAAGTCTTCGGTCTTCGTATCTTCACGGCCCATCAGTCCGGCCCATGTCTAACAGGACGGAGCCCGAGGACCCCTTAGTCCAGGATTCCCTCACCAAGCGAAGCTCAAAACTTTTGGAGGACACACACATGACCATAGGGCCTTCCAGCCCTCCCGTCGTCCATCAGGCCGAGAACTTGAAGAAGAAACATGCCCATTGTATAATTCATCTGAATCTAACTTATAAGCACTCTTGATAGTGAATAAGCCTGATCTCTCTAGTGCCCAAGCAATGAAATCCTCACCAAGAAGAAGTGACGGGCGAATTTTCTGGATCTCACAAATGTCAACTGGGAGAAAAAACTGGGCTAGTTTTGCACTGTCCCAACAACCATTGTGGTCCATAAGCTCAAAAACCCATTTGCATTTGTGGAAGCAAAGAAGTGTCAGTTGGACCACCCTGGTTTACAATCCTCTACCTAGGCCACTATCCAGTAGTACAAAGGAGACTACCTGCCGGATAGACATACGATAAGGGCAAGGCAGAACAAGTATTTGTTCAGAACTACTACTACTAGTCAGGAATTACTGCAGATACCTCACCTAGGCACGAAGTTGTAGAAGGTTTATACTACCGCACAAAGCATTGCATAGGTACCAGGCTAAAATATCGAGGCCATTGAAATTACAATGCTTTTTTGCGGGTGATTGAAATTACAATGCTAACGATCTAGAGAGCACACAAGGATTTTCCTAGACTACCTTTGTTACATGATGTCGACGCTCGGGAATTGGGGTATCCAGACTTGCCTGCCTGCGGCCCGCGGCATGGCTCCACCGACGGCTTGGTACGGTCCATCTTCAGCATCAACAACACAAGACCCTCGCAAGGGGTCAAGCCTCGCGAGGCGGATGACGCCAAGACCTCCAGAGGGAGCGGCCTCTCTAGGTTGGCTCCTGAGGAGTGGAGCGCGCCAGCGGGCATAGTACATCAAGTTTCCTCTTTGGTCCTAAAGAGGCAAGCGCAGGCGTGGAGTCCCGAGGAATCAACCAAAGGTTTCTATTTCCGTGCTACAAGACCAAGATCGCGAAGACGATAGAACGGAGGTCATCGCCGAGCCCACCATGGCGTCACGACCAGAAGCTTTGTAGGCGAAGACCATCTTTCATTAGGATAAGATGTACTAGTTGTCTCCCTTCGAATTTGGCCGTTGTGGGATCCCTTCCCGCCTTCATTTTGGGGAGAGCACCAAGGCCGCTATAAATATAGCTTAGCTACCACCATAGGGGACGAGAGATGATCCGAACCCTCACCAGTTGACACCAACCCAAGAACACACACCCTGAGGGTGTTCTCCCTCTATACTAGTTCATCCTCAGCCCACCTCGAGGCTAATCCACCACAAAGCACGAGTAGGTTTTTACACCGCAAGGTGGCCCGAACCTGGATAAACTGTCGTATCCCATTCCTTCCAATTCATTGACCTAGGTCGCGAGATCGACGAGTTGGCAGACTGGGGAGATTGAGTTCTTCACCCGCATCCCAGAGTTCGAATCTTTCTTGGGTCTGCGGAACCCTGAGTCCGACATTTGGCGCGCCAGGTAGGGGTGCGTCGGAGCCTTTCTTCCGCCGGTCGATTTGCCACCGCTCCGCCGCTTTCATGGCTGACACTCGTCGAGTTTGTGCTGAGCGTCGGGCCGCCCGCATCGCTCAGGCAGCGCCTGCAAGCGACAGCACTCCCTGTCATTCCCCATCACCTACGGCCAACGCCGCCACCGGCCCCACGGCCCATGAGCAGCAGGCTTTGTTGCTTCAGTCTTCTGTGCGGCGTGGTGGACGCACCGCCACTCCATCGCTGACTCCGGCGACTACTTCGTCTTATCATGCTCGCCGCGGGCCGGCAAACGTGTAGGCTGCGTTGCTCATGGCACGCGAGCTTCTGCGCTATCGCCCGACCAATGACCTCTACAATGACTGGCTGGACCGCATCGCTGAGCTCGTCAGGGCTGCTGGGGAGGTACCTGCGACGTCCCGCTCGCTGCCTCCCCCGCTGCCTCTCATGGGAGACGTGGCCCATGGTGCGCCTCCTCCGCCTCCCAGGCAAGACATCGTCCTCTTGCCAAGGCGTGAGGCTCCTTGTCGCGACGCACGACGAGGAAAGCTACCAACTGGTACAGCGGCCCCAAGGAGAGGCGCGCGCGCTCCCAGCACAGCCATGTCAAGACCGCATGCCGCCCGAGGCGGCGGTGTGCGAGCGCCAAGACCAGGCTCCCCCTCCATGATGGGTTCCCGTGACCTCGGCGGGCTGCCGTGCGTTCACCCCGAATCTACGCTGCGTTGTCTGTCCAGGCAAGTTCAAGCCAGACCTGCCTCCATGCTACGACGGCACCCCCAACCCTACCGAGTTCCTGCAACTCTACGAGCTGAGCATCGAGGCGGCCAACGGCGACGAGAAGGTCATGGCGAACTGGTTTTCCATGGCCCTCAAGGATGGCGCGTGCTCGTGGCTCCTAAACCTCCCCCAGGATCAATCTCCTCCTGGGACGAGATGCAAGAGTGTTTCATCTCCAACTTCTAGGACACTCGCGACCGCGCCCCTGCTGTGGGCTGATACGTCCATTTTGCATCAAGTTTTATTATTGTTATTTATGACGTTTTTATGCATTACAATGCTTTTTGGAGTAATTCTAATGCCTTTTCTCTCATAATATGCAAGGTACACACAAAGAGGGTGGATTCCGGCAGCTAGAAATATAGACCTGGAAAAGCTACGACGGGCTACCTATTCTGGACAACTCCAAACAAACTGAAACTCCACGGAGGATTTTTATGGAATATATCATGAATATTGTAGCAAATAACTACCAAATGGGGCCCACCAGGTGGGCACAACGCAACTGGGCGCGCCAGGGAGCCCAGGCGCGCCCTGGTGGGTTGGGCTCACCCAGGCCCACCTCCGGTGCCCATCTTCTTGTATATAGGTCATTTTGACCAAGAAAAATAAGGAGAGGAGTTTCGGGATGGAGCGCCGCCGTCTCGAGGCGGAACTTGGGCAGGAGCACTTTTGCCCTCAGGTGGAGCGATTGCGCCGGGGGAACTTCCCTCCCGGTGGGGGAAATCATCGTCATCATCATCACCAACAACTCTCCCATCTTGGGGAGGGCTATCTCCATCAACATCTTCAATAGCACCATCTCATCTCAAACCCTAGTTCATCTCTTGTGTTCAATCTTGCTACCGAAACTATAGATTGGTGCTTGGGGTGACTAGTAGCGTTGATTACATCTTGTAGTTGATTACTATATGGTTTATTTGGTGGAAGATTATATGTTCAGAACCATTGTGCTATTTAATACCCCTCTGATCTTGAGCATGATTATCATTTTTGAGTAGTTACTTTTGTTCTTGAGGTCACGGGAGAAATCATGTTGCAAGTAATCATGTGAACTTGATATGCGTTCGATATTTTGATAGTATGTATGTTGTGATTTCCTTAGTGGTGTCATGTGAACGTCGACTACATGACACTTCACCATATTTGGGCCTAAGGGAATGCATTATGGAGTAGTAATTAGATGATGGGTTGCGAGAGTGGCAGAAGCTTAAACCCCAGTTTATGCGCTATTCCATAAGGGACCGATTGGATCCAAAAGTTTAATGCTATGGTTAGAATTTATTCTTAATACTTCTCCCGTAGTTGTTGATGCTTGCGGGAGGGTTAATCATGAGTAGGAGGTTTGCTCAAGTAAGAATAGCACCTAAGCACCGATCCACCCACATATCAGATTATCAAAGTAGCGAACACAAATTGAACCAACATGATGAAAGTGACTAGATGAAATTCTCGTGTACCCTCAAGAACGCTTTGCTCATTATAAGAGACCGTTTTGGCCTGTCCTTCGCGTAAAAATGATTGGGCTACCTTTCTTAACTTTTGTTACTACTATCGTTACTTGCTCGTTACAAATTACCTTTCTATCAAACTACTCTGTTACTTATAATTTCAGCACTTGCAGACATTACCTTGCTGAAAACCACTTGTCATTTCCTTCTGCTCCTTGTTGGGTTCCACACTTTTACTTATCGAAAAGAGCTACAATTGATCCCCTATACTTGTGGGTCATCAAGGCTATTTTCTAGCGCCGTTGCCGGGGAGTGAAGCACCTTTGGTAAGTGGAATTTGGTAAGGAAACATTTATATAGTGTGCTGAAATTTATTGTCACTTGTTACTATGGAGAACAATCCTTTGAGGGGTTTGTTCGGGGTATCTTCACCTCGACTGGAACCACAATTAGCTACCCCTCAACCTACTGCACCTACTGAAAATATTGAATATGAAATTCCTTCGGTATGATAGAACAACTGCTAGCTAATCCTTATGCAGGAGATGGAACTGAACATGCTGATATGCACTTGATATATGTGAAACAAATTTGTGGATTGTTTAAGCTTGCGGGTTTACCCGGAGATGAAGTTATGAAAAAGGTTTTCCCTATATCTTTGAAAGGAAAAGAATTGGCATGGTATAGGCTATGCGATGATATTGGATCATAGAATTGGAATCGATTGAAATTGGAGTTTCACCAAAAAAAATATCCTATACATCTAGTTCATCGTGATCAGAATTATATATATAATTTTTGGCCTCGTGAAGGAGAAAGATTGCTCTAGCTTGGGGGGGCTTAAGTCAATGTTATATTCATGCCCCAATCATGAGCTCTCAAGATAAATTATTATTCAGAACTTTTATGCTCGGCTTTCTCGTGATGATCAATCCATGCTTGATACTTCTTGTACTGGTTCCTTCATGAAGAAGACTATTAAATTCCGGTGGGATCTTTTGGAAAAAATTAAACGCAACCCTGAAGATTGGGAACTCGACGAAGGTAAAGAGTCAGGTATTAAGCTTAAGTATGATTGTATTAAATCTTTTATGAATATCGATGCCTTTCAAAAGTTTAGCACTAAATATGGACTTGACTCTGAGATAGTAGCCTCCTTTTGTGAATCATTTGCTACTCATGTTGATCTCCCTAAACATAAGTGGTTTAAATATCACCCACCTATTAAAGAAGAAATTAAAGAACTGGTACTAGCTAAGGAAGAAACTATACTTTATAATGTTGATCCAGTTGTTCCTAGTGCTTATATTGAAAAACCACCTTTCCCTGTTAGGATAAAGAAACATGCTAATGTTTCAACTGTGGTTAACAAAAGTTATATTAGAACACCTAAACCAAATGAACAAATTAAAGTAGAACCTAGTGTTGCTATGATTAAGGATCTCTTGGAAGAAAATTTAGACGGTCATGTTATTTACTACTGTGAAGAAGCTGCTAGAATTGCCAAACCTGATAAAAAGGATAAACACAGACTTGTTGTTGGCATGCCTGTTGTCTCAATTAAAATAGGGGATCACTGTTATCATGGTTTATGTGACATAGGTGCTAGCGTGAGTGCTATTCCCTACTCCTTATACCAAGAAATTATGAATGACATAGCACCCGCAGAGATAGAAGATATAGATGTTACTATTAAACTTGCTAATAGAGACACTCTATCACCAATTGGGATTGTTAGACATGTTGAAGTCTTATGTGGGAAAATAAAATACCCTACTAATTTCCTTGTTCTTGGTTCCCCACAAGATGACTTTTGTCCCATTATCTTTGGTAGACCTTTCTTGAACACCGTTAATGCTAAAATAGATTGTGAGAAACAAACTGTCGGTGTTAGTTTTGGTGATGAGTCTCATGAGTTTAATTTCTCCAAGTTTAGTAGAAAGCTTCATGAAAAAGAATTGCCTAGTAAGGATGAAATAATTGGTCTTGCTTCTAACGATGTGCCTCCTACTGATCCTCTAGAACAATATTTGCTAGACCATGAAAATGATTTACATATGCATGAAAGAAATGAAATAGATGATATTTTCTTTGAACTACGCCCTCTGCTTAAACACAATTTGCCTGTTGAAACTCTAGGAGGTCCTCCTCCACCTAAAGGTGATCCTGTGTTTGAATTAAAACAATTGCCAGACAATTTGAAATATGCTTATATTGATGAAAAGAAGATATATCATGTTATTATTAGTGCTAACCTTTCAGAACATGAAGAAGAAAGATTATTGAAAGTTCTAAGGAAGCGCCGAGCTGCTATTGAGTATACTCTTGGTGAATTAAAGGGCATTAGTCCCACTCTATGTCAGCACAAGATTAATATGGAACCTGATGCTAAACCCGTTGTTGATCACCAACGTCGGTTAAATCCGAAGATGAAAGAGGTGGTAAGAAGGGAAATATTAAAACTTCTGGAAACAGGTATAATCTATCCTATAGCTGATACTAGATGGGTAAGTCATGTTCAATGTGTTCCTAAGAAAGGAGGTATATTACTATTGTTCCTAATGATAAGAATGAACTTATTCCACAAAGAATTGCTACAGGCTATAGAATGGTAATTGATTTTAGAAAATTAAATAAAGCAACTAGAAAAGATCATTACCCTCTGCCTTTTATTGATCAAATGTTAGAAAGATTATCTAAGCACACGCACTTTTGCTTCCTTGATGGATATTCTGTTTTTTCACAAATACCGGTTTCTCAACCTGATCAAGAAAAGACCACTTTTACTTGTCCATTTGGAACTTATGCTTATAGACATATGCCTTTTGGTTTATGCAATGCACCTGCTACCTTTCAAAGATGTATGACTGCTATATTCTCTGACTTTTGTGAAAAGATTGTTGAAGCTTTCATGGTTGACTTCTCTCTTTATCGGAAGTCTTTTGTTGATTGTCTAAGCAATCTTGATCGAGTTTTGCTGAGATGTGAACAAACAAATCTTGTCTTGAATTGGGAGAAGTGTCACTTTATGGTTAATGAAGGTATTGTCTTGGATCATAAGATTTCTGAAAAGGGTATTGAAGTGGACAAAGCTAAGGTTGATGCAATTGAGAAAATGCCATGTCCTAAGGATATCAAAGGTATTTGTAGTTTCCTAGGTCATGTTGGTTTCTATAGGAGATTTATCAAAGACTTCTCTAATATTTCTAGGTCTCTTACAAATCTTTTGCAAAAGGATGTTCCTTTTGTTTTTGATGATGATTGTTTTGAAGCCTTTGAAACACTCAAGAAAGCCTTAATTTCTGCACCTATTGTTCAACCACCTGATTGGAACTTGCCTTTTGAAATTATGTGTGATGCTAGTGATTATGCTGTTGGTGCTGTTCTAGGACAAAGAGTTGATAAGAAACTGAATGTTATTCATTATGCTAGTAAAACTCTAGGCAGTGCTCAAAAGAATTATGCTACTACTGAAAAAGAATTCCTAGCAGTGGTATTTGCTTGTGATAAATTTAGATCTTACATTGTTGATTCAAAAGTAATTGTTCACATTGACCATGCTGCTATTAAATATCTTATGGAAAAGAAAGATGTTAAACCTAGTCTTATTCGATGGGTTCTCTTGCTACAAGAATTTGATTTGCATATCACTGATAGAAAAGGAGCTGAGAACCCCGTAGGTGATAACTTGTCTAGGCTTGAATATGTTCTTGATGACCCACTACCTATTGATGATAGTTTTCCTGATGAGTAGTTAGCTGCAATAATTTTTTCTCATAATACTCCTTGGTATGCTGACTATGCTAATTATATTATTGCTAAATATTTACCACCTAGCTTTACATAACAACAAAAGAAAAAATTCTTCTATGATTTAAGACACTACTTTTGGGATGACCCACATCTTTATAAAGAAGGAATAGATGGTATTATTAGACGTTGTGTACCTGAGCATGAATAGGGACAAATCTTTCGGAAATGTCACTCCGGAGCATATGGAGGGCATCATGCTGGAGATAGAACTGCTCACAAGGTATTGCAATCTGGATTTTATTGGCCTACTCTCTTCAAGGATGCCCGTATGTTCATCTTATCTTGTGATGAATGTCAAAGAATAGGTAATATCGGTAAGCGTCAAGAAATGCCTATGAATTATTCACTTGTCGTTGAACCATTTGATGTTTGGGGATTTGATTACATGGGACCTTTTCCTTCCTCTAATGGGTAAACACATATTTTGGTTGTTGTTGATTATGTTACTAAATGGGTAGAAGCTATTCCAACCAATAGTGTTGATCACAAAACCTCTATTAAAATGCTTAAGGAAGTTGTTTTCCCAAGGTTGGAGTTCCTAGATATTTAATGACTAATGGTGGTTCACACTTTATTCATGGTGCTTTCCGTAAAATGCTTACCAAGTATGATGTTAACCATAGAATTGCATCACCTTATCATCCTCAGTCTAGTGGTCAAGTTGAACTTAGTAATAGAGAAACAAAACTAATTTTGCAAAAGACTGTCAATAGGTCCAGGAAGAATTGGTCTAAGAAATTAGATGATGCACTTTGGTCTGATAGAAAAACATATAAAAATCCTATGGGCATGTCTTCTTATAAAATGGTTTATGGAAAAGCTTGTCATTTGCCTCTTGAATTAGAACATAAAGCATATTGGGCAATCAAGGAACTGAACTATGATTTCAAACTTGTCGGTGAAAAGAGGTTATTTGATATTAGCTCATTAGATGAATGGAGAACCCAAGCTTATGAAAATGCCAAGTTGTTTAAAGAAAAGGTTAAAAGATGGCATGATAAAAGAATCCAAAAGCATGAGTTTAAAGTTGGAGAATATGTTCTTTTGTACAACTCTCGTTTTAGGTTCTCTGTAGGAAAACTCCTCTCAAAATGGGAAGGACCCTATGTTATTGAGGAGGTTTATCGGTCAGGAGCTATCAAAATAAATAATGCCGAAGGTACTAACCCGAAGGTTGTTAATGGGCAACGAATAAAACATTATATCTCAGGTATGCCCATTAATGTTGAAAGCAATATTATCCAAACTTTGACACCGGAAGAACACATAAAAGAGTCCTTCCGGAACACTCCAGAATCGTGAAAATAAGGAGGTACGTGATACGGTAAGTAAACGGACTCCGAAAAATCCGCAAAAATATTTTTTGTCAGTTTTGGAATATTTAGAAAATTAGGAAAATAAGAAACTTCCAGGAAGCGTACCCTGGTGGGCACAAGACACCAGGGCGCGTCTGGCTTGCCAGCGCCGCCTGTGGGTGTGCCCACCTGGGACACCTTCCGGACTCTGTTTTTCTTCCGTTATGCTTGTCCCCCAAGATAAAAAAAATCTTTATATACTCCCCGAACCTATTGACCGCCCTATCGCAGAGAAATCTTTTGTTATCTTTTCTTGTTGTTTTCCTGTCAGATCTGAAGTCATGTCATCCCAAGACTCCGAGGGTGAAAGCTATGCTGCTGATTTCATCTCGAACCCCAAGTCCTATGGGGATGTAGAGCACTATGGCTGGACCATGGAGGAAGAGGGAGACTATTATCCTAGGGAAAGGGAGGAGACGAGCTCAGATGAGGACGAACCTCCATTACCTCAACCTGGGGACATGCATGTGGAATTCAAGAAGTCAAGCCTCCCAAAGAAACCAAAGAGGCCTAAGATTCAGTTCATACCTTACCGTCTTTTGCAGGAGAATAAGAAAGATCTATGCAAAAAGGTACTTGAGCTTGAACAGGAGGTCGGTGAATTGGAGGAGGAAAATTCCATCCTCAAGCGTAAGCTAAGGAAGAAGGACAAACCCTCTACTTCATCGCGACCACCATCTTCTTCATCACCAAAAGAAAATTAATTATCGGGTATGGGCACTCCCCTTGGCTTCCGCCAAGCTTGGGGGAGGTGCCCCGGAATCGTATCATCCCCACTATCCTTTTACCTTTACTATTTTAGTTTCAACTTTTGCTTTAGATGAATAAAAGTTCAGTTCGATCCTTTCTTTTCAAGAGCTAGCTTAGTGATCTATCCTTGTAATCGTGTGCAAGATATATAATAAAGTTTAGTTTGAGTTTTTGCTTTCTTTACTTTCATGTTGCAATAAAAAGAAAGGATGAAAATAAAAAGAAAGTAAATAAAAGAAAAAAGATCATATGCTAATCTTATGGTAGGTGATGGCACCACATAAGGAAAAGTATAAGTAGAAAATTTTGTTAGAGATTGACAAACATAGCATTGGTCAATGATGCAACCCATGAAAGAATTAATAAGGGAAGAGAAGATTCACATATAAATATACTATCCTAGAAATATTTTGTGATTGTAAGCCCCCATCAAAATATTATATGCCAAAATTGTTGACGTTGGACAAGGAAGACAACTTAATGATTTATGTTTGTTCATATTCACATAGAAGTTATATTGTCATAGATCCTTCAACATGTGATGTTTACCCATATTTTTGCTAGCAAAAAATTCCGCACTAAGTAGATATACTACTTGTGCATCCAAAAAGCCTTAAACCCAAATCTTATTTTCAATAGTCCACCATACCTACCTAGGGATTGAGCAAGATCCCTCAAGTAAGTTGTCATCGGTGCAAAAAGGCAATATAAATTGCTTCTAAATGTGTGAGATCATTTAGTCTAAGAGAAAATTGAGCGTTGCACGAACTTGTGATGGTGAAGAATAAAAGCGACAGACTGCATAATAAAGGTCGCTATCACAAGGGGCAATGCAACGTGATGTTCTTTTGCACTAAGGGGTTGAGCATACAAAAAAATAAGCGCATGGCAACCTCTGCTTCCCTCTGCGAAGGGCCTATCTTCTAATTTTATGTATTTACTTTTATGCAAAGAGTCAAAGTTTTCTCTCTATTCATTTTTATTTTCTCCTTTGGCAAGCATCATGTGGTGAGGAAAGATCTAGGCACATATGTCCAGTTGAATATGGGTGACATGAGTTATTATTGTTGACATCACCCTTGAGGTGAATACGTTGGGAGGCGAAACTATAAGCCCCTATCTTTCTATGTGTCCGGTTGAAACGTTTTGCTCATGTGTATGCGGTTAGTGTTAGCAATCATAGAAGACTATATGATGGTTCAGTATGTGGACTTGCCTAAAGGCTCCGATACGTCACCCTTCCTGAAAAGATGATGAATTGTAGTTGCAAAGTTGACTGAGAACATAGTTTGTTAGTTTCTAATAGAGTTTATGCTTTATACTTCGATTGTGTGATGAACTATTACTTATTCATGCGAAGTTTATGATAAAAGCTCTATGATAAAGTCCTATGTTCAAACTTGTTGCTATTATAATAATCTACATGTTGCTTCTATGTCCGTATTTTGTTTTTATCGACACCTCTCTCTCAAAGCATGTGGACATGCTTTTCGATTTTGGTTTTCGCTTGAGGACAAGCGTGGTCTAAGCTTAGGGGAGTTGATACGTCCATTTTGCATCATGTTTTCTTACTGTTATTTATGATGTTTTTATGCATAATAATGCTTTTTGGAGTAATTCTAATGCCTTTTCTCTTATAATATGCAAGGTAAACACAAAGAGGGAGGATTCCGGCAGCTGGAAATCTGGACCTGGAAAAGCTATGTCAGGCTACCTATTCTGGACAACACCAAACAAGCTGAAACTCCACGGAGAATTTTTATGGAATATATGATGAACATTGGAGCAAATAACTACCACAGGGGGGCCACCAGGTGGGCACGCCAGGGAGCCCAGGCGCGCCCTGGTGGGTTGTGCTCACCCAGGCCCACCTTCGGTGCCCATCTTCTAGTATTTAGGTCATTTTGACCTAGAAAAAATAAGGAGAGGACTTTCGCAATGGAGCGCCACCATCTCGAGGTGGAACTTGGGCAGGAGCACTTTTGCCCTCCGGTGGAGCGATTCCGCCGAGGGAACTTCCCTCCCGGAGGGGGAAATCATCATCATCATCATCACCAACAACTCTCCCATCTTGGGGAGGGCTATCTCCATCAACATATTCAACAGCACCATCTCATCTCAAACCCTAGTTCATCTCTTGTGTTCAATCTTGTTACCGGAACTATAGATTAGTGCTTAGTTAGAATGCCTGGTTCAATCTTGTTACCGGAACTATAGATTGGTGCTTGGTTCAATCCTGTTACCGGAACTATAATTGGTGCTTGGTTCAATCTTGTTACCGGAACAATAGATTGGTGCTTGTGTTCAATCTTAGTAGTGTTGATTACATCTTGTAGTTGATTACTATATGGTTTACTTGGTGGAAAATTATATGTTCAGATCCATTATGCTATTTAATACCCCTCTGATCTTAAGCATGATTATCATTTTTTGAGTAGTTACTTTTGTTCTTGAGGTCACGGGAGAAATCATGTTGCAAGTAATCATGTGAACTTGATATGTGTTCGATATTTTGATAGTATGTATGTTGTGATTCCCTTAGTGGTGTCATGTGAACGTCGACTACATGACACTTCACCATATTTGGGCCTAAGGGAATGCACTGTGGAGTAGTAATTAGATGATGGTTGCAAGAGTGACAGAAGCTTAAACCCCAGTTTATGCGCTATTCCATAAGGGACCGATTGGATCCAAAAGTTTAATGCTATGGTTAGAATTTATTATTAATACTTCTCCTGTAGTTGAGGATGCTTGCGGGAGGGTTAATCATAAGTAGGAGGTTTGCTCAAGTAAGAATAGCACCAAAGCACCGATCCACCCACATATCAAATTATCAAAGTAGCGAACACAAATCGAACCAACATGATGAAAGTGACTAGATGAAATTCCCGTGTACCCTCAAGAACGCTTTGCTCATTATAAGAGACCATTTTGGCATGTCCTTTGCCTCAAAAGGATTGGGCTACCTTACTGCACTTTTGTTACTACTATTGTTGCTTGCTCGTTACAAATTACCTTGCTATCAAACTACTTTGTTACTTACAATTGCAGCACTTGCAGACATTACCTTGCTGAAAACCACTTGTCATTTCCTTATGCTCCTCGTTGGGCTCGACACTCTTACTTATCGAAAAGAGCTACAATTTATCCCCTATACTTGTGGGTCATCACGGGTGTCCTGCGGCGCATCAAGAAGCAGCCAGGAGAGACCTTGCATAAATACATCCAACGCTTCACCAATGTTCGCCTCAAGATTCCCAAGGTGTCGGACGAGGCCATCATTTTGGCGTTCACTGATGGCGTCCGGGACGTCAAGATGAAGGAAGAGCTCTCCATCCACGAGGACATGTGCTCAGCTCTAGAGACGTTCAACATGGCGACCAGGTGCGCGAGGGCCGAGGAAGGTCGCCTCTTCCTCCTTGAGCTCCCAGAGGCCTATTCAGAAGACAAGAAGGCCAAGGACGTGAAGTGCAAGGGCCCGACTATGCTCGCGGCCGAACCTGAGATGAAGCACGGAGTGCGACCACCCAGAGTCCTCCAAGGGAAGCCGCCCATTTTGCGTCTTCCACAACGTGCACAACCACAACACCAACGACTGTCAAGAGCTCAGGGCCATCCGCGACGGGCGCCTCGGTCGCCGCCCCGAGCGCAACGACCGCGGCTATGGCCGTGTAGGTGGCCGATGTGGGGGACGCTGGGACAACCGCGACCCTAGCCAAGACTGGCGCGATCATCCTCGTGAGGACCGCTGGCAAGGCCAGCCTTGCGAGGGTCCCTGGAGGGATCAGCCTCGAGAGGACTGTCCTCGGGGCAACGCTGGCCTCCCTCCGTTGCCGCCACCACCAAGGAGGAACGACCACCACCACTAAGATGACGGGGCCGGGGGGCTTCTGATAACCCACAAGTGTAGGGGATCGCAACAACTTTCGAGAGTAGAGTATTCAACCCAAATTTATTGATTCGACACAAGGGGGGCCAAAGAATATTCTCAAGTATTAGCAACTGAGTTGTCAATTCAGCCACACCTGGAAACTTAATATCTGCATCAAAGTGTTTAGTAGCAAAGTAGTATGATAGTGGTGGTAACGGTAACAAAAGAGTAATGAAAGCAAAAGCAATATTTTGGTATTTTGTAGTGATTGTAATAGTAGCAACGGGAAAGTAAATAAACGTAAACCAGTAGATGGAAAGCTCGTAGGCATTGGATCGATGATGGATAATTATGCCGGATGCGGTTCATCATGTAACAGTCATAACATAGGGTGACATAGAACTAGCTCCATTTCATCAATGTAATGTAGGCATGTATTCCGAATATAGTCATACGTGCTTATGGCAAAGAACTTGCATGACATCTTTTGTCCTACCCTCCCGTGGCAGCGGGGTCCTAATGAAAACTAAGGGATATTAAGGCCTCCTTTTAATAGAGAACCGGAACAAAGCATTAGCACATAGTGAATACATGAACTCCTCAAACTATGGTCATCACCGAGAAGTATCCCGATTATTGTCACTTGGGGTTGTCGGATCCTAACACATAATAGGTGACTATAGACTTGCAAGACAGGATCAAGAACTCACATATATTCATGAAAACATAATAGGTTCAGATCTGAAATCATGGCACTCGAGCCCTAGTGACAAGCATTAAGCATAGCAAAGTCATAGAAACATCAATCTCAGAACATAATGGATACTAGGGATCAAACCCTAACAAAACTAACTCGATTACATGATAGATCTCATCCAACCCATCACCATCCAGCAAGTTTACGATGGAATTACTCACGCACGGCGGTGAGCATCATGAAATTGGTGATGGAGGATGGTTGATGATGACGACGGCGACGAATCCCCCTCTCCGGAGCCCCGAACGGACTCCATATCAGCCCTCCCAAGAGGTTTTAGGGCTTGGCGGTGGCTCCGTATCGTAAAACGCGATGATTTCTTCTCTCTAATTTTTTCTCCCGGAAAGCCAATATATAGAGTTGGAGTTGGCGCCGGAAGGTCTCCAGGGGGCCCACGAGGTAGGGGGCGCGCCCAGGAGGGGGGACCAGCCCCCCACCCTCGTGGACAGGGTGTGGGGCCCCTGGACTTCATCTTTGGCGAGGATTTTTATTATTTTTTATAATATGTTCCGTGGAGTTTCAGGTCATTCGGAGAACTTTTGTTTTCTGCACATAAAACAACATCATGGCAATTCTGCTGAAAACAGCGTCAGTCCGGGTTAGTTCCATTCAAATCATACAAGTTAGAGTCCAAAACAAGGGCAAAAGTGTTTGGAAAAGTAGATACGACGGAGACGTATCAGCTTCCAAGAGCCTTGTACCATCGCTTTCATCCCAGGCGATGCTCAAGCCCCTGCTTCCTATCGCATCTTCAAGAAATTCGGTCATGAGGTGAACGCAGCCCTCCCCAAGCTCGAGGCGACGCGCCCTCTCAGGTGGTCCAAGTACGCCATCACTTTTGACTCGACTGGCCAGCTCAAGTGCGCGGCTGCTGCTGGCGTGCTCTCGATGCTCTGCTCGCCCACCATCAACAACGTCCTCGTCACCAAGACACTCATCAATGGCGAAGGTGTCCTCTCCGTCGAGACGTTCGACAGGCTCCAGGTGTCGTACGACCAGCTTCAGCCCACCAAGCCTTTCTCGGGAGTAACCGACGGCTCCACCACCCCCATAGGGCAGATCCGCCTCCCTATCACCTTCGGCAAGCGCGACAACTACCACACTGAGCTCATCGACTTCGACGTCGCCCACATTCGCCTCCCGTACAACGCCATCCTTGGGTATCCGGCCCTTACCAAGTTCATCGCTGCGACTCATCATGGCTACAATGTCGTCAAGATGCCGGGGAGCGAAGGCATCATCACGGTCGCCTGTGACGAAAAGGACGCGGTGTGCTCCCTCGAGCGCGCTTACCAGGCTGCGGCGGTCGAGAACCCAGATGACGAGGGCGCCGTCTACCCTCCTAAGGTCGTCCCCAAGAAGAAGAAGCAGCTACTCTGCCTAGGACCTCTGGAGGATGGGCGTCCGATGATCGTGCTTCAGGACCCGCGCCCACTGACGGGGCACCTTCCCCTTGTGCATAGGAAGGCGCGCCTGGTGCCCCTCTCAGGCTGGGCTTGGGGGCTCTCCTCTGGAGGGCCTCTGACCTGGCCAGCGTCATGAGGGAGGCGTTCATGCACCATGCGGAGGCGTGCTTCAACGCGTGCTTCCGCAAGAAGAGCGCGGGGCGTGAGGCGCCAGGCGCTCAGGAGTTCATCACCAAGGAAACCAAGGAGCTTCAGGAGGCAAGAGCCATGCGGGGCGAGCATCGCCCTACACCACCTAGCGCAGCTACCTTCCCTCACGAGGGCAGCAAGCTACGCGTCTACGTCAACATCACAGGGCTCAACAGGGATGTGTCTCAGGAGCTCTTCTGACCGTCCCATGTTGGCCAGTGCGAGGGCCCCCCTCACAGTCAAGTTCGCATGCCTTTCGGTCTGCTGAACGGGGCCACCGCGCACTAGCGCTACATGCGAGGCGTCCTGGTGGCTCATGAGGCCAGGCACCAAGCGATCTTATTGGTGGAGGCGTTGGACTCTCGCGAGCCCCCCGGGCCTCCGGAGCCTCACGAGGCTCAAGGCCTGGACGACTCTTGAGGAGTGGCTTCTGCAGCACGCGTCTTCAGCTACTCCAATATCTCTTCAGCAACGGTGCGAAGTGACACTTTTTGATTTGTTCAGTTGGGGGCGCCCCTCGAGCTGCATTAGCCCCAAGCCGCGTGGGTCCATCCCTGCGGCATGTATTGTTTTTCACATATATCAGAACTGGCCTTAGCATTTCACGAGTTGCTTTATGATTATCACTTGCCCGTATGGTGCTTCGTCGTCCTTCGCAGCCTCTGTGTGTTGCTAACCCGCCTTTTCCTCATCCCGCCACGGGGGCTGTTGGCACGGCGCATGTGCTCGGGTCCGTCCCTGCAGTGCTGATAAACCTGAGAGATCGAGCTATGACTCGTGGCCTGCCGTGCGCATGTCACCTCACTAGGTCCTCAGTGCCTTCATCTTCTTGCGGAAAGATCAACGGCGGGACAGCAAGCATGGCTATGTGTTATGATCTCTTTCTTCGACTAACTCGCGGGAACCTCCGGAGCCGGGACTACGGGCGGCCCCGCCAGCCACTCCTTTTTCACGCAATTCGCTTGCATGTTAAAGGAGGAATCCCTGAGCACCGCCTCCGTGGACTCCCATCGCCCTCGAACCCTCACCCCCTGGCCTTGACCACGGCATCACGACCTGGCATACCAGCGGCGGCTGAGCCTCACTCGAAGGTCGGGACCCGAGGACGTAGAGCATTTAAATGAGTGAGGAAAGGAGATCGGCACGAAGCCGCCTAGAAGCACCACCGCCAGGACACGGTCAGGTGTCGCGCAAGGGAACCACCCCGGGCTCACCAAGATAAGTCACCCCATACATGTCGGCGTAAACCTCACGATTCAGTGTTTCGACCCTCGCGATCTTGCTCGGGCAAGGCGTGTTCCTTTTCGACCTTCAGGGAGCTGCTTGCGCTCTAAAGGGGACCTCCTGAGCATCGCGTCTCGCGGGCTCTCACCGGACCTCGGGCCGCTCACCTCCTGGCCTTGACCACGGCATCGCGACCTGGCATACCGGCGATGGCTGAAGCCTGCCTGGGGACTGGATCCTGTTGACGTAGAGCACTAAGCTACCCCAAGAACGATAAGGAGCGTCGTGCCCAAGCGAGATACACAATCACAGCACCGAACCAGGAACAATAACATTAAGGCAAAAGTATTACGGCTTCTTACATACCCCCACGGGCTCATCACGATTCCGCACAGGGAAAACAAAAGAAGAGGACCTTGAAGAACCCTGGCCATGGGGCATCACCGACGACACCGGCCGGATGCCGCTGCTGCGCTCCAGGCGTGGCGAGAGCTCGGCGGCTCGTAGCTGTCGTCGTCACTCGACTCTAGAGAATCGCTGGATTCCGGGGAGTTGTTCCTGCTGCTGGAGGAGCCGCTAGCAAGGCCAAGGGAAAGTTCAGCGCCCGTGGCCGCGCCACGTGGATGCCTCTTCCGGAGCAGCACCCCAGGCGTCGGCCGTCTTCGTCGAATACCTTGAAGAAAAGTGTGGAGGCTCCGTCGTATTTGAAGTGGATGGCGAGGGCCCCTTCCGGACAGCAGGCGCGGGCGATGTCAGCCCATCCTCGAATCATGAAGACGTTGCTCGGGGGGAGGACCTCGACCTCCGCTTCAGTAGCTTGGCTGAGCACCCGGCGTGTTGCAGCCACAGCTCGGTGGACCCCCTCGGCGGTATCTCTTCTGCAAAGAACCGCAGGAACCGGATCCACGTGCGCAGCGGCATTGCCGCCCACACCACAAACTCACGCGCCGTGCCTTCGGCATGGGTACGCGAGCCAGGTGGCCGCGCAGCCACCGCTTGTCCACCTCCGCGGCCCTGGCCCTCGCGGTCCTGGGCGCTGCCCCTGTGCGCAGGGCTCTGCGCGCGGGCATACATGGGGATCGGGAAGCCCGGCGGAGGCCGCTCGTACCAAGGACGCGTCACCTCGGGCCCCCCAGCGGCGTCGCGAGAGCGGCCGAGCCTTTTCTTTGGCGGGAGAGTCCTGAGCTCCTCCCGAGGGGTTTTTCCCTTCTCCGCCGCGGAAAACCTCCTTATCGGCGCCATGGGTGCTTCGACGAGATGGCGAAGCAGGAAGGAAGAAGAGGAAGCAAGCAGCGAGAAGACGGAGATGAGGGGCTCCGCCCTTCGCCCGACTTATAGCCAGAGGGAGGCCAACCGTCGGCCTCCACGATCCCCAGTAATGATGATCTTTTTGCATGCAACACGCTATTTGTGACGCCCGGATGATTAGGCTACAGTAATCCCACGTTAATGTTGCCACGTCACCACGGTTAATGTTGGTAATCTCGTGTTAGTTCAAAATCGATTCGAAATTCAAACTTAAAATAAAGCCAAACGGTAAAAATTCTCAAACATGAAAACTAAAATGTTCATCATGTGGCAAATAATCCCCAACTTATTTTGGTGTTGGAACCAACCTTTCTCAAAATGTTTAAATGCCCTAAACTAAATAAAAACACTGGCTGAAATAACAATTTAATTGCTTTTTAAATTATAAAAATATTAAACTAACTTGTTTTGGTATCAAACTAGATTTGGCTGTGGCCTACATTAATGATACTAATTTAGGTGCTGACTCGGTATATTATAAAACTAAAATATATAGAAGCTAAGTTAGAAAGGAAAAATAGATAAAAGGAAAAGGTCAAACAAACAAAAAACATAAAATAGAACCCCCTCGCCAATCGGGCCATGACCCAGCCACCGCCCAATCGCCCAATCACAAGACCTTTGGCCTATATGGCCCATCGACAACCGAACCCTAGCAGTTCAACCCCCCCCCCCCCACTCGCACCCGGTCCCCCCCCCCACTTCACCCACTCCCCACACGCCTCGCTCCTCCTCTCCCCACCCCATCTGGATCGAGACCGGGGCAACCGAGCCCCCGAACCACCGACGCCACCGCCCCGATCCTGTTCCCCCCCAGAGCTGCCACGTCGTCGTCGACTGCCTCGTCGCCGTTCCATCCTCGACCTCCTCTTCGTCAGATCCCGTCGTAACTCGTCGCGCCGCCGGACCTCCCTCACCGGACTGCCGCCGCCTCGCCATATCTTCCTCGTCGGACCTCCCCGAACTCCGTCGAGCACACTGCCCCGTTCCCTACTCCCCCTTGTGAGCCCCGACCTCTCCTCTCTCCCCCTCTCTCGTTCACCGCGCCCGTGCCGCGCCGTCCGGCGCTGACGCCGCGCCTCGCCAGCGCCCGACGCGCGCCACGGCCTGACCAGCAAGGCCGCCTCTGTCGCCCCCTGCGCCTCCGTCGCGCCTGCTCCCTCGCCTCGTCGCCGCACCCGTGACGGGCGCCGTCCACCGGTGGATTCGCCATGCCATCCCGCGACCACACCGGGATGCGCGCTCGCCACTGCTTCCCTTCCCCGCGACTGCTGCAGCTCGCTGCGATGGCCAAACGGAGCCCCGCTACGGCCCTCGCGGCTCCGACCGGCCAGCCGGGCCTGTGCCCGTAGACCCGCACGCCCGTGCGCCCGTTAGCCCCTCTGGGCCAATGACAAACGGGGCCCACGCCCCTGAGAACGAAAATTAAAAAAAAAGATTTAATAAAAAATATAAATAAATAAAATAATTAAAATATTAATTATTTAATTAATTAAAGAATTAATTAACTTAATTAATCCTGATTGGATTAACCTAATCACCTAGTTTAGTTAATTAATATGTTAGGTTAGTTAACAGTCAATGACATGCGGGGCCCACACGTCAGTTGACCAGTCAACACCTCTGTAGACTGCTGACGTCATGCTGACGTCATGATGATGTCAGCAAACACTGTTTTGGATAATGTTGGATTTAAATAAATAATTAGAATCAGAAAATGATTTAATCTTTAGAAAATAATATCTTTTAATCCGTAACTCAGATGAAAATACTTTCTACATGAAAGTTGCTCAGAACGACGAGACGAATCCGGATACGCAGCCCGTTCATCCGCCACACATCCCTAGCATACCGAACTCAAGAACTTTCCTCCGGTTCCTTCGTTCGAACGCGAAACACCGGGAATACTTTCCCGGATGTTTCCCCCCTTCACCGATATCACCTCATACCGCGTTAGGGCACGCCTAGCAACACGCCTTGTCATGTCATGCATCGTCATGCATTTGTTTGCATTGTATTTATGGTTTCTTCCCCCTCTTCTCTCTGGTAGACTACGAGACCGACGCCGCCGCTGCCTACCGACCACGGAGTCGACGACCCTCTCTCTTGCCAGAGCAACCAGGCAAGCCCCCTTGATCACCAGATATCGCCTATTCTACTCTATACCGCTTGCATTAGAGTAGTGTAGCATGTTATCGCTTTCGGTTATACCTATCCCGATGCATAGCATGTCCTTGCTACATCGTTGTTACCTTTACCCGCAATCCTACATGCTTAGTATAGGATGCTAGTATTCCATCTATGGCCCTACATTCTTGTCCGTCTCATTGCTATACTATCGGGCCGTGATCACTGTGGAGGTGATCAAGGGTATATACTATATACTTTATACATGATACATGTGGTGACTAAAGTCGGGTCGGCTTGTGGAGCACCATGAGTGGATCTTTGTGGCGGAGACAGGGCAGGTTGAGACCGCCTAGGAGAGAGGTGGGCACAGCAATCGCTCGGGCGCTTATGGATACGTAACACGCTTAACAAGATCTTGGTATTTGATCTGATTCTGGCCATTTGGTCTATACGCACTAACCAGCTACGCGGGAACAGTTATGGGCACTCGACGTCGTGGTATCAGCCGAAGCATTTCGTGACGTCAGCGACTGAGCGGCGCGCGCCGGATTGGACTAGAACGCCACTAGGCTAGGTCTGCTTTCGTCACAGACGCAACGCGTGTGTGCTAAGGGCGATGGGCCCATACCTGGCGCTTAGGTTTAGACCGCGTCGGCCTCTCTGTTGTGCCTAGGTGGGGCTGCGACGTGTTGATCTTCCGCGCCGGGCATAACCCGTAAAAGTGTGTCCGCCCAATGGGATCAAGCGTGTTGGGTTATGCGGTGCACCTCGCAGGGAAGTTAATCTATTCGAATAGTCGTGATCTTGATAATGTGACGACTTGGAGTTGTACCTTGACCTTATGACAACTAGAACTGGATACTTAATAAAACACACCCTTCCAAGTGCCGATACAACCCAAAGGTCGCTCTCTAACAGGGCATTGAGGAGGGATCGCCGGTAGGATTATGCTATGCGATGCTACTTGGAGGACTTGATCTACTCTCTTCTACATGTTGCAAGACGGAGGCTGCTGAGCGTAGTCTTCGGCTGTGATTAGCTATCCCCTCTTATTACGGCATTCTCGCAGCTCACCCAATCGATATGGCCCTTTACACATATATCCATGCATATGTAGTGTAGCTCCTTGCTTGCAGTACTTTGGATGAGTACTCACGGTTGCCTTGTTCCCCTTTTCCCCTTTCTTTACCCGGTTGTCGCGACTGCACGATGGAGCCCAGTGGAGCGACGCCACCGTCGATGATTTACTACTACACCGGAGGTGCCTACTACTACGCAGCAGCCACCGACGACGACCGTGAGTAGTTAGGAGGATCCTGTGCAGGAGGCCCACGCCTCTTTTGATCTCAGATCCCGCTTTGTGCTAGCCTTCTTAAGGCAAACTTGTTTAACTTATGTCTCAGACTAGATATTGTTGCTTCCACGACTCGCCTATGATCGAGCACTTGTATTCGAGCCCTCGAGGCCCCGGCTTGTATTATGATGCTTGTATGACTTATTTATGTTTTAGAGTTGTGTTGTGATATCTTCCCGTGAGTCCTCGATCTTGATCGCATACATTTGCGTGCATGGTTAGTGTACGATTGAATCGGGGCGCCACAAGTTGGTATCGAGCCGATTGCTCAGAGAATCCCCTTTCCAACTCCTTGGCCAAAGTTGAGTTTAGTCATTGAAAAGGTTTTACTAACATGGTTGTGCGGCTTATAGGCCCACGTCGACATTGGGTGGTACTATGATCTTTTACTCCTTGTCTGTACTCTGGGACTCTGGTCTCTCTTCTATTCGGGTTAAATGAATTTTACTAAATCTAACATTAGGATCTCGTTATCACTTTCACCCGGAGATCCTCTTATTATCGATGATCGCTCACGCACGTGAAGACCCTCGAAGATACTCTCTCGCTATTAACCCGAGAACTTGTGTTCATCGCGTTTGCTATTCCCTTCCACCGTCAACCCTTATGGATAACTACTTGCGCTTGTTATTCTTACATTCATCGCTTGGTCTTGTTATTACAAGATACCTCAAACACTCCTCGTTGTTTCGATAATCCTTTGAGCTTATCGCCTTGCTGTTCTTTGTCACTGAATACCCAAACGGATAATTCCTCGCACTTGCCGAGTATCCCCTCACCCCTAGCCGTTCATGTGTTTCACAATAGTCTTGAAAATACCATTCGATCTTCCGAAAATCTTCGGCAGCCATTTGCTCTTGAAATTCTTGCTTTCTTTCATTATGGTTAATCCCATAAGTCTAGTAATCTTATTGGCATCCTTTGTCACTATCATTTTGTGTCCGTTGATTCTATATGTGTGCGAATGCACACAATCATCAGTTGATCCGTATAAATTATATTTTCGGCTACTTTCGAACATGAGCTGGTTCTCGGCCAATCAGATTGCCATCGACTGTACCCCTAAGTCTATTCAACTTATCCATCCTTGATCCGAGCGTTTGCTCCTGATCCCTTGTTTTGGAAATCATAATTCCTTTGCATTTAAGCTTTGAATTATTCAGATGATTCCATAACCTGTTGCATTTGCATTCTTTCTTCCTCTGATTGGGTATCGATACTCACCTCGGCTCCATCATGGATCGCCATATCCACCGTTGGATTATTATATCCGATGTTGTCCTTCATAATTAATCACCTTGTGAGTCCTTCTCCGATACATAATGCCTTTGTAAAATGGTATCCTTTCCTTTTGTCAACCATGCTCTGCTTTCGAGCTGGTGATATTTACTCTTGAAGCTTATGGTATATGTTCGTAAGAAGCCCCGATGGGATTGAACCAACGCCTTCCCTCATCAGTGTGAACCCGAAAGATTTTACGAGTCATACTTATCTGGTATTGCACCAGGTAAAACTTTCAACAGCTAATGTCATCTTTGAAATACGAGAGGTGAATGGAAGATTATGCATTGAGGAAGTGGGAGTCGACCTTGAACTTTGTGTTCATGCCCATGGACGCGATGTATATCCTATCATGGAAGCTTCTTGTAATAATAACTATTTCCTTGATAACTAACATATGGTATCTGTGAATTGATCTCTTGCAACCGTGGTTCCAACCATGATTGTTCTTCTTTGATTCCATTTCTCGGGCAAGTTAAAACAATTGTCTTCTATGGACCAATACACCAGTCCAACCTTTACTTTGATCTTGTGTTGAGTATTACCCCCCTGGTATCTCGAGATTATCATGGAACTGCATAACTTCTTATGAGTTCTTCATCAAGTGCTACCTTCCCACCGATTCCAATTTTTCACGGGCTCGAGTTATTAAACACTCAAAGACATCGATAATCGAACCGAGTCCGCACTCACGGTTCAACAACTCTTCAAGAAGCTTCTATAAGTACGAAGTTTGTACCCGATCACGCCCATTCCTAGCCTGTTTGGCTATATCATTGTCGTGATGATTCTAACTGCTACCTGGTCCTTATTCTCGAGCACCAATTTGCGGCGATTTATAGCTAAGCTTACGTCAATTTTCCTCGTCATACCCTTTCACCTTAAACAACAAGCTTGAGTTCGAGTTTGTGTCAGAATCGTGGGTTCCAATAACCTCTTGCTTCATCATTCCTTTGACTTGATGTCGTCACTAATTGATTACATCTGCATGAAATCTCTCGACAATTGTGTCGTGATCATCATCAACCTTATGAGCTCTTCCAGGATATCAACCGGATTCATGAAGAGAAATACCATCCTTGCCCTCGATGAGTTGTGTTATCATCAGCCACTTTATTGCCTTCCCTCCAACACAAACATGTTCGTGTTTTATGCTATACCTTGAGATCCTTGCTACCCAAAGCATTGTTCTTCTTTACCTTGGAGAATTACCACCTTTTATGTCAAGAATGTCGTGGGAATTTCACCACCTCTTAAGAATTCTTGGTATAGTGATACTTCTCACCATCACCATTCTTTCCTGGTCCTCGCGTTGATCCCAACCGGGGTACCAACAAGTGAACGGTGCTATTTGGATTCTGCCTTTCTAGCAACCCTATTGCTTTGAAGTTAATGGTCGGCCATTCATTCTTAGACTATTGATTATTGAATCACCATTCTGACATTGGTCGTGCAGCCCAACCCATATTTCGAGTGCACCTTTCAACCAATGTTTAATTGTGTATGTTTTCCTCAAACATGCTTCATTATATCATTTGATCTGACAAATGCTATCTCCTTATCCACATAATTGAGGAGATGCATCTTTTTGGATGCCTCAGAGAATTATCGCCGAGTCCGCTACCACTTCCTCATCCTCTCCTTGGTTTAATGATGAACTCTAGTTTCGTAACTTCGCTTCCATGGTTCATTTCCGAGAATCTTATAATGTCATCTCGACAATTTGTGTTGCACCTTTCTTCTCGTGCATCCAGTCTCGAAGTTATCTTGACACCGATCAGATCTGAATCTCGGTCAGATATGATGGTTAGAACATATTTCCAAGAGTTATAACAATGGTCTTTATGTGACCCGGTAAGGTGATGTCGTGCCTATCACACCTGGTCGGAGGCCTATTGTTATAGTTTCCTTTTCTGCAAGATTATCCATTCTTCCATGAGGAAATTGTAAGACTTATTCTATAAGTTGTCCTTGATGGATCCTTTGTGTATCCAAAGTCTGATCTTTGCTTGAAGACCATGCCAATGCTAAATGTTTCCTGCTAAATTATCCAAACACCGCTGTATGGGTAATGTCATGAAATTTCTCTCCCCTACCTAAAGAGTTTTCTACATTATATCCTGTCATGGATATCATGCTCGCTTGTCCTTGGGAAGGATATACCCTTGAAATATGTGTTTAAACACATTTTCCTTTCCATTGTTCTATTAAATCTGATAATCTTATATTCCTTTCCAATGGTTGGTTTAAACTTTATATAGGTCTATATAATCTAATAAGTATTATTCTCACCTTATGTAAACACCTCGGTGTACAACTCTGTCAGTAAGACCCTGTTTCTACTGTTGATGACATTCCGGTAGCCACCGATGGACGGGAACTTTGCCTATTGGTCCGCCTCGTTCAACGAGCAGGAAAATAGTTCTCTTCTTCCCTCGCCCTTGGTATCGACGTTGTTGCCAACATAATCGACGGGCTACCCCCCGACATGCCTTGCTTGCATGATCACGCAAGACATCTCCGCCCCTCCTACTTTAACCACATGGTGGGCCCATAACCCACAGTTCCACAGGATCGAAACCTGACTCTCTTGTACAACCCTGTTTCTAATGGTTATTCTCCATGTTTGGCTTTGTAGTTAATTCATGGGCCACCTTCCTAGTGCTCTATTCTGGTATCAGACGCAATATTCAATCTCGTTGCTCTGGACCCCTTTCGCATGTTGTTTCAGACATCGAACGATTGCCTATCCGTTTGAAACTTCTCATGGTAACTTCTTACTTTACTCTCGATATTTTCTTAAGTATCTATTCGAGAGTTACTTTCCGCCACCTTCCCTAATGTTATCTACCGGATAAGCAACCGGGCAGAGTTCCGTTTTTTCGAGTTACCCCTTATCATTTCACGTAAGTACGATAGAGTTCCCAAAGAAAGGGCGACAACTTCATCATGATGACCTGAAGCAGAGGAATGAAGACTTCAACGTAATGGATCGACCTCTTCGAGAAGAGCAACCAAGATCGACAAGACCCGTTAGAAATCCGTAACCAGATCTTTCCCCCTTACACCCTCTTAAATCTCGGACGAGATTTCTTGTAGTGGAGGAGAATTGTGACGCCTTGGGATGATTAGGCTACAGTAATCCCACGTTAATGATGCCACGCCATACGGTTCTTGTTGGTAATCTCGTGTTAGTTCAAAATCGATTCGAAATTCAAACTTAAAATAAAGCCAAACGGTAAAAATTCTCAAACATGAAAACTAAAATGTTCATCATGTGGCAAATAATCCCCAACTTATTTTGGTGTTGGAACCAACCTTTTTCAAAATGTTTAAATGCCCTAAACTAAATAAAAACACTGGCTGAAATAACAATTTAATTGCTTTTTAAATTATAAAAATATTAAACTAACTTGTTTTGGTATCAAACTAGGTTTGGCTGTGGCCTATATTAATGATACTAATTTAGGTGCTGACTCGGTATATTATAAAACTAAAATATATAGAAGCTAAGTTAGAAAGGAAAAATAGATAAAAGGAAAAGGTCAAACAAACAAAAAACATAAAAATAGAACCCCCCCTGGCCTAATCGGGCCATGGCTCAGCCAGCCGCCCATCGCCCAACCGCACCGCCTATATGGCCTGGCCGACAACCGAACCCTAGCAGTTCAACCCCCCACTCGCACCTTTGGCCCCCCCCACTTCACCCACTCCCCCCACGCCATCTGGATCGAGACCGGGGCAACCGAGCCCCCGAACCACCGACGCCACCGCCCCGATCCTGTTCCCCCCCCCCCCCCGGAGCTGCCACATCGTCGTTCCATCCTCGACCTCCTCTTCGTCCGAGATCATGGAACTCATCGCGCCACGGACCTCCTCACCGGATCGCGCCGCCGCCATATCTTCCTCGTCGGACCTCCCGACCTGCCGAGCACACCGCCTGCTTCCTACTCCCCTTGTGAGCCCCGACCTCTCCTCTCTCCTCGCTCGTTCACTGCTGCGTTGCGCCAAGACGCTTCGCCGCCGCCGGCGCCGCCGCCACGGCTGGCCATCGCCGCCGTCGCCCCCTGCGCCTGCCGTCGCCCTGCTCGCCTTCGCCGCCTCGCACCCGTGACGGGCGCCGTGCCCACCGGTGGATTCGCCACGCCATCTCATGACCACGCCGGATGCGCGCCACGCCGCTTCTTCCTCGCTGCTGCAGCTTGCTGCGGTGGCGAACGGAGCCATTGCGGCCCTCGCTGACTCCGATCGGCCAGCCGGCCTGTCAGACCAAAGACGCCTGCGCCTGCTAGCCCTCGGGCTCACACGACAAACGGGGCCCACGCCCGAGAACGAAAAATTAAAAAAAAGATTTAATAAAAATATAAATAAATAAAATAATTAAAATATTAATTAGTTAATTAATTAAAGAATTAATTAACTTAATTAATCTGATTGGATTAACCTAATCACCTAGTTTAGTTAATTAATCTGTTAGGTTAGTTAACGATCAATGACATGCAGGACCCACACGTCAGTTGACGGTCAACACCTCACACTGTTGATCGCGGCGTCATGATGACGCCAACAAACACTGTTTTGGATAATGTTGGATTTAAATAAATAATTAGAATCGTAAAATGATTTAATCTTTAGAAAATAATATCTTTTAATCCGTAACTTCGGATGAAAATACTTTCTACATGAAAGTTGCTCGTAACGACGAGGCGAATCCGGATACACAGCCCGTTAAATCGCCACACACCCCTAGCATACCGAACCGCAACTTTCCCCTCCGGTTCCTTCCAGGCGGTAACGAAACACCGGGAATACTTTCCCGGATGTTTTCCCCCTTCACCGGTATCACCTCATACCGCGTTAGGGCACGCCTAGCAACACGCCTTGTCATGTCATGCCTAGTCATGCATTTGTTTGCATTGTATTTATGGTTTCTTCCCCCTCTTCTCTCTGGTAGACTACGAGACCGACGCTGCTGCTGCCCAGTTCGACTACGGAGTTGTGACCTCTCTCTTGCCAAAGCAACCAGGCAAGCCCCCCCTCTTGATCACCAGATATCGCCTATTCTACTCTATACTGCTTGCATTAGAGTAGTGTAGCATGTTACTGCTTTCGGTTATACCTATCCTGATGCATAGCATGTCCTTGCTACTACTGTTGTTACCTTTACGCAATCCTACATGCTTAGTATAGGATGCTAGTATTCCATCTGTGGCCCTACATTCTTGTCCGTCTGCTGTGCTATACTATCGGGCCGTGATCACTCGGGAGGTGATCACGGGTATATACTATATACTTTATACATGATACATGTGGTGACTAAAGTCGGGTCGGCTTTGGAGCACCACGAGTGGATCTTTGTGGCGGAGCGACAGGGCAGGTTGAGACCGCCTAGGAGAGAGGTGGGCCTGGCCCTGTTTGGCGTTCGCGGATACTTAACACGCTTAACGAGATCTTGGTATTTGATCTGATTCTGGCCATTTGGTCTATACACACTAACCAGCTCGCTGAGGAGCGATTATGGGCACTCGACGTCGTGGGTATCACCAAGCATTTCGTGACGTCGTCGAGCGGCGGCTACCGGATTGACCGGAATGCCACTAGGCTAGGTCTGCTTCGGCCACAGACGCAACGCAGGCAGGTGTGCTAAGGCGATGGGCCTGCACCCTGGCGCTTAGGTTTAGACCGGCGTGCTGGCCTCTCTGTTGTGCCTAGGTGGGGCTGTGACGTGTTGATCTTCCGCGGTCGGGCATGACCCAGAAAAGTGTGTCCGGCCAAATGGGATCAAGCGTGTTGGGTTATGTGGTGCACCCCTGCAGGGAAGTTAATCTATTCGAATAGCCGTGATCTTGATAACAGGGCGACTTGGAGTTGTACCTTGACCTTATGACAACTAGAACTGGATACTCAATAAAACACACCCTTCCAAGTGCGGATACAACCCGGTGGTCGCTCTCTAACGGGGCATTGAGGAGGGATCGCGGGTAGGATTATGCTATGCGATGCTACTTGGAGGACTTGGTCTACTCTCTTCTACATGTTGCAAGACGGAGGCTGCGAGCGTAGTCTTCGACTGTGATTAGCTATCCCCTCTTATTACGGCATTCTGCGATTCGGTCCTTGATATGGCCCTTTACACATATATCCATGCATATGTAGTGTAGCTCCTTGCTTTGCAGTACTTTGGATGAGTACTCACGGTTGCCTTGTTCCCCTTTTCCCCTTTCTTTACCCGGGTTGTCGCGACTGCGACGATGGAGCCTGTGAGCGACGCCACCGGCCGATGATTTACTACTACTAATCGGAGGTGCCTACTACTACGCAGCAGCCCGACGCGACCAAGAGTAGTTAGGAGGATCCTGTGCAGGAGGCCTGCGCCTCTTCGATCTATATCCCAGCTTTGTGCTAGCCTTCTTAAGGCAAACTTGTTTAACTTATGTACGTACTCAGATATTGTTGCTTCCATGACTTCGTCTATGATCGAGCACTTGTATTCGAGCCCTCGAGGCCCCCGGCTTGTATTATGATGCTTGTATGACTTATTTATGTTTTAGAGTTGTGTTGTGATATCTTCCCGTGAGTCCCTGATCTTGATCGTACACATTTGCGTGCATGGTTAGTGTACGATTGAATCGGGGGCGTCACACTATTGTCAAGTCGAACGGTTGCCAAGGCAGCATGGGGAAGCAAAGACACCCACGTCCCATCAAGCGCCACGCGTCGACGGGGTCCGCAGGCGGTTGGGGCCCGCGGCGCTTCGCCCTTGCCCTTTGGCTTCACCTCGAAGCCAAGTCCGCCTGCAGCTTGGGCACAGGGGCTCTTGTCGGCGCTCGGGAACCGGGTACCAGACTTACACTGCATGACCCATGGCGTTCTCCACCGACATCCTGATACGGCCCATCTTCAGCATCAACAACACCAGACCCTCGTGACGGGCCAAGCCTTGCGAGGCGGACGACGCCAAGACCTCCAGAGGGAGCGGCCTCTCTAGGCTGGCTGGAGCGGAGATTTCCATGTGAGCCTTCACCTCGTGAGGCTCGGATGACGCAAACCATGACGACCAAGGCCAGGCACGCGCCAGCGGGCGTAGTACATCAGGTTTCCTCTTCGGTGCTAAAGAGGCAAGCGCATGCGCTGAGTCCCGAGGAATCAACCAAAGGTTTCCATTTTCGTGCTACAAGACCAAGACCGCCAGGACGACAAGACGTGGGTCATCGTCGAGCCTACCACGGCGTCACAACCAGAAACTTTGCAGGCGAAGACCACCTTTCGTCAGGATAAGATATACTAGTTGCCTCCCTTCGAATTTGGCCGTTGTGGGGTCCCTTCCCGCCTTCATTTTGGGAAGAGGACCAAGGCCACTATAAATATAGCTTAGCCACCACCATAGGGGACGAGAGATGATCCGAACCCTCACCAGCTGACACCAACCCAAGAACACACCCCTGAGGTTGTTCTCCCTCTGTACTAGTTCATCCTCAGCCCACCTCGAGGCTAATCCACCACAAAGCAGGAGTAGGGTTTTACACCGCAAGGTGGCTCGAACCTGGGTAAATTGTCATGTCCCATTCATTTCCAGTTCATCGAGCTAGGCCGTGAGATCGACGATTTGGCAGACTGGGGAGATTGAGTTCTTCGCACGCACCCCAGAGTTCGAATCTTTCTTGGGTCTGCGGAGCCCCGAATCCGACAGACATCGAGTGAGTTCTGCTGATATTTCATCAACATCGGCGTGCAAATAAGAAGTTACTCTCAGACAACACATCTAAGTACATTACAGTACCACAGAAGATATTCAACAGACTAAATTAACATTGCAATAGAAATAAAAACAACTAATCAAAGCTACATCAATTTGACCCAAGGCATGTTGGATGGTCTTGCAAGATTACTGAACAACATAGTCAGTTCACTAAATGCACAGAATTTTAGGTCAATTTCGTCTCCATTGTTTGTGATAATGTCCAGAAGAGAATAAGCCCACTGATTTCTATTGGCCTAAGGATTTCTCCGAAGAAACCTAAGAGGCGCTATAAGTGAAGCTACATATATAGAACAGTACATTGTGCACAAGCAATGGGATAACTCACATTTTAGCAAGTAGGAACTCAGAGATTCAAACCTGCCATTGCATTGGTGAAGACAAAGAAATGAAATGCTCAAATGTAATTGCAGTGTCACAAACAAACTATATGAACTTAAAAATGGCATGATAAGTGCCGCTGATTTAGTACAAAGTTGTACTAAATTAGCGACACTTATTTTGGGACCGAGGGAGTAATAGTCATGTGTAACCACTAAAAGTGGCATACACGATGCAGAATAAAGTAAGAAGAGTGATTGCTGATGGGCTTGCTTCATATGCAAGTAAAAGGATACAATGAATTCGTTGCACTTCCCCAAAACCAATTTGGTTTGCATCTTGTATTTCAATTAAAATACTATGGAAGGCAACATGATTAAGAACTTCAAAAGAAAAATTAATTGTATAAAAATTGCATACATACAACCCTGGATAAAATCGATTGAAGTGAAAAGATCAATATTATATTACCACTAATATTTATAGCAAAATTGATCTTTTGCTTAAAGCTAATTTTATTAGACCTTGAAGGTATGCTGAATGGATCTTTAATATTGTGCCTGTGGAGAAAAAATGATCCGGCGAATTGAGGGTGTGCATTGATTTCAGAAATTTAATAAATCTACACCTAAAAAGTAGTATCCCATGTCCATAGCCGATATGTTTATTAATGATGCCTCTGGACATAAGATCATTAGCTTGCCGATATACTTATTAATGATGCCTTTGAACATAAGGTCATTAGCTTTCTGGACGGTAATGCGGGTATAATCAAATTTTTATGACCAAAGAGAACATGTCCAAAATGGCTTTTCGATGCCCCGGTTTCCGGTTTCGTCGGTTTATTTGAGTGTACAGTGATAACCTTTGGATTAAAAAATACAATGCTATAAGCACAAGACAGGAAACTGAATTTGGCACAAAGAACAACATGTCGTGTTAGCCGTTAGCATTTGCCTTGCGTTGGAAGGGATATGGCAGCCCACGCACTATCCTCGAGAATGGTCCTCGTAATGCTCATGCTACATGCGCTTTACTGCTAAAATAATTGCAAAAGGAGCAAGGATAGCGTGCTGTCGCACATAAACAACATGTCTCGCGGCGTGGCGTGCACCAAACAGGGCGAGCGATTTGCTCCTACGCAATCCTAGGACCCAGTTGCTTTGCCCCAGCATTCATTCAGATCACGCAAGCACCAACATCGTGTTGCTCTGCCCCACAGTTCCACAACGCAACTCCCCGAAATTGTGGTACCAACACACCTGAAATCTGGAACTGGTGCCAACCGAGTATTATGCAGTTCAGTTGAAGTACGTACACCCCATAGTGGCTTTATTTCCACACGCAGTTGATCAGTTTTGAAAACGATGCTAACCAAGTAAGAAACTATTATGCACGTCATGGTTTGAAAACAAAGCTACCCAAGTATAAAAGGAACAAAATATGCAAATCTCCGTGAGCATGTCCTAGCAGTACCCGGACAACAGAACAAGTCGCCAGACTCTGAAGGCAAAAGATTAACCTTCTATGAGATAAAACTATTTATGCCGCTATCAGTTTGCCACTTGCTGTATCGATATGGTTTAATATGGCTAAGATTAACCTTCTACTACAAGATATAAACTATTTATGCCGCTTTCAGTTTGCCACTTGCTTGATCAGTAGTACAGTTTAATATGGCTTAACATAGACACTTCACCAAAGAAAGAGAAAAAAGCAAGCGAGCAGCACCAGGAGTTTCAGGCTACATTTATGAGGACAGGAAACCCTACCATCACACCTTAATTTCTGCTAGCAGGGTTAGATTACCATACAGCCCCACAGCCGCTTATTTAAGGGACGAAGACAACGGACAATTATTTCAGCTCTGGTACCAACCATAAACCTAACAACACAGTTCAAGTGTTCAACTATAGGTGGGGCAATTAAACTGATAATATGCTCAACAATGCTTCCTCTCAGCAAGCAAATTAATGCCAGGGAAGGGTCCCCAATTCCATGACATAATGCTAAGTACTCTGAAGATAATAATGCAATCCTAGATTGTATCGAATGCATGGTTCTCATACCTGAATACATGACAATGCAACTTAAGTTACCGCACCTAGCGACAAAACAAACCATATAGAACTGATAATAGTGTTATCTTTATAACATGTAAAAGAATCTTAGCAATACGTTGTCAGGTGAAAACTGATCAGGCAAATATTCACCTAACCATGCAACAAACAATGCATAATCGCACGATATTAAAAGCTAAAAGAGGCAACTATTGAATATAGTTTACAGTAAGCTCATTATATATAGATGATAACCACCAGATGATACCCACCGAAATGATACCAATGTGCAGTACATTTTTACCTAGGCTACTCGACCAAATAAATACGGAATGAGTGAGAGAGGAAGCAAGGCCGCCTTTCAGTAGAACAAAAACGCAAAAATAAATAGCAGGGTAATATAAGTGTTCCTTCTAACCCTCCAGAAACAGGTTCAAATGCAAGTATTTCCTAGATCAACAAATTGCCTTGGTTTGCTCCTCAGATCCAACTAAAGTTAAAAAGATAAACCAGAACCGGCTTCCACCTCCTTGAAAGCAACTGTAGACCAAACTGTAGTCTTTGCACTTTGCACCAGATTCCCTGTCCAGCACACATCATAATTAGGATAAGGAAGATGCATAGTGAGCAAAGGATCACAGTTTCGAGTACTTTCATGTTTCTATCTATGAAAACATTACTTATTCTGACAGAAAGCTTGTAGATCTATATGGTATGATAGTCTACACCATAAAAAGTAGAAGGACAGCAACTTAATTGTGCAAAAGCATCCCCATTGATCTTTACAATTTTACTACTTAAACAAAAGTAGGCAAAGTACATTACGATTTTCATACTGCCAATGAATCATACATTTCTCCAATTTTATTCCTCTACCATGGCAAATCAAGAGAAATAACAAGCCTACTACTCTGCATGCAGTTGAAAAAGAAAGATCACTCAAATGGATTTTAGAACCAACCAATGTGGGCATGCCCGGATCCGATCTGGAGCTCTATGCCTGGTTCTCGCTCTTGCGATCACTGTGGCTGTCGCGCTCCTGCAACAGGGAGCCAGCCTCCTCATCGGCCTGCGCGGACTTCTTCTGCGCCTCCTTTGCCTTGAGCGCCTGCAGCTTGATATGGTTGTAGTAGCCAACCCCTAGGAAGGCGATGCCGTAGCCGAAGAGGTTGATGGGGGTGACCGTGTCCCGGATCACGGACCAGGAGAAGGCAATCAACAGCCAGTCCTTGACCACTCCCGCAACATTCATGGTGAGCGCGGAGGTCTTGCCAACGAGCAGGAAGACCGCAAGGTTGAGCGCAAAGGCGCAGAGCGAGTTTGTGCCGAAGATGAAGAAGTCGGGCTGGAAGGTGCCGACGGCGCGCAGCCTGGGCAACTCGACGAAGATCCAGGGCACGAGCAGGAAGCAGAGGCAGCAGGGCGCGACGTAGTAGAGCGAGGTGATGGGGTTGAGCGAGATGCCCTTGGAGGTGAGCAGGATCTGGATGAGGACGAGGCGGGTGGCCTCGAAGGCGACGGCGGCGAGCTGGAGCGCGACGCCGCGGAGGTCGAACCTGGCCTCGCCGTAGGCGGCGATGGCGACGCCGAAGGAGATGGAGAGCATGTTGAGCATGGAGGAGGAGCGGAAGGTCTCCTTCTTGAAGAGGACGCCGATGGAGTAGACGGCGACGGGCATGAGCGCCTTGAGCATCTGGATGAAGGAGACGGAGAGGTAGATGTATGCCGAGTTGGAGAACCAGAGCGACATGGCGTAGAGCGCGCCGATGGGCACGACGGAGGAGGTGTAGAGCTGGGGCGTCATGGGCGGGGAGGAGGGCGGCTCGACGACCCGCAGGACGCGGACGAGCCCGACGGCGAGCGAGGAGCAGAAGCTCATGTGCACCATGGTGAGCGAGATGGGGAAGGGCCAGTTGTACATCTTGGGGTCGAGGATGTACTTGTTGTAGACGATGACGGCGAAGGAGAGGAAGATCCACACCGCCACGTAGCAGTAGGACAGCAGCACCTTCCGCATCACCGACTCCGACAAGCCGCCGGTGCCGGCCATGGCTCCCTCCTGCGCTGCGCCTGCGCCGCCGCCGCCGCCGCCGCCGCGCGGATCTGGATCCGGGTGGTGGCCGGGTGCGCGCCGCGGTGGGGAGGGGTGGACTTGGACTGGGGCGGGGGGGGCAGGAGGGGGAGCGGAGGCGGATCTGAGGATTTGGGGTTGGGGACACGGGCTGGGGGCTGGCGGTGGGGATGGGTTAAGGTTGAGTTGCGGGGGGTTTAGGTGAGGCGAGGGGATGGGTGCTTGGACTGGGCGCGCTGGCCACGTGGAGAATGCCATAGCTTTCCTTTTCTTTTCTTTCCTTCTTTCCGCTGGGGAGCTCCCGCTTTGACTCGTCTTTGCTCCGGCTGGATTCCCACTTCCTTTTTTTTCTTCTCTTTTCGGGCCGGTAAATCCGGCCGCTGTGACGTTGACGTGGTGGTTTAAAAAGTGCCACCGTTTTGTACTGTCATGGGTAACTCCATGTGTGTGTGGCGCGTTTCTATGTTTCAGCACTTTTTCCCCTGGGAAAATACGTACCGTTGAGCGACATGGTCAATGAGCCGCGTGTGCGAGGATAGATGGGTCATGGTAAAAAAAAATCAGAAAAAATAGTCGGTGTCATGGAGTAGGCAATGGCATGGTTCTTACATCGATTTTCACCGTCTCGTGGCACGAAGCTTCAGTTATTGCCACGCAAAAAATGAAAAAAAATATATAAGATGGTTGACTGACTTAAGAGCTTGCCTCACGATTTGCGCCTTGGCAGTAAAGTTTATCTCTAGTGGTTCGGCAAGGCTGTCTTGTGCCAAAATTGCCCTTATCATTTTCCAACCAAAAATGGAAAGAGTTTTGAATTTTAGTAGTATGTGATTTGTTGATGGGGATGCTATTTTTGTTGGCAACTAAATGTTTAAATTAAGGCCGGATATTTTGTTACTATTAATTGGCTGCTTGATCCTAGGACAGGGCAGCTCGAGAATTAACCTTGCCAGTTTCAAACGAATGGAAAGGATTTAATGGCTTTTGAGTCTCATGTGCTAAATTTAAGGGGGCTGCTACGCATCGACCCGCGGATCTTTTTAAAAGATCCACCGCCTCGTAAATCGTTGGATCTAGCAAAATGAAACGGCTGGACGTCTTCCCCTACTTTGCAACTGAGGTATTGTTGCAGAAATATTTCTAAGAGAGACTGCGTTGTGGATATATTTTTTTGCAACATAAGTTGTGTTGCGGGATTTTTTTACGCAACATAGGTCTCTTTTTAACAGAGATATTGTTGCAGAAAAACCTTTGCAACTGACGTGATGTTGCACTTTTTTCTTTGTCTTCACCTTTATATGGTGTCACGAAATAAATTTTTGCACATAACCAATGTTGCAGAAATCTTTCTTGCAACGAATTGAATGTTGCGAGAAAATGCCATTGTCGTTCGCCACGAGCTCCTGCCGGACGGCGACGAGGGGGAACGGAGCCACCCATCCTCGCCATCGTGCCGCTGCTGGTGTGCGCCTGCAGGAAGGAGCGGAGCCGCCCATCCCCGCCATCGCCGCCACCAACCGCAAGGCCATCCAGTCCCGAGCGTTGCCAAGCCTTTTCGCCGGTCGCGTCGGCCGACTAGCTCACATGCTCCCCCATGAGCGCTTGCTGTTGAAGTCACTAGCTGCTGCATGCATCTACCTCCATGGGTGCTCTTCATCCTAGGCATGTGTGGGTTCTCTCCATCCTAGGCGTGCGTGATGGAGGATACTGAATGGGTTGGGGAAGGAGAGAAGATGTAAGGTAAAAGAGATCTTGATGAGAGTCCTTGAGGAGAAGATAAGGTAGCGGTGTGTGGGATGACTGGGACACGTGTCGTCCGTAGGAGGCGACAGATGCACTGGAAAAATCAGCCGGTTGAAGGGAATCTTTTCCCTAAATTTAACCTTATCTATTGGCAGCGAAAATAAAAGGAACTTAAAACTTCACCAAATTGTTCATTTTGCTATTTATTTTTGGAAATGGCTGCACCAAAATAAAGTTGAATGCTTGATTGCTATTAATTACCCTCTCCTGTGCATGATGGATTTACCCTGTGAAGGTGTTTAGATCGGTGATTTCAACCCATAATTTGATAACGCTACGGTCCAAAAAAGTTAAAATTGTTTCATTTACGTAGGTGTGTGATCGGTTCCCACGTAATCGGATATGCTGCTATTCATTGCCGATTACACCCAAGTCTGCCATAACAAAATTGATGTCGTCGTAGAACCTTCCCGGCCAATCCCCTCCCCCAATGGAGGAGCATAGCCTCACGCAACAAGATTCTTCAACAGGAGCCAAGATCAGCTCGGTGTTGGTTTTCAAGAAGAGGGTCGGTTTGGTTCCTAAGTAGGCGACAAATCCTGTCGGCGAGGAGGCTGCTAGGCCCGTGAGGAGATGATGGCTCTTGGGGTGTAGTAAGACAACAAGACGGCGACAAAGTGCATAGTTGACGTGAAGAATCGGATCTAAATTATGAGCATGCAAGTGTTGTTTTTCTTGATCTTGGTTCAATTTTTTGATTGTTTTGGATTTTGGGGATTTAGGTATTCCTATACCTACAAAGAATTGTCTTCGCGTGATCCTTTGTTTTTAAAATGTAATTCTTGTGCTCCCAAGTTGCCATGTTTAGTTGATGTTATTGGGGTTAGCAATGAGACTGCATTTGCATATTGTTAAATGTAGGAAACAAACAACTTTCAGTTTTCCACGTTCCATTGCGACACCAGCACAATATGTTTACGTTGTCGTTTTGCGTTACCCTTTTCCTCACCCAAACATCTTCGAAATGTTTAATGGAAAACGACAATATAACAAAATTCATTTATCTTTTGTTGTTACCCCTACCTCCTTTTTGAATTAATTTTGTTTCATTAGGCTACGCAGGTTTTATCGTCAACACAATTATACTCTTTCATGGTCGTCACGTAAACATGCCTCCATGCATGCTGGTATATTGGGCACTACTGCGAAATTGATGTCACAACGCATGAAATGCAGCGCGCCAGTGATACGTCCATTTTGCATCATGCTTTTATATCGATATTTATTGCATTATGGACTGTTACTACACATTATGTCATAATACTTATGCCTTTTCTCTTTTATTTTACAAGGTTTACATGAAGAGGGAGAATGCCGACAGCTGGATTTCTGGGCTGGAAAAGAAGCAAATATTAGAGACCTATTCTGCACAACTCCAAAAATCCTGAAACTTCACGGGAGCACATTTTGGAATATATAAAAAATATTGGCAAAAGAATCAACCAGAGGGGGCCCACACCCTGGCCACGAGGGTGGGGAGCGCGCCCCCCTGTCTCGTGGGACCCCTGGCAGGCCTCCGGTGTCCATCTTCTGCTATACGAAGTCTTTTGTCCGAGAAAATATCATAAGCAAGCTTTCGGGACGAAACACCGCCGCCACGAGGCGGAACCTTGGCGGAACCAATCTAGGGCTCCGGTGGAGCTGTTCTGTCGGGGAAATATCCCTCCCGGAAGAGGAAATCATTGCCATCGTCATCACCATCGATCCTCTCAGCGGGAGGGGGTCGATCTCCATCAACATCTTCACCAGCACCATCTCCTCTAAAACCCTAGTTCATCTGCTTTATCCAATCTTTGTTCCAAAGCCTCAGATTGGTACATGTGGGTTGCTAGTAGTGTTGATTACTCCTTGTAGTTGATGCTAGTTGGTTTATTCAGTGGAAAATCATATGTTCAGATCCTTTATGCATATTAATATCCCTCTGATTATGAACATGAATATGATTTGTGAGTAGTTACGTTTGTTCCTGAGGACATGGGAGAAGTCTTGCTATAAGTAGTCATGTGAATTTGGTTTTCGTTTGATATTTTGATGAGATGTATGTTGTCTTTCCTATAGTGGTGTTATGTGAACGTCGACTACATGACACTTCACCATTGTTTGGGCCTAGAGGAAGGCATTGGGAAGTAATAAGTAGATGATGGGTTGCTAGAGTGGCAGAAGCTTAAACCCTAGTTTATGCGTGCTTCGTAAGGGGCTGATTTGGATCCACATGTTTCATGCTATGGTTAGGTTTACCTTAATACTTCTTTTGTAGTTGCGGATGCTTGCAATAGGGGTTAATCATAAGTGGGATGCTTGTCCAAGTAAGGGCAGGACCCAAGCACCGGTCCACCCACATATCAAATTATCAAAGTAACGAACGCGAATGATATGAGCGTGATGAAAACTAGCTTGACGATAATTCCCATGTGTCCTTGGGAGCGTTTTCCTTCATATAAGAGTTTGTCCAGGCTTGTCCTTTGCCACAAAAAGGATTGGGCCATCTTGCTGCACCTTATTTACATTTGTTACTTGTTACCCGTTACAAATTACCTTATCACAAAACTATCTGTTACCGATAATTTCAGTGCTTGCAGAGAATACCTTACTAAAAACCGCTTGCCATTTCCTTCTGGTCCTTGTTGGGTTCGACACTCTTACTTATCGAAAGGACTACGATAGATCCCCTATAATTGTGGGTCATCAGCCGGTAGCACAAAAAATTGTGGGGGTGCAAGACTATCGGCGTACGACAATCTATAGGGCCAAGGCAGGCCCCTTTCGGTTCGATGAGGGGAATGACCACACACAAAGAGCAGCAACCACCACAATCAGCACGCAGTGGATTTAGCCAGGTTCGGGCCGCAAAGATGTGTAACACCCTACTCCTGCTTTGGGGTGTAATTATTTGGCTAAGTCGTGTCTTACAAAGAGTGCGGCACTTGCCAAAGGAGCTCGGTTGCGTTATCAGCTAAGCCAGAACCGAATACCTCTAAATGATGCCATGGGCCTCCTTTTATAGCTAAAGCAGTCACCAACAGTGGCAGAAAGGTAGTTACAATGATGACAATAGCCATAGTGCTATCATACCTAAATCTGGAGGCGTAGGACAAAGGCATTAAATGCACCGTTAGGTGTCTTGCTCTACTTGATGTCCGGAAGGGATCATGTTCCACTTGTACCATTTGGCCTAGCTACCTTTTTTTACCATGACACGCGCGAGGGCGGGTCTCAATAAAGGCTCTCTGCATGTGGCGGTTCACCAAATGGCCTGAACGCCTCTACCTAACCACCTGTGCGGCCGCCACCTGTCAGCAGACCTCTGCGTGCTCACCACCTGTCAGCAGATTGCTGACGGGTAGATGTGAGTGGAGCTACAGGGAGCTTGGAGCTTGCCAGCAACATGGAGGATCCGTTCCCGGGAAGGCCTACTTCACGAGAACCCTGGTCTTGATCAAACTTTAAGCATGTGATGATCTTTAGTACTTATTGATGACCTACCTGGAAGTCTTCTTCAGGGTATTTACTCAATGTGTCTTGAGTGTCTTAGGGTGGACTCATCTTCTGTCATGTCCTTCCCGGCATGGGGGGCTGCGGCTCGTGTGTGCGTAGAATCATGGGTATGAACACCCATGATGCCTGCTAGAACTACGTCGGTATTTCCCCAAAGAGGAAGGGATGATGCAGCACAGTGACGGTAGGTATTTCCCTCAGTGATGAGACCAAGGTTATCGAACCAGTAGGAGAACCAAGCAACTCTACGTAAACAACACCTGCACACAAATAACAAATACTCGCAACCCGACATGTAAAAGGGGTTGTCAATCCCTTTCAGTAGCGGTTTTAAATTGGCAAACAGACGTGAGAGAGTTGTAAATATTGATAGATCGAACGCCAAATAAAATAAATTGCAGATAGATATTTTTGTATTTTTGGTTTAATAGATCTGAAAATAAAAGGCAAATAAAATAGATCGCAAAGGCAAATAATATGAGAAAGAGACCCGGGGGCCGTAGGTTTCACTAGTGGCTTCTCTCGAGAAAATAGCAAACGGTGGGTTAACAAATTACTGTTGGGCAATTGATAGAACTTCAAATAATCATGATGATATCCAGGCAATGATCATTTTATAGGCATAACATCCAAGATTAGTAGACCAACTCCTGCCTGCATCTACTACTATTACTCCACACATCGACCGCTATCCAGCATGTATCTAATGTATTAAGTTCATGGAAAAACGGAGTAATGCAATAAGAACGATGACATGATGTAGACAAGATCTATTTATGTAGAAATAGACCCCCGTCGTTTTATCCTTAGTAGCAACGATACATACGTGTCGGTTCCCCTTCTGTCACTGGGATCAAGCACCGTAAGACTGAACCCACCACAAAGCACCTCTTCCCATTGCAAGATAAATAGATCAAGTTGGCCAAACAAAACCCAGATATCAGAGAAGAAATACGAGGCTATAAGCAATCATGCATATAAGAGATCAAAGAAACTCAAATAACTTTCATGGATAAAAAGATAGATCTGATCATAAACTCAAAGTTCATCGGATCCCAACAAACACACCGCAAAAAGAGTTACCTCACATGGATCTCCAAGAGACCATTGTATTGAGAATCAAACGAGAGAGAGGAAGCCATCTAGCTACTAACTACGGACCCGTAGGTCTACAAAGAACTACTCACGCATCATCGGAAAGGCACCAATGGACATGATGCACTCTCCGAGATGGTGTCTAGATTAGATCTGGTGGTTCTGGACTCTGCGGCAGCTGGAATTGATTTTCGTCACTCCCCTAGGGTTTCTGGAATATTGGGGTATTTATAGAGCAAAGAGTCAGTTCAGGGGGCATCCGAGGTGGGCACAACCCACCAGGGCGCGCCTGGGCCTCCTAGCGCGCCCTGGTGGGTTGTGCTCCCCTTGGAGCACCCCCCCAGGCGCTTCTACGACCCACTAGATGTCTTCTGGTCCAAAAAAATCTCCAAAAAGTTTTGCTGCGTTTGGACTCCATTTGGTATCGATTTCGTGCGATGCAAAAAACATGCAGAAAACAGCAACTGGCACTTGGCACTATGTCAATAGGTTAGTACCAAAAAATGATATAAAATGACTATAAAATGATTATAAAACATTCAACATTGATAATATAACAGCATGGAACAATCAAAAAATATAGATACGTTGGAGACGTATCAGCATCCCCAAGCTTAATTGCTGCTCGTCCTCGAGTAGGTAAATGATAAAAACATAATTTTTGATGTGGAATGTTGCCTAACATGTCATCTCATATTCTTTTGTTTATAGCATGGACATTTGGACTTTTATATGGTTCAAAGAAATAGTCTAGTTTTGACATGAGACTTAAATACTCAAGCATATCAACAAGCAACCATGTCTTTCAGAATATCAACGCTAAAATAAGTTATCCCTAGCCCATCATGCTCAATCATTGATCCATTCATGAAACACGCCAAGATATTAGCTATACCCAATGCTCAAGTACGATCATAGTGCCCCCTAGTTGGTGCTTTATAAGAGAAGATGGAGACTCAAATTAAAAATAAAAATTGCATAAAGTAAAAGAAAGGCCCTTCGCAGAGGGAAGTAGGGATTTGTAGAGGTGCCAGAGCTCAAAGCAAAAATTTAGAGATAAAAACATTATGAGAGGCATACTTTTCCCACCAACGAAAATGACTTAGAGCTCCCAACACTTTCCATGCTAGATATATCATAGGCGGTCCCCAAACAGAAAATAAAGTTTATTCCTTTTTCCACCATACTTTCACTTTCCATGGCTAACCGTATCCACGGGTGCCTTCCATACCAACACTTTCCAAGAAATTTATCATTTGACAACATAAAGTAAATTCATTTTTCATTTCGGGACTCGGCATCCCTAATACCTTTGCCTTACTCTCGTGCAATGACAAGTTAATAGGGATTAGCACACGTTTTCGTCTTGATTCTCCGGTAGAAACTTTGGGGCACTCTTTGAGGTTCTATTTGTTGGTTGAATAGATGAATCTGAGATTGTGTGATGCATATCATATAATCATACCCACGGATACTTGAGGTGACATTGGAGTATCTAGGTGACATTAGGGTTTTGGTTGATTTGTGTCTTAAGATGTTATTCTAGTATGAACTCTAGGGCTGTTTGTGACACTTATAGGAATAGCCCAACAGATTGATTGGAAAGAATAACTTTGAGATGGTTTCGTACCCTACCATAATCTCTTGTTTTGTTCTCCACTATTAGTGACTTTGGAGTGACTCTTTATTGCATGTTGAGGGATAGTTATATGATCCAATTATGTTATTATTGTTGAGAGAACTTGCACTGGTGAAAGTATGAACGCTAGGCCTTGTTTCCTAGCATTGCAATACCATTTACGCTCACTTTTACCACTTGTTACCTTGTTGTTTTTATATTTTCAGATTACAAATACTCATATCTACCATCCATATTGCACTTGTATCACCATCTCTTCTTGAACTAGTGCACCTATACAATTTACCATTGTATTGGGTGTGTTGGGGACAAGAGACTCTTTGTTATTTGGTTGCAGGGTTGCTTGAGAGAGGCCATCTTCATCCTACGCCTCCCACGGATTGATAAACCTTAGGTCACCCACTTGAGGGAAATTTGCTACTGTCCTACAAACCTCTGCACTTGGAGGCCCAATAACGTCTACAAGAAGAAGGTTGCGTAGTAGACATCAGGGAGCGCTTTGCTTTATATAAGAGTTCCTCCAGGCTTGTCCTTTGCTACAAAAAGGATTGGGCCACCTTGCTGCACCTTGTTTACTTTAGTTACTTGTTACCCGTTATGAAATCTCATGCATGACTTATTTTGGGAGGGAGGGAGTAATACTTAAGCCAATAAGCATACAGAGTATTTGCTAAGAAAATAGGCAATTTTTCGACTAATTTAATCCATAAGTAGATAACTAGCATGGCATTGACAGAACTAACAACATACTGGTACTGATCTAAACAAGCACGTACTACGCAAATAGTAGACAAATCTACACATGATGCTAGCACTGCTAATACAGAAATTGTCAGGAGCGGGATAAACGCGGTATACCCTCCAGTAGGCCATGCAGAAGCCGCCGTCGCAGTGGCAGCAGCAGTAGTAGCGTCCTCGGCGGCCTTCTTGTCGGCCTCGGTCTTCTCGGCGACGGCGCGTTCGGCGTCGCTGGACATGGTCATGACGGAGACGACGCGGATGTAGAGGAAGTAGTGGATCGGAGGCGAGCAGTCGCGTAGTCGCTTCCCAAAAACCTATTCGTCTCTCTCCCGTACAGGAACCAGAGAGACGGAGTTTCGGAGACCTGCTCTCCCATCGACCGTGTACGCGGCGGACGGGATCGAGTCACCGGCAGCAGCAGCAGCAAAGGAACGACGGTGGGCGGTTCGCGTGGAGCTGATGTGATCTGATCATGGCGGCTAGGGTTAGGGGACACCACACACTTATATAGACGCAGCCGCGTGGAGAGACGTGGGCTTGACCCACGTCCGAGTCCGTGACAGCCCACGATCCAACGTCTCAGATCGTGGGCCCCGCTGCCGTAACCTCTCCGTTAGTGACTGGCAAAAATAAGCGCATAGGTGTGAGCTCGGCTCGGCTCATTCCCGCAACCCGCGGCGCGACGCGTCGTGACGAGGCGAGGCGAGGCGAGGCGTGGCGAGGCGGGCGGCGGATGAGGAGCGCACGAGGGCCTCTTCTCTTCTCAAGCTCCAATAGCATGTAGAAGAGCCACCCTTATAAACCACTCCAACTTTCCTTCCACTAGCATGGTGGGACTAAACTTCCCACCACCTTGTCATGCCACCTACATGGGCCCTTAGAGATCAAATCTGGAATTGTTATATGGGCTCTAGGCCCATCTCACATTTCAATAATCCCCCACCAGATCTCAGGGGCCCACTTTGTCCTTTGTTCCAAACGCTGTTTTGATATACTAGTGTTTCAGTGAAGACCTGCTAAGGTTGAGCTTCACCTAGATCAAGTAGCTACACTCCTTCACAACTGAACAATGGACTATGCCTTGAATTGTCGGTTTAGGCGTAAAGAAGTTTCACCACATGTCTTACTGAAATACTGGGCTGCCGAAGGCTGACCCCTCGGGTGGAGCATATAAGTCACACTCCTGGCCTATTCGTGAGCTTACTAGAGATCACCCCGATCTCATAGACTGTGACTAGCAGTCGGGCTCACATAGGTGTGTTCCTCCAAAGATCGCTCTGTAGGATAGCATCTTGCTTATACATATAAGCCTTGGAACACATTAAGATAGTAGTCATCCTTCCATACAGTTTCCGAGAGTATTGCATCTCCAACGGAGTGGGTTAGTAAAGTTACTCTCCTCAGTTCACCACAGGCTTGTTTTCCTGTGTCCTACTTCACGGGATCTCCGATCACATAGGTTGGGTTACCACCATGGCAACTCATGTGGGTCTCATACCCATCTCCTCGATGCACTATCTATCACTACACGCGATAGCCCTTTTCAGAAGGGATCTCGCCAGATTCTTAGCCGTATGGACATAGTCCAACGCTATCACCCCGGAGTTTCTTAATTTTCCGATGCCTTTTAATCTCATTCTTATGTGTTTGTTGGACTTCATGTTGTCCTTTGAACACTTCACCTTGGTGATGACAGTTTGATTATCACAGTTCATAAGGATAGCTGGAACCGGTTTATCAACCAATGGCAAGTCCATCAAAAGATCTCGAAGCCATCCTCGCTTCAACACCGAAGTGTCTAATGTCGTTAATTCTGCTTCCATTGTCGATCTCGTTAAGATCGCTTTGCTTGCAAGACTTCCAGAAACAACGCCACCTCCAAGAGTAAACATATACCCAGTTGTGGCCTTCATCTCATACGCATCGAGATCCAATCGCATCATCTGTATTCCTTCAAGTACCGACGGGTCTCGGTATAGTGAAGTCCATAGTTCATAGTACCTTTCAGATAGCGCATAACTCTTTCAACAGCATGCCAATGTACATCACCCGGTTTGAAACAAACTGCCTGGGCTTTGCTCACAAAGAACGCGATGTCGTGCCTCGCTGCTTCGCTAGGTACATCGGTGAACCAATGATTTGAGAGTATCTCAATTGATCTTTAGCCATGCCTTTGGACTTTCGAATCAACACGCTTAGGATCATATGGTGTTTGAGATGGTGTGCGATCCGAATATCCAAAACGGCTCAACACCTTCTCAACATAATGGGATTGCGTAGTGTGATCCCACCCTCATTATCTCTCAAGAGCTTGATGTTCAAGATAACATCAGCCACACCAAGGTCTTTCATCTCAAAGTTCTGAGATAGAAATGATTTGACCTCCTCAATGACTTTGAGGTTTGTTCCGAATATCAGTATGTCATCAACATACAAGCACAATATAACTCCTTCGGCCCCACCATGGCGATAGTATACACATTTGTCAGCCTCATTAACAATGAAACCAGCAGATGTCAGAGTTGTATTGAACTTATCATGTCATTGCTTAGGTGCTTGCTTCAGGCCATATAAAGATTTCAGCAACTTACACACCTTCCTTTCCCGACCATCTATCACAAAGCCATCTGGCTGTTGCATGTAGATTTCCTCATTTAGCTCTCCATTCAGAAAAGCCATCTTAACATCCATTTGATGGACGAGAAGACCATGTGAGGCCGCCAACGAGAGTAATACTCGAAGGGTGGTCAGTCTAGCCACAGGTGAATAAGTATCGAAGAAATCTTCCTCTTTCTTTCTGGTCATAGCCCTTGGCCACAAGCCTAGCCTTGTACTTTTCAATCGTACCATCGGGCCTAAGCTTTTTCTTGAACACCCACTTACATCCCAATGGTTTGCAACCATAGGGACGCCGATGGATCTCCCATGTCCCGTTAGCCATGATGGAATCCATCTCGCCATGGACCGCATCCTTCCAAAGAGTCAACACGGAGAGGCATACGCTACGAGATAGAAGTGGGAGTATCATCCACGAGGTACACGAAGAAATCATCACCAAAGGTCTTTGCAGTCCTTTGTCTCTTGCCCCTACCAAGGGTTTCCTCGTCATCCTCCTCAGGATTCTCATCATGTGTTTGTTCATAATATTCCGTAGGAATGGCAGGCTCAGGAGTCTCCTCATATTCCTGTCTAGAAGTGCTTTGCATATCTCTCATAGGAAAAATATCCTCAAAGAATGTAGCATCCTTAGACTCCATAATTGTACCGACCTTCTGGTCAGGTACCTCAGATTTCACTACTAGAAATCTATAGCCAACGCTGTTCTTAGGGTAGCCCAAATTAATGCAGTCCACAGTCTTGGGGTCCAAGCTTACGCTTTTTGGGGATCGGCACGTTGACTTTCGCCAAACAGCCCCAAGTACGCAAGTACGAGAGTGTTGTCCTTCTCTTTGCCCATTTCTCATAGGGAGTGATCTCATTATCCTTTGTCGGAACTTTATTCAGGACATGACATGCCGTCAATATAGCCTCCCCCCACCATGCCTTGGATAAACCCGATGTATCTAACATGGCGTTAACCACATTAGTTAGAGTACGGTTTTTCCACTCGGCAACCCCGTTTGACTAGGGAGAATAGGGAGGCGTCCTCTCACGAATAATGTCGTGTTCCGCACAGAAGGAAACAAACTCACTCGAGAAGTACTCTCCACCACGATCTGACCGGACTCGTTTAATTTTCTTTTCAAGTTGATTCTCAACTTCTGCCTTATAGATTTTGAAGTAGTGTAGAGCCTCGTCTTTAGTATTTAACAGATATAGATAACAATATCTAGTGGAATCATCTATCAATGTCATGAAGTACTTCTTTCCACCTTTAGTCAACACGCCATTCATCTCACAAAAATCAGAATGTATGAGTTCTAACGGTGCCAAGTGTCTCTCCTCCGCAGCCTTGTGAGGCTGGCGAGGTTGCTTGGCTTGCACACATGACATGCACTTAGAACCTTTGGCTAACGTGAAACTCAGGATTAAATCCAACTTATCTAGCCGCGTCATAACACCGAAACTTATGTGACAAAGACGTTAATGCCAAACCTCAGATTCATTAACACTCGAATGAATATGGTTCACGACTTTATTACAGAAATCATGAGGGAAAGGCGGAACATCCCTTCGCTCTCATAACCTTTTCCAACAAATAGTCCATACTTAGTAACAACTAATTTATTAGACTCGAATACCAACTTAAACCCTTCTCTACATAGAAGGGAGCCACTAACTAGGTTCTTCTTGATGGTGGGGACATGTCAGACGTTCTTCACCGCAGACGATCCTTCCCAAGTAAACTTCAGATCGACCGTACCAACACCATGAATGTAAGTACTCGCGCCATTCCCCATCAAGACGGACCCGTGGCTCGTGACTGGTAAGAAGAGAACAATGAAATGTCAAAGACACACATGAACACTGTGACCAGATTCCACCCACCAATCCAGAGGGTCAAACACTGAAAAAACAGTAAATCAATTACCGTACCCAAATGCACCATTCTCATTGTCGCCCACAATCATGTTGACAGACTTGGAGTCCTGTCCTGACCTCTTAAACTTGTTTGGGCACTTGTTGGCCCAATGTTCAGCCGAACCACAAGTAAAGCAACCCTCATCCTTCTTGTTCTTCTTGAAGGTCTTCTTACCCTTCGTCTTGAAGTCGGTATTCTGTTAGACACCGTTCTTTCCCTTGAACTTGTGGGAGTTGAAGTTCCTCTGGTTCACCATGTTGGCAATAGAAGTCCCTTCGGCCCCTTTTCCGTGCGAGTCCTTTGCCCTCGAATTCTGCTCAACACTCAGATGGACAATGACATCCTCCACAGAGAATTCACGCCTTTGATGTTTCAGAGTGGTGGCAAAGTTTCTCCAGAAATTGGGGAGCTTAGCAATTATGCAGCCCGCGACAAACTTGCCCAGTAACTCGCACTTCAGAAGCTCAAGCTCCTTAACAATGCATATTATCTCATGAGCTCGCTCCAAAGACAGACGGTTCTCAACCATCTTGTAATCGTGGAACTGCTCTATAATATACATCTCGCCTCGCATCGGGCGGCCCCGAACTTAGATTCGAGCGCCTCCACAAGTCCTTGGCGACATGCACATGTAAATATCGTCGACCAGTTTATCTCCAATCACGCTTAAGAACTGCTCCGAGAAACACAAAGGTTGGTTTCCTCAACGCCTTTCTCCGTTTCAGAGCAACCGCCTCGTGGACACACCGGTGACCTGTAACACGTTCATAGCCGTGAGCCATAAAGTGGTCTTTGTCCGCCAATGCTTAAAATACGCACGGTAAACTTATCCGGTTTCAATGTCATGGCAAAGCCACTTGCCGAAAAATTCCTACGCATAATAGGTTTTTGGATTGCTAAGAAAATAGGCAATTTTTCGACTAATTTAATCCATAAGTAGATAACTAGCATGGCATTGATGTAACTAACAACATAATCGGTATCGATCTAAACAAGCACGCATTACGCAAATAGTAGACAAATCTACACATGATGCTAGCAATCGCTAATACAGAAATTTTCGTGAGCGGGATAAACGCGGTATACCCTCCAAGGCCATGCGAAGCCGCCCGTGGCGGCAGCAGCGGCGATGAGCGTCCTCGGCGGCGTTCTTGTCGGCCTCGGTCTTCTCGGCGGTGGCGCGTTCGGCGTCGCTGGACATGGTGATGACGGAGACGACGCAGATGTAGTGGAAGTAGTGGATCGGAGGCGAGCAGTCGCGTAGTCGCTTTCCAAAAACCTATTCGTCTCTCTCCCGTACAGGAACCAGAGAGACGGAGTTTCGGAGACCTGCTCTCCCGTCGACCGTGTACGCGGCGACGATCCGACGTCTCTCCGCTAGTGACTGGCAAAAGTAAGCACATTAGTTGTGAGCTCGGCTCGGCTCATTCCCGCGGCGAGGCGGTGGCGGAGGAGCACGCGAGGGCCTCTTCTTTTCTCAAGCTCCAATAGCATGTAGAAGAGCCACCCTTATAAACCACTCCAACTTTTCTTCCACTAGCATGGTGGGACAAAACTTTCCACCACCTTGTCATGCCACCTACATGGGCCCTTAGAGATCAAATCTGAAATTGTTATATGAGCTCTAGGCCCATCTCACATTTCAACAGTATTTAGCTTCATAATACACATGTAGGAGTATAAAACATTTCAGAACACTTACGCTCCATCTGTTACATGTGTCAGCCAATTATATGCAGGCTTACACGTAATCAGATCCTTGGCGGGCCATACCCTTGTACTCCCTCACTTCAGTGATATAAACGCTCAGCAAGATGCTTCCACGCTGAATGGTTCAGGCTTGACACAGCTTCATATACTTGCGAGGGAAACGCGTCGGTCGACCTGTTGATGGAGCAGTTCGTGTCGTTTTGCTTTGATCAGTGCCGGTCCAGAATACGTCAATGCAAATTCTAAAGTGTGAGGCGCACAGCCTTGGATGTGTTGAGAAGAGTTGGGATGCAGACATGCGGTGACAGCAACTACTCCTTCTAGCTAGTAGTACTGTCAATAATTCATCGCAGAAGGGCGGAAAAGAGTAGTACTGGCAATTATTGGAGCGGAAAAGATGTTCCCTGCTAAGCCTAGCTCTCCCGAGTACTGACCAGCACAGGCATGTTAGGCCTGCATTGTCATTTACATACACTTCACTCATGGCCCAATCCAAAACCTCTCAAGAAATCGCGCGCAGGACGACGAAACACGTACCGGAGCTTCGGCATGGACTATTCTCCGTCCGGCGTTCGGGGCAGAAAGCCCTGCACTTTTTAATCACGGAAAAGAAGAAAAAAAAAAGAAAAGGGAGAGAGCACGGCGCTTTGACGCGTCTCCAGGGAACGCATCAAATGGCTGACACCGTCTGCTCCCTGGATTTTTCTTTTCAGGCCAGTCAGAACAAGTCGTCGGCCGATCTGCCGCCGCTGCCGACGTCGGCCACTTTTTTTTACCTCCCTGCGGCGGCAGCGGCACAGAGATCGCCGTATGACGTGCTGCAGCGCGCACCGCGGAGCACCGGAATTATGACGTACGCGGCGCGGCCAAGATATACCGTACTGTAGACGGTGATCGCCGGCCTGAAAAGGGTAGAATCGCGTCGTACTCTACACCCGACGGGAGGGAGCCGAGTGCGGTGGGGTGGGCCTGTCGCCTATCCATGGCATGCGAGAGGGGACCGCGCCGCGTCGTGTACTTGTGTCGCGCATAACGAGTCAAACGACCGGTCGTTCGCATCGCATCACATCGCGTTGCCGAACCCAAACCTACCCGCGAGCGCGACCCAGCCAAGTTGTTGGTTGACCCCACGCCCGTGTGGAAAAACTCCGAGGCGGCTACACCGCCACAGGCCGCCTTGTTCGGTGCAGTTCGGTGGGGTGGCGCGGTCGCTCGCCCACACGCGCCCCGGGGACGAGCCGGCGTGCGTGACTTTGCGTCATGGACTCACACGTCCCTCGCTCGCTGGCTCGGCGAAAAAATGGTTGGTGACAGCACCGGATCAGTTCAGACGTGCGGAAGTGGGCGAGGTGTGTGTGTAGCTTGGTGATGGAGACGTTGAGTTGTGGATGGACACCTTCCATCTTCCATCTTGGTTCTATTCTTTTCTTTTGAGGGTCATCTTGGTTCTATTCTAGTACTAGTGAGTAGTAGCAGTCCGCAAGCAAGGCACTACTGATGCAACCGACATGCAGCTGATGTGATCGAGGCGAGCAGAGGGACGTGCGGTAGGAGTACTTGGCTTCGGTGGAGCGCGCGCGGTCTGTTTCCATGGTACTATCGCATCGAGTCGAAGCTGACGTTTCGTTGTGGACGGACGGGGCAACTTCTTCTTCCAGCTCCGTGATTAATATTCTCCTAGCTAGGTAGGGTGTGCTCTTATTCGGCTCTGATGCAGCCACCGCAACCGATGCGATCGAGGGCACGGCTCCGGAGTCCGGAGATGATGACGCCCGCAGGCCATCAGCCGAGCGCGGTACATTTTCGCATGTGTGCGATGGTGCCACACCACTATGGCATTGGCATCACCCCGACGAGCAGTGTATTAAAAAGAAGAGAGTATCGACGAGCAATGTGGCCATGGATATGGACTGATGGCCGGCTGAACCGAGATCCAACACCTGGAATACATAATCGGGGCCGGAGCGTGCCGACGCCACGCACGCGGTCCGCAGCGGCCGAGACGGCACGGCGAGAAATAATAAACTCGGTCGAGGGCGATGGGCTGCAGCCAGCCGGAGCGGGTCAGCGGGGCGACACGGTATACTGGCGCCACGGCGGACGCTCGCGTGCGGTTCCCACGATGGAACGCACGATCAGTGTGCGTGTTACCAACGCCCAGTGCCTGCGGGCAGTAGTGCTACGAATCTCACCAGTCACCACCACACATCTTGCCCCCGTCGCTTGATTTTTCTTGCTCAAATTCAGTCAAAATACGTACTACTAGCATGGAGTTCAGTTCCTCGTCGGTGGTCGCAGCTGCCGAACGTGCCATGCTTCTTCGATCCTTCTCTCTTTTAGCCACCTCGATCCTTCTCTCTTTCAGCCAAAAAAAAAAAAAAAAAAAACCGAAATGGACCTGTAGTGGGCCGAGGTAGCCCCCGCGCGCATCTTCAGAAGATTTTGCAGTTTAGGAGCTTCCCATATAAAGTGTTAACGGCAAAAGGCGCACACTCCACGAACCACATTCTCAGTTAATGGCCGGCACATCGGGCTACGCACAAGCTCCAACGGTTTTGTGAAGCTTCTAGAAACTTCTCGTAGGTTTTTCCCGTTTTCTCTCTTTTTTGATCAATTTTTTTTCAATCATGAACAAATTTCAATTTCATGATTTTTTATTAATGAATTTTTCAAATTCATGTTTTCTAAAAATCATTCACAAATGTTTTTAATGCCCATTTTTTTGAAATTCCATGATCGTTTTTCAAATACCTGAGTTTTTTTAAAAAGTGCGATTTTTTAAAAAAATTCCATGATTTTTTAATTTTTTTTCAAAGAATGGAATTTCCCGAATTCATGAACGTTTTTTCAATGTGTTTTTGTTTTTATATTTGACAATATTTTTTGAATTTGTGATATGTTTTTTTCAAATTCTCAAACTTCTTCAAATTCATGATTTTTTCACTAAATAATTTTTGTAATGTGATAAATTATCAGAATATGGTCTTTTCCTGAACATGTAAGTGTCATTGATTTTTTAATGACGAGACCAAACTATCGAGCTAGGCGATCAAGGGAAGCTCATGCGAGCGATCTGGGCCACACCCCAACCTGTGTAAGGGCTAGCACTAGTCCCAATTCCGGGTGCCTGATGAGCCTCACAACGATCAGTGTCACTTGACGCCCTCTCAGCCACCGTCATGTGTCACGCTCTGGGTCCCTTCATATTTTATTTTTCATATTTTTTCGCACGTGTTTTCGGCTTTTTAAAGGTTTTTTTTGGTTTTTTATTTTTACTTTTTGGTTTCCCACAGGTCTTCCTTAGCTTTTGGATGGATTTTTTTAGAACTTTTGTGTGCGAAAAAACACGTTTTTTATTGCTTTCGGCACGGTTTTACTTTCGCAAGAGTCACGGTTTTGCTTTTGCGAGAGGCACAACCATTCCTCTCGGAAACGGAAACAAAATGCATTTTCTATTTTTTTTCTTCTTCCACGAGAGGTACGGTTTTGTTTTCGCGAGAGGCACGGTTTTGCTTTCGTGAGAGGCACGACCGTGTCTCTCAGAAACGAAAAAAAAAACGTGTTTTCTGTTTTTTTTCCTTCCTCGAGATTCACAATTTTGCATTCGCGAAAGGTCGTGCCTATCGAAAACGGAAAAAACGCGTTATCTGTTTTTTTCCTTCCGCGAGAGGCACGGTTTTGCTTTCGCGCCGCTCGGAAACGAAAAAAAACATGTACTTTTTCTTCCGCAAGAGGCACGGTTTTGCCTCCACGAGAGGCACGATTGTGATTTCGCAAGGGGCACAAACGTGACGCTTTCGGAAAGGAAAAAAAAATGTGCTCCCGGTTCAGATTTTTCGACCAGTTTTTCATGAAAACCTATCAACACGGGATCTAGTTTTGAAAATCTTGACATGCGGAATCCGATGATGAAAACCGTTCGAGATTTGGATGCACAATTTTAGAGATAAAACGTTTTCAATAAATGGATCTACGAAAAAAAGAAAAACTCACAGATTGCGACAAGTTGCGCATATGTAGCGTGTCACTTGTCACAACCTGAAAAGGTTAGAGTGATCTTTGCAAAAAGTAGTCCTCAATTGATGATTTCGTCCAGATAGGAGTTCTCTACGAGCTTATTGTAAAGTTGTAGTCGTACGGAGGGTGGCCAGGGCGGGTTAGATTTTGACCCGGCCTATATACCTATACCTATATAGCGTTATATACCTATATACCTATTTCATGTACCTATATATGTATACCCAGACTATGTTTCTAGCCTACCCAGACTATATATACCTATATCAGATGGGTCAGAGAAGAAAAACATGGCCCAACAACGCTATGACCCAAAACAATCAACGCCTCTCGCTTGGAGCAAGACCGCACGCACGCGGGACTGCCTGACACCCAGCCGCCGGCCACCCCGTCCCCGCCTCTGCCTGCCACGTTGGTCATCGACCGCCCAGGAGGGTCCTTCGCTCCTGCCTTCCCCTTGCGTCGTCGGCCTGTCCGACGCTCGGCGCCAGCTGCACCACCATCCCAGGCGCGACCCTGCCCTGTCCCGGACTCCTGGCCGCCTGACGCCGCTGCAAACCGGTGGCGACTGCCTAGTCTGCACTCCTGCACTTGGCTCAGCCTGATTTGAGGTTCCGTTCATTCGTTCTCCAATTCCTATTTTTTAATTTAGGGTTGCTTGATATTTTTTGCGTTGTGCTCTGCATAGTAGTACAATACATGAACCGATGAAAAACACATAATTAAGCGTATTACTTTTTTCAATTTAATTGTGTCATTATGAATTTATGACTAATTGAAAGTAAATTCTTATTGCAGAATTATTCAAGAATAAAGATGACCGGAGATATTGCAAAACTTTCTCACCAACATGCTTTAGTCAAGAGCAAGCTAAGAAATAAGACGCTGATAGTATTTTGGATGCTTTTTCTCCGGTGAATGAAGATGATATAATTGATACTTTGATGACCAAGCAAAAGGGTAGGCTAGAACCATAGTCTTCTTTAACTTCTCAAGGTATGAAAGACTATTGATCTATTTCTGAGGTATCTACAAAACTGAGACCTGAATGAAACTTTTAGTCTGTTTGTAAGACTATATTGATCTATTTTCTGTGGTATCTGCAATTAGTTAAAACATTTACATGTCATAGTTATTGTCCAATTATTTTTTGAAGGTGGACCACCCTGTTATCAAATGCTAGCTCCGCCACTGCTTGCGGAGCACACTATTAATTAATTTTAGCGAGGAAGGAAGCTTAAAAAAACAAGCTTTCTCCTTGATTTTCATTTAAGAAACCAACAAACCGTTATAACCAGAGGTAAATCAAAGAAAAAGGAAGATTCTTTCGCCGTGTTGCCCTCGTGCCGCCCCCGCTCATGCGACTCGGGCGGGGTCGAAACCCTAGCTGTCGGGGCGCTCCTTCCTTCTCTACCTTGCTTTGCCGCCGACGGTGGCGGGGGCATTCAATGGGTGGAGAATTGCTGATATGGCGCATGGTCGAGGTGGATAGGTTGCATGTTTAGATAAACAGATTAGTGGGGATGAAACTTCCATTTGGTATCATAAATATAAATAATTTTCTCTATAAACTTGGTCAAAGTTTGACTTCCCAGAAAATCTATATGCACTATATTGTGGAACGGGGGAGTATGATATTTTATAGAGACTTTTTTTTGTTAAGAAACAAGTATATTTGTTTAGTATGATTTGTTGTTTTGCACAATAGACAATTTTGTGTGTGTGTGTGTGTGTGTGTGTGTGTGTGTGTGTGTGTGTGTTGGGGGATGCTTGTTTGACTATGGTACAATAATCATGAACTTAAATTTGTGCGCGGCAGTTTCTGTTAAGTACTCCCTCCGTCCAGAAATACTTGTCTTAGAAATGGTTGTATCTAGACTTATTTTAGTTATAGATACATTCATTTTCAACCATTTCTAAGACAAGTATTTCCGGACGGAGGGAGTATGTAGGTAGATCTTCCATTAAAATAATAGGCCAATATATGTCCATTGGTATATTTTCTTCATGACCACTTTCGTGTTTAAGTAGCCACAGATGAGAAAGTTTCCCAGCAAAAAAAAGTCAGATGAGAAAGTAGCCACAGATGAGAAAGTAGCCACAGATGAGAAAGTTAGAAGCCAATAGTTTAACAAGGAAAAAAACGTTTTTGTAAACTATTCAAAAATCATGCCAAAATATAGAGTAATACAAAGGCTTGTATTTTCATTAATTCAGTGCAATGGATACAGAACACAGTACAAGCCAGTATGTTCGGTACGCACCGCAACAGGAGAAACAAAAATGGAAAAACCCAAGTACATATGCTTTCATCCAGATATTCTAGAAACATGATGCATATGACTGAAACGAGGCCAGCAATTTTTTAGAAGTACTCCCTCCGTAAACTAATATAAAAGCTTTTAGATCATTACTTTAGTTATCTAAACACTCTTATATTAGTTTACAGAGGGAATACCAAATGAAATTATTGCTAAATGATCGTAGATGGCATTGGATCTCTCTGTAGATCGGAGTCATGCACGTCCCTCCATGCTTGCAGCAAAATGAATGGTCTCAGTCAGACTCGGACAATTGGTATCTGATTCGACCTCGTCTTCTCAGTTGGGAAAGTTGTGGTACGGCCCGGACTCCTGATGCATCATCTCCATTCCATCGGTGAACTCAGGACCCAGTGGCATCACCGTCATCATCTCCTATTGCTGCATCATATCCATTCCGGCAGCGAACATTGGCGGCGGTGGTAGCGCATTTATCGTCTGGTGCTGCTACATCTTCATTCCAGCAACGAACCCTGGGGGCGCAGGCATCCCCGGCGTTACAGTATATGTGGATTGCACTAGCCTTTTCCATCAGTTTGAACTTTTGGTTGCGTCAATTTGGTCGTGAAACAACGTAGTATCGGTAAGGTCTTGAGTTAAAGTCCTGGTTTGCGTAATTTATTTAAAAATTGCTGATAGCCCCCTTTGTGTCCACGTAGAGGCCTCTTGAGTCATACGTGAGTTTCGCGCGTCGTCGCTCTCTTCCGGTTGCACGTGTTGACTTATCTTCCCCGTCACACGTGAGAGGGGGTGTTATAGTATATGTGGATTGCACTAGCCCTTTCCATTAGTTCGGACTTTTGGTTGCGTTGGCTAGTGCATGAAGCTTAACACCCGGCATCATCTGCTGCTGCTACATCTTCATTCCAGCGGCGAACCCTGGGGGCATAGGCATCCCTGACATCATTTGCTGCTGCATAATCTCCATTCCAGCAGCTAACCCCAGAGGTGGTGGCATCTTCATCATCATCATGTGCTGCTTAATCATCTCGTACATCCCTGCGCTGGTGCCACCGAACTCAAAGCCATAGCCGTCGGCGAGCCTCGGAAGCTGTGACATCGCCATTATCATTTGTTGCTCATGAAAGTTCTTCTCCATCCTCCATTCGCGCTGGGGCAACCGAGCTCAAACCGACTGCCGCCGGCAATCGTCGTCATCTCCTTCATCCCGTCGTTGGCGCTGGTGCCACTGAGTTCAAACCCCACTCCGCCCACGAACCCCATCGTTGGCATCACCGTCACCATCTTCTCCGTCCGTCCATTCACGCTGGTGCGATCGCCGGCGGCGGTGGGTTTGAGCTGGATGGCACCAACATGAATGGAGGGACGAAGAAAATGGTGACGGTGATGCCAACGTCGAGGTTCTTAGGTGGAGTGGGGTTTGAGCTCGGTGGTACCAGCGCCACCGGTAGGATGGACGAGATGATGACGGCGATCGTCGGCGGCGGTGTGTTTGAGCTCGATTGCCCAACGCGAATGACGGGATGGAGGAGAATTTTTTATGAGCAGCAGATATATAACGACGATGCCACAACTTCCGGGGCTCGCCGGCGGCTATGGGTTTGAGTTCGGTGGCACCAGCGTAGACGGAGGGATGTAGGAGATGATTAAGCAGCAGGTGATGATGATGATGGCGATGCCACCACCTATGGGGTTCGCTGTCGGAATGGAGATTATGCAGGAACAACCGATGTTGGGGATGCCTACGCCCCAGGGGTTCGCTGCTGGAATGGAGAGGCAGCAGCAGCAGATGATGACTGCACTACCACCCCTGCCGGTGTTCGTTGCCGAAACGGTGATGATGCAGCAACATCAGATGATGACGGCGATGCCACCGACTCCAGGTCCAGGGTTCACCACTGGAATGGAGATGATGCATCGGGAGTGTCCGGGCGTACTACAGCTTCCACAACTGAGAAGAAGACGAGGTCGAAACTGATACCAGCTGTCCAAGTCCGACTGAGTCCATTCATTCTACCGACGCATGGATGGCGTGCATGGCTCTGATCCACAACGAGATCCAATGCCATGTTCGATCATTTAGCAATAATTTCATTTAGTACCTTCTAGAAATTGTCCGTCTCGTTTTAGTCATATGCAACGTGCTTCTAGAAGGCGGTCTCGTATCCACCTAGCTATGTGGATGAGGCATGTGCACTTGTGTTTTTTCATTTCTGTTTATCATGTTGTGGTGCGTGGCTTGCATTGTGTGTATCCATTGCACCGAATTTATGAAAATACAAGCCTTTATATTATTCTATTTTTGGCATAATTTTTGAATAGTTTACAACAACGTTTTTTATTTGTTGAACTATTGGCTTCTACTCCCTCCGTCCCGTAATGTAAGACATATTTAGACACAAAAAAGGTCTTACATTATGGGACGAAGGGAATAACTTTCTGATCTGGCTACTTAAACAGGAAAGATGTCATGGAGAAAACATAACAATGAACATAGCTTGGCCTTTTTTTATGGAAGATCTACCTATATACTTAACAGAAACGACGCGTGCACACATTTACGTTCACGATTATTTTACCCTACTCAAAGAAGCCTCCCCCCCCCCCCCCCCCACACCCCACCCCAACCCCAAAGACACACACAAAATTGTCTATTGTACAAAACGATGAATCATACAAAACAAATATACTAGTTTCTTAACCCAAATATGTTGAAGCATGCACACACGCAAATAATAACTGCATCCCTATATAGTCCGAGCAAAAGAAGGATAAGGACTACTAAATTTATTGGCTACCCTGGGTTTAAAGGATAGCTAGATGTCCTGGATTTGTTGCATCTCATCGCAATATCAGGATTATTATTGATGGTAGAAAATTAATATGATCGTCCAACAATAAATAAATACATTTTTAGGGTAATAAATAAAAAATCGTTTTTAGAAAACATTTTTTTTTGAAGATAATTGTGACGAGACACAAAATATAGTAAGAATTAGCCCAAAACAGGGGAAGGCAATGCAGGATGCGGGCTAGGCTTTTAGTCATGCGGACTTTTAGTCTGATGACAAGTGCCATTGCCCCGGCTGCCACAGAGAGTCGAGCTATGAAAGGATTGCACATACATCCAACATGCTAAGCACTCTTCCTAAAAGACATGTTTGCCACTCAAACTAGGTTTTCGAAATGAGGGTAATGACTTGTGCAAACTAAAACCAGAGAACCATCTCACATTGAACTAGCAAACATAGTAGGCTTAGATCGAAAAATAAACAACCTTATGTATCATGCATATTCTTTCAAAAAAAAACATGTTGATAAAATAAATGATTTGCTAGTGCAAACATACCATGATAATTATTACCTTACGATGATTTTCTTGTGCTTTCATAAAGTAAATAAAGGATTTTCTTGTGCCAAGAAAAAACATTCTGAACCTGGATTAAAAACAAAATATACTTAGATCTACTCAACTAAACAAAGTCCGATGCACATGTATTTGTAAAAAGACATGTTGATGAGATAAAAGTGTCAACTATTGTAGAGATACATAAAAGTGTCAACTATTGGACAACAAATAAGAGTGTATACAAACAGAAATTTCAAAACAACACAACATTAAACATGAATCCATCTAAATTGTAGACTTAGGCACGAGACGGTAGGTCGGAAAGGACAGTACTTGCTAGTACCAGGAGAAAACATACTGAACCTGGATTAAAAACAAAATATACTTAGATCGATTCAACTAAACAAAGTTTGATGCCACATATATTTGTAAAAATCATGTTGATGAGACAAAAGGAAATACTATTGTATAGATATCCTAAAATTTATTACCTTATGTTGACATCCTCCAGATCCATCTATCTCCCCATCGGTCCAAGATGAGAAATCCGTTGATGAATTTCAAGCCGTGGTGCGGCCAATCAAATGGACTCCACCATAACGATATGCACTCTACATGCCGGAAAAGTTCTGCATACAATTCATGGTGTATGCTAGATAAATCGGTTACTGATGTTGCCGGACGGGCGTCTCTCTAACGGCAAACGACAGGCTTGCCACCTATTGACGGAGAGAATGACAAACTCGCCGGAGAAGATGAAAGGTGACAGTGTCGCGATGAGAGGAAGGCCGGAAGAAGACGAAAAGGATGAGTGCTCCGTCAAAAGTTGAGAATGCGGCGTGGGGGTTGGGGGCTTAGTCGCGTTAGGGTTGGGTTGGGCATATATAACACTTTGGGTATTCATGTAGATGGTTGGATCGAGATCTAATGGCTATAGATCGGACATCTGTTTAATATCTTTTGAGTGGCTGTGAGTGGTTGGTGCATGTAGTTTTCTGAAATAAACCCTTATTTAATTGGGAATACAATTCTAATCCATTTTACCTTCACAATCGTCCCAGGGGTTGGTATTTAGCCACAACATCTGTGTCGTACATCAAACAATGCTTATCTTCTTCTTTTTTTCCTCTTTTTTTTTTGTTTTTGCGGGGAATCTACAATGCTTGTCATGCATACGTAGTGTCACAACCGGAAATCAAGACCATGCCACGGCCAAACTGAGAATGGCTTGGTGGAAATACAGAAATTGGTACACAAGATTGGCAAGACATCAAATTCCCACAGGGCTTATGCAAACATTAATCCTAACCGTCCAATGAAAGCATATGCATAACCAAGGACACCACATGGTGAGATTTACTCATCACTAGAAGGGCAGTGCACACTTTGCTGCGCCACTTGTGTTCTTGGGGTTGTACATATTCGCGCGCGTGTGTGTGTGTGTGTGTGTGGGGGGGGGGTGGCAATGGAGTGTGTTCTTTTTAGCAGAGATGGTAAACCAACGAATAGACTTTACAAAATTTTGATTACGGATGGATGTGTCAATTTATGGTTGGAGATTAGGGGAAGATTAGCCCAACGATGAGAATCAGGGAAGTGATTGGTGGGATGATATTTGATATGAGCAATCCATAGCGAATCGTCCGTGAGTGTATCATTATTTTTATTATATAGTGTTTGGGTGGGTCTTTTTGACCGTGTAATTGGAGGGCGTCTGTTCATTAATACAAATACATGAGAAAGTTATCTATGTTATTTGTTGCGTGTGTTATGTTGGTGCTAAATGTGTCATAGGTGGCACTTCCTTTTTGTCAACGAAGGCCCACACAATCCAGACACTTACCGAGGGACCATTCATCGAGAGATCCGACTATGAAGCCCAATCAATCGTGTATCCAATCCAACTTGAATACCTCAATCGAATCATAAAAATTAATGTGCTTAATGAAATTAGAGATTTCATTGACACAATCAAGGTTGATCGAGTCAAAATCAAGGCATTAAAATTTTATACCTCAATAAAATGGAATCTCCAAAATTAGGTAGCATAGTGTATTAAAAAATTGAATGAGAGAGCTCCTAGTGAAATTGTTAACCCGATCAAAATAAGGTGACGCAATTCCAATTAGAGACCTCAATTGAATGCGGGCTGGACCATAGTGTATTAAAGAAATTGAATGACAGAGCTCCTTGTGAAATTCTTGACCCGGTCAAAATTGGGTGACCCAATTCCAACTGAAGACCTCAATTGATTGTGTGCTCTTTAAAAACTAGGGAGCTTAGTGTTATAAAGGATTAATCCTGACTGTCTTCACATTTTAACCCTGAACTTGCTTCTCAAGATGAGAGAGAGACAACTCTTTTCACTAAACCCTCTCTCACGCGTCCAAATTCTTCTCAGGTTGCCTTGCTACATAACACCACAAAATCAATCCATTACATATTCATTCAAACAATGCTCATGGGACTAAAAAATATACAGTACTGAATTCTTACCATGGGAGTTTGCAGATGTGATGTATACCATCGCATCTGCCTTCGCTGTTGTGCCTGGTGGTTCTGGTCCTCTCCCTGAATCCCTCGACAAGTTCCTCCCTCGGAGCTGCCCTACACCGTCCCCAAGCTCCGCTGTCTCGGCACCAAGAAGCGCAGCGGCAACCGATCCTCATCTGCGGAGGAGCTTGAGGGTGTGGTGGGACTGCTCGGGGCGGCTGACGGCATCAGGCTAGGGTCAGCAGCACTGGCGGTGCCGAGAGCATCAAGACAGCCCGGGAGGGTCGGCGTCGGTACGCGTGGGCTCTGGCATGGCAGAGCGGCAAGGCAGGAGTGCCAGCGGTTGGGGAACTGTCCTTGGCGTCAACTAGCTGAAAAATACAGAGGATCCTCTACCCATCCACAAATATAGAGGATGACAGGCTTGTTTTAGAAGCTCCTCTGAAAATTTTAGGGACAAAGAACCATACAGAGGATCTGTTAGAGTGGGTGTCAGAGGAAATAAGAAGTCGTACGAGTAGCTTATTTTGGGGACAAAGTTCTGCTACATGAGGATCAGCAGCGGCGGTACATGTTTGTCAGTTCAACAGCACACGTGGGAAGTAAGCAACTACCCCTACACTTCAACAGCAGGCTGTTGTTTAAACTTCTAATACCCCACAACCTGCATGCGAATTGCAGCATCTGCGAAAGGCCTCCCAAGCATCTGGTTAAACCAAACATTCGTAGTCGAAGCTTCAAGGATGTGAGATGTAGACCAAAGCCATGCGCCAAATTCAGCCATCCTGATCATCCATATAATGCTAACACTGCAAATCAGTACTATATGTTGCATCGCAGGACATGAACATCACTTGACAGGCCACCACCATCTCCTAGTTAGCAGAGGCGGTGTAAGGATGTCAATCATCGTCTCCTTCTCCCTTGGAGTCAGGGGAACCCCTCGGACAAGGTTCAGAGCCATAATGTGAACGTTAGTCCTTTGCCTATGCTTTTGGTAAGACCAGACACCAGCTGCAACCCCACCCACAATGACCTGCACAATTTACTATGTCAGGTTTTGAACTACCTACCCTAGAATCCCAGTTGTACATGAAATATTTAAATTCAGGGAATTAGATACTTAAATAATTTAAAGTATTCAATTGTATCATTTTCTGCTGCAGATTTTTATTTTATTTTACTAAGCACGAACAAATGTAGCTCAAATAAGCATCACTGTCTGACTGTCTACAGAAGTTGAGATAAACAAGGGATCAGCTAGAAACCTGGGATCCTCAGTTATTGATTAGCTTCTTTAGAAATTCAGATATTTTTACATCCATAGGTGCAAATTCACTCAATAACTATGAAAGAGAATCATCAGCATTTGTGTTAATGCTGCTGCCTATTACTTATGAACAACATCTTGAAGCAAAAGTTTGTGATAATAGATGGGTTCACCAGGGCACACAATGCATGCATGAAACGAACAAATAATGTGCTAAGAGGTGCAAGTAATATTACTTCTAGTACAATAAAAGCGTGAATAGCATGCTAAATTTGCAATTAGGCTCACCGGCGATAACCATATAGCGGCAGTTTGAATATCAAATTTAGGGGCATATAGAACTGTTTCTCCAAAGTCGTCTTCTAATTTTTTGTATATCTCCTTATCACTCTTGCCAGATTTTATTTCATCGCGAATTAGCTGCAAAAAAATACACAGATGTGATTACCTGAGCCATGAAGCTTCCATGACATACTGCGTGTCTGGCAATAATATTTCAATCCTTTAAAGCATATAGAACTAGGGCATTTATTTATGTCAAGAACTCAAGATTAAATATTGCATGTATACATAGTGCATGGTGCAAATAAATTGCTTGTGCACCAGACAACAGTGTTCCTGTGCACCAATAGGGAATGTAAATTTAAGATAGCTGAAAAGGCATACTAGGGCAAAAATATTATCAAGGTCTTAGAAACAGTCAAGTCAAAAACACATAAATATATAATCCAAGAACCAAACCAGCTGTGGCATTTCCAAGATCATCTTTGTCATTACAAAAATAAGTATAGACAGATAGAGTTCTTTTAGATAAATATTTATAATACCAAACATCATTCAAGTTTGTCAACGTTATTTTGCAGTAAACCATTGGGTGCCTGTGAACATCTTTGAGTAACGAGATAATAGCTAGTCCATTTCAAATCAAATGGTTAATTCAAACACAGTTAGGCTTGGCTGAGATCAAGAGATCAGCAAAGCAAAGGTTGGATGCTGTGAAAGCATGAAAAAACATAAAGGCATAAAAAAATCTCTGCTACTAAAAGCTTGACAACTAACTGGATGGAGAAGGTCAAGCAACTGATCATTACGAGGTATATAGAACGGAAAAGTACCCTTCTAAGGAGAACTGCAACATCTGCTTGTGAATCTTCAATGGACTGGCTGCCACACTCAGTGCACCGGACATTGTGGCTAATATTTCTTGCACGGTCTTCAACAATCTGCCGCTGCTTAACATCCTCTTCGGTGGCCATGATACCGGATAATATGATTTGTATTAACTGTAACAAAATAGTTGTATATAAGAACCTAAAGAAATAAAATGTGAAGTATTTATATCCTTGGTCTACAAAATGATGCCACCCAGGAACTGTTAAGGTACCATGGCAAGACCAGACTATCAAGCAGGCATTCTCAGTTTGGAGTACTCCACTTCACACATTTTATTGTTGAAGATAACTTCTTAAATTTACAAATAAGGCAGGATCCAAGGATCGAACTAACACCTAGATTACGACAATAAAACCACCTGAACAGAGGGCAGAAACATTGTGGTAGCAAGAGATATACTAGGTGGTCCTATTGATTATGCAAGGATTAATGGAATAAAGTTTATATGAAATAATAAAGCTACTGCTATTCAAATTGGTCTGCTAGTCACCATCCATCCAGCAAAACAACGTATTTCCCAAATCAACAAAATTAGAAATCAAAGTAGTAACCTGTAGGCATGAATTGCTATCTCCGCATTTTTTATCTTAAAAAACTGTTGACGAATAATTCATGTGTAGCAAACAGATTCCATATGAATTGACCATATGGATTGAATAATCAATTCTAACTGCAACTAATGAGCTCCAGACTGACTTGTAGGCATGAACTGCAACCTACATGTTTTTATGTTCAATTAAATCGTTACTGATAATAAATCAACAGTTAAGTAACCATTTTATTGGCTTGAACTAACACTAACAAAGTACTAACTTATAAGTTGTACTTGTACACAAATTGACCACCTGGTCATCTCTCGCTAGCCTAACTTCGGTTTGCTTTTTGGTTTTCTGCAACCTTTCATGTGCATGCCGTGAAGTGAAACTACTTTCATAGCAAAAGGACACAACGAAAACTTACTGTATTTTTGGCTCCCTGGATGGAACATTGGAGAACAGTAAATAAATGTGAATGCTGGAAAAAAAAGATCATCCTTTGGGTATTCATTTTAATCACTTTATAAAGCCATGAAATCGCTTCGAAACTACTGATGTGGGACTAAAATATTTGCAGTGCCGCTGTAGTACAGTCGTTCACTTACCGGAGCGGCCGCCGGCCAGTGACTCCCTCCGCTTCTGCTGTTCGGCCGCGCTGCAAGAGAATAATGGAGTTCAACCCCTCTCCGATGTGTGCGCCTCCCTCCTCCACTCAGGTGGCCGGCGATGCTCCCGTCTCCGGCGCCAAGACAAACTGGTCCCCTGTCGACCACTCCGCGGTGGCCCGACGGAGGGAACCCCTGTTGTCTATTTTTTGACGGAAAAACCCCGGTTCTCTATTTTCTGGCGATGGGGAATGCTGGCTGCACGCCGGCGGCGTGGCTCCGATCCGGGGATCGGGACCCGCGGGAAGGGGGAGGAGATGAGGACGAGGAGCGTAGCAGGTGGACATGGGCTGCCCATGCCCGCACCCACGACCAAGCCCACAAAATTGCCTCGTGTAGCATAAAAAAGATGTAGGAGTAGCGGGCCTTCCCACATGGGCGCGACTATGCTACCAAAGCCCATGATGGGTCCGCCCAGTAGGGATCTGGCGACGCTAACGTCACGCTAATTTTCCTTTTTCTTTCCCCATTTATTTTTATTTTTAATATAAATAATATATTTTAAAAACAAAAATTAACTTATATTTTTTTAAAATCCCAAAATTATAAAAATGTTAACATAGTATAAAAGATCTGTTAACGCAACTTCAAAAAATGTATGTGAAACTTCAGTAAAAATTTGTATACAACGTAAAAGAGATTATTTGCATAATATAAATAAAATATCATAAAACGAAGAAAATGTATGTAATATTTTAAAGAAATATTCCGTGTTTCAAAAAACATTCATGGTATTTCAAAATTGGTTATAGAAATGTAAAATATGTTCATGTACGTTAAAAATGCTTATTGGCATTTAAAAACATACGTAATATTTTAAAAATCTCGCATTTAAAAAAACCATGAAACTAAAAAAATGTTTATACAGTGTTAAAAACATGTTCGCATGGTTTCAAAAAATTATTTATTGCCATTAAAAAAGGTACCAACGCATATTTTGAAAAATATTACCTTTTATCCAAAAAAGTGTTCAAAAAAGGGATTGAAAGATAATGGCAATCACATATTTGAAAATTGTGAAATGTGTATAATTTTTTTCACAAGTATACAAAAAATGTACATTGTGTATGAACAAGAAAGAACATCAAAACATGTCAAAAGAAACGTCAATCATGTATGTGAAAAATGCAAAACGTGTACAAAAATAGTGTTTTGCAGGTATAGAAAAAATGTACAATGTATACGAAAAAGAATAGACATCAAAATATCTATTTCAAGAAATTGCTAATCATGTATTTGAAAATGCTAAATGTGTATAAAAATAATGTTTCAGATGTATAAAAAAAATGTACAGTGTGTATGAAAAAAAGTGGACATTAAAACATGTATTTAAAAAAAGTTAAACATGTATAAAAATATGGTCCAAATGTATACAAAAAAGTACATTATGTGTGATAATAAATATACATGTTGTGAAAAAAAAGAAAAAACAGTGAAAATGTAACAAATAAAACTGAATAAAAACAAGGAAAAGGAAAGGAAAACAATTTTAAAAACAATGAAAATTGAAATAAGACCGCTGCAAAACAAAAGAAATGGTGAAAACCGGAGAAACCAATGGAAACAAATGAAAACCAAAAAAGCCCAAAAAACCCATAAAAGATAGCAAAACCAGTGAAAACCGAGAAAGAAAAGAAGAAAACCGTTGAAAAAACAAAGAAAAACAAAACACTGAGAAAAACAGTGAAGAAATAGAAGAAAGGCGAAAAAACAAAAAGAAAAAAAGGAAAAGAAACCCTGGAGAAAACTGGGCCAAAATCGGTACAACGACCGAAGAAACCACTCGCGAGCGAGCTTCTTCCATCGAAAACGTAGCAAACAGAAAAATCAGACTAAATGGGACAGCCCAGTATCCTAGTATCCTCTCGTGGGAGAATAACTTGCAGCGAAACATGCGGTACTCTCGCTATAAGCGAGATATAGTTCCCGCATTCCCACATAACCCACTTATACGGGCACAACCTTCGGCCATGAAGAAGCCATGGCGGTGGTGGCCATGGCTCCTTCGTGGTCGAAGGTTGTACCCGTATCTCCCGACACACATCAGTCGGTCGTTCGCATGCTTCCACGCGTGACGGCCATGGTTCCTTCATGGTCGTGGATGGCATTCATAGCACTCGCATAGCGGTCGGTTACCCGTCTGCAACGATTTCTGGCAACAGTACCTTGCTCCTCCCATTTCAGCATGTGCTTGATTCCTTCTTGTATGTTCCATTGTTTCTTGCTCAAGTTTTGAGTCCCGATTTGTTCCTCCCAGAAAATATTGGTCCTCTTCGGTCATGAACGAGGACCGAACTGACTTCTCAGTGCAAAAAACAATTGGTTTTGCATTTATCGTTTAACCAATCAGGCATCTCATATATGAAGGAACCAAAGTTATTTATTACTTGAAGAATCGAAACGGCCAGTTCGGTTAGACCGAACGCCCAGTCTAACCGAAATCCTATGCAATGACAATAAAAATCCCATGCGATAACGAAAGGGACCCACCGAGATGATGACCAAGTCAAAATCATGGGGCAAAATCTCAAATTGTACACCTTGATTGGTTGTGACAGCTTCAACCTCTAGGGAGCTTAGTGAATTAAAGAAATTGTTGGCTGTCATCGTCATCGTCATCAAATCTTATTGCTTCGCTGTGATCAGTGTAATCCACTACTCTATTTCCAAAATGGCTCTCCAAGGGGTTATCAGATCTTATTTTGTTATATTGAGCCATTCTTTTAAGTTAGCCAAACCATTAGGTATAGGTCTAGACATATTATTTTCAAGGTCCAAGAACTAGAGATTTACTTGTTATGTTAGCTCAAGTGGAATATAACCAGAGAACACATTATGACATAAGAGCATCTCCAACCATTCCTATACAAGACACTCTGTAAAAGTGGTATTTATTGGAGCACATTTTTAGGCCAACTCCCTCTCAAATGTTTTTTATGAATGCTGAAACTGTTGGAGATGCTCTAAGAGCATTTACAGTTGGGCGCCTCAAACACCCTTTATACGCCAATGACCGCTCAGAAAATCTTGGCCCAACAGCACCCCTCATACGGGGCGTATATGTTCGGGCTGACCGGACCTCTCATATCCGACCCATATCCCGGACTGATATGAGGAGACCCAGATGCGCCTGGGCGCGTCCGTTACGTCGGACTAACGTGCGAGACCCACATGTATACCCATCGAAACCCATCGGTCTGGTAAGAACACCGCTCCGGCGCGCTACCCGAGGGGCCAAATCCAACTATAGCCACAGTCCCATTCCCTTCGTGCCACCACTCCTGATCCGCTTGTAGCTCGGACCTCACCGTCCTCCTGTAGCGATGGACTGGGAGCAGATCACCACTTACGCAATGCTCGCATTCCAGAGTGCCGATTATAGCTCCTTGAGGAGATTCAGGTCCAGTGCGAAGTTCGGATTGCAGTGACTTGCCTCCGTACTTGTCGGAGTAGGACACGGAGCACCAGGTGCAGGACACGGATCTGGAGGAGGGAGGAAAACAAGGGAGATGTGGTGCCTTCGACTGCCGGATTCAGCATGCTGAGGCGTTTGGCGAGTTTCTATTGGAAGTATGTCCTAGAGGCAATAATATTGTATTATTACATTTCCATGTTCATAATTAAGATTTATATTCTATGTTGTAACTGCGAATCCTGGAATATTTGATTCAGTAGAAAACTCATATGCGCCTGTACAACAAGAAACAATAAAATAAGATTCCCAGTCTCGCCTCTAGGACTGGCTCAAGTGTTGTTAGCGATCATATTTTTCGGATCTTAGGATATCGTTAAGTATGATGATAGTCCTGAAACAACATTGAGAGTATGACGTTAGAAGAACAATCATATTGAATGACCCAAACTTGTTTGCTATACTTTGAGATGATATCATCACAAGTCAATTGTTATAGCACGGAGTGTTAATGTGTGTTTTAGTTTCTTAGAACATGAGAGTATCATAGTCATTTCTTACCATATGATGAGCTTTGGTGTTGCTCAGACATCATTTGTAGCACGGTTATCATAACGACAACTTACAGGTTCGTCAGAAAGTTTGACAAGGGACTCGATAGCTCGAGACTAGAATTTTGCTCCTACGTCGATGGAGAGATATTCTTAGGGCCCTCTATGTGTATCGACATCCATCATCGTCTGGTCAGAAACATGTGGCTACGTCACGGGAATGACGAAACATCTCAATGAGAAAGAAGAACAAAACTGGCAACGAGGAGACTGGTATAGTGAGCATGTGTACGAATCAAGAGGATACAGAGACATCTCACCTCATGTTTTGTACAGTATCAGGGAGCAAAGGGAACATCAAATGAAAACCAAAGGTTCACCCGATGTCATTTTTGTACTCATAGGGCTCGATATGGACGTCCACAGTTGTAACTGTGCTCGATATGGACGGATGCCTTGTGCGATGAGAGAACTTGATGAGAGAACACTATGGTGGTGGAGATGGCTATGGAGGTGAAAATGGCGGCGACTAGGGTTTGTGGATGAAGATGATGAACAAGTTCTGACTGTGTTCGGCGCTCCCCTCCTCTCATTCTATTGACATTTCGACGGGGTCTCCTTAATAAAAGTTCTTCAGGTGGAAGACCTTCCTCGGTTTCCATGCCAAATGACCGCTCATGCGAGCGTGTGCGGTCGCATGGAACGCCATCTTTGGCTTTGGTGGCCTTCCAACTCCTCCTAGTGACTTATTTCTTCTCCATTTCCCTTCCTTTCCTTCCCCCACATGATTTCTTCATTTTTAGCCCATTTCCTATGGAAAAACTATCAAAGAGAGTATTTTGTGGAATCCTTTGCACTCATTACTCATTACTGGCAATATCAGAGCAAATATCTTGTTGGGGAACGTTGCATGGAAAAGAAAAAATTCTACACGCACGCGAGATCTATCCATGGAGATGCATATCAACGACGGGGAGAGTGTGTCTACGTACCCTTGTAGACCGTAAGCGTAAGCGTTTAGTAACGCGGTTGACGTAGTTGAACTTTTTCGCGATCCAACCGATCAAGTACCGAACGTACGGAACCTCCGCGTTCAACACACGTTCAGCTCGGTGACGTTCTCGCCTTCTTGATCCAGCAAGACGGCGAAGTAGTGGATGAGTTCCGGCAGCACGACAGCTTGGTGACTGTAACGCCCTCGATGCGGCTATATCTCCCACGTGTCGAAGCACGACTTAGAGGCATAACCACATTGAAAGCAATGTCGCAAGTGAGGTAATCTTCACACAACCCATGTAATACATAAGGGAAATAGATACATAGTTGGCTTACAGTCGCCACTTCACACAATACATAAATAAACATTCATCATCCAGAATACACTCAAGGTCCGACTACGGAACCAAAATAAAGAAGATACCCCAAATGCTACACAGATCCCCGATCGTCCCAACTGGGCTCCACTACTGATCATCAGGAAAAGACACATAGTAACGACCACGTTCCTCATCGAACTCCCACTTGAGCTCGGTTGCGTCACCGTGACCGCATCGCCGGCACTGCAACTGTTTTGGTAGAATCTGTGAGTCACGGGACTCAGCAATCTCACACCCGCGAGATCAAGACTATTTAAGCTTATAGGAAGGACAGAGTTGTGAGGTGGAGCTGCAGCAAGCGACTAGCATATATGGTGGCTACATTACGCAAAGAGAGCGAGAAGAGAAGCAAAGCACGGTCGTGAAGCTAGTAGCGATCAAGAAGTGATCCTGAAACTACTTACGTCAAACATAACTCCAACACCGTGTTCACTTCCCGGACTCCGCCGAGAAGAGACCATCACGGTTACACACGCAGTTGATGTGTATTTTAATTAAGGTCAACTTCGGGTTTTCTACAACCGGACATTAACAAATTCCCATCCGCCTCATAACCATGGGCACGGCTTTGAAAGATAATACCTGCAGGGGTGTCCCAACTTAGCCCATTATAAGCTCTCACGGTCAACGAAGGATATTCCTTCTACCGAAGACCCGATCAGTCTCGGAATCCCGGACTACAAGACATTTCGACATCAATAAAACAAGACCAGCAAAGCCACCCGATTGTGCCGACAAATCCCGATAGGAGCTGCACATATCTCGTTCTCAGGGCACATCCAGATGAGACATGCTACGAGTAAAACCAGGCCTCGAGTTTCCCCGAGGTGGCCCCGCAGGCGGCTCGGTTCGGGCTAGCACTTGAAGGAGCACTGGTCCGGGGGGGGGGGGGTTAAAATAAAGATGACCCTCGGGCTCGCGAAAACCCGGGGGAAAAAGGCTTAGGTGGCAAATGGTAAAAAAAAAGTTGGGCCTTCTTTGGAGGAGTCTTATTCAAAGCGAACTGTCAAGGGGTCCCATAAATCACCCAACCGTAAGGAACGCGAAATCAAGGAACATAACACCGGTATGACGGAAACTAGGGCGGCAAGAGTGGAACAAAACACCAGGCATAAGGCCGAGTCTTCCACCCTTTACCAAGTATATAGATGCATTAATTATAGCAGATATATTGTGATATCCCCAACAAGCAAACATGTTCCAACAAGGAACAACATCTCCATGTTCCAATAAGGAACAAACTTCATCTTCACCTGCAACTAGCAACGCTATAAGAGGGGCTGAGCAAAGCGGTAACATAGCCAAACAACGGTTTGCTAGGAAAGGATGGTTAGAGGTTTGACATGGCAATATGGGTGGCATGATATAGCAAGTTATAGGCATCGTAGCATAGGCATAGCAAAAGAGCGAGCATCTAGCATAGCAAAGATACAAGTGATTTCGAGGGTATGGTCATCTTGCCTGCAAAGTTCTCAGAGTTGTCGAAAGCTTGATCCTCGTGGCGTTCTCAACAGGTTCCTCGTTCACGTACTCGTCTCGGCTCTACCCAAAGCAAGAACACAAACAAAGGAACCACAATAAATCACGGTGCAATGCACAAGCAACATGATGCAAAACATGACATGATATGCGAGATGTGATATGCAATGTGTATGCGTGCTCCGGAAGGAAAATGATGAACCAGGAATCAACTTGGCAAACCAAGTATGCCGCTGGAAAGATGAGATGATTTCGGTTGAAATCGATATAAAGATCACCGGAATCGGATGCACGGTTTGCAAATGACAAGCAAAACAAGAATGTCACAAATCTGCCATTAACAGCATGATGCCACTTAGCAAGCAACAAGAAATTAAGCTACTGCACCCAAACGTATCAACAAAGCATATGGCAGTGATCTACTCACGATTCTTGACAAAAGATGAACAATGAGATATGGCTAATTCACATCATAACAGGTCCAAATAAGCATGAAAAAAGTGCAAAATATATCAGCTTCACAGACTTAGGGAAATTACTGAACATGGCAAAATCAGCATCAGGAAGCAATGTTCAGAGCAATGAAACAACATGCTACAGGAACTTATAATAGCAAAACAAGGCATGGAATGAATATACTAAAAGCATATAACAAAAGTCCCTTACTGACCATAAGCAAAAAAGGATCAGAAAATATAATAGCACCCATGTAAACATAGCAAGTTTCGTTAACAGATTCAGCAACAGGGCATGGCAACAACAGATACCAAGTAGGCATGTTTAAGAGCTCGATGCACTCACTACAGAGCATTTCATGATAAACTAAGCATACATACATCAAGAAGACATGTCATAGAAGACATACATGGCAAGAACAACATCATAGCATACACGAATCAACCACAACAACCTTGGCAAAACTGAATAACATGTAAACAATCTGCCAGGAAACATTTTATAGCAAAAGTAGAGCTCGATTGACTCAAGCTATGGCACTCCATAATTGCAAACAAGGGCATGGATGGATAGAGAATAACCATATAATCAAAACATCCTTACTTAAGTATCACAAAATATGCATGGATCTCTCGGTAGCATCAAGTTAACATGGCATAAAAATATCAGCAAAACAGGGGCTGAAATAAGCAACATCATGAAGCCTAGTTTGCATGCTTGTGCTAGTCACCACAGAGATTGCAAAAATACATGACATACACCCCTGTAAAGATGGCATGGCATATTACAAAACACATGTAGGACTCAAATTCATAGGATGCACACATCAATCATGGCAAAAATGACAAAAGTGCATGTTACATTTAAACAGAAACTAACATCATATAGCCCTCTTCTAACAGCATTTAGGGCATCAATATGAGCTCAAATGAAAATGATGCAATGAGACGAAATGATCTACTCTTCGAGGCGAACATTTTGACATATTACACGCACGAAACGGAGCTACTGGTACAGAGTTATGGCATGAAGAAAATGCAATAAAATATCACCGAAAAATGACAGGGTATCGGGGGAAGGAGAAAGTCAACCCTCGTCGGTTGGATCTGAGATCCGGCGCGGGACGAGGTGGCCGGCCGGAGTGGCGGCTCATGGAGGAGGGAGAAGGAAGGAGACGGCCGGGGGGATTTAGGGCGCTGGCCGAGGCGGGTGGCGCCGGGGACGCGGCGGCGGCGGCCGACGGGTGATGGCTGGGCGGCGGCGACGGCGGGCCGAGGCGGCGGAGCGGGGCAGCGGCCGGGCGGCGGGCGCTGGGCCGAGGGGGGCTACTGGCCCCAGGGCCCGCGGCTGGCGGCGAAGTTGGGGATCGGCCACGTGGCAGCCTCGTTGGTTGGGCGCAAGCGGCGGACGCGTCCGGTCCGATCCAGACGTGTCCGGCGGCGCGGAGGGGATTTCGTCTAGGGTTTCGGGGGAATTTATCCGGGATTTGGAGGGGGAGATGCATATTTATAGGTAGAAGGAGCTAGGAAGCTCCAAATGAGGTGTAGTTTTACGCCCACCCGATCGGGATCCGACGACGGAGAGCATGGCAGTGACTTAGATGGGTTTTTGGGCTGTTTTGAGGGGGTGTTGGGCTGCAACTTAAAAGAGGCCTTTGCGAGAGTGCGGTTAACCGTTGAGTACCAAACGAGCTCCAAATGACCAAACTTTGACAGTGGTCTACGGTGGTATACCAAGGCCACTTGACAAACCTCGGTCCATTCCGAGAAAGTTTAGTACCCGCTCACGGAAAAACGTAAAAGGGGACGCCGGGGACATAGGAGTGTCAGTTGCAAAAGCGGACAACGGGAAAAATGCTCGAATCATGAGGCGAACACGTATGCAAATGAGATGCACATGATGACATGATATGAAATGCATGACATGGACAAAAGGCAAAAAAGAGGAAAACCCAACCACGGAGGGAATATCATATCACAATGCCGAAAATGGCAAGAGTTGGAGTTACAAATATGGAAAGTTAACTCCCGGGGTGTTACAACACTCCACCACTACAAGAGGATCTCGTCCGAGATCTAGGACTGAAAGAACTCCGGATATTCGAACGGAGGTGATCCTCGCGCTCCCGTGTGGCTTCTCGGTCGGAATGGTGTGACCACTTCACTTTCGTGAATTTGATTGACTTGTTGCGAGTCTTGCGCTCGGTTTCTTCAAGAATAGCAACGGGTGCTCATGATAAGAGAGATCTTCTTGAAGGTCAATTTCTTGAAGTTGATAGTGCGCTCAGAGTCTTGAAGCACTTGCGAAGGTGACACATGAAACACATCGTGCACGCTCGCGAAGTTGAATGAAGCTCAAGTTGATAGGCGAGATCGCCTCTTTTGCCAATGATCTTGAAAGGACCCATGTATCTAGGGGCAAGCTTCCCTTTGATACCGAAGCGACGAGTGCCTTTCATTGGAGAGACGCGGAGGCAGACATGGTCTCCGATTTCAAAAGCCACATCACGGTGCTTGTCATCATAATAGCTCTTCTGGTGCGATTGCGCGGCTAGCTGGGGACCGGGGGCCACGTGGCAGCCCCTGGTTGGCTGCGGGCGCGGCGGCGGACGCTTTCGGTCCGATCCGGACGTGTCCGACGGCGCGGAGGGGATTTCGTCTAGGGTTTCGGGGGAATTGATCCGGGATTTGGAGGGGGAGATGCATATTTATAGGTAGAAGGAGCTAGGAAGCTCCAAATGAGGTGTAGTTTTCGCCCACACGATCGTGATCCGACGACGGAGAGCATGGAAGTGACTTAGATGGGTTTTGGGCTGTTTTGAGGGGTGTTGGGCTGCAACTTAAAAGAGGCCTTTGCGAGAGTGCGGTTAACCGTTGGAGTACCAAACGAGCTCCAAATGACCCGAAACTTGACAGGTGGTCTACGGTGGTATACCAAGGCCACTTGAAAAACCTCGGTCCATTCCGAGAAAGTTTAGTACCCGCTCATGGAAAACGTAAAAGGGGACGCCGGGGACATAGGAGTGCCGGATTGCAAAAGCGGACAACGGGAAAATGCTCGGAATCATGAGACGAACACGTATGCAAATGAGATGCACATGATGACATGATATGAAATGCATGACATGGACAAAAGGCAAAAAAGAGGAAAACCCAACCACGGAGGGAATATCATATCACAATGCCGAAAATGGCAAGAGTTGGAGTTACAAATATGGAAAGTTAATTCCCGGGGTGTTACAGTGACGGTGGTGGTGATGCTATCTCCATAGGGCTTCACCTAAGCACTACGAAAATATGACCCAGGGACGAAACTGTGGAAAGGGGCGCCGCACACGGCTAAGAGATTGTCGTGGCTTATGTGTGGCGCCCCCTCCCACATATATATAGGTAGGCGGAGGAGGGAGCAGCCAAGGAGGCCGAATCCTCCTTGAGCTATTGCCTAGCCGTGCCCCCCTTCCTTATTTGTGCGCGGGAGGAAGGCGAGGAGGGAGGCGCCCCCTTTCCTTTCTCTCACGAGGAGGGAAAGGCAGGAGGGGCCAACCCTCCCCCTTTACTTCCCCTAGGGCTGTCGACTAGGGAGAGGGGCGCACCAGCCCCTTGTGGGCTGGTGTGTTCCCCCCTTTGGCCCATTAAGCCCATATAGCCTCCCGGGGCTTCCCGGAACCCCTTCTGGTGATCCGATGACTATCTGGTGCCCCCTAAATTCTTTCGGTGTCCAAATATCGTCGTCCTATATATCAATCTTTACCTCCAGACCATTTCGGAGCTCCTTGTCATGTCCGTGGTCTCATCCGAGACTCCTAATAACATTCTCTCACCAAATCATATGACTCATATAACACTATATCGTTAACGAACGTTAATCATGCGGACCATATGGGTTCGAGAACTATGTAGACATGACCGAGACACCTCTCTGGTCAATAACCAATAGCGGAACCTGGATGCCCATATTGGTTCCTGCATATTCTACAAAGATCTTTATTGGTCGAACCGTTATGACAACATATGTAATTCCCTTTGTCTGTCGGTATGTTACTTGCCCGAGATTCGATCGTCGGTATCTCTATACCTAGTTCAATCTCGTTACCAGCAAGTCCCTTTACTCGTTCTGTAATACATCATCTTGTAACTAACTCCTTAGTCATTTGCTTGCAAGGCTTCTTATGATGTGTATTACCGAGAGGGCCTAGAGATACCTCTCCGATACTCGGAGTGACAGATCCCAATCTCGATCCATGCCAACTCAACAAACACCTTCGAAGATACCTATAGAGCATCTTTATGATCACCCAGTTACATTGTGACATTTGATAGCACACAAGATATTCCTCGGTATTCGGGAGTTGCATGATCTCATGGTCGAAGGAACATGTATTTGACATTCAAGAAAGGAGTAGCAATAAACTGAACGATCATATGCTAAGATAACAGACGGGTCTTGTCCATCGCATCATTCTCCTAATGATGTGATCCCGTTATCAAATGACAACTCATGTCTATGCTTAGGAAACCTTAACCATCTTTTGATCAACGAGCTAGTCTAGTAGAGGCTCACTAGGGACATGGTATTTGTTTATGTATCCACACATGTATTTAAGTTTCTGGTCAATACAGTTCAAGCATGAATAATAAACCTTTATCATGATTAAGGAAATATAATAATAACCATTTTACTATTGCCTCTAGGGCATATTTCCATCAGTCTCCCACTTGCACTAGAGTCAATAATCTAGTTCACATCGCCATGTGATTAACACCCATAGTTCACATCGCCATGGACTAACACCCAAAGAGTTTATTAGAGTCAATAATCTAGTTCACATCGCCATGTGATTAATACCCAAAGAGTAATAAGGTGTGATCATGTTTTGCTTGTGAGAGAAGTTTAGTCAACGGGTCTGCCACATTCAGATCCGTATGTATTTTGCAAATTTCTATGTCTACAATGCTTTGCATGGTGCTAATCTAGCTAATTGCTCCGACTTTCAATATGTATCCAGATTGAGACTTAGAGTCATCCAAATCGGTGTTAAAGCTTGCATCGACATAACCCTTTACGATGAACTCTTTATCACCTCCATAATCGTGAAATATTTCCTTAGTCCTCTTAGGTAACTAAGGATAACTTTGACCACTGTCCAGTGATCTACTCCTGGATCACTATTGTACCCCCTTGCCAAACTCATGCTAAGGTACACAATAGGTCTGGTACACAACATGGCATACTTTATAGAACCTATGGCTGAGGCATAGGGAATGACTTTCATTCTCTCTCTCTATCTTCTGCCGTGGTCGGGCTTTGAGTCTTACTCAACTTCACACCTTGCAACACAGGCGATAACCCTTTATTAGACCGATCTATTTTGAACTTCTTAAAAACTTTGCCAAGGCATGTGCTTTGTGAAAGTCCTATTAAGCGTCTCGATCTATCCCTATAGATCTTTATGCCCAATATGTAAGTAGCTTCACTGAGGTCTTTCACTGAAAAATTCTTATTCAAGTATCCTTTTATGTTATCCAGAAATTCTATATCATTTCCAATCAACAATATGTCATCCACATATAATATCAGAAATGCTACAGAGCTCCCACTCACTTTCTTGTATACACAGGCTTCATCGTAAGTCTGTATAAAACCATATGCTTTGATCACCTCATCAAAGCGTATATTCCAACTCCGAGATGCTTGCACCAGTCCATAGATGGATCGCTGGAGCTTGTACACTTTGTTAGCACCTTTAGGATCGACAAAACCTTATGGTTGCATCATATACAACTCTTCTTTAAGAAATCCATTAAGGAATGCAGTTTTGACGTCCATTTGCCAGATTTCATAGTTATAAAATACGACAATTGCTAACATGATTTGGATAGACTTAAGCATCGCTACGGGTGAGAAAGTCTCATCATAGTCAACTCCTTGAACTTGTCGAAAACCTTTCGCGACAAGTCAAGCTTTGTAGATAGTAACATTACCATCAATGTCAGTCTTCTTCTTGAAGATCCATTTATTCTCTATGGCTTGCTGATCATCGGGCAAGTCCACCAAAGTCCACACTTTGTTCTCATACATGGATCCTATCTCAGATTTCATGGCTTCAAGCCATCTGTCGGAATTTGGGCTCATCATAGCTTCTTCATAGTTCGTAGGTTCGCCTTGGTATAATAACATGACTTCTAGGACATGATTACCATACCACTCTGGTGCGGAACGTATTCTGGTTGACCTACGAAGTTCAGTAGTAACTTGATTTGAAGTTTCATGATCATCATCATTAGCTTCCTCTCTAGTTGGTGTAGGCATCACGGGAACGGTTTTCTCTGATGTGCTATTTTCCAATTCGAGAGAAGGTACAATTACCTCATCAAGTTCTACTTTCCTCCCACTCACTTCTTTCTAGAGAAACTCCTTCTCTAGAAAGGACACATTCTTAGCAACAAAGATCTTGCCTTCGGATCTGTGGTAGAAGGTATACCCAATAGTTTCCTTAGGGTATCATATGAAGACGCACTTCTCCGATTTAGGTTTGAGCTTATCAGGATGAAACCTTTTGACATAAGCGTCGCATCCCCAAACTTTAAGAAACGACAACTTAGGTTTCTTGCCAAACCATAGTTCATACGGTGTCGTCTCAACGGATTTATACGGTGCCCTATTTAACGTGAATGCGGCTATCTCTAATGCATAACCCCAAAATGATAGTGGTAAATCGGTAAGAGACATCATAGAACGCACCATATCTAATAAAGTACGGTAACATCGTTCGGACACACCATTACGCTGTGGTGTTCCAGGTGGCATGAGTTGTGAAACAATTCCACATTGTTTTAAATGAAGGCCAAACTCGTAACTCAGATATTCGCCTCCGCGATGAGATCGTAGAAAAATTTATTTTCTTGCTATGATGATTCTCCGCTTCACTTGTGAAGGTCAGAAAATAACGATACTCGCTGTGTGCCTCAACACTCATCGGACCGCATAGATCGGTATGTATTGTTTCCAATAAGTCATTAGCTTGCTCCATTGTTATGGAGAGCGGAGTTTTAGTCATCTTGCCCATGAGGCATGGTTCGCAAGTATCAAATGATTCATAATCAAGTGATTCCAAAAGTCCATCTGCATGGAGTTTCTTCATGCGCTTTACACCAATATGACCTAAGCAGCGATTGCCACAAGTATGTTGCACTATTATTATCAACTTTGCATCTTTTGGCATCAATATTATGAATATATGTATCACTATGATCGAGATTCAATAAACCATTCACATTGGGTGTATGACCATAGAAGGTTTTATTCATGTAAACAAAACAACAATTATTCTCTGACTTAAATGAATAACCATATTGCAATAAACACGATCTAATCATGTTCATGCCCAACGCAAACACCAAGTAACATTTATTTAGGATCAACACTAATCCCGAAGGTAGAGGGAGTGTGCGATGGTGATCATATCAATCTTGGAAACACTTCCAACACACACATCGTCACCTCACCCTTAACTAGTCTTTGTTTATTCTGCAACTCCTGTTTCGAGTTACTAATCTTAGCAACTGAACCGATATCAAATACCCAGGGGCTACTACGAATACTAGTAAGGTACACATCAATAACATGTAAATCAAATATAACTTTTTTTCACTTTGCTATCCTTCTTACCCGCCAAGTATTTGGGGCAGTTCCGCTTTTAGTGACCATTCCCTTTGTAGTAGAAGCACCCAGTTTCAGGCTTAAGACCAACTTTGGGCTTCTTCACAGGAGTGGCAACTTGCTTGCCATTCTTCTTGAAGTTTCCTTTCATTCCCTTGCCTTTTTTCTTGAAACTAGTGGTTTTGCTAACCATCAACACTTGATGCTCTTTCTTGATTTCTACCTTCACCAATTTCAGCATCGCGAAGATCTCAGGAATCGTTTTGTCATCCCTTGCATATTATAGTACATCACGAAGTTCTAGTAGCTTGGTGATAGTGATTAGAGAACTATGTCAATCGCTATCTTATCTGGAAGATTAACTCCCACTTGATTCAAGCGATTGCAGTACCCACACATTCCGAGCACATGCTCACTGGCTGAGCTATTCTCCTCGATCTTGTAGGCAAAGTACTTTTCAGAGGTCTCATACCTCTCAACATGGGCATGAGTCTGAAATACCAATTTCAGCTCTTGGAACATCTCATATGCCCCGTGGCATTCAAAACATTTTTGAAGTCCCGGTTCTATGCCATAAAGCATGGCGCACTAAACTATTAAGTAGTCATCATATCGAGCTTGCCAAACGTTCATAATGTCTACATCTGCTCCTGCATCAAGGACATAATTCTTTTGTGCAGCAACGAGGATAATCCTCAGACCACGGACCCAGTCCACACTATTGCTACCATCATCTTTCAACTTAGTTTTCTCTAGGAACATATCAAAATAGGGGAGCTATATCTCGAGCTATTGATCTACAACATAGATATGCAAAAACTATTAAGCTAAGTTCATGATAAATTAAGTTTAGTTAATCAAATTACTAATGAAACCCCACTTAAATAAACATCCCTCAAGTTATCTAAGTGATACATGATCCAAATCAACTAACCCATGTCCGATCATCACGTGAGATGGGATAGTCATCAATGGTGAACATCTCTATGTTGATCATATCTACTATATGACTCACGTTCGACCTTTCGGTCTCCAGTGTTCCGAGACCATGTCTGTACATGCTAGGCTCGTCAAGTTTAACCCAAGTATTCCGCATGTGCAAAATTGTCTTACACCCGTTGTATGTGAACGTAGAGTCTATCACACCCGATCATCACGAGGTGCTTCAAAATGACAAACTTTGGCAACGGTGCATACTCGTGGAGAACACTTTTATCTTGAAATTTAGTGAAGGGATCATCTTATAATGCTACCGCCGTTCTAAGCAAAATAAGATGCATAAAGGATAAACATCACATGCAATAAAATATGTGACATGATATGGCCATCATCATCTTGTGCTTTTGATCTCCATCTCCAAAGCATCGTCATGATCTCCATCATCACCGGTTTGACACCTTGATCTCCATCATTGCGTCGGGGTCGCCCCGCAAACTATTGCTTCTACAACTATTTCTAACGCATAGCGATAAAGTAAAGCAATTACATGGCGCTTGCATTTCATACAATAAAGAGACAACCCTAAGGCTCCTGCCGGTTGTCGATACAAAACATGATCATCTCATACATCAACATATATCACATCATATCTTGACCATATCACATCACAACATGCCCTGCAAAAACAAGTTAGACGTCCTCTACTTTGTTGTTGCAAGCTTTACGTGGCTGCTATGGGCTTCTAGCAAGAACCGTTCTTACCTACGCAAAAACCACAACGGTGATTCATCAAGTTTGTTGTTTTTAACCTTCTTCAAGGACCGACCGTAGTCAAATTCGATTTAACTAAAGTAGGAGAGACAGACACTCGCCAGCCACCTTTATGCAAAACAAGTTGCATGTCTGTCGGTGGAACCGGTCTCATGTATGTGGACATGTAAGGTTGGTCCGGGCCGCTTCATCCAACAATACCGCCGAATAAAAATAAGACGTTGGTGGTAAGCAGTATGACTATCACCACCCACAACTATTTGTGTTCTACTCGTGCATATCATCTATGCATAGACCTAGCTCGGATGCCACTGTTGGGGAACGTTGCGTGGAAAACAAAATTTTTTCTACGCACACACAAGATCTATCCATGGAGATGCATAGTGATGACCCACAAGTATACGGGATCTATTGTAGTCCTTTTGATAAGTAAGAGTGTCGAACCCAACGAGGAGTAGAAGGAAATGACAAGCGGTTTTCAATAAGGTACTCTCTGCAAGCACTGAAATTGTAGGTAACAGATAGTTTTGTGAGAACATAATTTGTAACGGGTAACAAGCAATGAAAGTAAATAAAGTGCAGCAAGGTGGCCCAATCCTTTTTGTAGCAAAGGACAAGCCTGGACAATTTCTTATAATGAGAAAAGCGCTCCTGAGGACACATGGGAATTATCGTCAAGCTAGTTTTCATTACGCTCATATGATTCACGTTCGGTACTTTGATAATTTGATATGTGGGTGGACCGGTGCTTGGGTACTGCCCTTTCTTGGACAAGCATCCCACTTATGATTAACCCCTATTGCAAGCATCCGCAACTACAAAAGAAGTATTAAGGTAAACCTAACCATACACTACTAGGGAAAAGCCTAGCAGCAACGCGGGTTTTGGGCCTATTAGTAGCGCGGGGGCCGGCGCTACTAATAAGGGATTTTTTGTCGAAAGAGACCCTCTGCCGACTGGAATTGCCAAAAAAGACCCCCTGCGGACGAAATGGACAAAAAAGACCCCCTCACAAGTGGCGGCAGCGGCAGGCGACACGTGTCACCGCCGCCACTCCACGAGGCGGCCGGCCCGTCGCCACCACAGGAGGCGGCCTCGCAGGCACAACGGCTTCAGCGTGCAGCGTGCTGACGGAACGGGCAGCGCCAGGCCCGCCGCCACAGTGGTGAGGCGGCCGCAGCCGCCATTGCCGCTCCCCTGCCGACACGGCTCGCTGCTGCGTGACGAGACAATGGGCGAGCCGCCACAGGTGAGGCGGCCTGTCCTGTGATGCTGCACGCGCGACAGTGCGCAAACGGCGCTGATTCCGAGGCTCGCTGTTGCTAACTGGGCTGATTCCCACGCGCGGAGGACGACGAATTTCACGGGCGGGAATCACTCTGGCTTTTGCTTCTTTTGCCTTAGCGGATGCGACGGCACTATGAGAATCACGCTGATTATTGCTTCAGCAGATTCGATGGCTTGCGGAATCACTCATTGCGGGTATCCGAGGCTGCGGGAACCTGTTGTACCGACACTACAGGATTCTCTTCCTTTTATATAGTATGCTTACGCTCCGTGCGCAAGCACACTGGCATCCTCTTCTACCTTACGAGTGTGTAAGAACAGAGAGAAAGAAAAACTCAGCAGCACTTTCATTCGTGATTTAGGGCGATTTGGAGTTGGATTTTGAATATGTTGAAGTGGAAGAAAAGATAGACGAAGGTAAGATCTATCCATTTTGTTGGTTTCGTTTGCTTGCATTATGTTTTTACCCTTTTGTTTAGTTCATAACTATGTGTTATGTATTTTGTTAGGCATTATTTCATCACTTTTTGGAGTCATTTAGAGCTTCAGGAGTACGATTTGCCTAGCGAAGTGAACTACGAAGTTGAAGATCAAGGTATGAGCTTTGCAATAAATTGATTTTTTTGTGCATGCAAGGTGGTAATTAGTTAGTCTTTTAGCTCATCATTAGGTATGCAATGTTAGTGATTAGAGGTTAGAAATAATTTCAGACGACAGATGTAGCATTTATAATATATTTTTTAGAAGAGTAGGTTGAAGATGTTGTATCAATGTTAGGTGTGTCCATTAGTATTGACATGCAAGAAATCTTAATACGGTAATTAAGAAACACTTGTACTGTAATTGTTCATTGCATGTGGTATGTTATTTCATGTGGTATGTTTATTAATAAGTCTATAGTTAGGAGGCTGCAGGTCTACTTTGTTATGTCGAAATAATCTAAATTTTGTATGTTACAATTTGTGCTAATGTACTTGATGATGTATGTAATTAGGTAAAACAATTCATCTTAGTAGCAAACAGAGTTTAGGATATTTTAGGGGTAGTTAGAGATAAGCAAACAGAGTTTTAGTTTGTGACGCTTAGTAGAGCGAGTTTGAGAAAATTTAGATCTCTAAATACCTGTTAACCAAACAACCCCGGAAAGTCTAAGCAAATGATTATTATTTTATGTAACAAAAATACGATTATTATTTTAGTCTTATGATATGTAAATGTTGTCATCGTAGTACTACTAAATGTTACATTACTAATTGTTTGCAATGTAAAATGTATGTTGGTTAGGTACTATGGAAAATTTAGTAGTGTACTATGGGAACGTCTTACGCGACAGTCCATTGGGGTGGATGTGTCCTTGTGCGAGTAGACTACAGTTGTAGTGAGAGACATGGTCAACGTGGGTTACGCAGCAGTTAGAAGGTGCATCCGAGAGGTGTTTGGCCCAGGGATGCAGGGGAAAAAATGACAATGGAGGCCTTCGTCGTTGTGGAGGAAATGATGGGACGATTGCCGTTGGGGTTTGCGGCCGGTCACGGTGATCGGTCGTGGGGGTCGTACATGAGGTTTGCAAGCAATCCCAATAACTCAATGTATGGTCGGCCCGATGGTGTATGTGGATTTCATTTGATCAACGATGTTGCCGGATGCGATGGCGAGGGGTGGTGAGGTCGAGTTGGCTATCACATCAGCCCCTAGCGTCGGCCCATCGGAACCGACAGGCGGAGCCTGTGTATGACACATGATATTGATGCGGCTGTTGACATGAGCGAACACGTGGAGGGATTGCGGGCGCTTAGATGATGATGATCATTCTTCTGCGTCTTGAGTCAAGTGAAGAAGAAGATGTTCCTCCTCGGAGGGCGGTCGCGGTAACCTTGCAACCTGGGTTTCACGGGATATGAGCATCACCAATGAATTTCACTCTGCTTACGGCCTAGGAGCGGGGAGCCCGGAGGTTGGGCAAGTTTTCCCGGACAAGAAGTCTGCTTACCAGCAATGGGTAGCTATGCAATCGGCATCCACCGCCGACATAGAGTGAAGCGATCGATAAAAAAGAGTTGAAGGTCATATGCATCCACAATGAAAGGTTGCCGCGGAAGAGTCCTCGCTAGGCTGAAGCACAGGGTATGTCGGTCATGGCATATCACAAAAATAGTTGAGCATACGTGAGCAAGCTGGGACTCTTTCAGATCCTTGCAATGTAATGACAAAATATGTGGCATGACGATGGAAAAATTGTGCAGGAAGTCTCAACATTAGTGTTAGGGCTCTGCAAAAAGATGCAGGAGATCTAATTGGATTCCATTAGCTTCTGACAAGGCTAGGCGTATGAAGGAAAATATATTCAATAACTTGTATGGTACCTATGAGGAGGCATACTCTTATGCACCTAGAATGCTTCATCAAATAGCAAGTGCTAATAGGGGGACTCAAGTTTGGTGGAGAGAACGTCCAAACCCAATGAACCTGGGTGAGCTAATCCTGGACCGCTTATTCTGGGCATTCGCACAGACTATACAAGCCTTCAGGCACTGTTGCCCGGTATTATCAGTTGATGGTACCTTTCTCACTAGAAAGTACAAGGGCACACTATTGGTGGCGATTGCAGCGGATGCAAATAATCAGCTTCTCCCTATTGCATATGCATTGGTCGAGAGCGAGAACAAAGATAGCTGGTTGTGGTTCCTGAGCTGCATGAAGATTGGTGGCGTGAAAGAGCGTAAAGGTGTTTGCATCATCTCTGATCGCAACACTGGATTATTAAGCGCTCTTGAAATAATTAAGGCGTCGGAAGAAGAGTGGGGCTGGCCCGATCTAGAGGGAAGGTGGTGCATGAGGCATTTGGCAGCAAACTTTTACTCCAAATTCAAAAACAAGGATTGGTTCAAGTTATTCAAGAGGATGTGCATGCAAAAACTGAAGCCAAAATGAATGCGATGCAGGCAGGTATCAATGGTGAGATTGACCGCGGCCTTGTCGCAGAGAGAAGACCGAAGGGGTCGAGGGGCGCCCATAAATTTGAGCCAATGGATCGTGAGAATTGCCCTCATTTGGACAAGTGGTATGAGGCTCACGACACGGGGCTCGGTATGGAATAATGACCAGCAACATGTCGAGGTGTACAATGGTGTTCTTAAAGGAGTGCGAGCACCGCTTATCACAGCCCTAATTGAAGAAACTTGGAACCCGGACCTGTCATACTTTGCGAGACAGGGTCACCGCCAAAGCACAAGTTGAATTGAACAAGCCATGGTCCGAGAAGATGCAAAGACATCTGGACGAAAAAGCAAAGAAGTCTCAAAGTCATGGCTGTAGGAAAGTGGACGCACTTAGGAATAAGTGGGAGGTCAATGTGCGAGCCAAGTACGTTAAGGGTCACCACAGAGGATAAAAAAAGCAAGCTGTCACCCTTGGCTCAACCTCCTGTGAGTGCACTTGTAACAAGCCCAAGCTTGAGGGCTACCCTTGCGATCATGTGCTCCGGTGACTGCTGATCAAAAAATCAGCGTCGAGCATACATATCGCTGTACTTCAACATGTACAATCTGTACAACACTTGGAGCAGGTGAGTTCTGGGCTTGGGGCATTGATATGAACTACAAAATGTTGTGGCCAGATGGGCCGAAATGGGTTCCGAACGCCGACTTGATGAGAACCGCAAAGGGACGACGTCAGTCTAGGCGTCATCGCAATGACATGAACCAAGGCGATGCCGCGTTTGCAGGTGTCCTGGACATTCACGCAAAGACTGCCCATATCGAGCCAACAACAACGCATGATGTTGATATATATGTACTCGCCATGTCTATTTATATTTCTACTCGTTATGTGTACTTATATTAAATTTAAATTGAATCTCTTTGTATTATTGTACTCTGATGTTAACTTCAGATAATTAATGTAAATCGTATCTCTTTGTATTTTTTAAGTTAATTTTGATTTGCATTTGTATTTCTGTCTTCCTCGTAATGTATATTTGTATATTTGTGTGCAGGTTATGGGTGAAGTGCCAGTGCTTTTGCAGGGGCCCCATGACGCCAGCCACCGTTACCACCTATTTTTGAAACCAAATACTAAGCATGATTATCGTCCTTTCGGACTTTGAACCATAAAGAAAACATGGCCAATACACAATTTTTCCTTGCTCACCTTGTCGCTTATGGACTACAAGGTTTTGCTAGGCTCACATCATGCAACGACCAAGTACGTTCGGACCCATCCCTTTTGACATCCCTCGTTGATCGGTGGAGACCTGAAACCCACACCTTTCACTTTCGTTTTGGGGAGCTTACACCTACACTGAAAGATGTTTCTATGATCATCGCTCTACCAATTATAGGTGAGCCGGTAGTCTCTCCACGAGTGTCTCCATCTTGGGCATTAGATATAGCAGCCCGTCTTGGGATGGAAATGCGAGAATCACAACGTTACGGTAACCCTCGGGGCATCCCCTAAATGCAACCGTGATAATTTTCTTAATTTATCTAGCTTCGCCAATGAGGAGACGAGAAAAAGACATCTGTTTGCGTGTTGTTGTGGCTCCTCGGGAATCTATTTCCAAATTCACATGGGGACGTTGTTATCCCTGGTCTCATCTACATTGCAGAGAATATGGTAGATGAACCTTTACCCAAGCAGCCAAAATACAGCTTCGGTTACGCCATGCTATCTCATACATCTGAGAGGCTTGTGTGATGCCATAAAAAACCTCTTTCGCACAAAAAGCTCCATTACTTTGTATCGCCTATGAGTTTCTACAGTTGTGGTCCTGGGAATACCTCCCTATAGGACGACCTCGTATAGTACAACCCGTATACCCATACGACTTTAGTGAGGGTGCCAACAAGAACTATGGCCACTGGTGGACAAAGGCACGGAAACGTTGGTCTCAGATATTGCAAAAATTGTTACCCTATGTACCACCTGCAGTTTGAGATACTTGATGAGGCAGAGGTCACATGGAACCCGTGGACTCGGGACCAGCTACAAATGGTCTTTGATGCTCGACACTTCACACCGTGCATGTTGAGCGATAGTGCATTACGGCTGACTCATTGCAACTTATTGTTCCTGTGGTGTGTTGAGCCTCACAACCCAGGCGTGTAATGAGACAGTTCGGTCTCTATCAAGAAATTCCACCACCTTTTCCTAGACGTCTCGACGAGGAAACACATAAGTAAGATGTGACATCCCTAAATAGTTAGTGTCATTTTTAATATACTAAACTCACACTTTGTTACATAATTTGCAGGCTAACCAATATGGGCAGGGGTTGGAGTTTATACGATTGGAGGGAACATAACATTGAATGGGTACACAAGTGGGAAAATGAAGCGCTAGCGGATATAGTGCATCAACTTAGGTATATTTTATTTACATTATTTTATGTATACTATTTTATTACGATTGAAGATGCTTTGCTTTCATCACAACGGTTTATGTAATAATTTAATTTTGCAGTCCATCAGTTGGAATTATAGATCATGCTTATAAGCAGTGGTACTTGCATGAACACATCGTGCTAGCCCGGCCAAAGCTACTATACCAACACATCTCACACAAGAGGAGCGGTAGCAGAGACATGTTGAGCTGCATGCAGCTTACTATCGTGACCAGATGGTAATCACTTGTAACTTTTTAGGTCCATCATTTCATAATCATTTGAACTAAATAACATCCAAATATTGTTCAGCTTGAAAATTGCAAACGAAGTAGGGCAGATGGCTACGGATAGCATGCCGCCCAGGGCCCATTTCAAGAAGACATTCGAAACTTCTTCAACAATACTTGGCAAAGAAGTTCAGATGCGGTAGAGGCAACGACGTTGTCACCGGAGCATACAACATGCCGTACCGAGGTCAGCCGGACCAAGTGCGCGGCGCCGTCGTCGAACGGAGCGATCTTGTCTGAGCCATGGGCGATGGGGGAGGGTACGAGGACTAGAACGACATTGCCACGACATGACTCATCTCTGCCACTGCATCGCTCTTGTTCGATGCAGCTTCGTCAGGGGCAGACATCTCAGGACCATGGCACGGGCTTGGAATCGATGCCCGAGCAGTTTCTTTCCCCTAACCCATATGCGTACACAGGATATGATGCATACACCCAAGGTGAGGGATCTCAGCCGTATCTCTCCATGAGGGATCCCCATGCCCGAGGAGACTCGTGTACCAGATTTAAACCAGCACCACGTTCAATCGCCAGACAGTATAGGAGAGGGATATAATCAGGTAGCCATGTTTACATTTCAATGCATTTACATTTCAATGCATTTACAATGATATCATATATTATCCTCTAACAGTTTGTTTAAAATGTTTATATGTGCAGGACATACCTGATGTTATTTGGGGCGATGAGAACACCCAACGTGGCGTCAACACAGGCCTCCGAGGAGCATCACATGATCATGGCATGAACACAGGCCTCCGGGGAGCATCACATGATCATGGCGTCAACACAGCCTCGGGAGCTTCACATGATCATGGCGACACGGTTACATCATTAGTTACAGAGTTCTTTGGAGGGGACGTTATTGGCCCATCTTTTATCCCCGCAGAGTCACAACCATACGCCTACAATTACGCTTCAGGTTCGCAACAAGGATTCGCGACTCCACCACCTACGCAGGACTCGCAGACACATGAAGCCGAATTGGAGTACGGCCGCATGATCTTCGTGTAACTCGGCCACCTAATCGCTTGTCGCCTTAGGTCGTAAGGAAAGGCCAGTGGTCGTCGTAAGTAGGGTGATTCATCTATCCACATGCGCGACCCATTGTATCTACATATGTCCAGACGACTTTTCGATTTGAACATCTATGTATGCTGAAATAAAATGCACCAGCCAGAACAATTTTTCCGCCTATATCTCCCGCCATACTATCCGCTCCACTCTTTTGCTTATGTTAGGCCGGTTTCCCGCCAACCCCTTCCCGCCATATCTTCCTGCCACCCGTTTCCCGCCAACCCCTTCCCGCCATATGTTCCCGCCAACCCTTTCCCGCCATACCGCAATGTTTCTTTCCGCCATTTTCTCCTCTCTACCTATAAAACCCCTTGAGACGGAGGTGGATAAGCATTCGAGTGTAGTGTAGTCGAGATGTCCCATTATCCTTTCGATCGTAGTTTTCACCTGGGATGAGCAGCACTCTTCCGAGGCTAGCTACCGATTTCGGGATGGACAATAGGATAGGTCCAGGGGACGAACTCACCGGTAGTGACACCATAATGAATGAGTTGGTTCACCAATTACGTAGGTCTGGGTGGCCTGAAAGGACCTATGAGGAGGTACACAAAGAACTTCTTAGGTTGAATGCAAGGTGGAAGAAGGTAGTGGAGCCGAAGAGTGAAACTTTTAGAAGGACTGCAGAAAAGCATCCATTTTTATGGACTGAGGAGAGCGAGGACGAAGATGATATCTTCATGCCGCCGCTTCCGGGTTCTGCATCGTCAAAGGGCAAGAGTTCTGCATCGTCCAAGGGCAAGAGTACTGCATCCTCGAAGGGCAAGAGTTCTTCATCGTCCAAGGGTAAGAGTTATGCATCCTCGAAGGGCAAGAGTTCTGCATCGACGGAGGATGACGATGATGCCTTCATGTAGTTTTTAAGCTGTATTCCAGTTGTACCGTTTAATTCAGATGTACTTGCATTATTAGTTTGTACTCTCTTATTGTAAGGCATTATGTTCTATCTTAATATCATTTTGTAGTTGTTGCACGATGTTCGATAATTAGTGGAGGGAAAGAAAATGCCACTACTTTATTCTAAAACTATATTTTTTTCCATCACGACAAGGTACAATTGAAAATAAGATACATTGTAGGAATAAACCTACATTTAACTCCTGAAATAAAGCTACATTAAAGTGCGGAAATAAAGATACAAATGATTGCGAAGTTTAAAATACTACCACAGGAATCTCTGAGTCCAGCGTGGATATTTTCCTTTTCCATCGCCAGCTTCTTCGCTGCCTTGGCCTCACGAGCCCTTTCTTTCTTTCTCTGCCTCTCCGCCTCACGAGCCTCCTTTCGCTGTCGTTCCTGCTCCTCCATGCGACGAGCCTCTTCCCTGTTTTTCTTTCCCATTTCCTAAAAAAAACGGTGTTGCTCCGCATAGTATTCTTTTAGCTCTCTCTCTTGCTCTGCTTTCTCCTCAGCTTCCACCTTCTCGCGTCGCTCTTCCGCAAATAAACTATTCCACGCCCGGCGACTTCTTTCACGAATTTCAGTCACTGCCCAAGTCGGCTTCTCCGTGTCAATCCAACGATAGTACATGCACAGAGGCGGAGGAGACTACAACAAGAAACAAAAATGTTACTAAAGAATCAATGAAAATACCAACAATATCTATTCGTGATGGTTAAACCATACCGGAGGCTTGTCGTACTCTGAAATAGCTACGGCAGGATCTTCCTCATAATTGGCGGACATGAAAACTTCATGCCCAACCAATCTGAAAAATCCGTCACCTCCTTCACCTTGCAAAGATCGCCACACCAACACCGCAGGACTGCCACCCCAGAGGCAAACTTGCATTCTTCATTTTCCTCGGCCTAATGCTTTGATCCGAGCAAGGCAAACTCATACCGACTGAAAAAATGTGTTACACACTTTGCGACCTTTGCCGATTTCGAGGATGGCTGGACGAGAGCCTCGGTGTCTCCTTTTATAAGCTCGAGCGATAAATGATGGCGAGAAAATTAAGCGGCGATATTTACGATCCCTATAGTGTCGGGCACAACAGCCTTCCGTAGCCTCGGATTCCCGGTGCCATCGCATCCACGAGGCAAAAGAAGCAAAGGCAGGATTGATTCCGGCGAAAGAACCAAAAGCATCCATATACCCACGCCGGAGTCACGGCCCGTCAACATCGCGCCTCGAAATCAGCGCCGTCTGCTGTCGCAGCGTAACAAAGACAGAGACGTGCCGCCTTTGGTGGTGGCGTGGCCCGCTGGGCTCAGCGGCAGCCTTGTCGGCTGGTAGCGACAGCGGCAGCGGCCCGCCTCACCCGGTGGCGGCCGGGCCGCTGGCGTGCCCGTTCCGTCGCAACCGCGGTGGCTGCCACAATACGCACCGTTATACCGGGCTGCCGCCTCTGTTGTGGCGGCCCGGCCCGCCCTCACTGGCGTGGCGGCGGTGACAGTGTCGCTGCCGCGCCTGCGACCACTAGTGAGGGGTCTCTTTTGTCAATTTCGTCGCAGGGGTCTTTTTGGCAATTCCGGTGGCGAGGGTCTCTTTCGACAAAAATCCTAATAAGACGCCATACTAACGATAGCATAGCGATGGGTGCCACCAGCTACTACTACGTCCTTTAGTAGTAGCGTGGGTAAAAACCCGCGCTACTACTACCAGCGCGGGTTTTTTTGAATTTTTTCAAAAAAATATTTTGATTTTTTCCCTAATTTTCAAATTTCTGAATTATTTTAACCTCAAATCTCTAATCACCCCTCATCGCTGCTCAATTTAATCTCTAATCACCCCTCATCATTCCAAATCATCTAACTTCCCGGACGGTCACGCATCCTCTCACTACTCCAGCCTGAGCACGCTTAACTTCCGGTTCTATTCTCCCTCGCTTCCAAGTCTGCACTTGTTGTTTTCCGACAATAGTAAGATGTCAATCCTATTAACCTCGTGGAATTTAGCTTGAGAATGAAGTCACACATTTCACTATTTGAGTTTGAAACTATTGTTCTAAAAAATTAGTAACACTAATATTTCTTGAATAATTAGTTTGACCACAGTTTGACCATAGTTTGACCATAGTTTGACCACGGTTTGGCCATAGTTTGACCAGATTTGACCAAAATTCAAAAAAACTAAAATAATTATTTAGTAACACTAATATTCTAGAATAATTAGTTCGACCATTGTTTGACCACAATTTGACCACACAGTTTGAAATTTTTTCGATTTTTTCCACTCTAGATCTTAAAAGCCCCGTAACTACGCTACTGCTATCAAACTTAGTAGTAGCAAGGTTTTAGAAACCCGCGCTACTACTATGGCATGTCCCGGGGGCACGGTAGAGACCGCTTAGTAGTAGCGAGGGTTAAAAACCCGCGCTACTGCTATCAACTTAGTAGTAGCGAGGTTTAAAAACCTGCGCTACTGGTAAGTAGCAGTAGCGAGGGTTTTTAACCCTCGCTACTAATAATTTTCTATGTATAGGCTTTTCCCTAGTAGTGATAGCATGAAACTAGTGGATCCAAATCAGCCCCTTACGAAGCAATGCATAAACTAGGGTTTAAGATTCTGTCACTCTAGCAACCCATCATCTAATTATTACTTCCCAATGCCTTCCTCTAGGCCCAAATAATGGTGAAGTGTCATGTAGTCGACGTTCACATAACACCACTAGAGGAGAGATAACATAAATCTCATCAAAATATCGAACGAATACCAAATTCACATGACTACTAATAGCAAGACTTCACCCATGCCCTCAGGAACAAACGTAACTACTCACAAAGCATATTCATGTTCATGATCAGAGGAGTATTAATATGCATTAAGGATCTGAACATATGATCTTGGTGGTGGAATTTTGTCCCGTAAGCTTGCTTATGATTTTTTCCAGGGTAAAAGCCTTCATATAGCAGAAGATGGGCACCGGAGGGCCACCAGGGGCCCAGGGAGGCAGGGCGCGCCCGGTGGGGGCACCCCCACCCTCCCGGCCAGGTGTGGGCCCCTCGATACTTTCTTCGCCTAATAATTCTTATTAGTTCCAAAAATAACTTTCGTGGAGTTTCGTGATTTTGGAGCTGTCGAATAGGTTTCAATATTTGCTCCTTTTCGGCCTGAATTCCAATGCCAAGCATTCTCCCTCTTCATGATAAACCTTGTAAAATAAGAGAGAATAGACATAAGTATTGTGACATAATGTGTAATAACAGCCCATAATGCAATAAATATCGATATAAAAGCATGATGCAAAATGGACGTATCAACTCCCCCAAGCTTAGATCTCGCTTGTCCTCAAGCGGAAGCCAAAATCGAAAAATATGTCCACATGTTTAGAGATAGCGGTGTCGATAAAAATAAAATACGAACATGAGGGCATTATGATCATTCTTATAACAGCAACATATATAGATTTTGTCATATGATTTCTCATGCTCAAGTAACAACCTATTCACAATGTCAAGTATGGTTCAGAAACTTCATTGAGAACTAGCAAACTATAATCTCAGTCATTGAAGCAATTGCAATTTATCATAACATCAGAAAGAGTCAAGAATAGAGCTTTTCGGCAAGTCCACATACTCAACTATCATATAGTCTTCTACAATTGCTAACACTCACACAATACTTATGGTTATGGAGTTTTAATCTGTCACTGAGAAAGATAGGGGCTTATAGTTTCGCCTCCCAATGTATTCACCTTTGGGTGATGTCAACAATAATAGTTCATGCTAACTTACATCCAATTGGATATATATATATCAGGATCTTTCCAACACGAGGTGCTTGCCAAAGGATAAAATGAAAAAGGGAAAGGTAAAGATCACCTTGACTCTTGCATAATGTAAAAGACATAAAGTAAAAGATAGGCCCTTCGCAGAGGGAAGCAGAGGTTGTCATGTGCTTTTAGTGTTGGATGCACAAAATCTTAATGCAAAAGAACGTCACTTTATATTGCCACTTGTGATATGAACCTTTATTATGCAGTCCGTCGCTTTTATTACTTCCATATCACACGATCGTATAAATCTTATTTTCTCCGCACTAGTAAGTCATACATATTTAAAGAGCAATTTTTATTGCTTGCAACATGACAACTTACTTGAAGGATCTTACTCAATCCATAGGTAGGTATGGTGGACTCTCATGGCAAGACTGGGTTTAAGGATATTTGAAAGCACAAGTAGTATCTCTACTTGGTGCAAGGAGTTTTTGGCTAGCATGAGGGTGAAAGGCAAGCTCAACATGTTCGGAAGATCCATGACAATATACTTTAACTGAGATGTGAGAAAACATAAACCATCACGTTGTCTTCCTTGTCCAACATCAACTCTTTAGCATGTCATACTTAATGAGTGCTCACAATCATAAAAGATGTCCAATATAGTATATTTATATGCGAAAACCTCTCTTTCTTTATTACTTCCTATTAATTGCAATGATGACCAAAACTGTGTTTGTCAACTCTCAACAACTTTTATGCCTCATACTCTTTATATGTGAAGTCATTACTATCCATAAGATCAATATGAACTCTTTTAGTCTTTTTGTTCTTTCTATTTTCTCAAGATCATAGCAAGATAGCAAAGCCCTTGACTAAACACTAATATTTATTATAGATAGCTCACGAACTCGATTACATAAAGAGATCACAAAGAAAAACTCAAAACTAAATCATACCAAAACTTTATTCTACTAGATCAAGATATTACTAAAAGGATCAAACTAAGTAAAACGGTAAAGATAGGAGTGTGATGGTGATACGATACCGGGGCACCTCCCCCAAGCTTGGCAGTTGCCAAGGGGAGTGCCCATACCCATGTAATTATGTCCTCGGAGGTGGTGAAGAAGGAGTTGTTGATGATGTAGGCTTGTCGTCCATCTTCCAAGGCATAGGCTCACCATCATAGAAGGATGATCGAGTCTCCGAGATCCTCAAATCTGCAGCCAAACTCATCCTCTTAAATCTATATTCATACTCACAGTTTTGGTTTTGCAGGTCATAGATCTGGGCTTGGAGGTGCTCGATTTTCTCATGAAGCTTGAAGATGGTATCCCCAATGTTCTTGGCGTCTAGCTTGTGGTTATTGGTGAATTCCGCGATCATCATCTGGTTGGCGTTGAGTCCACGCTCCACCATCCCTTGGCACTTGAAAACTTGTTGTTCCATAGCTTCGAGCTTTGTCTCCACGCTTTCGGTACGCCTTAGTCCTTCCACATCGCGGATGTGCAGCACCCCCTCACGCATCTCAATAGCTTGAGGGTGTTGCAGCACCTCCGCAAGATAGGGGTTGGTAACCCTCTCGAAAAACTTGTCCTTGGGAGCGCTTGGAGACGTCATGGTGCTCTAGATCTGTCCGAAAAACAGCTCGAAACAAAAACAGAAGATTTTTGCGTGATACGCTGGTCAAAACCTTCAGGAGATTATATAATGAATTTTTTACCGACCAAGAGAAGTAACGTGCAAGAAAACGGAGTCCGGGAGGCACACGAGGTGCCCACGAGACAGGGGGAGGGCGCCCAGTAGGGGTGGGCGCGCCCTCCACCCTCGTGGAGGCCTCGTGTCCTTCCCGGATTACTTCTTGCTTCCCAAAATTCTTAAATATTGCAAAACATAGAAAAATTGCCATTAGAACTGTTTTGGAGTCGGTTTACTTACCGTACCACATACCTATTCCTTTTCAGAGTCTAAAACGTTCTGGAAAGTGTCCCTTATGTACTCCTCCAGGGTCACAGTCTTAATAATATTAGTTTCAACATTTATAGGACTACCTGAGATATAATGTTTGATTCTTTGACCGTTCACCACCCTCGGACTTGTGCCTTTGAAGTTGTTGATTTTTATGGCACCGGAATGATAGACCTCCTCGATAACGTAAGGACCTTCCCACTTAGAGAGAAGTTTTCCTGCAAAAAATCATAAACAAGAGTTGAATAGCAACACATAATCACCTACGTTAAACTCACGCTTTTGTATTCTTTTGTCATGCCATCTTTTAACTTTTTCTTTGAACATCTTGGCATTCTCGTAGGCCTGGGTTCTCCATTCATCGAGTGAGCTAATATCAAATAACCTTTTCTCACCGGCAAGTTTGAAGTCATAGTTGAGCTCTTTAGTAGCCCAATATGCTTTTTGTTCAAGTTCGAGAGGTAAGTGACATGCTTCTCCATAAACCATCTTATACGGAGACATACCCATAGGATTTTTATATGCAGTTCTATAGGCCCATAATGCATCATCAAGTTTCTTGGACCAAATCTTTCTAGATCTATTGACAGTCTTTTGCAAAATTAATTTGAGCTCTCTATTGCTCAACTCTACTTGACCACTAGACTATGGGTGATAAGGAGATGCAATTCTATGATTAACATCATACTTAGCAAGCATTTTACGAAAAGCACCATGAATAAAATGTGAACCACCATCAGTCATAAGATATCTAGGGACTCCAAACCTCGGAAAAATAACTTATTTAAGCATCTTAATAGAGGTGTTATGATCAACACTACTAGTTGGAATAGCTTCTACCCACTTAGTAACGTAATCAACCGCAACTAAAATGTGTGTGTATCCATTAGAGGCAGGAAAAGGTCCCATATAATCAAAGCCCCAAACATCAAATGGTTCAATAACAAGAGAATAATTCATAGGCATTTCTTGACGTCTACTAATATTACCAATTCTTTGACATTCATCACAAGACAAGACGAACTTACGAGCATCTTTGAAGAGAGTAGGCCAGTAAAAACCGGATTTCAATACCTTATGTGCAGTTCTATCTCCAGCGTGATGTCCTCCATATGGTTCGGAGTGACACTTGAGTAGGATCTGTTCCTGTTCATGCTCAGGTACACAACGTCTAATAACACCATCTACTCCTTCTTTATAAAGGTGTGGGTCATCCCAGAAGTAATGTCTTAAATCATAAAAGAACTTTTTTGTTTTGCTGGTATGTGAAACTAGGCGGTATAAATTTAGCAACAATGTAATTAGCATAATCAGCATACCATGGAGCAGTATGAGAAGCATTAATGACCCCTAATTGTTCATCAGGAAAGCTATCATCAATAGGGAGTGGGTCATCAAGAACATTCTCTAACCTAGACAAGTTGTCTACAACGGGGTTCTCAGCTCCCTTTCTATCAATAATATGCAAATCAAATTCTTGAAGCAGGAGAACCCATCTAATAAGTCTAGGCTTAGCATCTTTATTTTCCATAAGATATTTAATAGCAGCGTGATCAGTGTGAATAGTTACTTTAGAATCAACAATATAAGGTCTGAACTTATCACAAGCAAATACAACTGCTAAGAATTCTTTTTCAGTAGTATCATAATTTCTCTGGGCAGTATCAAGAGTTTTACTAGCATACTGGATAACATTCAATTTCTTATGAACTCTTTGCCCTAGAACAACACCTACAACATAATCACTAGCATCACACATAATTTCAAAGGGTAAATTCCAATCAGGTGGCTGAACAATAGGTGCGATGATCAAAGCTTTCTTAAGTATTTCAAATGCTTCTACACAATCATCATCAAAGACAAAAGGAATATCTTTTGCAATAAATTAGTCGAGTCCTAGAGATTTTAGAAAAGTCCTTAATGAACCTCCTATAAAACCGGCATGACCAAGGAAACTTCTTATACCTTTAATGTCCTTGGGACATGGCATCTTTCAATAGCATCAACTTTAGCTTTATCAACTTCAATACCTCTTTCAGAAATTTTATGCCCCAAGACAATGCCTTCATTAACCATAAAGTGGCACTTTTCCCAATTCAACACGAGACTAGTGTCTTCACATCTCTGCAAAACTCGATCAAGGTTGCTCAAGCAATCATCAAAAGAGAATCCATAAACGGAGAAGTCATCCATGAATACCTCACAAATCTTTTCACAAAAGTTAGAGAATATAGCCATCATGCATCTTTGAAAGGTAGCAGGTGCATTACATAAACCAAAAGGCATACGTCTATAAGAAAATTACCGAAGGGGCAAGTAAAATTAGTTTTTGATTGATCCTCCGCTGACACAGGTATTTGAGAGAAACCAGAATAACCTTCTAGAAAGCCGAAATGTGTGTGTTTGGATAGTCTTTCTAGCATTTGATCAATAAAAGGTAAAGGGTAATGATCTTTCTTAGTAGCTTTATTTAATTTACGGAAATCAATTACCATCCTATAACCTGTAATAATTCTTTGCGGAATCAATTCATCTTTATCATTAGGAACAACAGTAATACCTCCCTTCTTAGGAACACAATGGATAGGACTTACCCAATCACTATCACCAACAGGATAAATTATACCTGCCTCAAGGAGTTTTCGTATCTCCTTTCTTACCACTTCTTTCATCCTCGGGTTTAACCGTCGTTGAGATCTCTAACTGGTTTAGCATCTTTCTCCACTTTTATTTTGTGCTGGCATAGAGTGGGACTAATGCCCTTAAGATCATCCAGAGTATATCCAATAGCAGCACGGTGCTTCTTGTAGTTTTCAATAATCTTTCCTCTTCTTGCTCGAAAGGTTAGCACTAATAATAACATGATATATCTTCTTTTCATCAAGATAAGCATATTTAAGATTATCAGGTAAAGGTTTGAGCTCAAACACGGGATCACCCTTGGGTGGAGGGGGATCCCCTAGGATTTCAACAGGCAAGTTGTGTTTTAGAATAGGACCCTGTTGAAGGAATACTTCATCTATTTCCCTTCTTTCATTCATAAACATATCATTTTCATGGTCTAGCAAATATTGTTATAACGGATCAGTAGGAGGTACGTCAATAGAAGTAAGACCAATAATTTCATCCTTACTAGGCAATTCTTTATCACGGGGTTGCCTACGAAATTTAGCAAAATTAAACTCATGTTTCATATCCCCCAAGCCAATTGTAGCAACATCCTTTTTGCAATCAATCTTAGCATTGACAGTATTCAAGAAGGGTCTACCAAATATAATGGGACAAAAGTCATCTTGTGGGAACCAAGAACAAGAAAATCAGCAGGATATTTAACTTTCCCACACAAGACTTCTACATCTCTAACAATCCCAACTGGTGCAATAGTATCTCTATTGGCAAGCTTAATAGTAACATCAATACCTTCTAACTCAGCGGGTGCGATATCATGCATAATTTATTTATATAGGGAGATAAGTATTGCACTAGCACTGGCAGCCATATCACATAAGCCATGATAACAATGATCTCCTATTTTAACAGAAATAACAGGCATACCTACAACAGGTCTATGTATCTTAGCATCTGGCCTAGCAATATTAGCAGTTTCACCACAGAAGTAAATAACATGCCCATCTATATTATCATCCAAGAGATATTTAACCATAGCAATACTAGGTTCAACTTTGATTTGCTCAGGAGGTGTATATGTTCTATTATTACTCTTATGAACCACAGTTGAAGCTTTAGCATGAGTCTTTATTCTAACAGGAAAAGGTGGTTTCTCAACATAAGTAGTAGGAACAATAGGATCATTATAAGTGATAGTCGTTTCTTCAACTGTAATAGGTGCAACTACTTTTACTTCAGTGGGAGGATTATATTTAAACCACTTATCCTTAGGGAGATCAACGTGAGCAGCAAAAGATTCACAGAAAGAAGCTACTATCTCAGAGTCAAGTCCATATTTAGCGCTAAATCCACGAAAGGCATCGGTATCCACAAAAGATTTAACACAATCAAACTTAGGTGTCATACCTAACTCCTTACCATCGTCGGAACCCCAATCTTCAGAGTTGCGTTTAATTCTTTCCAATAAACCCCACTTGAATTCAGTAGTCTTCAGCATATAAGAACCAGCATAGGAAGTATCAAGCATGGTGCGATTATTGAGAAAAAGCCGAGCATAAATTTTTTGAATAATCATTTCTCTTGAGAGCTCATGATTGGGGCATGAATATAACATTGACTTAAGCCTCCCCCAAGCTTGAGCGATACTTTCTCCTTCGCAAGGCCAGAAATTATATATGTAATTACGATCACGACGAACAAGATGCATATGATAGAACTTTTGGTGAAATTCCAACTTCAATCATTTATAGTTCCAAGATCCCGCATCACCACATAGCCTATACCATGTCAATGCATCTCCCTTCAAAGATAAAGGGAAGACCTTCCTCTTAACAACATCATCGAAGATACCTGCAAGCTTAAATAATCCACAAACTTCATCCACAAAGATAAGCTGTAAATCAGGATGCAATGTTCCATCTCCTGCAAAGGGATTAGCTAGCAGTTTCTCTATCATACCCGAAGGAATCTCAAAGTGAACATTTTCAGTAGGTTCAAGAGGTTGAGGAGCAACTCTTTGCTCTCTGGTGGGGCGAAGATGCCTAACAAGCCCTCAAAGGATTAGTTTCCATAGTAACAAGTGACAGAAAATTTCAGCACACTATATAAATGTTTCGTTACCAAGTTCCACTCACCAAAGGCGCTTCACTCCTCGGGAACGGCGCCAGAAAAGAGTCTTGATGACCCACAAGTATAGGGGATATATCGTAGTCCTTTCGATAAGTAAGAGTGTCGAACCCAACGAGGAGCAGAAGGAAATGACAAGCGGTTTTCAGTAAGGTACTCTCTGCAAGCACTGAAATTGTAGGTAATAGATAGTTTTGTGATAACAGAATTTGTAACGGGCAACAAGCAATGGAAGTAAATAAAGTGCAGCTAGGTAGCCCAATCCTTTTTATAGAAAAGGACAAGCCTGGAAAATTTCTTATAATGAGAAAAGAGCTCCCGAGGACACATGGGAATTATCGTCAAGCTAGTTTTCATCACGCTCATATGATTCGTGTTCGGTACTTTGATAATTTGATATGTGGGTGGACCGGTGCTTGGGTACTGCCATTTCTTGGACAAGCATCCCACTTATGATTAACCCCTATTGCAAGCATCCACAACTACAAAAGAAGTATTAAGGTAAACCTAACCATAGCATGAAACTAGTGGATCCAAATCAGCCCCTTACAAAGCAACGCATAAACTAGGGTTTAAGCTTCTATCACTCTAGCAACCCATCATCTACTTATTACTTCCCAATGCCTTCCTCTAGGCCCAAATAATGGTGAAGTGTCATGTAGTCGACGTTCACATAACACCACTAGAGGAGAGACAACATACATCTCATCAAAATATCAAACGAATACCAAATTCACATGACTACTAATAGCAAGACTTCACCCATGTCCTCAGGAACAAACATAACTACTCACAAAGCATATTCATGTTCATGATCAGAGGGGTACTAATATGCATTAAGGATCTGAACATATGATCTTCAACCAAGTAAACCAATTAGCATCAACTACAAGGAGTAATCAACACTACTAGCAACCCACATGTACCAATTTGTGGTTTTGATACAAGATTGGATACAAGATATGAACTAGGGTTTTGAGAGGAGATGGTGCTGGTGAAGATGTTGATGGAGATTGACCCCCTCCCGAGAGAGGATCGTTGGTGATGACGATGGTGATGATTTCCCCCTCCCGAGGGAAGTTTCCCAACAGCTCATGGAGCCCTAGATTAGTTCCGCCTGCGTGGCGGTGGAGTTTCGTCCCGTGAGGCTTGCTTATGATTTTTCCGGGTAAAAGCCTTCATAGCAGAAGTTGGGCACCGGAGGGCCACCAGGGGCCCAGGAGACAGGGGGCGCGCCAAGAGGGGGGGCGCCCCACCTCCCCGCCAGTGGTGTGGCCCCTCCAGTACTTTCTTCGCTCAATAATTCTTATTAATTCCAAAAATAACTTCTGTGGAGTTTCAAGATTTTTGGAGCTATGCAGAATAGGTTTCCAATATTTTCTCCTTTTCCACCCAGAATTCCAGCTGCTGGCATTCTCCCTCTTCATGATAAACCTTGTAAAATAAGAGAGAATAGCCATCAGTATTGTGGCATAACGTGTAATAACATCCCATAATGCAATAAATATCGATATAAAAGCATGATGCAAAATGGACGTATCACATAGCAATGAGGAGGAGAGTGTGTCTACATACCCTCGTAGATCATAAGCGGAAGCGTTTAGTAACGCGGTTGATGTAGTCGAACTTCTACGTCATCCAACCGATCAAGTACCGAACGTACGACACCTCCACATTCAGCTCGGTGATGTCCTCGCCTTCTTGATCTAGCAATACGGCGAAGTAGTTGATGAGTTCCGACATCACGAAGACATGGTGACGTTGGTGGTGATGCTATCTCCGCAGGGCTTCGCCTAAGCACTAATTAAGAAAATATGACCGAGGGACAAAATTGTGGAGAGGGGCGCCACACACGGCTAAGAGATTGTCGTGGCTTATGTGTGGTGCCCACTCCCAGATATATATAGGTGGGGGAGAGGGAGCAGCCAAGGAGGTGCCCCAAGGAGGCTGAATCCTCCTTGGGCTACTGCCCTAGCCGCGCCCCCTTCCTTATTTGTGCGCGGGAGGAAGGCAAGGGGAGGTGGCGCCCTCCCCCCTCTCCTTTCTCCCATGAGGAGGGAAAGGCAGGAGGGGCCAACCCTCCCCCTTTCCTTCCCCTAGGGCCAACGGCCAGGGAGAGGGGCACACCAGCCCCTTGTGGGCTGGTGTGTTCCCACTTTGGCCCATTAAGCCCATATAGCCTCCCAGGGCTTCCCGGAACCCCTTCCAGTGATCCGATGACTATCCGGTACCCTCGAAACTCTTTCGGTGTCCAAATATCATCGTCCTATATATCAATCTTTACCTCCGTACCATTCCGGAGCTCCTTGTCATGTTTGAGCTCTCATCCGGGACTCCGAACAACATAATCATATAACTCATATAACACTATATCGTCAACGAACGTTAAGCGTGCGGACCCTACGGGTTCGAGAACTATGTAGACATGACCGAGACACCTCTCCGGTCAATAACCAATAGCGGAACCTGGATGCCCATATTAGTTCCTACATATTCTACGAAGATCATTATCGGTCGAACCGTTATCTCAACATAAGTAATTCCCTTTGTCCGTCGGTATGTTACTTGCTCGTATCTCTATACCTAGTTCAATCTCATTGCCGGCAAGTCTCTTTACTCGTTCTGTAATATATCATCTTATAACTAACTCCTTAGTCATTTGCTTGCAAGGCTTCTTATGATGTGTATTACCGAGAGGGCCAAGAGATACCTCTCCGATTTTCGGAGTGACAAATCCCAATCTCGATCCATGCCAACTCAACAAACACCTTCAGAGATACCTGTAGAGCATCTTATGATCACCCAATTACGTTGTGACTTTTGATAGCACACAAGGTATTCCTCTAGTATTCGGGAGTTGCATGATCTCATGGTCGAAGGAACATGTATTTGACATTCAAGAAAGCAGTAGCAATAAACTGAACGATCATATGCTAAGCTAATGGATGGGCCTTGTCCATCACATATTCTCCTAATGATGTGATCCCATTATCAAATGACAACTCATGTCTATGGTTAGGAAACCTTAACCATCTTTTGATCAACGAGCTAGTCTAGTAGAGGATCACTAGGGGCACGATATTTGTTTATGTATCCACACATGTATTTAAGTTTTCAGTCAATACAATTCTAGCATGAATAATGAACCTTTATCATGATTAAGGAAATATAATAATAACTATTTTATTATTGCCTCTAGGGCATATTTCCATCATATCTCTCTTTTGATGAAATAATCTGGTTTAAAGAAGGTTGAATTGTGTGTAAAAATATCACTCGTCATCTATGTTTTTCCGAACCTACAAAGTCACAAGCTTAAGGTAATCACAACCTGTTGAGGTATAGTGGGACATAAATAATGGGAATGTATTTGTGTAATTGTTTCATTAATATTCAAAATAGTTTCTAGAAGAATCGGAAGCGTTTCAGGGTCACCGGAAGGGTTTTGGGATTTATCGGGCAATACCGGGTATTACCAATAAATAATATATAGGTGGAAAATGTTTTTGAAGATGTTAAATTAATCATAAAAGGCTCTAATAATAGTTAGGAGGCTTTGATATTTAATTGAATATCAGTGAGTCTTAAAAGGCCTAGTGGTGGAACACTACTTGGGCCACCTAGGCCCAAGTGGAGGTGGCGCCCTCCTTTCCACTTGGGGAAGGGAAGGGAGGGCCAATAGGAGGGGGGTGTGACGCCCGGATAATTAAGATACAATAATCCTCTGTTAATGATGCCATGTCACCACTGTTACTCTTGCTAAACCCATTTGTTTCAAACACAGGTCAAATTCAAATTCCGAAAACAAGTCAAATTCTTATTTCTTCAAACTGTCAAGTAAAAATGTTTGGTGGGTTGAAAATATTCGCTAACTAATTGTCATGAATGATTCAACATCATTTGAGATATTTAATTTCCCTTGGAAATTAAAATAGTTCCAAATCACCCTTTTTTATACTTTTCCATTTGTGAAAAATCCAAATCAATTCAAACTCCTACCAAACTTTTTGTGGTAGTGCCAAATATTGTAATTTATTTATGTGGCCAAGTTCCACATTTTTACAAAGACCAATTAACAGCTCAAACTATTACAAACAGATTCTGCAATCAGTGTAAAATAAAATAAAAGGAAAGGCCTAACTACTATGTGTTAATGGGCTCTAGTGCCTTTGTGCACTTTGGCTGCCTAACAACATTGGGCAGCCCACCTCCACCTCATCCCCAACCTCGCTACAGGAGGCGGGGGGATAGTGGCGGCCATCCCATGGCGCCCCTAGTCCCGTGGCGGTCATCCCCGCTCTCTCCCTGTGGATAAGAGGACGCCCCGACGCCCTCCTCCCTCCCTTGACGAACCCTAGCTGCCCAATCGCTCTCCCTCTCATTCGTTCTCTCGATTTGTTCGACGCCGAGCGCTGCTGCTGCCATGGTCATCATCATCGCGCGGCCGCTGACCTCCCCGCTGGCTAGAAATGCACCAAGAGAATCGCCATCGTCTTCTGCTTCCTCTTCGTCCACGACCTCGAGCCCGGAGCCCCTGCATCGCCCTTGACGCCACCCTCTTCTTCCTCGGGTCACCGGCAAATCTCGGCGATTCCGGCAAGCCTGCAGCTACTAAGCCGTCACCGGGCCCCCTTGTGCCTCCCTGGTGAGCTTCTCCTCCGAATCCCCCTCACCTCGGTCTCGGATCCCTCATCGTGAGTCGTCAGACGAGAAGGTGGCTGCCATGGCCGTAGTTCAGCTTCTGCGTACGTGCTCCTGCAGTTCCTTGCGATGCTACTGCCGTTGCTACTTGCCCTGTGTGATGCTGCTGTTATTGCTATTTCCGCCACTCATCGCCACGCTCCGCCATGTTAGCCTGACGGAGCTCAACTCCCGGCTCAGCCATGGGCTCCACGCGCCTTCCTTGCTGTGGCCTCGCCCCCAGCCTTCCTCTCCCGCTGCTCGACCAGCCACGCCCAGCGCCTTTGCAAGCGTGGCGTGCCCGCTCCACCTCGACCAGGCCGCCCGTGCGTGCGTCTGCCGCTAAGCCGTTGCGGCCGGCTGCTGCTAGCCTGTTACGGCTGGCCATGACCGAGCGGCGTGCGTGTGTGTACGTGTTGTGCGTGCGTGCGATGTGTGTGCGCGATGTGTGCGTGCGGTGTGTGTGTGCTCGAGTGTGTGGCGCGCCCACCTCGCCTCGCCGCCTTCGGCCCGGCCTCGCCCAGCGCCGCCGCTGTTGCTCCTTGCTGCTGCTCTGCTGCGCTCGGCTGCTGCTCCCCTGCTACAGTAGCATTCAGTTACTGTAGCAGTAGTCAGCTTTGCAATTTTTACACTAACTAGCCCTCTTCACGGCCCTTAAACAACACCTAAACAAAAGTTAATATGAGTAAAATTCATATGTGCGTGTAGTACGCTTGGCAGGGTTCAATTCTTTCCATTGAACCAAATTCAAAAGCCGCCTAGATTAATTCCTATAAAAATGACAAAAGTCTATGTTCTGTTAACTGGAAGAACTGAAAAACAGATTCTGGAATTGACTTCCAGTAGCACTTTTCAAACAAAGATTTGAGCAAGCAAATGGACACTAATATAGATGGACTTGATTCTGTCATGTAGATCACAGAAAATTGCTCAAGATTGATATAAGGCACTAACCCATAGGTTGGACAGAACAATAGTTATAGCCTTTTGAAAACAGCCAAGTGATGTTTAAAACTGAGGACTTGGCAGAATTTCAGTAATTCCAGAAAATGCTTTGAACTTCGTTAATTCATAGAAATTAAACCGTAGCTCGGATGAAAACGTTTTCTACATGAAAGTTGCTCAGAAAAATCCAACGAATCCGAATATGCGATCCGTTCATCTGTCACATGCCTCTATCATGCTGAACATGGATCATTTCCCCTCTGATCATCTGTCTGACACAGGTCCGGAACCGGGAATACATTCCCGGTTGAATTCCACCTTCACCTATATCGTGTAGCCATACGTTAGGTCACACCCGGCACAACATATTGGCATGTTACGCTTTGTGATGCTATGTTTGCTTTGTATTTACTGTTTCTCCCCCCTCTTCTCTTCGGTAGACCCCGAGACCGATGTTGCCCCTGTGATCGACTACGTCGACGACGACCCTCCTTGCCAGAGCAACCAGGCAAGCCCCCCCTTTGATCACCAGATATCGCCTATTCTTCTCTATACTGCTTGCATTAGAGTAGTGTAGCATGTTCTCGCTTTCTGTTAATCCTATCCTGATGCATAGCCTGTCCTTACTACTACCGTTGTTACCTTTACCTGCAATCCTACATGCTTAGTATAGGATGCTAGTTTTCCATCTGTGGCCCTACATTCTTGTCCGTCTGCCTTGCTATACTATCGGGCCGTGATCACTAGGGAGGTGATCACGAGTATATACTATACTTTATACATGATACATGTGGTGACTAAAGTCGGTCGGCTCGTGGAGCACCATGAGTGATTCACGGATTGGGGGCTGAAAGGACTTTTGTCCAAACGGCCCTCTGTGTGGATCTTTGTGGCGGAGCGACAGGGGCAGGTTGAGACCGCTTAGGTGAGAGGTGGCCTGGCCCTGTTCGGGCGCTCACAGATACTTAACACGATTAACGAGATCTTGGTATTTGATCTGAGTTGGGTCGTTGACCTTTTACGCACTAACCGCCACGTGGGACAAGATATGGGCAACCGCGCCGTGGTATCAGCCGAAGCATTTCGTGACATCGCCGATCGAAGCGGCGCTGGATTGGATCGAACGCTCGCTAGGCTAGGTCTGCTTTTGGCTGCCCTCATAGCGTGCGGTGTGCTAAGGCGATGGGCCTGCACCCAGGCGCTTAGGTTTAGACCGGCGTGCTGACCTCTCTGTTATGCCTAGGTGGGGCTGCGACGTGTTGATCTTCCGCGGCCGAGCATGACCCAGAAAAGTGTGTCCGACCAAATGGGATCAAGCTTGTCGGGTAATGTGGTGCACCCCTGCAGGGAAGTTTATCTATTCGAATAGCCGTGATCTTTGGTAACAGGACGACTTGGAGTTGTACTTGACCTTATGACAACTAGAACCGGATACTTAATAAAACACACCCTTCCAAGTGCCAGATACAACCCGGTGATCGCTCTCTAATAGGGCGACGAGGAGGGGATCGCCGGGTAGGATTATGCTATGCGATGCTACTTGGAGGACTTCAGTCTACTCTCTTCTACATGCTGCAAGACGGAGGCTGCCAGAAGCGTAGTCTTCGACAGGATTAGCTATCCCCCTCTTATTCTGGCATTCTGCAGTTCAGTCCACCGATATGGCCCTTTACACATATATTCATGCATATGTAGTGTAGCTCCTTGTTTGCGAGTACTTTGGATGAGTACTCACGGTTGCCTTGTTCCCCTTTTCCCCTATCTCTATCCGATTGTCACGGATGATGACGGAGCCCAGAGCGACGCCACCGTCGATGATTTACTACTACACCGGAGGTGCCTACTACTACGCAGCAACGATTGACGACCACTGTGAGTAGTTAGGAGGATCGAGCAGGAGGCCCGCGCCTTCTTCGATCTGTATCCTGGTTTGTGCTAGCCATCTTATGGCAACTTGTTTAACTTATGTCTCGTACTCAGATATTGTTGCTTCCGCTGACTTCGTCTATGATCGAGCACTTGTACTCGAGCCCTCGAGGCCCTGGCTTGTATTATGATGCTTGTATGACTTATTTATGTTTTAGAGTTGTGTTGTGATATCTTCCGTGAGTCCTCGATCTTGATCGTACACGTTATGCGTGCATGATTAGTGTACGATTGAATCGGGGCCACAAGTTGGTATCGAGCCGACTGCCTCAGGAATCCCCTTCCACACTCCTTGGCCGAAGTCGAGTCTAGACTTTATGAAACTTTTACTAACATGGCTGTGTGCCTTACGGGCCCACGTCGCCATTGGGTGGTACTAGGATCTTTTACTCCTTGTCTATACTCTGGGACTCTGATCTCTCTTCTATTCGGGTTAAATGAATTTTACTAAATCTAACATTAGGTTCTCGAAAATACTTTCTCCCGGAGAGCCCCTTCAGTCCAGATGATCGCCGGCTGCACGAGAAGATTTTGAAGATACTCTTCGATTTTCTCTCAAGGCCTTGTGCCCGTTGCTTTTGCAATTCCCTTCCACCGAAATATCCCTATGGATAAATGCTTACACCTGTCGTGCTTACTTTTATTCCGAGTCGATCTTGTTATTACAAGATACCCCGAGAATATTTTGTGCCTCTTGCCTTGCAGTTCTTTGCCACTGAATACCCGTAAGTTTAATTTCTCGCACTTTCCGAGTATCCTCTCATCCCAGCTTGTTCAGGTGTTTCACAAAAGTCTTTGAAATACTATTCAATCCTCCGAAAATCCTTAATTGACTTTATTGCTCGCAAATACTTGTCTACTTGCATTAGGGATGCTTCCCATATATCTGGCAATATTCACTAGTATCTTTTGACACCGTCATTTTGATCCTATTGATTCAACATGTGTGCGAATGCACACAATCATCTATCAACCTTTTTAAATTATCTTTCCGGCTCAGACGTCATTTTAAACATGAGTTTGTTCTCGACCCAATCTATTTGCCGTCAATTGTACCCCAAGGCTATTCAACTTATCCATCCCTAATCAGAACATTGCTTCTGATCCCTTGATTTGAAAATCATAATTCCTTTGCATTTGAGCTCTGGATTAGTCAGTTGTTTCTATAATCCAATGCCTTTGCATTGTTACTTCCTTTGGTTGTGTGCCGATCCTAACATCAGCTCCATTATGGACCGGCAGATCCTTTAATGGATTTTATCCGACAGCGTCCTTCATATTCAATAACCTTGTGAGCCTTCCCTCGGATACATAATGCCTTTGGTAAATTGTATCCTCTGCTTTCTCAACCCTGCTCAGCTTTCGAGCTGGTGGTATTTCTATTGAAGCTTGTGGTATATATTTCCATGATACCCTGATGGGTTGAACCTATGCCTTCCTTAATATGTGTGAACTCGGAAGTTTTCACGGGTCATGCTCATCTGGTATTTCACCAGGTAAAACTTTCAACACTAATGCCATTATCGAAACGAGAAGTGAATGAAAGGTTATGCATTGGAGAAGTGGGAGTCGACCTTGAACTTTGTGTTCATGCCCATGGACACGATGTAGATCCTATCATAGTAGCTTCTTGTAATAATAACTATTTCTTTGATATGGAATCATCTGGTATCTATGTATTGATCATTTGCAATCGTGGTCCCGACCACATTTTCTCCTTGATTCCATTTCTCGGACAAGTTAGAGCACTTGTCTTTTGTTGATCGATACATCTCGACAACCTCTATTTTTGATCTTCCTCGAGTATTAACCTCTGGTATCTTGAGAATTGTGTTGCTTCCTGCGAGTCTTCATCTAGTATTGCTTCTCACCGCTCTCGGATCCCCAGGTGTTCGAGTTATTAGTCACCGAGAACACCGATAAGTGAATCGAATCCGCACTCCTATTCAATAACTCTAAGTAATTTTTGTTGCTTACGAGTTTAATAATCCTTCAAGTCATTCCTAGCCTTAACGGCTATATCATTATCGTGCAGACTTTTAAGCGTGCTACCTGGTCCTTAATCACGAGCACAACCTTCGATGATGAGCTAAGCTTACGTCGATCTTCCTCATCATATCGTTTCGCCTTGAACAGCAAGCTTGGTTTCGAGTTTGTGTCGTATGCGTGGTTCCAATGACCCTTTGCTTCACCATTGCTTTTCCTTGATGCCGTCGCTGTTCGAATGCTTCTTCGTGAAATCTCTCGACAATTGTGTCGTGATCATCATCAACATTTTGAGCTCTTCCGGGATATCAATTGAATTCATGAAGAGAAATACCATCCTTGCCCTCGATGATTTATATTATCATCGACCACCTTATTGCCTCCCGTTCAACACAAACTTGTTCGTGTTTCGTGTTATACCTTGAGATCCATGCTATCCAGCAATTGTTCTTCTTTACCTTGGAGTATTACCATCTTTTATGTCAATAATGTCGTGAGAATTTCACCACCTCTTATGCATTCTTGGTACAAGTGATACTTCCTGCCATCTCCGATCATTCCTTGGTTCCCGTGTTGTTCTAACCGGAAAACCGACAATTGAACTATGCTGTGCGACTTCAAAATTCTAGCAACCCTATTGCTTTGAAGTTACTGGTCGATATTTCATTCTTAGACCATTGGTTATCGAATCACCATTCTAACATTGATCGTGCTACCTAGGCCCATATTTCGGGTGCACCCTTCAACCAATGTTTAATTGGGTATGTTTCCTCGAGCATACCTCATTGTATCATTTGATCTGACAATTGTCATCTCCTTGTTCACATAATTGAGGAGATCCATCTTTTTGGATACCTCGTTGAATTATCGCCGAGTCCATCAGCCACCTTCTCATCCCCTCCTTGGTTTAATGATGAACTCTTGTTTCAGAACTCGCTTCCATAGATCGATTCCCAAGAATCTTACAATGTCCTCTCAACAATTTGTGTTGCACCTTTCTTCTCAGGCATCCTGAGTCTAAGGTATCCTGCCACCTATCTGAACTGAGTCTCGGTCTGATATGATGGTTGGAACATAATTCCAAGATTTATAACGTTGGTCTTTATATGGCCCAGTAAGGTGATGTCATGCCTAGCACACCTAGCTGGAGGACCTATTGTTATAATTTCCTTTTTGGCAAGGTTAGTCATTCTTTCGTGAGGGAACGGCAAGACTTATTCTATAAGTTGTTCCTAATGATCCTTTTGTTTCCAAAATCTGCCCCTTACACGATGACCATGTCAATGCTATCTCGAAGCATGTATGTGGTACTCTGATTTTCAATAAGAACATTTGAAGCGCAATGCTAAATTTTCATTATCAAACTATCCAAACACCGTTGTATGGGTAATGTCATGAAATTTCTTCCCCCCTTTCCTAAAGGGTTTTCTACGTTGTATCCTGTCATGGATATCATGCTCTGCTTGTCCTTGGGAAGGATAAACCCTTGAAATATGTGTTTAAACACATTTTCCTTTCCATGGTTTTGTTTAACCTTTCTTGTGATCTATATGATATAAGCATTAATATTTTCCTGCTTAGGTAAGCACCTCGTTGTACCACTCTGTCAGTAAGACCCTGTTTCTACTGTTGATGACATTTCGGTAGCCACCGACGGACGGGAACTTTGCCTATTGGTCCGCCTCGTTCAACGAGTAGGAAAATGGTTCTCTTTGTCCCTCGCCCTTGGTATCGACGTTGTTGCCGACATAACCGACAGACTACCCTCTGACGTGCCTTGCTTGCATGATCACGCAAGACGTCTCCGCCCTTCCTAATTTTAACCCACATGGTGGGCCCATAACCCACAGTTCCACAGGATCGAAACCTGTTTTCCAAAATTGTTCCTCGCACTTGGCTTCGTATGTAAATCACGAGCCACCTTCCTAGCGATCTATTCTGGTATCAGACGCAATACTTATTCCCATTGCTCTGAGCCCCTTTCACCCTCTCGCTTTCGTGCAATGAACGCATCGCCTACCCGGGTGAAGCTTCTTTTTGCTCCTCCTTACCTTGCTCTCGATGACTCTTGAATTTCAACTCGAGAGATGCCTCTATGCCACGTTCACTGAGATAGCCCCTAGTAGCCTATCATGTGTTGAGCTCCGTCCTTCCCGAGTCTTTCCCCTTACTCCACCCCTAAAATCTAGTGACGAGATTTCTTGTAGTGGAGTAGAATTGTGACGCCCGGATAATTAAGCTACAATAATCCTCTGTTAATGATGCCATGTCACCACTGTTACTCTTGCTAAACCCACTTGTTTCAAACACAGGTCAAATTCAAATTTCGAAAATAAGTCAAATTCTTATTTCTTCAAACTGTCAAGTAAAAATGTTTGGTGGGTTGAAAATATTCGCTAACTAATTGTCATGAATGATTCAACATCATCTGAGATATTTAATTTCCCTTGGAAATTAAAATAGTTCCAAATCACCCTTTTCTTATACTTTTCCATTTGTGAAAAATCCAAATCAATTCAAACTCGTACCAAACTTTTTGTGGTAGTGCCAAATATTGTAATGTATTTATGTGGCCAAGTTCCACATTTTTACAAAGACCAATTAACAGCTCAAACTATTACAAACAGATTCTGCAATCAGTGTAAAATAAAATAAAAGGGAAAGGCCTAACTACTATGTGTTAATGGGCTCTAGTGCCTTTGTGCACTTTGGCCCGTCTAACAACATTGGGCAGCCCACCTCCACCTCATCCCCAACCTCGCTACAGGAGGCGGGGGGATCGTGGCGGCCATCCCATGGCGCCCCTGGTCCCGTGGCGGTCATCCCCGCTCTCTCCCTGTGGATAAGAGGACGCCCCGACGCCCTCCTCCCTCCCTTGACGAACCCTAGCCGCCCAATCGCTCTCCCTCTCATTCGTTCTCTCGATTTGTTCGACGCCGAGCGCTGCTGCTGCCATGGCCATCGTCATCGCGCGGCCACTGACCTCCCCGCTGGCTAGGAATGCACCAGGAGAATCGCCATCGTCTTCTGCTTCCTCTTCGTCCACGACCTCGAGCCCGGAGCCCCTGCATCGCCCTTGACGCCACCCTCTTCTTCCTCGGGTCGCCGGCAAATCTCGGCGATTCCGGCAAGCCTGCAGCTACTAAGCCGTCACCGGGCCCCCTTGTGCCTCCCCGGTGAGCTTCTCCTCCGAATCCCCCTCACCCCGGTCTCGGATCCCTCATCGTAGTCGCCTGTACGAGCAGGTGGCTGCCATGGCCGTAGTTCAGCTTCTGCGTACGTGCTCCTGCAGTTCCTTGCGATGCTACTGCCGTTGCTACTTGCCCTGCGTGATGCTGCTGTTATTGCTATTTCTGCCACTCGTCGCCGCGCTCCGCCACGTTAGCCGGACGGAGCTCAACTCCCGGCTCAGCCGCGGGCTCCCCGCGCCTTCCTTGCCGTGGCCTCGCCCCCAGCCTTCCTCTCCCGCTGCTCGACCAGCCACGCCCCGGCGCGCACTGCCCGCGCGTGGCCGTGCCCCGCTCCACCTCTGACCAGGCCGCCCCCGTGCGCGCGTGCTGCCGCTAGCCGTTGCGGCCGGCTGCTGCTAGCCTGCTACGGCTGGCCATGGCCGAGCGGCCGTGCGTGTGTGTACGTGTTGTGCGTGCGTGCAGTGTGTGTGCGCGATGTGTGCGTGCGGTGTGTGTGTGCTCTGAGTGTGTGGCCGCGCCCACCTCTGGCCTCGCCCGCCTTCGGCCGGCCTCGCCGCGCCGCCGCTGTTGCTCCTTGCTGCTGCTCTGCCCCCTGCGCTCGGCTGCTGCTCCCCTGCTACAGTTACTGTAGCAGTAGTCAGCTTTGCAATTTTTACACTAACTAGCCCTCTTCACGGCCCTTAAACAGCACCTAAACAAAAGTTAATATGAGTAAAATTCGTATGTGCGAGTAGTACACTTGGCAGGGTTCAATTCTTTCCATTGAACCAAATTCAAAAGCCGCATAGATTAATTCCTATAAAAATGACAAAAGTCTATGTTCTGTTAACTGGAAGAACTGAAAAACAGATTCTGGAATTGACTTCCAGTAGCACTTTTCAAACAAAGATTTGGGCAAGCAAATGGACACTAATGTAGATGGACTTGGTTCCGTCATGTAGATCACAGAAAATTGCTCAAGATTGATATAAGGCACTAACCCATAGGTTGGATAGAACAATAGTTATAGCCTTTTGAAAACAGCCAAGTGATGTTTAAAACTGAGGACTTAGCAGAATTTCAGTAATTCAGAAAATGCTTTGAACTTCGTTAATTCATAGAAATTAAACCGTAGCTCGGATGAAAACGTTTTATACATGAAAGTTGCTCAGAAAAATGCAACGAATCCGAATATGCGATCCGTTCATCTGTCACATGCCTCTAGCATGCTGAACATGGAGCATTTCCCCTCCGGTCATCTGTCTGACACAGGTCCGGAACCGGGAATACATTCCCGGTTGAATTTCACCTTCACCTATATCGTGTAGCCATACGTTAGGTCACACCCGGCACAACATATTGCCATGTTATGCTTTGTGATGCTATGTTTGCTTTGTATTTACTGTTTCTCCCCCCTCTTCTCTTCGGTAGACCCCGAGACCGATGTTGCCCCTGTGATCGACTACGTCGACGACGACCCCTCCTTGCCAGAGCAACCAGGCAAGCCCCCCCTTTGATCACCAGATATCGCCTATTCTTCTCTATAATGCTTGCATTAGAGTAGTGTAGCATGTTACTGCTTTCCGTTAATCCTATCCTGATGCATAGCCTGTCCTTGCTACTACTGTTGTTACCTTTACCTGCAATCCTACATGCTTAGTATAGGATGCTAGTTTTCCATCTGTGGCCCTACATTCTTGTCCGTCTGCCTTGCTATACTATCGGGCCGTGATCACTAGGGAGGTGATCACGAGTATATACTATACTTTATACATGATACATGTGGTGACTAAAGTCGGGTCGGCTCGTGGAGCACCATGAGTGATTCACTTGATTGGGGCTGAAAGGACTTTTGTCCAAACGGCCCTCTGTGGATCTTTGTGGCGGAGCGACAGGGCAGGTTGAGACCGCCTAGGTGAGAGGTGGGCCTGGCCCTGTTCGGCGTTCACGTATACTTAACACGATTAACGAGATCTTGGTATTTGATCTGAGTTGGGTCGTTGACCTTTTACGCACTAACCGCCACGTGGGACAAGATATGGGCAACCGGCGTCGTGGTATCAGCCGAAGCATTTCGTGACATCAGCGACTGAGCGGCGCGCGCTGGATTGGACTGGAACGCCTGCTAGGCTAGGTCTGCTTTTGGCTGCCCTCGCAACGTGCAGGTGTGCTAAGGGCGATGGGCCCAGACCCCTGTGCGCTTAGGTTTAGACCGGCGTGCTGACCTCTCTGTTATGTCTAGGTGGGGCTGCGACGTGTTGATCTTCTGCGGCCGGGCATGACCCAGAAAAGTGTGTCCGGCCAAATGGGATCAAGCGTGTCGGGTAATGTGGTGCAGCCCTGCAGGGAAGTTTATCTATTCGAATAGCCGTGATCTTTGGTAACAGGACGACTTGGAGTTGTACCTTGACCTTATGACAACTAGAACCGGATACTTAATAAAACACACCCTTCCAAGTGGCAGATACAACCCGGTGATCGCTCTCTAACAGGGCGACGAGGAGGGGATCGCCGGGTAGGATTATGCTATGCGATGCTACTTGGAGGACTTCAGCCTACTCTCTTCTACATGCTGCAAGACGGAGGCTGCCAGAAGCGTAGTCTTCGGCTGTGATTAGCTATCCCCTCTTATTACGGCATTCGCAGTTCAGTCCACCGATATGGCCCTTTACACATATATTCATGCATATGTAGTGTAGCTCCTTGTTTGCGAGTACTTTGGATGAGTACTCACGGTTGCCTTGTTCCCCCCTTTTCCCCTATCTCTATCCGATTGCTGCGACCAGATGACGGAGCCCAGGAGCCAGACGCCACCGGCCGATGATTTAATTACTACACCGGAGGTGCCTACTACTACGCAGCAGCCCACCGACGATTTACTGTGAGTAGTTAGGAGGATCCTGTGCAGGAGGCTGCGCCTCTTTCGATCTGTATCCCAGTTTGTGCTAGCCATCGTATGGCAACTTGTTTAACTTATGTCTGTACTCAGATATTGTTGCTTCCGCTGACTCGTCTATGATCGATCACTTGTATTCGAGCTCTCGAGACCCCTGACTTGTATTATGATGCTTGTATGACTTATTTATGTTTTATAGTTGTGTGGTGATATCTTCCCGTGAGTCCCTGATCTTGATCGTACACGTTTCCGTGCATGATTAGTGTACGATTGAATCGGGGGCGTCACAGGGGGCTTCCCCTCCTGTTGGCCGGACAAGGAGGGGAGTCATTTCACTCCTTGTGGCATCCCTCCCTCTCCCCTCCAACCTATCTATACCTACTATTAAAAGGAGGTGATATTCTTGGTTTCGTCATGCTTTGTTTCGTTCCGCTTCAATAATTTTCACATAAGCTATTTTGATTCCGTGGCCCATATGTTGCCAGCCCATATAGGTGCAAAGGACGCACTTAAGCATATTTTTGTTTGGATTGATGAAAACAAACTAGCATATAAAATCTTAATGCATACCGCCATACGATACCTTTTTACAAGCCGTCGGCATCGACCAGCGTGCACTACGAGGAAGATGCCCACGATGCTGGCATCAACATACACTGATTGCAGAGGCCGACGTCACCATGGTCATTGCCCGCCGGTTCATTCTTGAACACCAAGCGGCTCGACGAGGACACCGGCAACGTTTCCAGTGAGCAACAATCAATCTCGCACTTATATGCTTATTCCTCCATTGTGAATCATGATGTGCTACAATAGAAAAATTGGACTAGGAAATAAGTATGTTTTTTAATGACCCATAGTACTTTTGAGTACTTTCAATATTGTTTAATCATGAAATGTTTGGCTATAGATGTTGAGTAAAAATATCTTACTCTACACTTTTTTTCTCTCTTTCATGTTGCTATACTTATTCTAGCTTTGTTTGAAGTTTTGTAAAGAGGTGCACGGATATGTGTATGATCTTTTGTGTTTTTTTGCGTATGACCTTTTGTTTATTTTTAAAACCCAAGGCTTATTATGTATGTGATCTTTTATGTGTACTATCGAAGAAATTATTTTCTCCTGGTAAAACACACGGGCATATTTCCTAGTATATACTAGAGGCTTTTGCCCCTTTTGAATACACAAGTTTTGGAGCCTCCTCTAGTTCTCTAGTTCTAATTCTAGTTGGTCCTAGTTGACCAATAAGAATTTGACCTAGATCCTCTAATCCTCATAATTAAAAGTCCAGTGTGGTTCTAATCTCATCCCTCTAAATCTCCAGCAACAATTAGCTCTGGACGGCGAACTGCTGCCGGATCATGAAGGTCGTACGCTTGAAACTCATAGAGAGGTCCTGTTTTCGATCTTCCATTCAAGGGACTGTTCATAGGCGGTTCGTAGGATCGTTCATATACAGTTCGAGGGACTCCAGCCCAAATCTAGGGCAGGTATGGGGGCGCCCGGGCTCGTTCACCAGTAGGACCTGACAACCCTACCCTACCACAAATTACACCAAATCTACCCACTCGACTTATCAGATCCATTTGCTCTCTCCTCTCTTCTTCCTCCTCCGCGACAGATATCTCGCAGCTCCCCCCGTTGCTGTGCAGCCATTCCGAGCCTCTGCGTCGCCAACATCGGCACAACAATCCTCTCTCCCGCCCTCGCCGCCGGCCAGGACACCACCGCGGTACGTCCTGTAACTCTCGAGCTACCCCTTGCGCAGCTACTCAATGATCTTGTGGAGCATATGTGGACCCACAATGAAAACAACTAAGGCTTTAGTTATGCACTTAAATTTTATGTAAGAACTATGTATTTTTGGTACCAACATTTGTTCGTTACGTGCGACATTGGAGTGTATGATGGACATGCATGGATTTGAGAGTCCGGATTTGAGATATGTGGATGTCAGGCACGAGATATGAAGGACCATCCGAATGCGTCCGCAGGGGTGCCCAGGCGCGTCCGCAGACGTATAGGGAGGCGGATTTGCTAAGTCCGGCTGTAGATGCTCTAATGCCCGCGCACCAAGCCATTCCACATATCACACCGTCACGTCCTCACCGGCCACTAGCCCCTCGCCGCACCATGCCCCCCTCCCACGACCCCCGGGAAGGTACCCCAACACCTGTTGCGCTACCACATTCTCTTCATCCGCTAGCCCATCATGACGTCGAGATCTGACTAGGCTGCCGTTGAGTATATTGGCAAATTATTTTGATTAATTCAATCCACAAATAAATCATGAGCATGGCATTAACAAAATTAATTATATACTGATTACGATGTAGGTAAGAACATACATATATAGTAGAGACATCTACACACATAGCTAGTGCTGCTAAGACAGAAATAACGAGGAGCGGGATAAACGAGTTGTACCCTCTAGTAGGCTAGGCCGAAGCCGTGACGGCGACATCGGTGTCCTCAGCGGCCTTCTTCTCGGCGGCGGCGAGTTGGTCGGCTTCGGATTACTGACTCATGATAACAGTGAAGGCAACGTAGACGAATGGCGGCGAGCAGTCGCTTCTCAAAAATCTAATCGCCCCTCTCCCATACAGGATCTCGAGAGACGGGGTTTTGTAGGCCTGCTCTCCCGTCAATCGTGTGCACGTTGGACGGGATGGGATCGCCGCTGGCAGCATCAGCAAAAGGAATGATAGTGGAAGGGATGCGCGTGGAGGCAGAGCAGATGCGATATGTTCTTCTAGGGACGTCTAGGGTTGCTGACGCCCACACTATATAGGCGCAGACAAGTAGGAGGATTTGGGTCGGACCTGCGTCCGAGTCCGTGACAGTCCACGATCCGACATCTCGGATTCATGGCGTGTTTGTTACGGGCTCTCCGTTTCTGACCGGCAAAGATTAAGCGCATAGGTATGTGAGCTTGGCTCGGCTCCTTCCCGTGGCGCGCGCGTCGTGGCGAGGCGCGTGGGCGGGGAGGAGCATGCATGAACCATTTCTCTTATCAAGCGTCAATAGCATGTGAAATAGAATCCTTTATAACAAGGTCCAACTCCTCCTTCACTAGTGCGCTGGGATTAAACTTCCCATGACATCCCTTATCACGACACCTACATGGGCTTTTAGAGATTTTTCTAAAATTGTTAGATGGGTCCAAGGCCCACCCTGTATTTCAACAGGTGCATCTCCTATTGCGGAGCGGCTGCAACGCCTCCCTCGGCTTGAACGGCTTGAAGAATGCAACATCGACAGCCGGAGTTGAGGAGCTTGCCGGTCGGAGATGGGCCGTCTCGGGGAGGGGGGGCGCATCAAAGAGGAGGTGAGGTGAGTTGTTGACGACGCTACCGGAAGAATACCCGGTCAGATGTTTGCGCAAGGGACGGTGTAGAGCGAACACGTTCCAAATGCTGGCGAGGACAATCATCGCACGCGAAGATCAGTGCATCTCATCCAACGGTCTAGACCGCGTTCACTCTGAATTGTTATAAAACTGACATCGGATTTGTATCATTTGGTTATCTTATAACAGCGACGACGATCGGTAGATACATGTACGGCACGGTGCACAGTGCATATCCACATCCCCTCATCACGTATGAGTAGAAGAGTTGATGAGATGTTGAGATGATGACGACGACGATGAGTTGCCGCATTTCCAAACCAGGAGAAGATTCATGTTTCTTTCTATATCTAGTCTGTACCTCTCTTAATGCACCGTATATCTACGATAAAACAGCCCATCGTCTGCCTAATTTTCTTCTCGACGTTTATAACTGGCATATGCATGTGCCTTATTCAGGGTGAAGGAATGTACTCCATTCGTTCCTAAATAATTGTCTTTCTAGAGATTTCAACAAATGACTACATACGGAGTAAAATAAATGAATCTACAATTTAAAACATGTCTACATACATCCGTATGTTGTAGTTAATTTGAAATGGCTTGAAAGACAAATAATTAAGAATGGAGGGAGTATTTAGGGATATCCATTACATGCCAAGGCCCCACACGGCCGTATATGGCAGTAATAAACATCGAGAGAAAATCGAAGTCGATGGGCTGTTTCAGCGTAGATATACACACGCATCAAATATAGCCTAAATGAGAAAGAAAAAATAAGAAACAAACATGCAGCCTTTACTGGGTTGGAAATGTGACAACTCATCGGTTGTCACCATCTCATCATGTCATCAATTCTCCTAGCTCATCCGTGAAGCAGAGATGAGGATCGGATATGCACCCCCGTGATAAATTGGCACAGCCAAATTCTCATGTCAACTCTTCTCGTCGCCTATAAAACGGACGCCCCAGAGCTGTAGCGAGACAGACCACAGACCTCAAGTTCTCAACTGTCCTCCTCCAAATAATCAAACACTCTGAGAGAGGGCGCAAAGGTTTTAGGGTGGGTTGCAATGGGGCGGAAGAAGATCGTAATCCGGCGCATCGAGAACAAGGCTGCACGGGACATCTGCTTCTCCAAGCGCCGGGAGGGGCTGTTTCGCAAGGCGAACGAGCTGGCCGTCATGTGCGGCGCCGAGGTGGCCGCCGTCGTCTACTCCCCGGCCGGCAAGGCCTACTCCTTCGGCCACCCCTCCGCCGAGGACATCGTCGACCGCTTCCTCCGCCCCGCGGAGCAGGCCGGGGCGGCGGGGCTGGCATGGGCGCCGCCGTCGACCCGGACCGGCTGGCAGAGCTGCAACAGAAGTACAACAAGCTGTCCACGGAGCTGGGCGCGGTGGAGAAGCGGAAGGAGCGCTGGGGGAAGGCCATAGCGAAGGGTCGCGCGGAGGGGAGCCAGGCGGCGGCGTGGCTGGACGCAGTCGCAGACCAGCGCGACATGGGGGACGCGGACATGCTGGCCTGCATGGCTTCGCTGAGGGAGGCGCAGGTCACCGTGGTGGCGGGCGTCAACCAGGTCCTCCAGGACGGTCGCCGTGACCGGGAGGCAGCCCTCGCGCCCCTGCCGCCACAGCTACTCGCCGGCGGCGGTGGCTTTGAGCTCGGTGGGACGGGGCAGATGATGGCGGTTATGCCAACGCCGGGGTTCGCGGTCGGGGGCGGGTTTGAGGTTGGTGGCACCAGCGCCAACGGCGGGATGGAGTCGCTGATGACGGCCATCGCCGGCGGCGGTGTGTTTGAGCTGGGTGGCACCAGCGTGAATGGAGGGACGGACCAGATGGTCACGGTGATGCCAACGCCGGGGTTCGCAGGCGGAGTTGGGTTTGAGCCAGATCCTTGGTTTGAGCTCGGTGGCACCAGCGCCAACGGCGGGATGGAGGAGATCATGACGGCGATGGCCGGCGGCGGAGGGTTTGAGCTGGGTGGCACCAGCGTGAATGGAGGGAGCTGGGTTTGAGCTGCTCACATCGCCAGCGTGGGCTTGATCTGGATGAAGCATATGTATTTCTGTTTTCCCTTGTTGTTTCTCGTTGCGGTGCATCGGCAACCCAACATAGTGGCTTGCATTGTTCTGTATCCATTGCGCCGAATTGATGAAAATACAAGCCTTTTTTTATTATTCTATTTTTCAGCATGATTTTTGAATAGTTCACAAAAACGTTTTTTCCCTGTTGAACTATTGGCTTCTAACTTTCTCATCTATCTAGCTGCTTAAACATGAAAGATGTCATGGAGAAAATATACCAATGAACATATCTTAGCTTTGTCTATTGTACAAATCAATGAGTCATACTAAACAAATATAATTGTTTCTTACATTAAAAAAAAAATACTTGTTTCTTAACAAAAAATCTCTATAAAAGATCATATGTGAAAACATGCACACACACAAATAATAACTGCATCCATATATAGTCCGACCAAAAGAAGGATAAGAACCATAACATGGATGCTGTTGACACTAAACTTACTGGCTACCCTGAATTTAAACGATAGCTAGATTTCCTAGATTCATTGCATCTCATCGCAAGATCAGGATTATTATTGATGGTAGAAAATTAATACGATTCTCCAACAATAAATAAATAGTTTTTCAGGCTAACAAATAAAAATAGTTTTTAGGAAATAAATAAAAAATAGATATGACGTGACACAAAATATAGTAAGAATTAGCCCAAAACAGGGTAAGGCGATGCGGGATGCAGGCTGAGCTTTTAGTCATGAGGACCTTTAGTCTGATGACAAGGGCCATTGCTAGATCTGCCACAAAGAGTCGAGCTATGAAAGGATTACACATACGTTCAACATGCTAAGCACTTCCTGAAAACATGTTTGCCACTCGAACTTGGTTTTTGAAATGAGGGTAATGACTTGCTCAAAGTAAAACCAGAGAACCATCTCATATTGAATTAGCAAACATAGTAGGCTTAGATCCAAAAATAAAGAAAGTCAGGTATCATGCATATTATTTCAACAAAACCATGTTGACAAAATAAATGATTTGCTAGTGCAAACATACCATGATAATTATTACCATGCGATGATTTGCTAGTGCTTTCATAAAGGAAATACAGGATTTGCTAGTGCCAAGAAAAAAAACATTCTCAACCTGGATTAAACTCAAAATATACTTAGATATACTCAACTAAACATAGTCCGATGTACATGTATCTGTAAAAATCACGTTGATGAGATAAAAGTGCCAACTATTGTAGAGATATCTTAAAATTTATTACCTTATGTTGACATCATCCAGATCCATCTTCCTCACCATCGGTGCGAGCTAGGAAAGCCGTTGATTCAAATAACATCTCTATCGATCTACAGTCTTGTGCCTAACTCTGGAATTTAGTTTTATTAATGTTGGGAAATATTTTGTAGTTTCTGTTCGTGAGATGGACTCTTATCTATTGGACAACAGATAAGAGTGTATCACAAGCAGAAACTTCAAAACAACACAACATTAAACATCAATCCAATTAACTTGCAGAGTTAGGCACGAGATGGTAGGTCGGACATACTGAACCTGGATTAAAAACAAAATATACTTGGATCGAAACAACTAAACAAAGTCTGATGCCATATATATTTGTAAAAATCATGTTGAAACAACACACATGCCCGGTCTCAAATTACTTGTCTTAGGTCTGTCTAGATACAAATACATCTGTATCTAACAAATCTAAGACAAATAATTGAGGACGGAGAGAGTACATGACATCTTTCCTGTTTAAGTAGCCAGATGAGAAAGATAGAAGCCAATAGTTTAACAAGAAAAAATGTTTGTGTAAACTATTAAAAAAATCATGCCAGAAAATAAAATAATAGAAAGGCTTGTATTTTCATTAATTCGGTGCAATGGATACAGACCACAGTACAACACACTATGTTGGATACACACCGCAACAAGAGAAACAAAAAACGAAAAAAATACAAGTACATATCCATCATCTAGATAGCTAGCTAGGTGGACACGAGACCGCCTTCTAGAAGCACGTTGCATGTGACTGAAACGAGACACACAATTTCTTGAAGGCATTAAATGAAATTATTGATAAATGATCGGAGATGGCATTGGGTCTCTCTGTAGATCGGAACCATGCACGTCCCTCCACGCTTGCATCGACAGAATGAATGCACTCAGTCAGACTCGGACAGCTAGTTTCGGATTCGACCTCGTCATCTTCTCAGTTGGTGAAGTCGTCGTGCGGCCCGGACTTGTGATGCATCATCTCCATTCCAGCGGTGAACCCTCCGGTGGCATCGACGTTATCATCTCCGTTCCAGCAGCGAACACCGGTAGCGGTGGCAACGCAGTCAGCGTCTGATGTTGCTGTTGCATCTCCATTCCAGCGGCGAACCCGACGGGGTGGGCATCCCCGACATGGCGACATCATCTGCTACTGCATACTCTCCATTCCGACAGTGAGCCCTGGGGTGATGGCATCGCCATCATCTGCTGCTTAATCATCTCGTCATCCCTCTGTTCACGCTGGTGCCACCGAATTCAAAGCCATAGCCGCCCACGAGCCCCGGCAGCTGTGGCATTGCCTTCATCATATGCTGCTGATGAAAGTTCTCCTCCATCCCACCATTCGCGCTGGTGCAACCGAGCTCAAACTTACCACCACCGGTGATCGTTGTCATCATCTCCTCCAGTGAATCATCGGCGGCGGTGGGTTTGAGCTCGGTTGCACCAGCGCGAATGGTGGGATGGATGAGAACTTTCAGCAACAGCAGATGATGATGGCCATGCCACATCTGCCGGGGCTCGCCAGCGGGTGTGGGTTTGAGCTCGGTGGCACCAGCGCGGACAGAGGGATGTACGAGATGATTAAGTATCAGATGATGATGATGATGATGACGATGCCACCACCTCCGGGGTCCGCTGCCGAAATCGAGATTATCTAGCAGCAGACGATGTCGGGGTGATGCCAACACTGCCGGGGTTCGTCGGTGGAATGGAGATGCAGCAGTAGCAGCAGACGCTGACTGTGTTGCCACCGTTGCTGGTGTTTGCCATTGGAATGGAGATGATGACGTCGATGCCATTGGCTCCGGGGTTCACCGCTGGAATGGAGGTGATGCATCAGGAGCCCGGGCCGCACGACAGCTTCCCCAACTGAGAACAAGACGAGGTCGAATATGAAACCAGCCGCCCGAGTCCGATTGAGTCCATCCATTCTGTCGACTCAAGCATGGATGGACGTGCATGGCTCCGATCCAACGCCATCTTCGATCATTTAGCAATAATTTCATTCCTTATTACCTTCTAGAAATTGTCTGTCTCGTTTTAGTCACATGCATCGTGCTTCTAGAAGGTAGTCTCGTATCCACCTAGCTAGCTATCTCGATGATGCATATGTACTTGTGTTTTTCCTTTTTTGTTTCTCCTGTTGCGGTGCATACCCAACATAGTGGTACTGTGTTCTGTATCCGTTGCACCGAATTAATGAAAATACAAGGCTTTCTACTTTTTGGCATGATTTTTTAATAGTTTACAAAAACGTTTTTCCTTGTTAAACTATTGGCTTCTATCTTTCTCATCTGGCTACTTAAACAGGAAAGATGTCATGTACTCCCTTCGTTCCCAATTACTTGTTTTAAATTTGTCTAGATACGGATGTATCTAGACATTAGATACATTTGTATCTAGACAAATCTAAAACAAGTTAATTTGAGACGGGGTAATAGAAAATATATCAATGAATTTGTCTTGGCCTTTTTTTTATATAGAAGATACACACAAATAATAACAGCATTCCTATATAGTCCTAGCAAAAGAAGGATAAGAACCATGGCATGGATGTTGTCGACACTAAATTTACTGGCTACCCTGAATTTAAACGATAGCTAGTTGTCCTGGATTCGTTGCATCTCATCGCAAAATTGGGATTATAGTTGATGGTAGAAAATTAATACGATCCTCCAACAATAAGTAAAGAGATTTTTAGGGTAACAAATAAAATAAAAACTTAGGAAACAAATAAATAGATAGATGTGTCGAGACACAAAATATAGTAAGAATTAGCCCAAAACAGGGTAAGGAAAAGCGGGATGCGGGCTGGGCTTTTAGTCATGCGAACCTTTAGTCTCATGACAAGGGCCATTGCCCCGTCTGCCACAGAGAGTCGAGCTATGAAAGGATTGCACATACATCCAACATGCTAAGCACTCTTCCTAAACAAACATGTTTGTCTCTCGAACTTGGTTCTCGAAAAGAGGGTAATGACTTGCTCAAACTAAAACCAGAGAAGCATCTAACATTGAACTAGCAAACATAGTAGGCTTTGATCCAAAAATAAACAACGTTATGTATCATGCATATTCTTTCAAAAAAACATGTTGCTAAAATAAATGATTTGCTAGTGCAAACGTACCATGATAATTATTACCTTATGATGCTTTTCTAGTGCTTTCATAAAGTAAATACAGGATTTGCTAGTGCCAAGGGAAAAACATTCTCTACCCGGATTAAAAACAAAATGTACTTAGATCTATACTCAACTAAACAAAGTCCGATGCACATGTATTTGTAAAAATCATGTTGATGAGATAAAAGTGTGTCAACTATTGTAGAGATACCTTCAAATTTATTACCTTATATTGACATCTTCCAGATCCATCTTTCTCGCCATCGGTGCAAGCTAGGAAAGCCGTTGATTTGAATAACATCTCTATCGATCTACATCTTGTGCCTAACTCTGGAATTTAGTTTTATTGATGTTTGATGTTGGGAACTATTTTGAAGTTTCTGTTCGTGAGATGGACTCTTATCTATTGGAAAAAATATAGGAGTATATCACAAACAGAAAATTGAAAAGAACAGACCATTAAACATCAATCCAACTAAATTGTAGAGTTAGGCACGAGACGATAGGTCGGAAAGGAAAGGACTTGGTAGTGCCAGGTGAAAACATACCGAACCTAGATTTAAAACAAAGTATACTTAGGTCGATTCAACTAAACAAAGTCTTATGCCACATATATTTGTAAAAATCATGTTGATGAGACAAAAGGATATAGACATCCTAAAATTTATTACCTTATGTTGACATCATTCAGATCCATCTATCTCCGCATTGGTCCAGGATGAGAAATCCGCTGATGAATTTCAAGCCGCGGTGCGGCCAATCGAATGGACTCCACCACAATGATATGCACTCCACACGCAGGAAAAGTTGTGCATATAATTCATGGCGTATGCTAGATAAGCCGGTTAATGATGTCACCGGACAGGCGCCTCTCTAGCAGCAAACGACAAGCTCGCCACCTATTGACGAAGAGAATAACAAACTCGCCGGAGAAGATGAAAGGTGACAGTGTCACGATGAGAGGAACGCCGGAAGAAGAGGAAAATGATGAGTGCGCCGCAAAAGGTTGAGAATAAGGCATGGGGGTTGGGGGTTGAGTCGCGTTAGGGTTTGGGTGGGCATATATAGCACTTTGGGTATTCGTGTAGATGGTTGGATCGAGATCTAATGGCTATAGATCTGACATCCGTTTAATCTATTTTGAGTGGCTCTAAATGGTTGGTGCATGTCTTTTTTTTTGAAATAAACCTTTATTTAATTGGGAATATAATTCTAATCCATGTCACCTTCACCATCGTCGCAGGGATTGGCATTTAGACATGGCACTCACAAATCATACAACATAATATGTGAAATATATTTTATTATAATTTGAGAGCTAGCCATGTGTTGAGCTAGGAAAAAAGGCACAAAATTAGACAACCAATGGGGAGATGTCCCCCAGTCATTTTTTTGCGGCAACAATGATGCTATTCTCTGGCCGATCACTGCACAACCCTAATCAAGTGGTCTGCTATAGTTTAGTTCTATGAATGGATATTGGTGTCGTGTGCATACCAACACTCTTCTCTGGAAGTTTGTACTTCTTCACTGATGCAGCAGTGTTCATCGTTGCGAACATGCCGGAAGTTTTATTTAGGATATGGTTCGCCTCTAGGATTTTCAATCCGCCCAAGGCTTCGACCATGGCTTCTACTTCTCCGAGACGTGGTCTAGCTCGATGAAAGGATCGAGAAGAGGTGTCTAGAGGGGGGGGGGGGTTGATTAGACACTAAGTGAAAAAGTTGCAATTTTTAATATCTTTAAGTTTAAGTGGAGTTTTGGCACAAGTTTAACATTCACAATGCATAACAAGCAAGCATGCAAAGAGTATATGAGCAACGGAAAATAAAGCATGCAACTTGCAAGAATGTAAAGGGATGGGATTGGAGTGTGCAAACGCAATTTGAAGACACGGAGATTTTTGAGCCATGGTTCCGATAGGTGGTGCTATCGTACATCCACGTTGATGGAGACTTCAACCCACGAAGGGTAACAGCTGCGCGAGTCCATGGAAGGCTCCACCCACGAAGGGTCCACGAAGAAGCAACCTTGTCTATCCCACCATGGTCGTCGCCCACGGAGGACTTGCCTCACTAGGGTAGATCTTCACGAAGTAGGCGATCTCCTTGCCCTTACAAACTCCTTGGTTCAACTCCACAATCTTGTCGGAGGCTCCCAAGTGACACCTAGCCAATCTAGGAGACACCACTCTCCAAGAATTAACAAATGGTGTGTTGATGATGAACTCCTTGATCTTGTGCTTCAAATGGTAGTCTCCCCAACACTCAACTCTCTCTCTCACAGGATTTGTATTTGGTGGAAAGAAGATTTGAGTGGAAAGAAACTTGGGGAAGGCTAGAGATCAAGATTCATATGGTAGGAATGGAATATATTGACCTCAACACAAGTGTAGGTGGTTCTCTCTCTGAAAATGAATGCTGGAAGTGTAGGCACATTCTGATGGCTCTCTCTACGAATGAAGAGTGGGTGGAGGGGTATATATAGCCTCCACACAAAATCTAACCGTTACACATAACTTACCTATGTCGGTGGGACCGAATCGTCAAACTCGGTCGGACCGATTTAGCAAATAATGTGACCGTTAGGATTTTTGGTGGGACCGACATGCAACTCGGTGGGACCGATATGGTTAGGGTTAGGGCATAACGTAATCTCGGTGAGACCGATTACACAAACTCAGTGGGACCGATTTTGGTAATAAGCTAAAGAGTTGATCAGGCAAACTCGGTGGGTCCAATTCGCTCATCTCGGTTGGACCGGAACATTACGAAAGGGAAACAGAGAGTTTGCATTGCAATCTCGGTGGGACCGGTCGCTCATCTCAATGTAACCGATTTTGGTAATGGATACATACAGAGAGATTACAATCCCATCTCGGTGAGACCGAGATCCCTATCGGTGATACCGACTTGATTAGGGTTTGTGGCAGTGGCTATGACATCTGAACTCGATGGCGCCGGATAGAAAGAATTGGTAGGGCCGAGTTGGACTTTTGGTTTGGGTCATATGTGGATGTGAGAAAGTAGTTGAGGGCTTTGGAGCATATCACTAAGCACTTTGAGCAAGCAAGCCATTAAACAACACCTCATCCCCTCTTGATAGTATTGGCTTTTCCTATAGACTCAATGTGATCTTGGATCACTAAAATAGAAAGAGTAGAGTCTTGTGCTTGGAGTTTGAGCCAATCCTTTGTCCTTAGCATCTTGAAGGGGTTCCATATCCTCTAGTCCATGCCACTCCATTGTTGAACTTATCTGAAACATACTAGGTAAAAGTATTAGTCCAACAAGAGATATGTTGACATAAATTACCAAAATCACCCAGGGAGCACTTGTGCTTTCAATCTCCCCCTTTTTGGTAATTGATGACAACATACATCAAAGCTTTAAACAAAGATATAGAGAATAACAAGTAAAGCTTTGGAAAGACATGTAACATGCATAGGCTCCTCCTACATGTATGCAATCATGTAAATATGGAATATAGGAGCATGTTAATGCATAAGCATGACAGAGTAAGAAATGTGTTACATGTATCTTGGCTATATACATCAGAGCAAAAGATGTGAATATGGGAAATGTGCCTTCATGCTCATGAGTCCTTCTTGCAAACAGTATGTACATCAACAAGAAAACCTCATAACATGACCGTGATGCATATACTTACCTTGTGGTCTTGAGTTGGCTTAGGATGGAATGAACCTGCGTAAACAAGGTTAGATAACACAGATGCACCTACTAGCCAGAGCAAACAAAAGAAACCACAAGAGAACCAAGACTAGGATGACATGTAGAGTGAGTACTAAGTACCACAGTGAACATAGACATGTCCCCAAAGGTAAAGATGTGCAATGAATTCAAGGATTTCCTTCCCTTAGATGTCTTGCTCCCCCTGAATCTAGCATGGGATACTGGGAGAAGATAGGGAACAGAAAATTAGAGCTCAACAAAAAGAGACAGAGCTAATGCAAACAAACATGTCTTTCCCCTCTTGAAGACATGTGACTTCTCTCCTCTTGAACACCAAGCATCTGGGGTCCTCTCTCCCCTTGAGTATACTCTCCCCCTATAGATATGATTAAGCTTTGATGTGATCTCTCTCTCCCCCCTTTGACATCAATTTCCAAGAAGGGTTCTTCTGGATATTTGTTACAAGAGGATTTGGTCCTTGAGTCACAGAGCAAAGCAGCAAGTCGAATGTGATGCTGGTAGAGGACAAGAATCATTGAGTGGAGATGGATCAAAAAGAATGCATGAACAAGTGGCAAGCTGTCTTTCCTGTAGTGAAATCGGTGGTACCGAATTATATGCTTCGGTTGCACCGAAAGGTTTCGGTAGGACCGAAGGCAATAGACCGGTGTGACTGTTTCGGTGCATATTTGTCACCTCAGCTCACTAGACGAGTAAGATCTCACAAGGATTTGCAAGGAATTAACTGAAAGATTTGCAATGAATTGGATGCAGGGAATGCAAAAAAAAAACAGAAAAGAAATGTAGATGAAGAACACAAATATGCATGAGACAAATGCAAGAGCACAAATAAGAACACAAGAAACCTTCATCTAGAGTTGGTCGGTGACGAAGTCACCTATGTTAGAGTATATTGACTTAGGAGTCAAGTGAGATCACTTGATCATAGGTCATACTCATCGTTTAGGCTCAAAATGGGGTTAAGATTTTCGTTTAAGCATCTTGATGTATTCACATCTTGTCGAGTTGCTTTGACTCGTGACTTGGAGTAAAGCTTCTCTAAGATGGAATAACATACCTTGGGTGGTGGTGATGATCGTGATCATGTAGTTGAACTTATGTGGGTTGCTCAAGGTTGATGTAGCTCATCAAGAGTTGGGAGCAGCACTTTGGAATTTGAGTTCATCTTCCTACATGGGTTAGGTTTTGCAAGGAAGAGCACTTGTGTATCCAAAATGACAATCATGAATCTCAATAACAAATTTGTCAAAGGATATGTTTGAATGGTTTCGTGCTTCCTTGTCTTCAACCACCATTGTGTAGAGACTTGGTGATGTAGAGATTGCTCAAGATGTGAGTGAGTTGCAATCTCATAGATTTAGATTCATCCAAGTACCTACGGGTTAGATAACATGCAAGGAGCAAATATATCCAAGACATAAGATTATCATCATAAGAGAAATATCAAGGATTAGTCATAGGCTCATGTCTTGCATGTATCAAATGGAGTTCCTACTCCAAGTTTGAAGCATCAATGATGTTCAATTCACCTCTTAACCTGAAAAACACTTTCTCATCAAGTGGTTTAATGAAAATATCTGCTAATTGCTTATCGGTGCGAACATGTTTAAGATTAATGTCCCCATTGGCAACATGATCTCGAATGAAATGATGACGAACTTCAATATGCTCAGTTCGAGAGTGTTGCAAGGGATTGTGAGCAATCTTGATAGCACTTTAATTGTCACAAAGCAATGGAACATGTTTCACATATATCCCATAATCTTTAAGAGTTTGGGTCATCCAAAGTAATTGAGCACAACATGAACCAGCGGCAATGTATTCCGCTTCGGCGGTGGATAAGGATACCGAGTTTTGTTTCTTGGAAGACAAATACACAAGAGTTCTACCAAGAAATTGACAAGTACCCGAAGTGGACTTTCTATCAACCTTGTCACCGGCATAGTCCGAGTCGGAGTAGCCAATAAGATTAAAAGAGGCCCTCTTTGGATACCAAATGCCAAAGTTTGGTGTGTGAATTAAGTATCTCACTATCCTTTTCACGGCCTTAAGATGACATTCTTTAGGGGCGGCTTGATATCGTGCACACATGCACACACATAGCATAATATCGGGACGTGAAGCACATAGATATAACAATGAACCAATCATAGAGCGATAAACCTTTTGGTCAATCGGTTCACCATCTTTGGTCAAATCAAGATGTCCACTAGTAGGCATGGGTGTAGTCATACCTTTGCATTCTTGCATATTGAACTTCTTGAATAGGTCCTTGGTGTACTTTGTTTGAGAGACAAAGGTACCTTCCTTAGTTTGCTTGATTTGCAAACCGAGAAAGAACTTGAGTTCACTCATCATAGACATCTCAAACTTCTCTGACATTACCTTTCCAAACTTCTCACTAAAGTGAGGGTTAGTTGAACCAAATATAATATCATCAACATAGATTTGGCACACAAATAGTTCTCCATTAACCCTTTTAGTAAAAAGAGTAGAATCAATTTTTCCAATTTTAAAGCCTTTTTCAATAAGTAACTTGGTCAAGCATTTATACCACACTCTAGGAGCTTGTTTAAGACTGTAAAGTGCTTTGTGAAGTTTGTAAACATGATTAGGTTTCTTAGGATTGAAAAAGCCGGGAGGTTGCTTAACATAAAATTCCTCCTCTATTTTACCATTTAGAAAAGCACTTTTAATGTCCATTTGGTACAAGGTGATATCATGGTGATTAGCATAGGCAAGTAAGATGCGAATGGACTCAAGTCTAGCAACGGGGGCATATGTCTCACCATAGTCCGTACCTTCAACTTGAGTGTAGCCTTGGGCAACGAGACGTGCTTTGTTGCGAACTACTTGTGCATCTTCATCTTGCTTGTTGCGTAACACCCATTTGGTACCGATGATGTTGTGGTTGTTGTCGGGCTTTTCAACCAATGTCCAAACTTGATTTCTCTCAAAGTTGCGTAGATCTTCATGCATGGCGTTTATCCAATCCGGATCTTCCAATGCTTCTTCAATCTTCATAGGTTCAATGCTAGAGATGAATGAATAGTGTTCACAAAAGTTAGCTAAACGAGTTTTAGAACGAGTGATTCTCCTAGTTTGGATATCATTGTAGATTTGCTCGACGGGATGGTCTTTAGCAACTCTTGCTCGAACTCGTGAAAGATTTTGCTTGGATCTAGGTGGAACATCTTCTTCATCTTGTTCTTCTTCTTGGCCTTCTTCATTGTTGACGTTGTCGTTCTCTTGTCGTGGTGGAGAAGGAGGTTGTTGACGTTCATCTTGGTGTACTTCCTCGTTTTCTTCATATTGGTGTGTCCCACTTGTGGATGCTTCCGTATCAACTCTTGGTTCACCTTGTCGTGAGGTGGAAGCTTCCACTTGGACGGACGAGGTACTCTCCTTCACCTCCGTTGGACAAATCTTGCCAATAGACAAGTCTTAGATTGCTTCCGAAGGGTCTTTGTCTCCTACATCAATTGGCAATTGCTCTACTTAAAGCCGTTAGATTCATCAAACTTCACTTCTACCGTCTCTTCAACCTTTCGGGTGAAATTGTTGTAGACACGGTAAGTGTGAGAGTTTGAGCCATAACCAAGTAGGAAACCTTCATGAGACTTAGGAGCAAATTTAGAACGACGATGCTTATCAAGAACGTAGCACTTTGAGCCGAATACTCGAAAGTATCCAACTTGGGGTTTGTTACCGGTGAGGAGCTCATATGCCGTCTTGCCAAGTAGCTTGTGAAGATACAAGCGATTTGTTGCGTGACAAGCTGTCTCAACCGCTTCCGCCCAAAAGTGCTTCCGCGTCTTGTACTCATCAAGCATCATTCTCGCCATTTCAATGAGCGTCCGGTTCTTCCTCTCAACAACTCCATTTTGTTGAGGTGTGTACGTAGCCGAGAACTCATGTGAAATCCCTTCTTCGTCAAGAAAGGTGTCCACATTTGCGTTCTTGAACTCCGTTCCATTGTCGCTGCGAACCTTCTTGATCTTCACTTCAAATTGATTTTGGGCCTTCCTAGCGAAGTTTTTGAAGATCTTTTGGACCTGCGATTTATCATTGAGAAAGAACACCCACGTAAATCTTGAAAAATCATCAACTATAACTAGACCAAAAGAGTTTCCACCGAGACTTTTGTAAGCGTTGGGACCAAAAAGATCCATGTGAAGTAGCTCGAGTGGCCTCCTTGTGGTCATGATGTTCTTCACGGGATGCCTTCCTCCAACCTGTTTACACCTTGACAAGCGCTGCAAAGTCTATCCTTATCAAATATGACATCGTTAACGCCAAGGATATGATTTCCTTTAATAAGCTTGTCAAGGTTTTGCATGCCCACATGACCTAGTCGTCTATGCCACAACCAGCCTTTAGATGATTTATCAATAAAGCAAGTTCTAGGTTGAGCCTTTTTAGTGAAATCAACGATGTAAAGATCACCTCTACGCATACCGGTAAAGAACATCTTATGATTATCTCTACGAAACACTTGGCAATCTACTTCAACGAATAGGACATTGAAACCAAAATCAGCAAGTCTCGATACTGAAAGTAAATTGTAGCCAAGAGATTCAACGAGCATGGCATTTTGAATGGAGCTATCATGTGAGATGGCCACCTTACCGAGGCCAACCACCTTACCCTCTGAGTTATCACCAAAAGTGACATACTTTCGAGGGCCGTCGTTTTCAGCAAGCTCACGAAACATATCTTTATCTCCGGTCATGTGATCGGTACATCCACTGTCAAGGACCCATTCCTTTCCTCCTGCCATATATCCCCGAAGATTTCCCATAAGACCAAAGTGTCTCATTGCATCATCAAGATCAAGGTCACTATCATCATCCTCATCATAGTATCCATGTTCAACATCGTCATGTGGTGGATCAATCCCTAGAGAGGGTGATTCGTTAGAGTGAGTTTGACAATGATCTTCTTTATGAATTTTAATAGCTTCGGAAATAATATCACTAATAATTCCAACATATCCTTTGGCACACATAAGGTTTGTAAGCTCAAATAGACAATCACCAAACATAGGATCATTGGAATTCATCTTACTCAAGGCAATAGACTTATGGAGAATTTCATCTAGATTTTTCAAGGAATAGTTTGGAAGCGTTCCTCAAGAAATTTCCATATAGTGTAGGCACACTCAAGAGTAGGCAAACTTCCAATCAAGTTTCTAGGCAAGCCTCTAGTGATAAGATTAACAGTTCTAAGATTGCGAATCATGTCAATTGACTCATCAAGAGTGGGATGCATAGCATCAACATGAGGTGCACAAGGGCTAGCAATGTACTTGTTCAAATGATATTCATTGAAAATCACAAGAATCTCATTTTTCCACTCATGGAAGTACTCCCCATCAAGTATAGGCACTCTATGTCTAAGAATCCCCAAAGTAGACTCATGCATCTTCCTCCAATGGTGTTTAAACCAAAGCAATGGAGACCAAAGCTCTGATACCAATTGAAAGGATCGAGAAGAGGTGTCTAGAGGGGGGTGATTAGACACTAAGTGAAAAAGTTGCAGTTTTTAATCTCTTTAAGTTTAAGTGGAGTTTTGGCACAAGTTTAACATTCAAAATGCATAAAAAGCAAGCATGCAAAGAGTATATGAGCAGCGGAAAATAAAGCATGCAACTTGCAAGAATGTAAAGGGATGGGATTGGAGTGTGCAAATGCAATTTGAAGACACGGAGATTTTTAGCCGTGGTTCCGATAGGTGGTGCTATCGTACATCCACGTTGATGGAGACTTCAACCCACGAAGGGTAACAGCTGCGTGATTAAACAGAGGGCTCCACCCACGAAGGGTCCACGAAGAAGCAACCTTGTCTATCCCACCATGGCCGTCGCCCACGAAGGACTTGCCTCACTAGGGTAGATCTTCATGAAGTAGGAGATATCCTTGCCCTTACAAACTCCTTGGTTCAACTCCACAATCTTGTCGGAGGCTCCCAAGTGACACCTAGCCAATCTAGGAGACACTACTCTCCAAGAAGTAACAAATGGAGTGTTGATGATGAACTCCCGACTCTTGTGCTTCAAATGATAGTCTCCCAACACTCAACTCTCTCTCTCTCACATGATTTGGATTTGGTGGAAAGAAGATTTGAGTGGAAAGCAACTTGGGGAAGGCTAGAGATCAAGATTCTTATGGTAGGAATGGAATATATTGACCTCAACACAAGTGTAGGTGGTTCTCTCTCTGAAAATGAATGCTGGAAGTGTAGGCACGTTCTGATGGCTCTCTCTACGAATGAAGAGTGGGTGGAGGGGTATATATAGCCTCCACACAAAATCTAACCGTTACACACAACTTACCAATCTCGGTGGGACCGAATCGTCAAACTCGGTCGGACCGATTTAGCAAATAATGTGACCGTTAGGATTTTCGGTGGGACCGACATGCAACTCGGTGGGACCGATATGGTTAGGGTTAGGGCATAACGTAATCTCGGTGAGACTGATTACACAAACTCAGTGGGACCAATTTTGGTAATAAGCTAACCAGAGAGTTGGTCAGGCAAACTCGGTGGGACCGATTCGCTCATCTCGGTTGGACCGAAACGTTACGAAAGGGAAACAGAGAGTTTGCATTGCAATCTCGGTGGGACCGGTTGCTCATCTCAATGTAACCGATTTTGGTAATGGATACATACAGAGAGATTACAATCCCATCTCGGTGAGACCGAGATACCTATCGGTGATACCGACTTGATTAGGGTTTGTGGCAGTGGCTATGACATCTGAACTCGATGGCGCCGGATAGAAAGAATTGGTAGGGCCGAGTTGGACTTTTGGTTTGGGTCATATGTGGATGTGAGAAAGTAGTTGAGGGCTTTGGAGCATATCACTAAGCACTTTGAGCAAGCAAGCCATTAAACAACACCTCATCCCCTCTTGATAGTATTGACTTTTCCTATAGACTTAATGTGATCTTGGATCACTAAAATAGAAAGAGTAGAGTCTTGTGCTTGGAGTTTGAGCCAATCCTTTGTCCTGAGCATCTTGAAGGGGTTCCACATCCTCTAGTCCATGCCACTCCATTGTTGTACTTTTCTGAAACATACTAGGTAAAAGTATTAGTCCAACAAGAGATATGTTGACATAAATTACCAAAATCACCCAGGGAGCACTTGTGCTTTCACTCGACCTTAGCACGATGACTTCCCGGCCATGGGATACAATGTCAGGCTGACTCCGGCAGCGAAGCGGCAACGACGGCCATTAGGATGGCATGGTTGCAAGTTGTAACTTCCTTATTTTGAGTGTCTTCTTATATCATTGGAAGTCCTTTGATGTAAATCCAGTCTCATATTCCCAAAATGAAATTAGACGAGTAGTCCCACATCATCGTCTCGTACATCAAACAATGCTTATCTTTTTCTTTTATTTTTGGCGGGAAATCATACAATGTTTTTCATGCATACGTAGTGTCACAACGGAAAATCAAGACCATGCATGGGCAAACTGAGAATGGCTTGGTGGAAATACAAAAATTGGTACACAAGATTGGCAAGACATCAAGTTTCTACAGAGACATACAAGAGATGGGCTTATGCAAATATTAATCTTGACTGTGCAATGAAAGCATATGCATAAGATGGGCTTATACAATGACACCACATAGTGAGATTTACTCATTACTATTCCTGACTGTCTTCACATTTTAACCCTAAACTTGCTTTCCAAGATAAGAGAGAGTGTCAGAACCCTAGTCAGTGCCTGCATTAGAGTGATTGCATCATGTTTAAATTTCACAGATGAAATGGGGATGGCAGAAACCCCAGCACCACTTAATCCAACTAGGGTTTACTAAAATACTTTTTCAATGAACTTGAAATGCCTTCAAAAATGTTCATCATCTTTGCCTTGGTCTAGAACCTCTGCCAAAAAAGGTCCACATCTTCCTAAGACAACTTGGGTCACTGAATTAAATCATACCTTATTTGCATTTGGGCATTTAAATTCTATATATTATTTTAAATGTCCAAATATTCATGAAATGAAATGATGCCTGTTGGAAATATTCCAAACAGTGCCCTCAAGAAATTTCATGATTTTTGAAAGTGCATTATTATTTTTAATAAAGCCCAATAGTTATAGAATAAAAGAAAAACAGAAAGAAAAGGGGAAATGGCACTTACCTGCGCAGCCCACCTGGCAGCCCACAGGCCAGCCCAGCACTGTGCTGGCCCGTGCCAGTCACCTGCTTCCTCCCGCCAGGCAGGCAAGGAGGTGTCACGCCCAATATGCGACCCTATCCAAAAGGAACTCGACGGTCCCACCAAGGATAGACCCGCATATTGAAACGCTTTCGCAAGGTGGATATCATTACATCAACATTACATAATCGATGGGGACACATACATAAGGCACAAATGCCAAAAGAATACATCAACATCATATACAGGAGATCAACATCCGACTACGTATGAAACATAAACAGAAACTCAAACGACATCCACCACCTTTAGCCCAGCTGCCGACACGGAACCTATCCCCGATCGAAGAAGAAGCGAAGAAGAACTCCAATACAAGCAAACATCGCTCTCACGTCATGATCATCGCAAACCTGTACACTGGCTGGTGGTGTAGTAATCTGTGAGCCACGAGGACTCAGCAATCCCATTACCATGGGTATCAAGACTAGCCAAGCTTAATGGGAAAGGAAGGGGTAAAGTGGTGAGGTTGCAGCAGCGACTAAGCATATATGGTGGCTAACATACGCAAAGGAGAGCGAGAAGAGAAACAAAGGAACGGCCGTCAACTAGTAATGATCAAGAAGTGATCCTGAACTCCTACTTACGCCGACATAACCCGAAACCGTGTTCTCCTCTCGATCAACCCGAAAAGAGACACTCACGATTACGCACACGGTTGTTGTATTTTAGAAGAGTTTGCTTCAAGTTTACTACAACCGGATATTAACAAATTCCCATCGCCACATAACCGCGGGCACGGCTCTCGAAAGTTTATACCTGCAGGGTGTACCAACTTAGCCCATGATAAGCTCTCGCGATCAACGAAGGATATTCCTTCTCCCGGAAGACCCGATCGGTCTCGAGAATCCGGCTACAAGACATTTCGACGACAATAAAACAAGACCAGCAAAGCCGCCCGATCGTCGACAATCCCGATAGGAGCTGCACATATCTCGTTCTCGTGGCAACACCGGATGAGACTAGCTACGAGTAAAACCAGACCTCGAGTTGCTCCGAGGGGCCCGCAGTAGTTTTCGTGCCAAAGACTTAGAGAAGCACGGCCCGAGGGGAGGGGGCTAAAATAAAGATGACCCTTGGGCTCCTAAACCCAAGGGAAAAAGGGCATATGTGAGGCAAATGGTAAAACCAATGTTGGGCCTTCTTTGGAGGAGTCTTATTCAAAGCGAACTGTCAAGGGGGTCCCATAAATCACCCGACCGCGTTAGGGACGCAAAATCCGGGAACATAATACCAATATGACGGAAACTAGGGAGGCAAGAGTGCAACAAAACACCAGGCATAAGGCCGAGCCTTCCACCCTTTACCAAGTGTATAGATGCATTAATAATATAAGATATATTGTGATATCCCAACAAGTAAACATGTTCCAACAAGGAACAACATCTCCATGTTCCAGCAAGGAACAAACTTCATCTTCACCTGCAACTAACAACGCTTATAAGAGGGGCTGAGCAAAGCGGTAACATAGCCAAACAACGGTTTGCTAGGAAGGATGCAAAAGGTTAGAGGTCGACAGGCAATTTGGGATGGCTTGATAAACAGTGTAATAGGTAGCGCATCATAGCGATAGAATGAAGCAACTAGCATAGCAATGATAGTAGTGAGATCCAGGGTAGCGGTCATCTTGCCTGAAATCCCGCAAGGAAGAAGAACGAGTCCATGAAGAAGACGAAGCCACGAAGACGAACCAAGCGTAGACGAACGAATCCTCACGATCGCAATGAAACAGGAACTAACAAGAAGAAGCACACAACATAGTAAACGCACCACACATAAACGAGACATGATGCACAACCAAGCATGATGCATGTCAAAGCTACATGAAGCTACTCATGGCAAGAGATGATGCATACGAGACCAACACATCAAAGCAAGTTTAAATGAGGCCGGGAACACCATATAACAATTCCGGTAAGTCCTCATACGCAAATTTCGAAATTGGTCCAGATCTGAATAAACCTTATGTTCAAGTTGTTAAACAGCAAGTTAAGATGCACCAAGATGATCTACACGAAATTCTAGTCAAGTTACATATAAAGTTCATTAAATTGAGACTACGACCTAGAAGATATGAGCAAAACAAGATAAGCATGGCATTGATGCAAAATGCATACAAACATCAAGCAAACAACTCAAAACAAGGATGCAACATGATAATATGAAACTACATGCAATTCTAAGCAAGTTTCATATAGAGCACACTCAAAACGGAGCAACGGTGCAACACATACACACAAAACAAGTCATGACAACAATCTGCCTAAAACAGCAACTAGGCATATTGCAAGCATCAAAACAACAAGCTACAGCATCTCAACGTAATAACAAAACGCATGGGCATGATGTACATGTAAAGCATTACAAAACATGTACACTGAGCTATCTCCATAAATCACTAGAACATGCTCAAAATGACATGGCAAGATTGTAAATAATAATAGTTTCCGACTTATCAGGAAATAACATCAGGTTGCAATGTTTAGAGCTATCAAACAGCATGCTACAGGAACTTATCATGGCGAACAAAGGCATGGAATGAATGTACTAGCTTCATAGATCAAAAGTCCCTTACTGACCATGAGCCAAAAGGGATCAAAAAATATGATGGCACCCATGTAAACATGGCAAGTTATATTACAGATTCATACATGGCAGGAACAACAATAAGTAGACATGTTGGTGAGCTTGAACAACTCACCACAGAGCAATACATGGCATGGCACGGCAATCAACACTAAGAAGACATGGAATAGAAGCTATACATGGCAAGAACAACATCATATCATACATGGATCAACTACAACAACCTTGGCACAATTGAACATGTAAACAACCTGCCAGGAAACATTTTATAGCAAAAGTAGAGCTCGATTGACTCAAGCTATAGCACTCCATAATTGCAAACAAGGGCATGGATGGATATAGCATAACCATATGTACAAAACATCCTTGCTGAAGTATCTCAAAATAAGCATGAATCTCTCGGTAGCATCAAGTTAACATGGCATAAAAATATCAGCAGAACAGGGGCTGAAATCAGCAACATCATGAAGCCTAGTTTGCATGCTTGTGCTAGTCACCACAGAGATCACAAAAATACATGGCATACACCCCTGTAAAGATGGCATGGCATATTACAAAACACATGTAGGACTCAAGTTCATAGGATGCACACATCAATCATGGCAAAAATGACAAAAGTGCATGTTCTGATAAGAATCAGAAACTAACATCACATAGCCCTCTTCTAACAGCATTTCCGGCATCAAGATGAGCTCAAATGAAAATGATGCAATGATATAAAATGATCTACTCATTGGTTCGAACATTTTGACATATTACACGCACGAAACGGAGCAATATACAGAGAGTTATGGCATGATGAAAATGGCATAAAAATATGCAAAACACTCGGGACTTAGGGAAAACAGAGGGGGAGGAAAGTCAACCGGGACGAGGTGGTGCGGGATGAGGGGATCCGGGAGCGGGGCGCCGCGTTTGGTTCGGGGGTCGGGTGGATCTCATCCACCCTGGCTCCGGCGACGCCGAGACGGCTCGGCGAGCCTGGCCCGGCCAAGCGGAGGAGGACGGCAGGGCGGCGAGGCGCGGACGCCGGGCGTGAGCCGCGGCGAGGCGGGCGGCGACTGCCCGGCGGCGGGCGGGCGGCAGCGAGGGTCCGGGCGGGCTGGCGGCAGCGGCTGCCAAGCGCGGCCGGAGGCGGCGGGAGGCGGCGCGCGGGCCGGGCGCGGAGCGGGCGGCGGCGGATGGGCTCATGGGGCCTCGGGCGGCCGGGCGGCGCTGGTGGCCGGGCCACGTGGCAGCGTGGGACTAGCTAGGACGCGGCGGCGGATGGGGCGGACATGTCCGGACGGCGGGGACGAAATGTCCGGCGGCGCGCGGGGAGCGGGGCTAGGGTTGGACTGCGTGAAAATCCGGAGGGGATCACATATTTATAGGTAGAAGGAGCTAGGAAGCTCCAAATGAGGTGCGGTTTTCGGCCACGCGATCGTGATCGAACGACCGAGAGCATGGAGGGGAGTTTGCTGGGTTTTGGGCCACTTTGAAAGGGGTGTTGGGCTGCACACAAAAGAGGCCTTCTGATTTACCGGTTAACCGTTGGAGTACCAAACGACCTCCAAATGATCCGAAACTTGACAGGCGGTCTACCGGTGCTATATCAAGGCCGCTTGGCAAACCTCGGTCCATTCCGAGAATGTTTAACACCCGCACATGAAAAGAGGCAAAAGGGGGCGCCGGGATACATAGGAGTGCCGGATTGCAAAACGGACAAGGGGAAAAAGCTCGGATGCATGAGACGAACATGTATGCAAAAAGAGATGCACATGATGACATGATATGAAATGCAGATGATGACATGGCAAAGTGCAACACGCAAGCAAATGACATGGCAACGACGGCGAATAACTGACGGACAACTGGCGCATCGAATCCGGGGCGTTACAGGAGGTGAGCGCCCGCATGTGCCGAGCTCGCCACGCCTCCACCTGCTTGCCGCTGAGCCGCTGGACGTGTGGATGAGCTCCTGCTCGTCGCCCCGACCTCCCCGACACCTCATTCGCCCCCTGTTCCTCCCCCTCGCTCTCCCCTGCTATGGCCGACGTAGCCGCACCCGTGCCGTCGACGTAACCACGGCCACCGTCGTCTTCTCGTCGCCCCGCCGTGTCCAGGCACTTCGCCATCGTCCACTCCCTCGAGCAGACCGAGCCCCGAGCGCTCGCTTGCACCAGAGACGCGGCATCGAGCTGGCTTCACTCCCCCGTCGCCGAAGATCCACTTCGCCGCCCTGACGGCTCCAGCTCCTCCCCGACCACGCTGACCCTTCTGCCATGACCGCTGTGAGCTTTTGCTCCTCCTCCCCCTCTCTGTTCTCGCTGTCGTTCCCTTATTGACCTGCTGACGCAGTGCTGGCGCAGTAAAGACTTTTCTGGATTTAAACTTATTTAGAAAATTCGAGAAATATTTCTAAACTTCAAAAAAATCCTAGAAATTAATCTATAGCTCCAAATGAAAAGATTTATATATTGAAAAGATTTATATATGAAAAATGATCAGAAAAATCCAATCTATCCATCTGTACTGGTTTCATGCATGTTTAAACAACTTAACCTTGCTATTTAGATCTAAACATGATAATGCACTATTTGAATTCATAGTTTGAGTTTGAGACCTTTGGTTCAAACTAACTCTAACCCATCTGTTTGCAGTTGCATTAGACCAACACACTCATTTTGCCATGTCATATGCATGCATCATATTGTGGCATATCGCCATGTATTGATTGTGTTACCGGTGTGTTCTCCGTGGTAGGTTCTGCTCCTGAGGATATTCGAGAGTATCCAGCTGAAGGACAGTACCCCTCGACCACTCTGTTAGGCAAGCAACCACCATTTGATCATATCGATAAAATCCCATCTTCTCGCTCCTGCTCTCATTTACTGCATTTAAGACAACAAGGTTTCAAACTGTTGTGTGCTGCGGTAGTTGAACCCATTTCCCCTGCATGACCTGTCATTGCCATAGTAACTAGATGAAACCCACTAGCATGTGTAGGAGTGGATTGAGCCCTGTTTGTGTTTCCTACCTTGCTATGCCTGCTATGCTTAGAGTCGTGTCAGGTCTGGTTCATCTGGGTGATGGGCTAGAGTGAAATGATTGTGTCAGTGATGAGAGTGAAGTGTTGAACACGATTTGGTAAAGGTATCGATGAGAGGCCATGTAGGAGTACATGGTGGGTTGTTTCATTAGAACCGTCCCTAAGAACTGAGATATGTATGTGCGATTTAAGATCAGCTACTACCACGCATTCGGCCCTGAAATATGACCCCGCTTGACTTATTAACCCCCCCCCCCTTGTCCTCTGTCCAGGAGTTGCAAGTAGTTTTTAGTGTTTGTAATATACTGGAGGCCGTGCACAGCGCTGACCCTCGGGGTGGCTATGATGCGGCAAGTACGTGGCCCGGTGTACCGAGGCGCCCGTTTGGTGTCTCGGGAACCCTGTACACATCGTTCGGGGTCGTAGTGGAAACCTCGGTCGGACTCCCTATGGATGGAACCTGAATAGGCGATAAATCTGGACTAGGGACTTGTGTGGTTAGTCAGGTCGTGGTCTACACCCATGTCAGCTTTCGCTTGAAGTCTGCCGAGCACATGTTGTGTGCAGATGCTAAGTGGTGGAAACATGTGTGAAGAAGTACACCCCTGCAGGGTTAACATCATCTATTCGAATAGTCGTGTCCGCGGTAAAGGACCACTTGGTTGCCTATACAGTTCATAGACAAGTAAATGGATACTCATAAAAGCCTCAAGACAAGTGTGAGTGTCGTGGATGGCCCTTCCGCAGGATGACGGGAGAGGATCCGCAGTAGAGTATTGTTGTGGTGAGTAGTGGACTCGTGTGCGCAAAATCATTTACAAGATGCTGTCTCGTAGGATAGTTTAGCCAAGAGTCAAAGCTGTCTTGCTGCAATAAACTCCACTATCTCTTTGTTGATAATGTGCATGTATGTGGGATCTGATGTAAGTATTGTTGAGTACCTTTGTACTCATGTTTGCTTAATTACTGTTGCAGAGGAGAACACTGCCCCTTCCGATGGGTTTTATGTAGATCTCGACGTTGATGAGTAACTTGACACCGAGGTGGTGACCCTGAGCTTGTGAAGGGCCTATGTAGATAGACAGGCTTCATCAAGCCTTCTTGCTTTCTAGTTGTCTGTACTCAGACAAGTTGCTTCCGCATGTGCTTGTATGTTTGTATGACTTGAGTGTCGGGTCGTGTGACCCCGATCTATATGGATATGTTTTGTATGGCTCTCCGGAGCCTTTTAGATAAAGTACTTTGGGTTGTAGAGTTTTGTTGTGATGCCATGTTGTATTTGCACGTATCAAGCATATTGTGTGTATGATTTGAAATGCTTGGTATGTGTGGGATCCGACAACCTAGTTGTTTATTCTTGGTAGCCTCTCTTACCGGGAAATGTCTCCTAGTGCTTCCACTGAGCCATGGTAGCTTGCTACTGCTTCGGAACACTTCGGCTGGCCGGCATGTGTCCTTCCTCGTTCCTTTGTCTGTCCCTTCGGGGAAATGTCACGCGTTGTTCCTTTAAGTCCTTGTAGCTTGCTACGACTTGGGTTCATACGTTGTTGATCGACACGTTCGTTGCTGGGTCATGTATGCATGCCTCTGTAAGTTAGCGCCACCTTGGGTTTATGACTAGTCATGTCGGCCCAGGTTCTTTGTTATATGGATGCTAGTGACACTATCATATATGTGAGCCAAAAGGCGCACCCGTGGGAATACCGTGCGTGAGGCTGCAAAGTGATATGATGTGTTACATGCTAGGTCGGTGTGACTTAGAATCGGGGTCCTGATAGAGAGACAACTCTTTTCACTAAACCCTCTCTCATGCGTCCAAATTCTTCTCAGGTTACCCTGCTACAGAACACCACACAATAAATCCATCTACATATTCATTCAAGCAATGCTCATGGGACTAAAAAATATATAGTACTGAATTCTTACTGTTGGTGTCAAAACCGGCGGATCTCGGGTAGGGGGTCCCGAACTGTGCGTCTAGGCGGATGGTAACAGGAGACAAGGGACACAATGTTTTTACCCAGGTTCGGGCCCTCTCGATGGAGGTAAAACCCTACTCCTGCTTGATTAATATTGATGATATGGGTAGTACAAGAGTAGATCTACCACGAGATCAGAGAGGCTAAACCCTAGAAGCTAGCCTATGGTATGATTGTTGCTCATCCTACGGACTAAAACCCTTCGGCTTATATAGGCACCGAAGAGGGTTAGGATTACACAGAGTCGGTTACAATGGTAGGAGATCTACATATCCGTATCGCCAAGCTTGCCTTCCACGCCAAGGAAAGTCCCATCCGGACACGGGACGGAGTCTTCAATCTTGTATCTTCATAGTCCAGGAGTTCGGCCAAAGGTTATAGTCCGGCTATCCGGACACCCCCTAATCCAGGACTCCCTCAGTAGCCCCTGAACCAGGCTTCAATGACGACGAGTTCGGCGCATATTGTCTTCGGCATTGCAAGGCGGGTTCCTCCTCCGAATGCTTCATAGAAGATTTTGAACACAAGGATAGTGTCCGGCTCTGAAAAATAAGTTCCACATACCACCGTAGAGAGAATAATATTTACACAAGTTCAATGCGCTAACGTATTCCGCAGGTGACATCACACCACGGCCAAGCCTTTATTCGAATCGTTTTACCGTCCCCACCTCGGTAGCGTTTAGCGAGGCGGTTTCCTTAGCACATCTTATCAAAGCAGAGATCGTGTCCCCTTATTCCGGGATTCTCATCAATACGGGCGTGGCTAACCCAACCGCGCCATTGATTATGGCGCTTGGGAGATAAGTGAGTTTTATCAAGCCGGTGGGGACGCATAGCTTTGTCCGTCCATATAAGGGGATAAGGATCCACTTTTTCACACACGCCTTCTTCCTCCTTTGCTTATCCATTTGGCCTTTTCGAGCTCCAGCGCCCAAGTCCGCACATCCCACCTCAACCTTCTCCAACTATGTCCGGAGCGGGAGGCAAGTGGATGGCCTCCTCCGTCACGGAGGGGCACATCAAAAAGCTGTGGAAGGCCGGATACTTGTCCGACGACATCGCGCATCGGCTCCCCGACAAGGGGCATCTCATCCCCACCCCAGGCCCCATGAGGGGGTGGTGTTCCTCCCCCACTTCCTCCGCGGACTAGGGTTTCCACTTCACCCATTTGTCCGGGGGCTCATGTTCTACTACTGCCTAGATTTCCATGATCTGGCCCTGAATTTCATCCTCAACATCTCGGCGTTCATCGTCGTGTGCGAGGCCTTCCTCTGCATCCAGCCCCACTTCGGCTTATGGCTGAAGACCTTCAATGTCAAGCCGAAGGTAGTGGGCAGCCGCCGGAGTGCGGAGGTGCCATGGTGGGCAAGATGGCCAACGTCCTATGGCTCGAGGGCTCCTTCGTGGAGACCATAAAGGGGTGGCAATCGGGGTGGTTCTACATCGCCGCGCCGCGCGACTCCAAATGGGCAGCGGCCCCCGAATTCCGACCTGGCTTCCCTGCACGGCTCACCTCCTGGAAAGAGACGGGCCTAACATGGGGTAATTCGGAAGAGCTGACCGGACTCCAAACCTGCGTCTGGAACCTGGTGGAAAAGAAGCTCAAGCTTGTTAACGTAGTCCAGGTTATGCTCATCCGCCGGATCCTCCCATGCCAGCAACGGGCCTTCAACTTGTGGGAGTTTGATCCAGCACAGCACCAAACCTTGAGCCGGCTCTTCGACACTACGTACGAAGATGCCTGGAAGGTGCTGTTCAAGGGCGCCGAGGCTCCCGCATCCGCTACCGAAGATCGCGGATTCAGCTCGCTGCATCAAGCCAGCGAGGTAAGCTATTTTACCCTTTACGGGACTCTTTTTTCATAGTTTGGCTCTATGCGGGATCTAAAACTCCCTCACCTTTGACAGGACTGGCAGAAGACGTCTGGACAGGTTACCTGTCCGGCTCCCTTGCCAGAAGACTCAGCGGACGCCCGCTTGACAGGGCTGCTGGTTCCGGCACCTTACGTGGTGCCGGAGAAGAAGGCCAAGAAGAAGGCCATGGGAACTCGGAGGATTTCCCGGCTCCAGGTGTTGTCGGACTCATCGTCCGATGACTCCGAGGCGGACTCCTCCCGCGAAGACGAGGAGGAGGAAAAAGAGGCCTCTCCCCCAGCGGGGGGAGAGAAGAAAAGGAAGGCCGCCCCAACTGGGGAGGCCGGAGGGTCCAAGAAGGGAAGGACCCTCCCTCCGGACTACACCACCAACACCGACGACGGCGGAGAGGAGTGGCCACCAAGGACCAAGCCCCTGGTGAAATCGTAAGTGTCCGGACACCAAAATAACTCATGGCGTTCCATTTATCGCACAACATCTTCTAATGCCGATTATAACCATGCAGCCCGCCCAAGGACGGGCTCGACGATTCGTCGAGCGGCTCCCTGGATTCGTCGGAGGTGAATAGCACCTCACTTCCGACCGCCTCGTCTCCTCCTGCCGCAGATGACGCCGGGGTGGAGTCCCAAAAGGGGCCCAGCCAGGAGGAGGTGGCCATGGAGGCGCCGCAAGGCGACCTCGCAGACTCCGGGCGTAAAGGGGATAAAACCACGAAGGGCTTCAAATCCGCCTCGTGTCGACTGCATCGTAACCTTCTGGTTCCGAGTCCGACAGCAATTCTTCAGAAGAAGGGCAAGACCGCGATGCCTCGTGGACCTTCCGGCCCAACCGGGAGGCGCCGGATGATTTGATGGAGGCGCTTAACAATACTTCCATCGACGAGGAGCACCGCATTGTTATGAGTGTGGTGATCCAGAAGGTTCAGTCCGCCAAGAGCGGGCTGACTGAAGCCTGTGCCAGTCTTCTAACAGGCTTTGAGGTATGTATTTAAGATATGTAAAAATATTACCGCATAGAAAGTAGCCTCGATGCCCAGTTTGGTGTTAGGAAAGACATAGCCGAACTGAGGATCCAAAAAGATATACGCAGGAGTCTAACATAAGTATGTCAATACGGGAATGCAGGCTGCGCTGCTGACTTCGGCCGCACTGACTGCAGAGGTTGATGCATTAAAGCGGAGCCTCGAGCGGTCCGAGAACGAGCTCGGACTTGCCAAGAAGCAGCTCGAGGACAAGGAAGGTAAGTAACACCTTATGGGAGTATTTAAAATATGTGGTTGCAAAAGATGACAGGAATAACGTGAATACTGCAGGGGCCATGAACGAGGTGGCGACCCTGAAGGAAGCGGTGTCCAAGGCCGAAAGCAATGCGGCCGCGGAGCGCACTGAGCGAGAGAAACAGGAGGCGCGGGTGGCGGAGGTGCGGCAAGAGCTCCAGGCTCTCGTGGAAAAACACGAGAGTTTGGAGCGTGACTCAAAGACTCGAGAGTCCGAGCTCGCCTTCGCCCTTGAGAGCGCCAAAGCCGCTAAGGCCGAAGCCCAAAAAGCCCTCCAGGAAATTGAGGCGATGAAGAAGATAGCGGCGGGTAAGGCATTCTATATGCAAAGCAAGCATGTGAAAGTGAATTATCTGTTACTTACCCGAATCCAGAGATCTCCAGGAGCATTCGCAGATCTGCCCCGCAGTGTGTCTGATGCTGCCGCATTCTACCAAGCTGAGGAGGGAAGCTCGACGGAGAAGGTGTTACGGTCTCGGTATCTTTGAGGCCGGACACCAGTGCCCTAGCGACCAGTTGAAGCAGCTGGTCGAGCTCCATAAGGTGGCGAACAGGCCATGAAGGGCCTCATAGTTCGGCTGTGGCCTAAGGAAGCCATGCACAGGAGCTACTTCAGCCGTGGTGAGGAGGCGGTGGTGGACGCCGTCCATGGGTTGAAGTCGTCAAGCGCTCCGTCTGCATCGAAGGTGCCCGTAGGGCCCTTGCCCTTGCTAAGGTGCACTGGGGCAAGATGGACATTGAGAAGCTTGTGACGGACGGACCACCACCACGCAAGGAGCATCACAAGCCTGAAATGTATTATGAGGGCGTCCTGAAGGGTGCCCGCTTTATAGCGGATGAATGTTCCAAAGATGTAATATTAGAGTAGACTCGCATTTGTTATCATGTACGCTGAAAACTTGTTCATATGCGCTAAGCAACACTTCTGAATTTAAAATATTACCTTCTGTGCGGCCGTGTATTAAATTTGAGAGATGCCGAGTCATCGGATTCAGCCCCCATGCCACGAGTGCTGGGGAGTTCGGGATAAACTTGAGCGCTCTTGTTCCCATTCTTGGGTCCTTCGAGGGAGGCTCTCAACGCAACGAACAAGGCAACCGGACTATAATGCTTGAACACTCTCACTTAGCCATAGAATTCAATAATTTTAAATTTCGGTGAAGCCCCTAGTATTCGGAAGACCGAGTTCGGGGCGCTATTCACGCCTAGGCCGGACAATGCCGACTCCTCGCTCTAAGCGGCATAAGTCTTTAGGGACTCGAAAAACCTCTCGAACAGTGACCGGCTCTCGCCCTATCATGACGGTCAGTTTTAGCTTTCTCCACTGAGGTGCTTAACCCAGCTCAACCGGGGCACAATCACAGTGGTTCTCCCAGCGCTACCTTAGCCGATATAACGGAACGTAAGGTACCAAAACATGGGAGCCGGGCAAACCCAACTATTGACCCAAGACATGATTCGGAGCCGATGCATATAATGCTATAAGTTCGGTGTCGCACTTGTGAAAGTGTTCGGACTTATCACACCATGTTGTGGGGTACTTAAGCCCCTGGTGTATTGCCCGTACCAAAGTGTACGGTTGCACAATGTCATAAATGAACATATATATATATAGAAAAAAGGGAATTCAATAATAGGCAGAAGCTATGTATTGGTTATTCAAAAGGGGTGCAGTAAGAGCAGAACGATACAAATAGTGCCATAAGCAAGGGACGGGACTTTTTAACATGTCCCCCTCCATTGGTAAGCTGCGGGATGGTGTGTAAAACGGGTATACTGCTCGTAATAGAGACCACCTGGACACTCGACGTAGCTTTCTGCTTCCCTGGCTATTGCATCGTGTGTTCGACGATTCTCCTGCCGGACAGGGCTTCGTGAGAACGGAGTCCTGAAAGTAAAAAAAAGAAGAAAAGAAAAGAATGACACAATTGGGAGCCCCTAGTGCGGTTGAGCCGCATTCTGGGCATGCCGTGGTCGTGCCCCTTCCCTATGCCCATGGTATTTCCAGAGCGTAATTATGTACACGTAGTACTGGTTTCGCAATTTCGCGAGGGCTGGGGCTTGGGCCGCATTGCTATGCATTCTCGGAACATGCCAGGCGGTCTTGTTGTAGGTTGCTTCGGGCGCGCTTGATGGTGTCCGGACGTTTAATAGCCGGACTCGAGAATTGCCTTAGGAGGCTGCTTTGTACTTCCACCGCGAGGGCCGCCGTATGCTCCTCCGTCCGGAGAGAGCGTTCGGTGTTTCCATTGACCGTAATGACTCCTCGAGGACCTGGCATCTTGAGCTTGAGATATGCGTAGTGCGGCACCGCATTGAAATTTGCAAATGCGGTTCGTCCGAGCAGTGCGTGATAGCCGCTGGGGAACGGGACTATGTCGAAGATTAACTCCTCGCTTCGGAAGTTATCCGGGGATCCAAAGACCACTTTAAGTGTTATCGAGCCTGCATGATTGGCCTCTACACCTGGTATGACGCCTTTAAAGGTCGTCTTCGTGGGTTTAATCCTTGATGGGTCTATGCCCATTTTGTGCACTGTGTCCTGATAAAGCAGGTTCAGGCTGCTGCCGCCGTCCATTAGGACTCTAGTGAGATGAAATCCGTCAATGATTGGGTCTAGAACCAATGCGGCGAATCCGCCATGGCGGATGCTAGTGGGGTGGTCCCTTCGATCAAAAGTGATCGGGCAGGAAGACCACGGGTTGAACTTTGGGCGACTGGCTTCATCGCATATACGTCCCTTAGTGCATGCTTCCGCTCCCTTTTGGGTATGTGGGTTGCGTATATCATGTTCACCATACGCACTTGCGGGGGAAAGCCCTTCTGTCCTCTATTGTTCGGCGGCCGGGGCTCCTCCTCGTCATCGCTATGCAGCCCCTTGTCATTGTTTCCGGCATTTAACTTGCTCGCTGCTTGAACACCCAACAATCCCTGTTGGTGTGTTTGGCTGGTTTTTCGAAGTGCCGTGTATCCGCACGAGCGATCGAGTATTCGGTCCAAATTGGACGGGCCCAGAGTATTTCTTTTAAATGGCTTTTTCCGCTGACCGGGTTTAGAGCCTCTGAATCCGGCATTGACTGCCGTATCCTCATCATTATTGCCGTTAATGTGGCGCTTGTGCTTGTTGCGACGCGACCTGCCGTTGTTGTCCTTGGTATCCGAATTACCAGGGCTCTTGGTCATGCTATTACTGCGAGCTAGCCAGTTGTTCTCTCCCGCGCAAAAGCGGGTCATGAGTGTTGTGAGGGCTGCCATGGATTTCGGCTTTTCCTGTCCTAGGTGCCGGGCAAGCCACTCGTCACGGATGTTGTCTTTGAAGGCTGCAAGGGCCTCTGCATCCGGACAATCGACGATTTGATTTTTCTTGGTTAGGAACCGTGTCCAGAATTGTCTGGCCGATTCCTCTGGTTGCTGAATTATGTGGCTTAGGTCATCGGCGTCTGGTGGTCACACATATGTGCCCTGGGAATTGTCGAGGAATGCGGCTTCCAGGTCTTCCCAACAACCAATTGACTCTGCTGGCAAGCTGCTAAGCCAATGTCAGGCTGGTCCTTTAAGCTTGAGTGGGAGGTATTTGATGGCGTGTAGATCATCCTTGCGGGCCATGTGGATGTGAAGGAGATAGTCCTCGATCTAAACCGCCGGATCTGTTGTGCCATCGTATGATTCAATGTTTTACGGGTTTGAAACCCTCAGGGATTTGATGATCCATCACTTCATCTGTGAAGCATAGTGGGTGTGCGGCGCCTCTGTATTGGGCTATATCACGACGCAACTCAAATGAGCTTTGTCTCATCGTGGTTCGTCCCGGAGTTGCCATATCCAGCGTGACGGTTATCGTCACGTGTCGCGAGGTGCCCACGCGATCCGTAGATCGATCTTGTTTGCCTTGCCTTGTCCTCCAATATATCTCGCAGGTCTGGCGCATTTCCCCGCGCCTTGGTATTTTTTGAGCGGCGCCGGGGTGCGGCTTGAATTGAGGGCTGAGAGGCCTCTCTGTCGCGGCCACGAGGTGGTCGGTCAGCCGTGTCATGCGCTGGTGATGTGGGTTTGGGTGCTTCCTCCTCTAACCGGGGTAGCAACCTGCGTTTTGGGTAGCTTTTGGAGGGGCACTCAAGTTCATACTCTTCGGCCGCAAGGACTTCAGTCCATCTGTCAGCTAGCAAGTCTTGGTCAGCTCTAAGTTGTTGCTGCTTTTTCTTGAGGTTGCTTGCCGTGGCCATGAGCCTGCGTTTGAAATGCTCTTGTTCGACGGGATCCTCGAGCACGACGAATTCGTCGTCGTCGAGGCTTGCCTCATCTTCGGAGGAAGGCATGTAATTATCTTCCTCTACCTCTCTTTCTGCCGCTCTCTCATGAGGGCTGGCTTCTCCATCCTCCTGCGCTGAATCCTCCTGGAGGGGTTGTCTTGACCTTTATGCTGGGTGTTATTGTCTCCGTGCGGAATCACCGTTTTCTTTGTGGCAGGATTTAAATGGCGCCACGTGACACGGCGCTTAGGCTGTTTCTTGGAGGGGTCATCCTCCGCTGTTCCATCGCCATTCCCATCTTTTGGGATGTCCACCATGTATATGTCGTATGACGAGGTGGCCTTCCGGTGCCATGGGCGCTGGTTCTGTTCGTCTCTGCATCGTCGTCCATACCGTCGATGTCTTCGAGTCGAAGTCGAGCATCTCGGTTAAATCATCGGCGGTGGCTACTGAAGTGGGTGGTGGGTGGGCTTTGAATTCCTTCGTCGTCCGCATCCCAACCTTCCCCGACCATAATCCGCCAGGGCTCTCCGATAAAGAGAGAGACTTTAGTGAATTCAGGATGTCGCCAAAGGGCGAGTCTTGAAAGATGTCCGTGGCGATGAATTCCATGATCGGCACCCAATCGGATTCGATTGGCGGGCGGAAGGTTCGAGTCCGGAGAGGAGTCGGTACCTTGAGTCACGATAGCCGCAAAGGACGGGGTAGGTGTATGGCTCAATCGCCGTAGAGATCGCAGCTCCTGAGGCGATGTCCAGCCACCCGTCCTTGATCGGTGCAGTCGGCTCCGAGCTAAAGGTCGGAGCGGACACTGGCGCGGCCTCCAGGACACTGTTCGGCGGCAAAGCTAGATCATGCCCCTCGTGACAATGCGGCGCGCTTGGCTGTGGCTCGAACCCGTCGAAGATCAAGTCTCCGCGAACGTCAGCCGTGTAGTTCAAACTTCCAAATCTGACCTGGTGGCAAGGGGCGTAGGTTTCAATATGCTCCAGATGGCCAAGCGAATTGGCCCGCAGTGCAAAGCCGCCGAATACGAAGATCTGTCCGGGGAGAAAAGTCTCACCCTGGAGCGCATCATTGTTGATGATCGGAGGAGCCATCGGGCCTAAAGATGACGCATACGTAGGAACTCTCAATGAAAGCACCAATGTCGGTGTCAAAACCGGCGGATCTCGAGTAGGGGGTCCCAAATCGTGCGTCTAGGCGGATGGTAACAGGAGACAAGGGACACGATGTTTTACCTGTGTTCGCCCTCTCGATGGAGGTAAAACCCTACTCCCGCTTGATTAATATTGATGATATGGGTAGTACAAGAGTAGATCTACCATGAGATCGTAGAGGCTAAACCCTAGAAGCTAGCCTATGGTATGATTGTTGTTCGTCCCACGCATTTCAAAAACCCTTCAACTTATATAGGCAATCAAGAGGGTTAGGGTTACACATAGTCAGTTACAATGGTAGGAGATCTACATATCCGTATCGCCAAGCTTGCCTTCCACGCCAAGGAAAGTCCCATCCGGACACGTGACGAAGTCTTCAATCTTGTATCTTCATAGTCCAGGAGTCCGGCCAAAGGTTATAGTCCGGCTATCCGGACACCCCCTAATCCAGGACTCCCTCACTTACCATGTGAGTTTGCAGATGTGATATATACCGTCGCATATGCCTTTGCTGTTGTGCCTGGTGGTGCATATGATACACTCCTCTCCCTGACTCCCTCGACAGGTTCCTGTCTTAGAGCGACCCTACACCATCCCCAAGCTTCATTGCCTCGACACCAAGAAGCGCAGCGGCAACCGATCCTCATCTGCGGAGGAGCTCGAGGGTATGGTGAGGCTGCCCGGGGCGGTTGACAGTATCAGGCTACGGTCAGCAGCACTGGCGGCACGAGAGCAGAGCGGCCAAGGCAGGAGTGCAGGCGGTTGGGGAACTGCCATTGGCGACTCCTAGCTGAAAAATACAAAGGATCCTCTCCCCATCCACAAATATAGACGATGGCAGGCTTGTTTTAGAAGCTCCTCAGAAAATTTTGGGGATAGAGAAACATAGAGGGTATGCTAGAGTGGGTGTCAGTTACTCTAAAGAGACTAGGGAAATAAAAAGTCGTACTCGCTTATTTTGGGGACAAAGTTCTGCTACATGAGGATCAACAGTGATGGTACATGTCTGTCAGTTAAAACTTCAATAGCACAGCTGGGAATTAAGCAACTACTCCTACACTTCAACAACATGATGTTCTTTAAACTTCCAATACCCCACAACCTGCATGCGAGATGCTACATCTGTGAAAGGCCTCTCAAGCATCCAGTTAAACCAAAACTTCGTAGTCGAAGCTTCAACGATGTGAGATGTAGACCAAAATCATGCGCCAAATTCAGCCATCCTGATCATCGATATAATGCTACCACTGCAAACGAGTACTTCCTCTGTAAAGAAATATAAGAGCGTTTAGATCACTAGAGTAGTGATCTAAATGCTCTTATATTTATTTATGGAGGGAGTACTATATATGTTGCATAAGAGGATATGAACATCAGTTGACAGGCCACCACCACCTGAGCTTCAGTGACGTAACTGCAGGTGCAGCTGGATCACTGGCATGTGGGCCCGGCCCACGTGCGAGTGACCCAACTGCACCTGCAGTTATGTCACTGAAGCAGTGTCCCTCCTAGTTGGCGTAGGCGGCGTAAGATGTCAATCATCATCTCCTTCTCCCTTGGCGTCAGGGAACCCCTCGGACGAGGTTCAGTCAGAGCCATAATGTGAATGTAAGTCATTTGCCTATGCTTTTGGTAAGCCCGGACACCAGTTGCAACCCTACCCACAATGACCTGCACAGAATTTACTATGTCACATTTTGAACTACCTACCCTAGAATCCCAGTTGTACATGAAATATCTAAATTCAGGGAATTAGGTACTTAAATAATTTGAAGTGTTCAATTTTATCATGTTATGCTGCAGATTTTTATTTTATTTTACTAAGCACGAACAAATGCAGTTCAAATAAGCATCACTGTTTGGCTGTCTATACAGCAGTTGAGTTACCACAAGGGAACATAGGCGCAAATTCCTTAGAAATTGAGATATTTTACATCCAACTAGCAGAAATTCGCCCAATAATTATGAAAGAAACCACCAGCATTTATTTAAGTTAACAACATCTTGATGCAAAAGTTTGTGATGATAGAACTGGTCTCACCAAGAGTCCAAGACACACAATGCATGCATAAAACGAACAAATAATGTGCGAAGAAGTGCAAGAAATATTACTTCTAGTATATATGTCTCATCAACCACTATACATGTCTGACTTCACGGCTCCTAGATACACCATGGATGCTATCACGGAGGCTTGACAGTGCCAGCTTATGACGCAATGGCAGAACCTCAAAGTCAAGGCGGCTGTCGGCTCTGTTGCACCTCCTGAACCCGATGCAACTTTTCACTGCTTTCCGATTCCACAAGGCTATGCTGTTGTGATAGTGCATGAAATAACAGAGGAATTTGAGGAGCTCCAGCTTGACCACCCTACAAGTGAAGGGGAGACTCAACTGGGTCTTGCTTTGATAACTCTATGTCTATGGCGGAAGGAGCACATCAAGCTTCTGAACTTCACGCCTCCGCCTCCTCCTCCTCCTCCGGCGATGATAAGGGCACTCAGCCTCCTTCTCCGACGCGTGAGGGCGGCACTCCGCCTCCTTCTCCTGCTGCTCCGGTGTGTCCGAGCAGCCCGCCTCCTCCTCCGCCTCGTCGGCAACGGCGGAATACGGACGCCGCCGCTCCGGCTGCTCCGGCACGTCGGACAACTCCGCCTCCTTCTACTACTCGTCAGAAGCAACGGAAGAGAGCCGTTGCCGCTCCGACGTCAAGCAGTACAGCCAGAGGCGGGATGCAATACAGATTCGGTCCATCTCTCAAGCCTGTAGAGAAGTTACCGTACGAGATGACCGTGGAGGAAAATGAGCAGATCGTTCAAGCCCAAGTGAAGGACTTCTTTGAAATGCGAAGAGCTATGAAACATCCACCTTCAAAGGAGAAGATAGATCCGGTGAAAGTGAAGCGCACTATTAATGCCCTGAAGTGACCACCACCGCGTTCGCGGGATAACAACCATCTCTACTGTCTTAAAAAGACATTGCAAGAAGCGGACCAGTGGGGAAGTACTTAAACTGACAAAAGGTTAAAAGAACGAAGAAGTGGGAAAAAAGTTCCCCAGCTCGGAGAACAGGAGAACCAATCATTCCCCCCGCTCAAGGTGTCTACCGATATCGTCGCAAATCAGCCGCTGCTGCCCGTTTCACTATTGGTGATTACCTGCCCGACGATGTAGATTTTGAAACAATGGAGGTGGATGAATTAAAATACCATTACGGGAAGCCTCTCATCAAAGATACTCTTGCTCTAACAATGATGATGCGAAGATTCCATGACTGGTACATGAAAACCTGCAGCGAGTCTGGGAAGGATTCTTTGTCGATGCTGATTAAAGAGGACCACAACTTCATTGGCCAAGAACTGTTAACTGTTGATTTTGATGAGTTTTTCCAGTTCTACAATCAAAAGGCCCTCGACAAATCACTTGTGGCTTGCTACTGTCTGTAAGTACTTCTTTCTGTAATTAAGTCTCTATATATATAGCTCAGCTCTTTCATTGCATGTATATATAATTATCCTCACTATATTATGCATATTGAAGATCGTCGAATGCACAAATGCACAAATCTATGACATTGGGTTCATTAACCCAAATGTCATACATGAATGGACGGTTCAAAAGAATGCACAGAAACCGAGGACAACTTGCTAAAATTGTTGCTCAAAAATCAAACCAAAGATAAAATACTCTTTCCTTACAACTTCAAGTGAGTGTTACTGTCTTGTGCATATTCGGTTTCCCTTATTACTCGAGGTTATACTCATGTAACTGATGAGTTGTGCACGCGTGCGTAGCTTCCACTTTATTCTCCTAGCGATTAAGCTTGAGAAGGGAGAAGTAACCGTCTTAGACTCGAGATGAAAAGATCCCGAGGACTATGCAGACATGAATGGAATGCTCCAAAGGTAAGTTCAATTAATCATTATCGCACCATATCAGCAACTTTGTTCATTATCGCACCATATCAGCAACTTTGTTCATTATCGCACCATATCAGCAACTTTGTTCCTTTCCTGATGAAAAGATCTCTATTTTCTTTGTCTGGCAGAGTTTGGAAAGAGTTCACCACAGTTTCTCTGGGACTGCCGACCGAGCTGACATTTAAACAACCGAAAGTAAGTACTACTACCTAGTTCTGCGCATCTCCCATTGATTGTAGCTAGTTTCATCAATACCATTTAGCATGCTTGCTTATCATTTTGATTGACCTCTATTTCTCGTAAAGTGCTTGTGGCAGGAACAAGGAAATAATTTCTGTGGATACTATGTTTGCGAGTTCATCTACAACGAGACGGCCAAGAATAAGCGGGGCTACTCTAAAAGACAATATCAAGTGCGTAAGCAAAAATATTCACGATTGTATTTTATTACCATCATCATGTGTTGAGTTTCATTCATACACATGTATTGACCCTCTTCTTCAATTTAGATCTGGTAGCTACGGGATGAGCTCCTACCACATGATCGCATAAAAGCAATTCAAGAGGAATTGGCGGGATTCTTTCTTGACCACGTCATCAATAAAGCCGGAGAATACCATGTGGACCTTGACTCCAAACTTTAAGGATTGTAATAGATCTTATATTGTATATATGTGGCTAGTAGCGTCGGATAGATATACGAAAACTTATTGTTCGACCAATCTCTCAGAGAAGGAGAGGTCGATCACTTCTCTCTATATATGTTCATGACGATCTTCTGCACTTAATGGTTTCCTTCATTTTCTTACTAGCTAGCATGTCGAGTCCTCTATACGTATAGTACTTAGCGTCGACCAAGCACGAAGATAAGAGAGGTCACTTCTCTCTATTAGCTAGCTAACACAATATATGAAACCCCTAATTAAATTAACCCTCCAAAACCCCCAACCCCCCCCCCCCCCCCTTCAAAAACAAAAAAAAACCCAGTCTACAGGCTGGCGACGCGTGGATGCTTTTTGGTCCCGGTTGGTGTTACCAACCGGGACTAAAGGCCCTCCTGCCTGGGCAAGCCGCATCGGCCACGTGGAGCCCCATCTGTCCCGGTTCGTGAGCGAACTGGGACTAAAGGTAATGGGCTTTAGTCCTGACCCATTAGTCCCAGTTCCAGAAACGGGACAAATGGGCCTCTGCAACCGGGACAGATGGGCCTTGTTTTACTAGTATTCGTTGTTGGGTCATGTATGCATGTCCGTGTAAGTTAGCGACACCTTGGGTTTATGACTAGTCATGTCGGCCTGGGTTCTTTGTCATATGGATGCTAGCGATACCATCATATACGTGAGCCAAAAGGCGCAAACGGTCCTGGGCCAGGTAAGGTGACACCCGTGGGAATACCGTGCATGAGGCCGCAAAGTGATATGATGTTTTACTTGCTAGGTCGGTGTGACTTAGAAACAGGGTCCTGACAGCGTTGGCATCAGAGCTGCACTACCTGTAGGTTCATCAAGCCAAACTGGTCGATGTCTAGTCTAGAAATGTTTTAGTTATATGTAGGAGAATTGATCGTGGGAATGAACGTAAGGCTCTTTTTACTCCTTTACCTCATGTCATTCTGATCTGAGTCAGCCTATTCATTCCAAGAGAGTTAAGGACTAGGATCTCATCTTTCTGTCAGGTTCACGTGTTACTAGTCCGTACACTCTTATAGGATTGTTGGTTCCAAGCCTCAGTTCAGTTTCTACTATTTCAGTATGTTGTTAGTTGGACCCAGAACCTTGATATGATGTTGTTGAGTGACTATGCAATCCTTTGCAAAATGTATCAAAATCCTTTTTGAGCATTTACAGCCGTTATGCTGTCCGTTTTCTCTTAGAAATTATAATGTCTTTGCATTACTTCGTGTTTTCAGATGGCTTCCCGCACCCCACATCAGGTGGTTCATCTGACCCGGTGCATTGATGTGCCTGGTCACACAGCCATGCTGGTTCGCGTGATGACCGAGACTGGCTAGAGGAGCAGTATTGAGATTTTAATCAGAGCCAGTACATTTGCACAGTGAGGATATATCCCTCCTACCCCGGAGCTACCGACCCCATTCACTGGTCATATGGGCTCGGAGTTACCGTGGAGATGTCTGTTCAAGACGCTGCCTATTCGATGATGACTATCATTCGAGCTGGGCACGCGTCACTTCAGGACACTGAGTTCTGCTACATGCCAGCAGCACTTCTTGGTCAGGAGGGTTACTACACTGGTCTTTACACTGAGGCCGCCCATGAGGAGCCGCGCCTTCGGACTACCATAGAGATGCTGGAGGAAAGGGACCATGAGGTCCGTGCCCTCCGGATGGAGCTTTACAACACTCGAGCGGACCACTAGGCCACTCTGACACAGCTTGCACCCGCCGTGCAGACTGGGTATCTTGATATGCGGGATTTGTAACCCGCGCGGTCTCGTCTGCCAGCCCGTATGGACTACCCTGATGTTGGAGGCATTACACCTCCACGTGGACATCGTTTGCCACCAGCTGTGGGGCCAAGGCCACATCCTTGTCCTTATGGTCCACATGCCCCACGCAACCGGGAGTTTCCAGATCCTCATGTTCCACTTCCAGGCTAGGGGGTAATCTTTATGAAGATTACTACGGAGACGGAGACGACTGAGCTAGATCGTGGCAGTAGTAGTATTGTAATAGTTGTATCTCCATAGTCCTGTGTGTACTGAGTTCCGGAGGCGTAGATAAATAATCTATAGGAGCTTCGAATGCCTCTGATGAGATGTAATGTTCCTTCACCGCAGTTGTACTTTAGCTTGGGCTTGTACTAGACTATGTATGGTGTGTATGACCGATGGTATATATATGGCAGTTTCTATATTACCATGTCATATAGATGAACATCTCTGCATTCCGTGTCATCCATTACATTCTGCACTCCTATGTCAGAATTTTGCCATCCTTGTCTAAACCGTTGCTTTGTTTTCCTAGGATGGTCAACACCCAACGCACCCTTGCTGACTAGGAGTAGGGTGAAGCCAGTGGGGCTAGGGATGGGAATCTGCCTCATCCACCTTCCTTGGCTGAAGTTATGTTGGACGCAGAAAGGAATAAACGCGAGACCAACCGACTGCTGGAACGCATTGAGTAGAACACTGCACATCACTAAAGGAATGACTTGGTGTCGATCAATGACTTTATCAAGTTGTACCATCCAACCTTCCATCATCCCGTCGAGCCCCTCGATGCGGATGATTGGCTTCGCAGTATCACCCATAAGCTACGTTCTGCCAATGTAGCCGAAGCTGATAAGGTCACTTACGCTGCTTATCACCTTGAGGGCCCCGCTAGCCTTTGGTGGGATAACTATGAGGCTATGCGCCCAGCTGGCCATATTACCACTTGGGCAGACATCAGCGAGGCTTTTCGTGAGCACCACATCCTGGAAGGTCTTATGGATTGTAAGAGGGAGGAGTTTTGTAACTTCACCCAAGCCAGGCTAACCGTGGATGCCTATAGCCGAGAGTTTGGAAACCTAGCATGCTATGCTCCTGAAGAAGAGTCCACCGACGCCAAGAAGCAGGCGAGGTTCTGAAAGGGACTCAACCCCGAGCTTCGCCATGATCTCTGTCTGCACGAGTGCACCTCCTTCCAGAAGCTAGTGAACAAGGCTATCAGTGCTGAGACAGGCCAGACTTACTATGAAGCTACACGCAAGCACTCTCGTGATACTGGTTCCTCATCCGGTTCTAGCTCTTAGAAGCGCCGGGTGTGGGTGCCAAACACAGCTCTGCCACCCAGATTCACTCCGAGGCCATCCTATGAGACGTCTCGTCCAACCCAGTAGTATGCACCGCCTAAGGCTTATGGTGGATCAGCCGCCAATGCTGCTCCACGCACCAACACTGTGACATGCTTCAAGTGCGGAGAGCCTGGTCACTATATGCAAGAGTGTACCCAGAACAACAACCCCAACCAGTCCAGAAAGGTTGTTGGCCATGGCAAGCCAGTAGGGAATGTGTATTATGCCAAGCCAGCCACCACTACATGTGGGCATGTGAACTGTGTCTCGGCTGAGGAGGCTCAGGATGATCCCAACATTGTTCTTGGTACACTCCTCGTTAATTTCCATCCGACATCTGTTCTTTTTGATACTGGAGCATCTCGTTCATTTATTTCTGAGAGATATGCTCGATTGCACAACACCGCATTTTGTGACATGCCCACCACCATGGAATCAACTCCTGGCTCTAGATGGCAAACTCCTAGAGTAAGCCATTGGAATGAAATTCTTGTTGATAGACTGGTTTTCCTTGCATCTTTGATAGCTCTCAAGTCTTCACACATAAATATCATCTTAGGTATGGACTGGATGACAGCCGATCATGCTAAGATTGATTGCTACTCTAGGACTGTTCAACTTACACATCCATCGGGCAAGGTAGTCAATGTCTTGACCCGACTGTCTGAGCGTCAGCTCTACTCCCTCAATGCCAGCCCTCTGCCAGACCTCGAAGATATTCTGGTAGTCCGTGACTTCTGGATGTCTTCCAAGAAGAACTGCCAGGTGTTCCACCTGACAGGGATGTCGAGTTCGTGATAGATCTTGTTCCAGGAACTGCCCCAATCTCTAGGAGACCCAATAAGATGGCACCCCTAAAACTAGCTGAACTCAAGAAACAACTCAATGAGTCCTTGAAAAAGGGTTTCATCTGTCCTAGTTCCTCTCCATGGGCTTGTCCCGTCCTCTTCGTCAAGAAGAAGGATGCTATGAATCGGATGGTTGTAGATTATCGACCTGTCAACTTGGTCACCATAAAGAACAAGTATCCGCTCCCCAGGATCAACGACCTGTTATACCAACTCGCTGGATCCTCAATCTTTTCCAAAATGGATTTGAGGTTGGGCTACCATCAAATCAAAATCAAGAACGGGGACATTCCCAAAATGGCCTTTGTTACTCGTTATGGCCAATACGAGTACACTGTCATGTCTTTCGGTTTAACCAATGCCCCAGCCATTTTCTCTCGGTTAATGAACTCGATCTTCATGGAGTACTTGGATAAATTCGTCATGGTTTACCTCGATGATATACTCATCTACTCTAAGAATGAGGAAGAACATGCCGAGCATTTAAGGCTGGTATTGACGAAACTTTGAGAGCATCGCCTTTATGCCAAATTCTCTAAATGTGAATTTTGGTTGCCAGAAGTGACTTACCTAGGGCATGTAATCTATGGTAAGGGTATTGTTGTCAATCCCGAGCGAGTTCAGGCCGTTCTTAATTGGACTCCACCAGAAACAGTCAAGCAAGTTCGGAGTTTCCTTGGCTTAGCAAGCTACCGTCGTCGCTTCATCGAGAACTTCTCCAAGCTTGCTAAACCTCTAACTGAACTCCTCAAGAAAGATAAAAAGTTCGAGTGGAACCCACAGTGCGAGTACATTTTTCATGAACTGAAAAGACGCGTGACATCTGCTCCCGTACTGGTACCACCAGATTTCTCCAAGGACTTTGTTATCTATTGCGACGCCTCGCGACAAGGACTAGGTTGCATACTCATGCAAGATCGTCATGTAATTGCCTATGCTTCACGACAGTTGCACCCACATGAGGAAAACTATCCCACACATGATCTAGAGCTTGCAGCTGTAGTTTATGCACTCAAAACATGGCGACATTACCTTCTCGGTAATTGTTGTGAAATCTTCACCGATCACCAAAGTCTGAAATACATCTTCACCCAACCGGATTTGAATCTCAGGCAAAGACGTTGGGTCGAGTTGATCATGGATTATGACTTAGGGATAACTTACACCCCAGGAAAAGCCAATGTCATGGCTGATGCACTAAGCCATAAATCTTATTATAACAACCTGATATTACAACAAAGTCAACCACTTCTCCATGAGGAATTTCGGAAGCTTAACCTTCACATTGTTCCTCAAGGATTCCTATCTGCTTTGGTGGCGAAACCTACCCTTACGGGTCAAATCATAGCTGCCCAGAAGCGTGATAAAGGTATAATCCGCATCCAGGAGAACATTGCTAGCGGAGCTCCTAAATGTTTCTCTATGGATGACCGAGGTGTTGTTTTCTTTGAGAACCGCCTAGTGGTTCCCAAGAACCAACATTTACGACAGTTGATCCTTAACGAGGCTCATGAATCCCCTCTCACAATTCATCCCAGTAGTACTAAGATGTATCAAGACCTACGCCAGAGGTTCTGGTGGACTAGGATGAAGAGAGAAATTGCTCAATACATTGCTAGTTGCGACGTCTTTCATTTTGTTAAAGCAGAGCATCAACGGCCTGCTAGCACCCTTCAATCCTTAGCTATTCCTGAATGGAAATGGGATAAAATCGGTATGGATTTCATCACCAGTTTTTCCAGGACCAAGAGAGGGAATAATGCTATCTTCGTCGTCATCGATTGTCTTTCCAAAGTGGCCCATTTCCTGCCTGTTTGAGAGAGTATAACCGCTAGTCAGCTAGCAGATTTTTATATCTATTGAATAATGTCACTTCTTGGTGTTCCATTGGAGATTAACTCAGACCGTGGAAGTCTCTTCACCTCTCAATTTTGGGAAAGTTTCCAAAATGCTATGGGGACCTATCTCTCATTTAGCACCGCCTTCCACCCTCAATCAAGTGGTCAAGTAGAACGCGTCAATCAAATTCTGGAAGATATGCTCTGAGCTTCTGTTATCTCATTCGGAATGGATTGGGAGAAATTCCTTGGGAAAAGCTCCTTTTGAAGTTCTCTATGGACAAAGGTGTCGAACGCCTCTTAACTAGTCAGAAACCGGGGAAAGACAATTCTTTGGCCCGGATATGATCCAGGAAGCAGAAGAGCAAGTTCGCATTGTTCGTGAAAAGTTGAAAACAGCCCAATCTCGTCAAAAGAGCCAATATGATCATAAACATAAGGCCATGACTTATGAAGTCGGCGAGAAGGCTTACCTTTGGGTTACTCCTCTAAAGAGAACCCATCGATTCGGTATGAAGGACAAATTGGCTCCTCGCTACATTGGTCCCTTTCGCATTGTTGACAAACGAGGAGAAGTTTCCTACCAATTGGAACTAACTCTGCATCTTTCCAGAGCTCATGATGTCTTCCACGTTTCTCAACTCAGGCATTGCTTCTCGGATCCTATCCGTGGAGTGGACCACGAAAAGCTTTATCTCCAAGATAACCTCACATATTGGGAATATCCCGTTCGTATCCTTGATCAAGCCGAGCGTACCACTCGACGCCATAACATCAAGTTTCTCAAGGTTCAATGGTCACACCATTCCAAGAAAGAAGCTACTTGGCCAAGGGAGGATCGTCTTCGACTCGAGTACCCCACTTTCTTTCCGGCGGATCCTAAATCTCGGGACGAGATTTTTCTGAGTGGGGGTGAGTTGTCACAACCCTAGTCAGTGCCTGCATTAGAGTGATTGCATCATGTTTAAATTTCTAAGAAACTTGAAATGGGGATGGCAGAAACCCCAACACCACTTAATCCAACTAGGGTTTACTAAAATACTTTTTCAATGAACCTCAAATGCCTTAAAAAAATGTTCATCATCTTTGCCTTGGTCTAGAACCTCTGCCAAAAATGGTCCGCATTTTTCAAGGACAACTTGGGTCACTGAACAAAATCGTACCTTATTTGCATTTGGGCATTTAAATTCTATATATTATTTTAAATGTCACAAATATTCATGAAATGAAATGGTGGTCGCCATGCCTCCACCTGCTTGCCCCTGAGCTGCTGGATGTGTGGATGACCTCTTGCTCGTCGCCCCGACCTCCGCGACACATCATTCGCGCCCCTACTCCTCTCCCTCACTCTCACCCACCATGGCCGACGAATGGCCGACGCAGGCGCGCCTGCGCCGTCGACGTAGCCGCAGCCACCATCATCTCCTCATTGCCCCGCCATGTCCAGGAACTTCGCCGTCGTCCACTCGCTCGAGCAGACCAAGCCCCGAGCACTCGCACGCCCCGAAGACATTGCATCGAGCTTGCTTCGCTCCGCCGTCACTGGATATCCACTTCGCCGCCCCGACCGCTCCAGCTCCTCCCCGACCACGCTGACCCTTCTGTCATGATCGTTGTGAGCTTCTGCTCCTCCTCCCCCTCTCCGTTCTCGCTGCCGTGCACTGCACGCACTGCACTGAGCTTGCCCGCACGCACCACCGCCTGAGCTCGCCGACAACGTGGCTCCAGCCACGGAACGGCCGGGCCGTCTTGTCCATTGCACTCACCGCACCGCGTAGAGCACGTAGATGCTAACTGCATGCCTCCATGTTCACCGTAGCAATGACCTCGAGTTCTCCCGAGCTCCGGCAGCCGCCAAGTTTGTCGCCAGTGTCGTTTCCGGCCACCCCAAGCCCAACCACCAGCACCACCACTAGATGCGGCGCTCTCCAGGCTTCACGTAGATGGCCTCCTCCACTCGTTTGGTCGTCGGAGTATGAATCCCGCGCCCTCCGCCATGTTCGGTCATCATCGTCGGTTGCTAAACACCGGCTATTTGACTCAGTTTGACCAGGGATTTGACCCCCCTGGGTCACTGACATGTGGGCCCCGTCCCTGGTCAAACCTAGGTTAGCCACTAATCTAACCTTAATTAGTTAGTTAACTAACTAAGTCACTGACGAGTGGGCCCCACTGGTCAGGTTTGACCTAGACCACCTTGTTCCCCTGCTGACGCAGTAAAGACTTTTCTGGATTTAAACTTATTCAGAAAATTCCAGAAATTGTTCTAAACTTCAAAAAATCATAGAAATTATTCTGTAGCTCCAAATGAAAAGATTTATATATGAAAAATGATCAGAAAAAAATCCAATCTATCTATCTGTACTGGTTTCATGCATGTCTAAACAACTTAAACTTACTTTTTCGATCAAAACATGATAATGCACTATTTGAATTCAACGTTTGAGTTTGGAGTTGAACCTTTGGTTTAAACTAACTCAAACCCATCTGTTTGTAGTTGCATTAACCCAACACACCCATTTTGCCATGACATATGCATGCATCATATTGTTGCATATCGCCATGTATTGATTGTTTTACCGGTGTGTTCTCGCGGTAGGTTCTTGATGTAGGGCGGAACCCTATGGGCTGATCTTTCACGTTTGGAGTGGATCCTACGGGGAAACACGAAGAACGCGTGGAAGGACACGAGGGAAATCATGAGGGGAAACGAGAGAAACACTCAACCGACACGAATTTGATCACACAAGTGCTAGATCATCGGGGCACAAAGTAACACGAGATCCATAGTCAACAAAGGACGATACAAAGGTAGCCGTTTTTCTCCGAGAGGAGGTCTTGATTGTCTTCTCCGTATGGAGGCCTTGAATATGATGGATCTTCTTCGAAGAGGTGTGGTCCCTCACGAGGAGCAGATCCGTGCGGATGAGCAATGCTCTGTCTCAAATGAGCCTAACAAATGCTAAGTTTCGTAGGGAGGAGGAGGAGCCCTATATATAGGCTAGGGGGGTGAAGGGGTACATGGGCTCAGCCCAACACGCGCACGCAGGCGCTGGCCAAATGATCCGGGTGGGTAGCCGGATGATCCGGGCTCGGCCGGATGATCCGGGTGGAGGCCCGGATGAGCTGGAGGCGCTGGCGGTGGCGGTGCAGGTCCGGATGTCCGGCGGGCGGTCCGGATGTCCGCGCGGGGTCCGGATGATCCGGGGCAGCGTCCGGATGGTCCGGCTTCAGGTGAGGGCTTCGGGAGTCTTCGGGGCGAGTTAGCTGGATCGTCCGGACCGGGGTCCGGATCGTCCGGGCTCTGTCCGGATCGTCCGGCCAGCCTGGTCCTTGGTGTTTTTCCTCTCCGTATTAACGCATGTCTTCCGCTTCCGGTTCTCCTTGCTTCCTAGCTTCTCCATGGCTAACTCCTTGGTACCTGAGTATGCAAAGCGTCTCCGTTTGAGGTAGTAGCCATGTCTCATGTGAATCAAAAGGGAGTTGTGAGAGGAGTGATGTCACCTCGGTTTCGAGAGCTCTTGCACGTGCTCGAGTCATAGGTCCAAGTGGTGATGTAGGGGATGTAGATGCGTCCATGGGGATGATCGTGGGATGGTCCTCAGCGTCCCTCCCCCTTGGGAAAGATCCGACCTCGGATCGAAATCTTCATCACCATGGTAAGGCGAGAGGTCTTTGACGTTGAAGATGTCGCTCACGTTGTACTCGTCGCTTGGTAGGTCGATCTTGTAAGCGTTGTTGTTGTAGCGTGCTAGCACCTTGAAGGGTCCATCGGCTCGAGGGAGAAGTTTGGACTTGCGTTCGTTGGGGAAGCGGTCCTTGCCACGGTGTAGCCACACGAGATCGCCTATGTTGAAGATCATGGGTTGCTTATTGACGTTGAGCTTGGTCGCTAGTCGTTGTACTTGGCGCTCGATGGTGTTCCTTGTATCCTCATGCATCTTCTTGATGTAGCTTGCCCGTGCACCCGCATCCATGTTGGTGCGCTCTTGTAGAGGAAGAGGTAGAATGTCCAATGGGGACAATGGGTTGAAGCCGTAGACGACCTCGAAGAGGGACTTGCTGGTAGTCGAATGTCTTGCACGGTTGTAGGCGTACTCGGTGATGGGTAGACATGCCTCCCACTCCTTGATGTTCTTCTTGATCAACACGCGAAGTAGAGTGGAGAGCGTCCAGTTCGTCACCTCCGTTTGGCCGTCGGTTTGAGGATGGTATGCGGATGAGAACAAGAGCTTGATTCCAAGCTTGGCGCATAGCGTCTTCCAAAAGTAACTCAAGAACTTGACGTCACGCTCGAGGACGATTATCTTTGGTACTCCATGGAGGCGCAAGATTTCCCTACAAAAGAGATTTGCAAAGTATGAAGCATCGTCTATCTTGTTGCAAGGAATGAAATGTGCCATCTTAGAAAATCGGTCCACAACAACAAACACGGAATCCTTTCCATTTTGAGTTCTAGGCAAACCAAGTACAAAATCCATGCTAATGTCTTCCCAAGGTTGATAAGGAATAGGAAGAGGCATGTAAATACCATGGGATTGAGCTTTAGACTTAGCTTTGCGACATGTAGAGCATCGGTTGGTGAAGCGAGAGATGTCGCGGAACATCTTGGGCCAAAAGTAGTTCTTGGAGAGCGTGGCGAATGTCTTGTCGCATCCGAAATGTCCCATGAGTCCGCCTCCATGAGCCTCTTGAAAAAGGAGCAAACGAAGAGAAGACTCGGGAATGCATAATTTGTTAGCTCTCATAAGATAACCATCCTTGATGTAATATTGTTCCCAAGATGTATGCGTCAAACATTTAGCATAAGGAGTAGCAAAAGATGGATCATTAGCATACAAGTCTTTTATGTGCTCAAAGACAATAACATTCAACTCAAGTTTAGTGACAAGCGTGCATATGCGTGAAAGTGCATCCACAAATACATTTTCCTTACCCCTAATGTACTTGATCACATAGGGGAAAGATTCAATAAATTCACTCCATTTGGCATGACACTTGTTAAACTTAGTTTGACCTTTTAAGTACTTAAGCATTTCATGATCGGTATGTATGACGAACTCATGAGGTCTAAGATAATGTTCCCAAACATGTAGCACACGCACTAAAGTATACAATTCTTTTTCATAGATGGGATAGTTAAGTTGAGCACCGGAGAGTTTTTCCTTAAAATATGCAATGTCTCGTATTCTTGCATCAAAACTCCGCCAATTCCGGTACCACTTGCATCACAATGAACCTCAAAAGTTTTCTCAAAGTTGTGCAAAGCAAGAATCGAAGCATGAGTAAGCAAAGACTTGAGCTCATCAAAAGCGGTGGATTGCAAAGATCCCCAAACAAAAGGAGCATTCTTCTTACTCAAAGCATGCAAAGGAGCGGCAATAGTGCTAAAGTCTTTCACGAAGCGTCGATAGAAACCCGCAAGGCCAAGAAAACTACGCACTTGTTGCAAATTGGTGGGTTGGGGCCAAGTTTTAATTGCTTCAATTTTAGATTCATCAACATGGAAACCCTTGTAAGAGACAACAAAACCGACGGAAACAAGTTTGTCAACACCAAACGTGCATTTTTTTCAAGTTGGCATAAAGACGTTCCTTGCGAAGGGTTTGCAAAACAACCCTAACATGATTAAGATGCTCTTTCATGGTTTTGCTAAACACAAGAATATCATCAAAGTAAACCACAACAAGGACTCCAATATAAGGTCGAAGCACAAAATGCATAAGACGTATGAAAGTACCGGGAGCTTCCGATAAACCCATAGGCATAACTAACCACTCATACAAGCCAAATTTGGTTTTGAAAGCAGTTTTCCACTCATCACCTTCTTGTATGCGGATTTGATAATAGCCACTTTTAAGATCAATTTTTGAGAAAAAGGCGGCTCCGCTATGTTCATCAAGCATATCATCTAGGCGAGTAATGGGATGCCTATAGCGAACGGTAATAGCGTTTATGGGTCTACAATCGGAACACACGCGGAAACTTCCATCTTTCTTAGGAACGAGTATAACCGGAACGGCACAAGGGCTTAGGCTTTCATGTACATGACCGTTGTCGATTAGTTGTTGTACTTGCCATTGGATCTCCTTAGTTTCTTCGGGGTTGACACGGTATGGAGCTTTGTTTGGAAGTGGCGCTCCGGGGATGAGGTCGATTCGATGCTCTCTGCCTCGTAGAGGAGGTAGACCGGAGGTAGCTCATCGGGAAAACATCTTGGAATTCCTGCAAAGAGATTTAAACGCTAAAGGTAGCTCGTGAGAGGTGTTAGTTTTTGGTTCCCCATCCTTGCACACAAGGACAAAGTGCATAACACTCGATGGGTTCTCACACACTTCTCTCATCTCACTTTTTGTGGCAAATAGGACTAGGTTTTTCTCTCTAGGCGAAGGGGCGCTCAAGTTTGGCTTGTGGCTCTCACTCACTTTTTGGTGGATCACTTTCTCACTCTTCTCTCCATGATGGGTGGCTTGCTTGTCGGCTATCACTTGACTAGGAGAGATAGGTCATAGCACATACTCCTTCCCTTTCATCTTGAAGCTATAGTGATTGGTACGCCCGTGGATGACACCACGGTCGAATTGCCATGGTCGACCAAGAAGGACGTGGCAAACGGACATTGGGACCACATCACACTCCAAAGTGCCCTCATATGCACCAATTTTGAAGATGACTTGGACCGTATGCTCAACTCGTATAGTGCCGGAGTCACTTATCCATTGGATTTTGTATGGGTGCGGATGCTTAATCTTGACCAATTGAAGCTTGGAGCATAGTTCTTCACTTGCCAAGTTGTGGCAACTACCTCCATCGATGATGACCTTGACGGACCTTCCATTGATGCCGGCCTTAGTGTGGAAGATGTGGCATCTTTGGTCTTCTTCTTGTTGATGTTGAAGAGTCAAGACTTTAGAGACAATGAGAGCGGGACTCGAAAGCTCATTGCAAAATACTTGATCATCTTCGTCCTCATTCACTCGGTGGTGCATGGCCACTTGCTCAAGGGCTTCCATCTCCTCGTCACTCATGGAGTCAGAGGTGCCATCGTCGTTGAGGATCATGGTGCGCTTGTTGGTGCATTCATAAGACTTGTGGCCTCATCCGCCGCAAGTGAAACACTTGAAGGAGCTTGTCTTGACGGTCACATCGGTCGGAGTAGATGATGAAGCACGCGGCTTGAAGTTGCTTGTAGTAGGAGGAGGACGGCTTGAACTTGTTGAAGTTCTCTTGTAACTTGACTTGTCGTCATTGCTTGGAGAAGGCTTGGTTGATGTAGAGGGTGAAGGATTTGTTGAAGCTTGGTTGTTGGAGAAGCTGTAGGTCTTGGATGAGTACTTGGCATACTTGAAGTCATCTTGCACTTGACATTCCGCCTTGGTGTCTTGATGCACGAGCTCAATGAGGTTGGAGTAGGGTTGGAAGTCGGCAATCTTCTTGATGGGATGACTGAGTCCATTCAAGAAACATGCCATTGTTTGCTCATCATCTTCCTTGACATTGGCTAATCATGGCTATCTCCATTTCCTTGTAGTATTCTTCAACACTCTTTGTTCCTTGCTTGAGGAGTTGGAGTTTCTTGAAGAGGTCGTGGTTGTAGTAGGTGGGCACAAAACGTGCTCGAATGACATCCTTCATTTGAGCCCAAGTGGTGATTGGAGGTTCACCTCTTGCTTGTCGGCGCTCAAGGATTTGTTCCCACCATATGAGCACACAGTCTTGGAACTCAAGGGATGCCATGTCGATCTTCTTCTCTTCCTCATAGTTGTGCAAACGAAAGATTTTGTCGACCTTCAATGCCCATGAAAGGTACTCTTCGGGGTCATTGCTTCCATTGAACTTGGGCATGGTGAATTTTAGCTTTCCGTAGCGTTGCTCTTCATTGTGTTGTTGGCGATGGTGATGATGACGCCCTTGACATGGAGGGTAATCATCCTCATATTGCTCTTGGCGTGGAGGAAGTCCATGATCAACTTGCTCTTGTTGAGCTTGAGGTTGAGGTGGAGCTTGACGAGCTTGTGGAGGAGCTTGAGGAACTTGACGTTGCACACGCGGTTGGTAGTTCCTCTCTTGTATTTCTTATTGAAGGGCTTCCTCTTGATTGCGCCGTTCGCGATTGCGGTTGGTGATGGCTCGACTTGATTCTTGAAGGGCACGTTGCGCCTCAAGAGCTTGCGCTTCACGTTGTTGTTTTTGAAGACGTTGAGCCTCGGCATCTTGTTCCTCTTGATGGAGACGCGCTCGTTCTTCCTCTTGGTGACGTAGACGTTGTCGTTCTTGAGCTTGAGCAAACACAACTTGATGTGGTGGAGGACGAAGTTCTTGCTCATCGACTTGCTCTTGTGAGTGCTTGTCGTGTAGTGGATTGCGAGATGCATCACGGTCTTGACGCGCGGCTCATCAAAGAGTGTTCGATGACGGTGTACTTGAGCCGGAGAAGGTGTCGTCGGAGTGTCGACTTGAGTGGCTCCGTCTTGAGTATGACGATGTAGAAGGAGGACGGTTCACCAACAAAGCACGGATCTCATCCATCCTTGCATCGTTCTCTTTCTTGTGCGCATCGAGCTTGTTGTCAAAGTAGTCCTTGGTACGTTGCTCGGAGAGTCGCAAGTCGGTGGCGAGGTTGTCGATGCGTTCGTTCATAACTTGTTGCTCTTGATGCAACGCTCGTTGTGCACCAAAGAGGTGGCTCTTGGTGACATATGATGACATGTCGTCATATTGCTCGATGAAGAGTGGGTTGGTATAGGTACTTGGCCTATCCATCATTCCAAGCAAAATGTGAGTGTGAGAAAGAAAAGAACTTATACCAAATGTACCTTGACCGATGTTGACGATGAATCAAGTTCACTCAAATGCGGACAACGAAATAGCACTCTTGGTACCAGTTCTTGTCGGTTCTCACACCTACACAAGTAAAAGCTTATGGTGGAGCTTGGTTAGGATGGTGGCACAAAATTTGATGCAATTGTTAGTTTGACTCAAAGATGTTGAAAAAGATTCGTAAATTTGCAAATGCAACAAGTAGACCAAGCAAGTAATGGAACACGGAAACACACACACAAATAGAATAATGGGATTGTGCAAACCAAAAATGAGCCAAAATGTGGAGACCACGAAAATGCTCTTGTTGCACAATACTCGAGAGACGCTAGCACAATTGCACAATAGGTGGATACGGAGCTTGTGCACAACCTACTAGCCAACAATGCAACGATCTCTATCCCAAGTATGCTATATGTATGGTATTTCGGTGATATGATCCAAGATGATCGGGTATGACAATCTTAATGTAGTATGATGCTATGGTTCTTGCTTATAAGCTCTTTGCTTATCTTTCTCTTTTGCTTAAAAGCTTGGTTGGCTCTTTTACTTTTGAGCTCTTTTCTCATGCGATACTTCATGAACCAAGATAGCAATTGTGTATGCGATGACAACTTTGTGACACAAGAGATGATATGCTATGTATGCTATGGTGTATGACCACTAATGTGCACAAGTCACGTTGCCGGCAATACTCAATGGCTAGTCTCGATGGGTAAGCTACGCAAAAGATGGGATATGATGGTTATCAATGCAATTTCAAGGTATGACAAAGATGTCGTTGAAGTTACCGTCCGTAGTGAAGATGAGTAGTCGACGAAGATGAGCGGTGGTGATGTTGATGTCGCTCCGTACCTAAATAGCCGAAACACAATAGGACACGGGAAATCACAACTCAAATTCTCGAACCCAAAGTCGAATGGTGGTATGGAGGGTGTGTCGTGGGGGTTTGACAAGTGAAGGTGGTGGTGGTCGAAGTGGGTGGAGTGCGGAGGCGTAGGTGGCGGTGGTGAAAAATTGCAGAAAATGCAGTTTCGGCAGAGGAAGTCGGATGATCTGGGCCAGGAGCCGGATGATCTGGGCACGTCCAGATGATCCGGGTCAGGGTCCGGATGATCCGGGCAGGTCAATCGTGCTCGGGAACTGCTCGGGATGAACTCGAAAACGGCGAGAAATTTGCAGATTTCGCAGATTTTGGAAGGATTTCGAGGGGGAGAAGGTGGGGAAAGGCAAGATCCATGAGTTACACACCGAATCCACGGATCACAATCAAGAAAACATCATCAAAACCAACAAATCACAAAAAAAAATTGGGGCTTCTGCTCCTCCTCCCCCTCTCCGTTCTCGCTGCTGCGCACTGTACTGAGCTTGCCCGCACACACCACCGCATGAGCTCGCCGACAACGTGGCCCCGACCACACAACGGTCGGGCCGTCTTGTCCATTGCACTCACCGCACCGCGTAGAGCACGTAGATGCTAACTGCATGCCTCCACGTTCACCGTAGAAATGACCTAGAGTTCGCCCGAGCTCCGGCAGCCGCCAAGTTTGTCGCCAGTGTCGTTTCCGGTCACCCCAAGCCCAACCACCACCACCACTAGATGCGGCTCTCTCCAAGCTTCACATAGATGGCCTCCGCCACTCGTTTGGTCGTCGGCGCCCTCCGCCGTGTTCGGTCATCATCGTCGGCGGCTAAACACCGGCTATTTGACTCAGTTTGACCAGGGATTTGACCCCCCTGGGTCACTGACATGTGGGCCTCGCCCCTGGTCAAACCTAGGTTACCCACTAATCTAACCTTAATTAGTTAGTTAACTAACTAAGTCACTGACGAGTGGGCCCCACTGGTCAGGTTTGACCTAGACCAACCTGTTCCCCTACTGACGCAGTAAAGACTTTTCTGGATTTAAACTTACTCAGAAAATTCCAGAAATTGTTCTAAACTTCAAAAAATCATAGAAATTAATCTGTAGCTCCAAATGAAAAGATTTATATATGAAAAATGATCACAAAAATCCAATATATCCATCTGTACTGGTTTCATGCATGTCTAAACAACTTAAACTTACTGTTTAGATCAAAACATGATAATGCACTATTTGAATTCAAAGTTTGAGTTTGGAGTTGAACCTTTGGCTTAAACTAAGTCAAATCCATCTGTTTGTAGTTGCATTAGCCCAACACACCCATTTTGCCATGACATATGCATGCATCATATTGTTGCATATCGCCATGTATTGATTGTGGTATCGGTGTGTTCTCCGCGGTAGGTTCTTGATGTAGGGCAGAACCCTAGGGGCCGATCTTTCACGTTTGGAGTGGATCCTACGGGGAAACACGAAGAACACGCGGAAGAACACGAGGGAAATCACGAGGGGAAACAAGAGAAATACTCAATCGACACGAATTTGATCACACAAGTGCTAGATCATCGGGGCACAAAGTAACACGAGATCCATAGTCAACAAAGGACGATACAAAGGTAGCCGTTCTTCTCGGAGAGGAGGTCTTCATTGTCTTCTCCGGATGGAGGCCTTGAATCCGGATGGATCTTCTCCGAAGAGGTGCAGTCCCTCACGAGGAGTAGATCCGTGCGGATGAGCAATGCTCTATCTCAAATGAGCTGAACCAATGTTAAGTTTTGTAGGGAGGAGGAGGAGTCCTATATATAGGCTAGGGGGCGAAGGGGTACATGGGCTCAGCCCAACACGCGCGCGCAGGCGCTGGCCGGATGATCCGGGTGGGTAGCCGGATGATCCGGGCTTGGCCGGATGATCTGGGTGGAGGCCCGGATGAGCTGGAGGCGCTGGCGGTGGCGGTGCAGGTTCGGATGTCCGGCGGGTGGTCCGGATGATCCGGGGCGGGGTCCGGATGATCCGGGGCGGCGTCCGGATGGTCCGGCTTCAGGTGAGGGCTTCGGGAGTCTTCGGGGCGAGTTAGCCGGATCGTCCGAACCGGGGTCCGGATTGTCCGGGCTCTGTCCGGATCGTCCGGTCATCCTGGTCCTTGGTGTTTTTCCTCTCTGTCTTCACGCATGTCTTCCGCTTTCGGTTCTCCTTGCTTCCTAGCTTCTCCATGGCTAACTCCTTGGTACCTGAGTATGCAAAGCGTCTCCGTTTGAGGTAGTAGCCATGTCTCATGTGAATCAAAAGGGAGTTGTGAGAGGAGTGATGTCACCTCGGTTTCGGGAGCTCTTGCACGTGCACGAGTCATAGGTCCAAGTGGTGATGTAGGGGATGTAGGTGCGTCCATGGGGATGATCGTGGGATGCTCCTCATCAGTTCTGCTCCTGAGGATATTCGTGAGTATCCAACTGAAGGACATTACCCGTCGACCACTCTATTAGGCAACCAACCAAAATTTGATCATATCGATATAATCCCATGTTCTCGCTCCTGCTCTCATTTACTGCATTTAAGACAACAACATTTCAAACTGTTGTGTATTGTGGTAGTTGAACCCATTTCCTCTACATGACCTGTCATTGCCACAGTAACTAGATGAAACCCACTAGCATGTGTATGAGTTGATTGAGCCATGTTTGTGTTTCCTACCTTGCTATACCTGCTATGCTTAGAGTCGTGGCAGGTCTGGTTCATCTGGGTGATGGGCTAGAGTGAAATGATTGTGTCGGTGATGAGAGTGAAGTGTTGAACACGATTTTGTAAAGTTATCCATGAGAGGCCATGTAGGAGTACATGGTGGGTTGTTCCATTGGAACCGTACCTAAGAACCGAGATCTGTATGTGTGATTTAAGATCAGCTACTACCACACATTGTGCCCTGAAATATGACCCCGCTCAACTTATTAACCCCCTTTGTCCTCTGTCCAGGAGTTGCAAGTAGTTTTTGGTGTTTGTAGTATACTGGAGGCCGTGCGCACCGCTGACCCTCGGGGTGTGCTGTGATGCGGCAGGTATGTGGCCCGGTGTACCGAGGCGCCCGTTTGGTGTCTCGGGAACCCTGTAGACATCGTTCGGGGCTGTAGTGGAAACCTCGGTCGGACTCCCCGCGGATGGAACCTGAATAGGCTATAAACCTGGGCTAGGGACTTGTGTGGTTAGTCAGGTCATGGTCTACACCCACGTCGACTTTCGCTTGAAGTTTGCCGAGCACATGTCTTGTGCAGACGCTAAGTGGTGGCACTACAAAAAAAGACACATCTGTGACATTTTGGGCCGAACGAATTTTTTTTCTGTCATACTTATGACACTTCTATGACAATAATTTTGACAAAACCCGGTGTCATCATAGATGTGGTGGGCTCCTACTTCTATGACAAAATATCATGACATAAAATGGGCTTTTCGTCCTGGGCGGGCCGGAGACGCAGCTGCATGACATTCTTTGGGTCATCCATGACGGAAAAAATCATGGTAGAAGCGAGTGCGAGGAAAATATCGGGGAGTTCCCGATTACGGTGGGTGGTCGGGGCCGAGCGATGCACGTTTCTCTCGTATCGTACATCGCAGCGTGCGAGTGCGGCGTTGGGCTCTAAGCGAACTCGAGTGAGGCGTTCGCCCTCGAACCCGGCGATTACCGCTGCGAGCTACAGCGTTCTTGAACCCGAGCGATCGATCGATGGCTGAACTGAACCCGATCAAGCGATTCCTTCGCTACTGCTGCTAACTGAAGCCGATCGATGCTGCCTCTAGATGAACAGTGAGCGTTGTTGGGGGGGGAGGGGGGTTGGATGAACAGTTCCCGGTGGGGGTTGGATGAACAGGACCCTGTGGTGTTGCCACTGGATGAACAGGACCCACGATCGATCAAGCCGGTTGGGCGTGGATGAACAGGATCCCGTGCAGGGCTGAATGAACAGGACCCCGTGGAGGGAATGTTGAACAGTAGCCGGTGGAGTGCTAGTTGAACAGTAGCCGATGGAGGGTTGGATGAACAGTAGCCCGTGGAGGGGTGGTTGAACAGGACCTCGTGGAGAGGGCTAGTTGAACAGTAGCCAGTGGAGGCTGGTTGAACAAGAGCCCGTGGATGAACAGTCGCAGGTGGAGGCTGGAGGAGGTCGACGATGGATGAACAGTAGCCCGTGGAGGCAGTCGACGATGGAGATCAACAGTATCCCGTGGAGTCCCGTTTTGCGGTACGCCACACCCCTCCCCATGAACAGGACCCCCGTTCGACCGTAGCGGTCCAACACAAGTCTGTTTCCTCTGTTTTTTGGCACGCAACACCCCCCCGATCAACATGACCCTGTTTCAACCGTAGGAGGTCCAACAGAAGTCGTTTCCTCCATTTTGCGGTATGCCAGACCCCTCCCGATGAACAAGATCCCGTTTCGACCGTGGTCGATCGAACACAAGGCAGTTTCCTCCGTTCTGCGGTACGCCAGGCCTCATTTCCATCGGCTGTTCCATCCAAGCCGGTTGGCTCCTGATGAACACGACGTATTCCGACCCAGTCGGTTGCCTCCCGATGAACAGGACGCTGTTTCTCCGTTCCGACCCAGTCGGTTCGCTGCCCGATGAACAGGACGCAGTTGCTGCCGTCCGTTGCCTCTCCATGTACACAAGCCCTGGTCGTCCGTATATATATGCGCGAGTACGCGCTAGAGACCCTGCCGTATGTACGTACGTGGCCGGATTTTCTTTCTACACCCTGGCCGCTGTACGTACGTGTACATGCTATGTGCACGCCTCTACTACGACACGTGCCCTTCCTTACACGGCCACTTTCGTGGAATTGTGATGGCAGATGTCCTTAGTGTAAGGACTTAGTCGCGAGGCCAACGCATCTATGTGGTAGCTTGAGAGGAGTTGAGTGGGACGAGAGACGCAAGGTTTTACCCAGGTTCGGCCCCTCACGGTGGAGGTAAAAGCGTACATCTTGCTTCATTGATATTGATGATGATGACCACGATTACAAGGGTGCTCTATTTCGAGCGCTATTAACTTGTCTGTCTATCTAGACTTGTAAGACTTGTCCCTCTTGGGGTGCCATGTCCCTCCTTATATAAGTTGGAGGGGCGGGTTACATATGGAATCCTACTAGGATTAGGACTACTCTATTACAAGTGGAGTCCTAGTCTTGCTTCCTTTGTAAGGGAATATTCCTTATGCTTTCCTCTTAAGCCGGCCCACCATAACATGAACCGACCTTCTGGGCCTTGGGCCTAGTCTTCTATCTAACCAGCCGTCGGAACCATCAGTGTGTCGCCAGGATTGTGAGTCGTCAGACCGTTGAGCCGCCAGACTCGTAAGTCGGCAATCCTCCGGCGGGTTACTAATGAAACGCTAAGTCCCAGTCGGGTCATATATCCGGTAGGGTCATACTTCGGGGTACCCTCGACATTAGCCCCCAGTTTAATTTGGATTTATCCATGTTAATCTGATCCTACAAAATAAACACAAGAACAAATTTACAGGTTGTTCTCCGGGTTAAAAATTCTTTTGAACCGGCTTCTGTTCATCCTTAAGTTTTTGTCACTTCCCTCCCCTGGAAAATCCGGGTCAATAGACCAACTTCATAGGCAATTTGCTTGTAGCAGAAATATTGCAAAAAAGAATCCATTTGAGTCGGCCTTCAATGCTCTGACTTGACAAAAATATTGGTCTTGAAATATTCAACTTGTATTTAGCCGGCTTAAAGATGTAGATCTTGCCGATTTATGATTGCCAAAAATTGCCAGGTTATAAAACAGATGTTGCCAGGTCATGATTCTTGTTGACACCGGGTTAATCTCATGGTGACGCCGAGCCATAAACTTTGCATATTTCTCCAGTAATAATATAATACCTGGTTTGCTCAAAACTGAGAATTTGAAGATGTTCCTCCATTATATTCATATCAACTGTAGCCCCCAAGTCCTAAGAAGGGAGCCTAGTAACAGCTTAAGACTTTCTTCAATATAAATGTTGCAACCCTGAAGAAATCCAAGTTGCTCATCTCAGTCACTAGTCAAAACTAGATATTCCACATATGTAGCCTCCAAGTGTCGGGTTGTCATGCTTGCAGCAGCCTGGGACTTGTAATTGCATTATTCTCATAAAAACTTCAACCAGTGTAGCCCCCAAGGGCTGGGTCATTATGCAATAATGAGCAAGGACTTTGTATATATGATCATGTAGACTTGGACAACAACGTTTAGCCCACACCATGGGGCTCGAGCCCACGTCCATAAGGTTAAGAGGCTTGTGCTCTACCAACTGAGCAATATATCCTTCAATATAATGGATTAAGGCTTGTGTACTTTGAATATTTTGACAGGAGCAATTGGTAGCCCCCAAGGGCCAGCTCATTATGATGTGATGAGTCGGGTCTTCAATAAGGCAAGCAAAAAATGACTTTGCATTAGCCCCCAAGTACCATGGTGCATGCTGGCAGTGACATGGGACTTGCATATTTGATGAAATCTTGACTTGAATAATGTAGCCCCAAGTGTCGGGTTGTATGCCTATAGTGACTCGGGACTATTCCTTCCATTCCAGAATAAATCATATCCATTGATAAAGAAATAATAGCCATTGCGCTGAAGCAACTTTGAAAACCTCAATCATAATACTGATTATTGATAACCATAATAAAAATCCAGCCATGTTGGCTATTCAAGATTTGAATAATATAATCTGGCATGAAAATCTCGATCATTCAATGTCATCATGCAAATCCAGCCAATTTTGGCTATTAAAGATTTGAATATTCTATCTGTTGACAAGTAAATCTGGAGTCTAAATACCCGGCGGCTCTTGGCCGATGGTGACTTAATGCGCATCCATTGTAATCCGGGATTCCTATAACCCGACGGCTTATGGCCTTTGTGTAAATCAATAATTGATAACCCTTTTGAAACACCAATTTCATTTTTTTATGATGGGCTTGAACTTAATCATTTATATAAGTCATAGCTCTGCAAATCCTGCACATAGTTTAAACAACATATGCCCTGGCGACTTAACGTCGAAAGCCAGGGCGGGTAACATCCCAAACATAATATAGTCTTATGCAATTATGGAAAAGACTAGCATTAAGTCCATTCAAACCTAAACATATTGGCGAATGATCGTCAAAAGCCAGGGCGGGTTTATCAAACCTCGCATATTTATATAACCAGGAAAACATACCTATAGAATTGGCTCATACTGCCGGCTTACACCGCCATACCTAGTGATGATAATAAACCAATGATTTATAAGCGCATGAATTCCAATGGCGCAATTCAAAAGATATTGGCGACTTAACGTCCAAAGCCAGGGCGGGTTATCAGAAACCATGGATACACTCAAATATGAGCTGTAAGAATTGAGGCTACATGGCCTGAATCACTTTAAACCATATGTCAATATGGTACCAAGATGAACCCAAAAAAATGTTCAAAAGACAAATCAAAAGTGAGAAAACAAGGCTTTCATAGGCCGCCAAGCCTAAAGCTCTGAGGCTTTCATGGGCCGCCAATCCATTGAGTTAACCTTTTACACTTTGTGAAACCGGCCTCACATGACCGCCGTTTTAACCTTGACAAGTTCAGGGTCTATGTAAGATTGATTGTCAAGAGTACGACTTATCATTCCAAGATTACCTGGGCGGAGTGGCAGTTTCTACAAAGCAGGAGAACCCGGAAGGTTTTGGTGAATACACCTGGTGTTCCAAACCAGCTCACAAGGGTAGTAACGCTATGTTCTCTTTGGTGAATACACCTATGTTTGAACAGGAAGCCCCCAAGTGCTTGTGGCATTGAGCCGATCAAGAGGGATATTCACAGCTATGCTCAATGAGGAGGAAGCCCCCAAGTGACCTGTGGCGTTGAGCCGATCAAGAGGGATATTCACAGCTATGCTCAATGAGCAGGAAGCCCCCAAGTAACCTGTGGCATTGAGCCGATCAAGAGGGATATTCACAGCTATGCTCAATGAGCAGGAAGCCCCCAAGTGACCTGTGGCATTGAGCCGATCAAGAGAGATATTCACAGCTATGTTCTCTTTGGTGAATACACTTATGTTTGAACAGGAAGCCCCCAAGTGACCATTGAAATTATGGCATTGAGCCGATCAAGAGGGATAATTCACAGCTATGTTCTCTTTGGTGAATACACCTATGTTTGAACAAGAAGCCCCCAAGTGACCTTTGAAATAAATCAATAAGGCAGGATACCCATGTTTGAACCGCGCATCATGGAAGCCAGTTATCTTTGGCAACCTTTATTTTTTCTAAAGGCTCGAACTTGCGAGAGATGAATTCTTTTTGAGCCGAAGGTTTAAGCCGGATATAAATAGCTTCAAAGCCTTGTGGGAGATAGATTTCTCTTGAACCGGAATCTTCTTTTTAAGCCGGAAATATCCTGACAGCCTTTAAATTTTCATCTATATAACAGTAGCCTCCGGGACCGGGTTATCTTCCCTCCAACGACCCAGAGTTCTTGAATTCACTGAAACCAGCCACTTCTGCCGAGTCATGTCATTGTAGCCCCCGAGTCTTAAGACGAATCGAGGAGTTGTTTTGAGATTCTCCATATTTGACCGTGATATAAACCGGCATATAGTTGAACAGCGGAAGCTGTAACATGTTGAAGCTCGGCGGCAAGGTGCCAAGTTGATGACCCTCGCAATACTCATTGTATATCCCAATATGAGTCATTCAATAAACTTCATGACATGATGGTCACTTATGCAGTAGATAATTTGTTCTGCACATGAAAAATATATAGACCAAAGTAATTGTTCTTTGAAAAAAACAATATGTGCTATAAAAATAAATTGTACGAATATCACTTGATGTTTTGACGACAGATGATCTTTGCGCAGACCAGATTTAGCATGAGAAAGTATTAAGTATTTCTACAACCAGTACGAGTAGCCCAGATTCCATCGCATAGTCTTTTCCCAACTCGACCTCCCCACACGCGTAGTACAGGAACATGGAGAGCCCGCTCGGACGGAAGCGGCGAGGTAGGCTGTAGTGGTGATGTAGTAAGGGTGGCTCGAAATGGCGGCTCGCTGAAGAATCATCTAGTCCGGTAGGTCAGCTACGGCGGATCTCAGCGTGAGTCGATGGTCGGTGAGGGAGTCCTGGATTAGGGGGTATCCGGACAGCCGGACTGTATACAACGTCCGGACTATTGAAGCGTGAAGATACAAGACTCAAGACTTCGACCCGTGTCCGGATGGGACTTTCCTTGGCGTGGAAGGCAAGCTTGGCGATCCGGATATTGTATTTCCTTCCTTGTAACCGACTCCATGTAAACCCTAGCCTTCTCCGGTGCCTATATAAACTGGAAAGGTTGGTCCTTAGAAGGCCGATCACAATTACAATCATACCATCATAGGCTAGCTTCTAGGGTTTAGCCTCTACGATCTCGTGGTAGATCTACTCTTGTACTACCCATATCTTCAATATTAATCAAGCAGGAAGTAGGGTTTTACCTCCATCGAGAGGGCGAACCTGGGTAAACATCTGTGTCCCTTGCTTCCGATTACCATCAGCCTAAGACGCATAAATCGGGACCCCTACCCAAGATCCGCGGTTTTGACACCGACATTGGTGCTTTCATTGAGAGTTCCTGCGTGTCGCTGCAAGGCTCGATGGCTCGTCTCGTTGTCAGGGACAACATTACTGCGGGGGGAGCTCTGGTTGTAGGCCAAACTCTCTGACTAGGCGGCTTCGCATTGGCCGCCCCATCGGCTGTCGCGCCGACGATGGCCTCTCGGGTCATCACGCATAAACTTCACATCAATTCGGAACTCGCTGAACAGATGGATCCGATGTTGGGGAACGTAGTAGAAATTCAAAATTTTCTATGCATCACCAAGATCAATCTATGGAGATTCTAGCAACAAGAGAGGCAGAGGATGAGCATCTTCATACCCTTGTAGATCGCTAAGCGGAAGCGTTCAAGAGAACGGGGTTGAAGGAGTCGTACTCGTCGTGATCCAAATCACTGGAGATCCTAGTGCCGAACGGACGGCACCTCCGCGTTCAACACACGTGCAGCCCGGTGACGTCTCCCATGCCTTGATCCAGCAAGGAGAGAGGGAGAGGTTGAGGAAGACTCCATCCAGCAGCACTGACAGGCGTGGTGGTGATGGAGGAGGTGGCAATCTGGAGGCTTCGCCAAGCACCGCAGAGGAGGAGGAGGGAGGCGGGGCTGCGCCAGGAGAAGAAACCCGTGTGTTGGGCTGCACCTTTGCCTCCCCTATATATAGGGAGGCAGGCTGCGCCCCCACCTAGGGTTCCACCCCTAGGGGCGGCAGCCAGCCCTAGATCCCATCTAGGGGGCGGCCAAGGGGGGGAGAGGGGAAACTTGCCCCCCAAGAAAGGTGGGTGCGTCCCCTCCCCAAACCCTAGGCGCCTTGGGCCCTTGTGGGGGAGCGCACCAGCCCACCTGGGGCTGGTCCCCTCCCACAATTGGCCCATACTGCCCTCCAGGGATGGTGGGCCCACTTGGTGGACCCCCGGGACCCTCCCGGTGGTCCCGGTACGTTACTGATAAAACCCGAAACTTTTTCGGTGACCAAAACATGACTTCCCATATATAAATCTTTACCTCCGGACCATTCCGGAACTCCTCTTGACGTTCGGGATCTCATCCGGGACTCCGAACAATATTTGCTAACCACATACAAACTTCCTTTATAACCCTAGCGTCATCGAACCTTAAGTGTGTAGACCCTACGGGTTCAGGAATCATGCAGACATGACCGAGACGTTCTCCGGTCAATAACCAACAGCGGGATCTGGATACCCATGTTGGATCCCACATGTTCCACGATGATCTCATCGGATGAACCACGATGTCAAGGACTCAATTGATCCCGTATACAATTCCCTTTGTCTAACGGTATTGTACTTGCCCGAGATTCGATCGTCGGTATACCGATACCTTGTTCAATCTCGTTACCGGCAAGTCTCTTTACTCGTTCCGTAACACATCATCCCGTGATCAACCCCTTGGTCACATTGTGCACATTATGATGATGTCCTACCGAGTGGTCCCATAGATACCTCTCCGTTTACGGAGTGACAAATCCGATCTCGATTCGTGCCAACCCAACAGACACTTTAGGAGATACCTGTAGTGCACCTTTATAGCCACCCGATTCACGTTGTGACGTTCGGTACACCCAAAGCATTCCCTACGGTATCCGGGAGTTGCACAATCTCATGGTCTAAGGAAAAGATACTTGACATTAGAAAAGCTTTAGCATCTGAACTACACGATCTTTGTGCTAGGCTTAGGATTGGGTCTTGTCCATCACATCATTATGCTAATGATGTGATCCCGTTATCAACGACATCCAATGTCCATGGTTAGGAAACTGTAACCATCTATTGATCAACGAGCTAGTCAACTAGAGGCTTACTAGGGACATGGTGTTGTTTATGTACCCACACATGTATCTGAGTTTCCTATCAATACAATTATAGCATGGGTAATAAACGATTAGCATGAACAAGGAAATATAATAATAACTAATTTATTATTGCCTCTAGGGCATATTTCCAACAGTCTCCCATTTGCACTAGAGTCAATAATCTAGTTCACATCGCCATGTGATTAACACTCCACGGTCACATCACCATGTGACCAACATCCAAAGAGTTTACTAGTGTCACTAAACTAGTTCACATCATCATGTGATTAAAACTCAACGAGTTACGGGGTTTGATCATGTTTTGCTTGTAAGAGAGGTTTTAGTCAACGGGTGCGCAACATTCAGATCCGTATGTACTTCATAAATCTCTAGGTCATATTGTAAATGCTGCTTCCACGCTCCACTTGGAGCTATTCCAAATGGTTGCTCCACTATACGTATCCGGTTTGCTACTCAGAGTCATTCGGATAGGTGTTAAAGCTTGCATCGACGTAACCCTTTATGTCGAACTCTTTATCACCTCCATAATCGAGAAACATATCCTTATTCCTATAAGGATAATTTTGACCGCTATCTGGTGATCCACTCCTTGATCACCTTTGTACCCTCTTGCCAGATATGTAGCAAGGCACACATCAGGTGCGGTACACAGCATAGCATACTGTAGAGCCTACGTCTAAGGCATAGGGGACAACCTTCATCCTTTCTCTCTCTTCTTCCGTGGTCGAGCTTTAAGTCTTAACTTCATACCTTACAACTCAGGCAAGAACTCCTTCTTTGACTGATCCATCTTGAACACCTTCAAGATTATGTCAAGGTATGTGCTCATTTGAAAGTATTATTAATCATTTTGATCTATCTTATAGATCTTGATGCTTATTATTCAAGTAGCCTAATCCAGGTTTTCCATTGAAAAACACTTTTCAAACAACCCTATATGCTTTCTAGAAATTCTACATCATTTTGATCAACAATATGTCAACAACATATACTCATCAGAAATTATATAGTGCTCCCACTCACTTCTTTGGAAATACAAGTTTCTCATAAACCTTGTATAGACCCAAAATCTTTGATCATCTCATCAAAGCGTACATTCCAACTCCGAGATGCTTACTCCGGTCCTTAGAAGGATTGCTTTGGAGCTTTGCATACTTGTTAGCGTCTTTCGGGATTGTCAAAACCTTACGGTTGTATCACATACAACCTTTCCTCAAGAAAACTGTCAAGGAAACAATGTTTTGACATCCTACATGCAAGATTTCATAAATAATGCGATGAATCGCTAATCCAATTCAACAGACTCTTAGCATCGCTCACGGTGAGAAAGCCTCACTGTAGTCAACTCCTTGAACTTATCGGAAAACATCTTTAACGACAAGTTGAGCTTTCTTAATGGTGATACTTACCATCATTGCCTGTCTTCCTTTTAAAATCCATCTTTACCCAACGTCCTTACGACCATCAAGTATTTCTTCCAAAGTCATGGATCCTCTCTCGGATGTTATGGCCTCGAGCCATTAAATGGAATCCGGGGCCACCATCGCTTCTCCATAGCTCGTGGGTTCATTGTTGTCTAGCAACATGACCTCTAAGACAGGATTGCGTACCACTATGAAGTAGTACGCGTCCTTGTCGACCCTCACGAGGTCGGTAGTGACTTGATCCGAAGCATCATGATCACTATCATCGACTTCCACTTCAATTGGTGTAGGTGCCACATGAACAACTTCACGTGCCCTGCTACACACTGGTTGAAGTGATGGTTTAATAACCTCATTAAGTCTCCACCATCCTCCCACTCAATTCTTTCGAGAGAAACTTTTCCTCGAGAAAGGACCCGTTTCTAGAAACAATTACTTTTGCTTTCGGATCTGAGATAGGAGGTGTACCCAACTGTTTTGGGTGTCCTATGAATATGCATTTTTATCCACTTTGGGTTCGAGCTCATCAACCTGAAAAAATTTCACATAAGCATCGCAGCCCCAAACTTTCAAGAAACGACAACTTAGGTTTCTCCAAACCATAGTCCAAACTGTGTCGTCTCAACAGAATTACGTGGTGCCCTATTAAAGTGAGTGCGGTTGTCTCTAATGCCTAACCCATGAACGATAGTGTTAATTCGGTAAGAGACATCATGGTACGCACCATATTCAATAGGGTGCAACTATGATGTTCGGACACACCATCACTCTATGGTGTTCCAGGCGGTATTTATTGTGAAACAATTTCCACAATGTCTTAATTGCGTGCCAAAGCTCGTAACTCAGATACTCATCTCTAAGATCATATCGTAGACATTTTATTCTCTTGTCACGATGATCTTTAACTTCACTCTGAAATTACTTGAACCATTCAATAATTCAGATTTGTGTTTCATCAAGTAAATATACTCAACATCTACTCGAATCATCTGTGAAGTAAGAACATAACGATATTCATGGCATGCCTCGACACTCATTGGACCGCACACATCAAAATGTGTTACTTCCAACAAGTTGCTATCTTGCTCCATCGTACTGAAAACGAGGCTTTTCAGTCATCTTGCCCATGTGGTATGATTTGCATATCTCAAGTGATTCAAAATCAAGTGAGTCCAAACGATCCATCTGCATGGAGTTTCTTCATGCATATACACCAATAGAAATGGTTAGCATGTCTCAAACTTTTCAAAAGCGAGTGAGTCCAAAGATCCATCAACATGGAGCTTCTTCATGCGTTTTACACCAATATGACTTACATGGCAGTGCCACAAGTAAGTGGTACTATCATTACTATCTTATATCTTTTGGCATGAAAATGTGTATCACTAGGATCGAGATTCAATAAACCATTCTTTTAGGTGTAAGACCATTGAAGGTATTATTCAAATAATTAGAGTAACCGTTATTCTCCTTAAATGAATAACCGCATTGCAATAGACATAATCCAATCATGTCTATGCTCAACGCAAACACCAAATGACAATTATTTTGGTTTAATACTAATCTTGATGGTAGAGGGAGCGTGCGATGTTTGATCACATCAAACTTGGAAACACTTCCAACACATATCGTCATCTCACCTTTAGCTAGTCTACGTTTATTCCGTAGCCTTTTATTTCGAGTTACCAACACTTAGCAACTGAACCGGTATCTAATACCCTGGTGCTACTAGGAGTACTAGTAAAGTACACAATAACTTAATGTATATCCAATATACTTCTATTGACCTTGCCAGCCTTCTCATCTACCAAGTATCTAGGGTAATTCTGCTCCAGTGGTTGTTCCCCTTATTACAGAAGCACTTAGTCTCGGGTTTGGGTTCAACCTTAGGTTTCTTCATTAGAGCAGCAGCTGATTTGTTGTTTCATGAAGTATCCCTTCTTGCCCTTGCCCTTCTTGAAACTAGTGGTTTCACCAACCATCAACAATTGATGCTCCTTCTTGATTCCTACTTTCGCGGTGTCAAACATCGCGAATATCTCAAGGATCATCATGTCTATCCCTGATTTGTTATAGTTCATCACAAAGCTCTAGCAGCTTGGTGGCAATGACTTTGGAGAAACATCACTATCTCATCTGCAAGATCAACTCCCACTCGATTCAAGTGATTGTTGCACTTTCGAGACAATCTGAGCACAAGCTCAACGATTGAGATTTTCTCCCTTAGTTTGCAGGCTAAGAAAATCGTCGGAGGTCTTATACCTCTTGGCGTGGGCACGAGCACGAAATCCCAATTTCAGCCCTCGAAACATCTCATATGTTCCGCGATGTTTCAAAAGCGTCTTTGGTGCCTCAACTCTATACCGTTTAATTGAACTATCACGTAGTTATCAAAGCGTGTATGTCCGATGTTCGCAACATCCACAGGCGACGTTTGGGCTTGACACACTAAGCGGTGCATTAAGGACATAAGCTTTCTTACATCGCATAATCGCCATCTTGTCAACTTTCAACTATATTTTCTCTAGGAACGTATCTAAACAGTGGAACTAAAGCGTGAGCTTACGACATAATTTGCAAAGATCTTTTGACTATGTTCAGGATAATTAAGTGATTACATGATCCGAGTCAACTAGGCCGTGTCCGATCATCACGTGAGACGGACTAGTCATCATCGGTGAACATCTTCATGTTGATCGTATCTACTATACGACTCATGCTCGACCTTTCGGTCTCTTGTGTTCTGTAACGCCCCGGATTCGATGCGCCAGGTGTCTGCCAGTTATTCGTCGTCTTTGCCATGTCATGTGCTTGCGTGCTGCACTTTGCCATGTCATCATCTGCATTTCATATCATGTCATCATGTGTATTTCATTTTGCATATGTGTTCGTCTCATGCATCCGAGCATTTTGCTCGTTGTCCGTTTTGCAATCCGGCACTCCTATGTTCCCGGCGCCCTCTTTTACCTCTTTTCGTTGTGCGGGTATTAAACATTCTCGGAATGGACCGAGGTTTGCCAAGCGGCCTTGGTATAGCACCGGTAGACCGTCTGTCAAGTTTCGTACCATTTGGAGGTCGTTTGGTACTCCAACGGTTAACAGGGTAACCGCAACAGCCTCCTTCTCTTTGCAGCCCAACACCCCTTCCAAAGTGGCCCAAAACCCACCAAACTCCCCTCTATGCTCTCGGTCGTTCGATCACGATCGCGTGGCCGAAAACCGCACCTCATTTGGACTCTCCTAGCTCCCTCTACCTATAAATACACCTCCCCCTCCGAAATTCGCGGTCCAAACCCCCCCTAACCCTAGCAGATTCGTCCCCGCCACCACCGGACACGTCCGGCATGGCCGGACACGTCCGAAATCCCGCATCCGCCACGTGGCACGCCACCGATTACTTTGCCAGCGCCGCCCCGCCGCCCGGCCGGAGAAACCCATAGCCGGCACTCCGGCCCCGCCAGCGCCGCCGCGCCGCCTATGCGCTCCAGCGCCCGCTCCGCCGCCGCCAGCCAACAGCGCGCCGCGCCCGGTCGCCCGCTCAACCCAGCTCCCAGCGCGTCACCCTCGCCGCCCGGCGCCAACAACCCTCGCCCGCCGCCGCCGCCCGACCTCGCCGGCTCCCGCCGCCCAGGTGCCGCCGGCGCTCCCCAACGGCGACCTCGCCCGGCCTCGGCGCCGCGCTGCCAGCGGCCCGGATCCCGGCCGCCCGCCTTGTGCAAGCCTCCCGCACCGGCTTCATTGGCGCCTCCGTCCGCCACCTCATGCCGGCCTTCGCCTTGGTAACGCTTCGGCGAGATCCGGACGGGTGGGATGAGATCCACCGTCCATGATCCAAACGGCGTCCCCGGATCCCTCCGTCCCGCTCGTCCTCATCCCGTTGACTTTTTCCGGAGGTTGTTTTTCACAGTCCCGAATCTGTAATATTTTCATACATTTTCATCACATTATATCTCTGCATCCGTAGCTCCGTTTCGTGCGTGTAATATGTCAAATTGTTCGCCTCGACGAGTACATCATTCCATCTCATTGCACAATTTTCATTTGAGCTCATCTTGGTGCCCGAAATGCTGTTGGAAGAGTGCTATGTGATGTTAGTTTCAGATTCTTATCAGAACATGCACTTTTGTCATTTTTGCCATGATTGATGTGTGCATCCTATGAACTTGAGTCCTACATCTGTTTTGTAATATGCCATGCCATCTTTACAGGGGTGTATGCCATGTATTTTTGTGATCTCTGTGGTGACTAGCACAAGCATGCAAACTAGGCTTCATGATGTTGCTGATTTCAGCCCCTGTTCTGCTGATATTTTTATGCCATGTAAACTTTATGCTACCGAGAGATCCATGCTTATTTTGAGATACTTCAGTAAGGATTTTTTGTACATATGGTTATGCTCTATCCATCCATGCCCTTGTTTGCAATTATGGAGTGCCATAGCTTGAGTCGATCAAGCTCTACTTTTGCTATAAAATATTTCCTGGCAGGTTGTTTACATGTTATTCAATTTTGCCAAGGTTGTTGTAGTTGATCCGTGTATGCTATGATGTTGTTCTTGCCATGTATAGCTTCTATGCCATGTCTGTTAGTTGCCTTGCCATTCCATGTTTTGCTCTGTGGTGAGTGGTTCAAGCTCACCAACATGCCTACTTATTGTTGTTCCTGCCATGCATGAATCTGTAATATAACTTGCCATGTTTACATGGGTGCCATCATATTTTCTGATCATTTTTGGCTCATGGTCACTAAAGGACATTTGATCTATGCAATTATTAGATTCATGTCATGACTTTGTTTGCCATGATGAGTTCCTGTAGCATGTTGTTTGATAGCTCTAAACATTGCAACCTGATGTTACTTCTGCTAAAGTCTGAAACTGTTATTATTTGCAATCTTGCCATGTCTTTTTGAGCATGTTCTAGTGATTTCTGGAGATAGCTCAGTGTTCATGTTTTGTAATGCTTTACCTGTACATCATGCCCATTCCTTTTTTTATTACATTGATATGCTGTAGCTTGTTGTTTTGATGCTTGCAATATGCCTAGTTGCTGTTTTGGACAGCTTGTCCTTTAAACTTGTATAGGGTGTATGTGTTGCATCGTTGCTCCGTTTTGAGTGTGCTCTATATGAAACTTCCGTGATTTTGCATGTAGTTTCATATTATCATGTTGCATAATTGTTTTGAGGTGTTTGCTTGATGTTTGTATGCATTTTGCATCAATGCCATGTTTAACTTGTTTTGCTCATATCTTCTAGGCCGTAGCTCTGAATCTAATGAACTTTATATGTAACTTGACTAGAATTTCGTGTAGATCATCGTGGTGCATCTTAACTTGCTGTTTAACAACTTGAACATAAAGTTATTCAGATCTGGACCAATTTCGAAATTTGCATATGAGGACTTACCGGAATTGTTCTATGTTGTTTCCGGCCTCAATTAAACTTGCTTTGATGTGTTGCTCTTGTTTGCATCATCTCTTGCCATGAGTAGCTTCATGTAGCTTTGTCATGCATCATGCTTGGTTGAGCATCATGTTTTGTTCATGTGTGGTGTGTTTACTATGTAAATGCCTTCTTCTTGTTAGTTCCTGTTTCGTTGCGATCGTGAGGATTCGTTCGTCTCACGCTTGGTTCGTCTTCATTGGCTTCATCTTCTTCATGGACTCGTTCTTCTTCCGTGCGGGATTTCAGGCAAGATGACCGCTACCCTGGATCTCACTACTATCATTGCTATGCTAGTTGCTTCGATCTATCGCTTGCTGCGCTACCTATCAATTGATCTTCAAGCCTTCCCAATTTGCCATGTCGACCTCTAACCTTTTTCCCTTCCTAGCAAACTGTTGTTTGGCTATGTTACCGCTTTGCTCATCCCCGCTTATAGCGTTGTTAGTTGCAGGTGAAGATGAAGTTTGTTCCTTGTTGGAACATGGAGATGTTGTTCCTTGTTGGAACATGTTTACTTGTTGGGATATCACAATATATCTTACTTAATTAATGCATCTATATACTTGGTAAAGGGTGGAAGGCTCGGCCTTATGCCTGGTGTTTTGTTCCACTCTTGACGCCCTAGTTTTCGTCATATCGGTATTATGTTCCCGGATTTTGCGTCCGTAATGCGGTCGGGTGATTTATGGGACCCCCTTGACAGTTCGCTTTGAATAAGACTCCTCCAAAGAAGGCCCAACATTGGTCTTACCATTTGCCTCACCTATGCCCTTTTATTTCCCTTGGGTTTCCGGAGCGAGGGTCATCTTTATTTTAGCCCCGGGCCAGTTCTCCTTCGAGTCTTTGGTCCGAACCGGCGATCTCCGGTGCCCCTGGCAATCGGGGTTTATGCCAACCCAACGTCTGGCTCATCCGGTGTGCCACGAGACCGAGATATGTGCAGCTCCTATCAGGATTTGTCGGCACATCCGGGCGGCTTTGCTGGTCTTGTTTTATTGCTTTGCCGAAATGTCTTGTAGCCGGGATTCCGAGACTGATCGGGTCTTCCGGGAGAAGGAATATCCTTCGTTGATCGCGAGAGCTTATCATGGGCTAAGTTGGGACACCCTGCAGGGTATAAACTTTCGAGAGCCGTGCCAGCGGTTATGTGGCGAGATGGGAATTTGTTAATATCCGGTTGTAGTAAACTTGAAGCAAACTCTACTAAAATACACCAACCGTGTGCGTAACCGTGAGTGTCTCTTTTCGGGGCTGATCGAGAGGAGAACACGGTTTCTGGGTTATGTTTGACGTAAGTAGGAGTTCAGGATCACTTCTTGATCATTACTAGTTGACGACCGTTCCTTTGTTTCTCTTCTCGCTCTGTTTTGCGTTGGTTAGCCACCATATATGCTTAGCCGCTACTGCAACCTCACCACTTTACTCCTTCCTTACCCATTAAGCTTTGCTAGTCTTGATACCCATGGTAATGGGATTGCTGAGTCCTCGTGGCTCACAGATTACTACACCACCAGTTGCAGGTACAGGTTTGCGATGATCATGACGCGAGAGCGATGCTTGCTTGTCTTGGAGTTCTTCTTATGCTTCTTCGATCAGGGGATAGGTTCCAGGTCGGCAGCCTGGGCTAGCAGGGTGGATGTCGTTTGAGTTTATGTTTATGTTTCATCCGTAGTCGGATGTTGATCTCCTGTATATGATGTTGTTGTATTCTTGTGGCATTTGTGCCTTATGTATGTATCCCCATCTATTATGTAATGTTGATGTAATGATATCCACCTTGCAAAAGCGTTCCAATATGCGGGTCTATCCTTGGTGGGACCGTCGAGTTCCTTTTGGATAGGGTCGCATATTAGGCGTGACAAGTTGGTATCGAGCCTCGACCGACCTTAGGAGCCCCGTGATTGATCGTGTAGTTTGGCCGTTGTTGAGTCTAGAAGAAAACTGTTTTCGGAGTCTAGTTATATCGGAGAGTAGGAATTCTTTTTACTCCTCAGCCCCTTCGTCGCTCTGGTAAGGAATCTTGACGTAGGTGTTTTGCACTACTTCTCTTCCCCTTCAAATTTTTTCTTTAGGTTCACGCAGTTGGTTTTCCGTTCGTTGTTCCTCAGCTCTTTTCACCCGGTGCATTTCTCGTCAAGTCGACTCGAGCCTCTTCATCTTTGCAAGTTCAATCCTCAGTTGTTTTTCTTTTCCCACCCGCCCTCCCTTCTTCTTCTTGAAACCGGAGTCCGTAATCGAGTATCCATCCTACTCGTGCGAAGTCTTTGCTTCCTTTCCTTAATGATTTCAATCGGTGTTTTTCTCTTCAAGATATTCGTCGTTTCCCCTTCCAAGTTGCCTTTGTTTTTCCCGCCCACCCACCCTTTTTTCTTCCCGGAGTTTGAGTCTCTTTCGACCATCTATTCCATTCGTGTGGAGCCTCTTCAGTCTTCCCTCAATTATTTCAACGGGTGAATTCTCGTCTTGTTCGTCATTCTTCATATCTTTTTCTTTCCGGTGGACTCAATTCAAGTTTTTCGGGTTAATCATATTCTTGTCCTGCGAAGTGTTCTCTTTGCTCGTTTGCCTCTCGCCAGTTTATTACCCCGGAGTGTTGAAGACATCTCAGAAGATTCGTGTTTGCTTTTAATTATTTCAAGGTTGTCACCTCATTCAAGTCCTTCAATTGTTCTGGTGCATCATCTACCATTCGACAATCTTTTCCAACGGTGTTTCTTTTCAGTGGGCCCTAACCCACAGGTCTTTCCCAGGATCTTACCTGACTCTTTTAATTCCCCTGGAGTTATTCTCAATTCTTTTCAAGTGTGACGTAAGAATGAATTCCATCAGTCACATGCCTTTTCCAAGATCGATTTCAAATTCTTGTCATTGTTGGCTCAACCTCTTCGCTTTTTCGTTCCCCGGAGTGCCTTAGCAATTTTGGTGGTGTTTCTCGTCGTCTTTCTCAGCTTTGAAGATCGAAGAAGAGTTCCTCTTAAACCTTGTTCGTTCTCCCGAAGTTTCGTGGTTCTAGCTTCATATTACCCTCTCAAATTATTCCGTTTGTCAGATATTCTTTCTTACCCATCCGGAGTATAACCGGAGTTGATTTCTTTTCCGCTTTCACCGGAGGACATCATTCCAGTTATCGTTCTCTAATTATCCCGGTGCTTCGTTCAAGTGTTCTTTAATCAGCTTGTTATCTCTTCGTTCTTGTGCATCTAAATCCCCTCTTGCTTATTGGTTCTTCTAATTCTTCCCGGCGATTCTTTCTCTTTTCTTCAGTCATTTCCGAATTCTTACGGTGGCTCGTTCAAGATTCTTTTCTTTGTTTATCCTATTAATCTATTCGTTCTTTTCAATCCTACCGGTGGTTCATGAAGACCTTCTCAAGGTGGCGCTATTTCACTTCTCAATCCTTTTTCAAGGAGAATGAGTATTATGCCAAATCCATTTCTTGTCATCAATTTAATTTGACGAAGGATAAGCATACAATAAATCTTATTCTTGTTTCATCATCGTCAAGTAATCCTTTCCTTTGGAGTTTGTTCTTGATGAATAAATTCTAGTTCCAAACCTTTTCATCTTTTCTTTTCCGGAGTTCTATTATCTCCTCGACCATCTCGTCGGAACCTCCGTCTAAATCATCGCAACGCTCATCTTATTCTTTCTTCCTTCATTCTATCTCACCATCCTTTTGTTACCGGAGTTCTTCACGGTGGATCGTCATGATTTAATTCATTCTTCAAGAGTTCATCAAGATTTTGTTGGCGGAGTTCAAGTATCTTTTCTTCTCGCGTCTCGAAGTGCAATTAATTCTCCGTATTATTTTGAAGTGGAGTTTTGCATTTCTTCATTCTTCTCAGCTATTCAAACTTTTGGTCGTGGTTTAATTTCACCTCAAGTTTTGAGATGTTATCCATAAGTCCACAACAAGTTTGTTTCTTTCGTTGTTGATTTTCTCAACAACTCCAGTCAATCCTTCCTTCTAAGTTCTTTTCATTCAATTTTTCCAATTTTTCCGGAGGTACTGCGTTGCTTATGTCGTCAAGTATCATTCCATCCTCTGAAGTTCGTGTTCTATTCGGTCCTTGTTCAACCGGAGTGCTGCCTAAATCCTTTATGTCTTATTCGCTTCTTATCTTATTCTAACGAGTGCTTTCTTAGTCTATCTGATTCCGTGAGCTTTTGATTCTCGTCAATCTCGTCGTTCCTCTCTTCTTCTTGAGTGCTCTCGATTCTTTGCTTCTTCTCTTGAGTTCTTGTTTCACCTCATCCTTTTTCCCTTCCGTCTCGGTCCTAAGATCTCGGGACGAGATCTCTTGTTAGTGGAGGAGTGTTGTAACGCCGGATTCGATCTGTAGGGTGTACGCGATTATTCGTCGTCTTTGCCATGTCATGTGCTTGCGTGTTGCACTTTGCCATGTCATCATCTGCATTTCATATCATGTCATCATGTGTATTTCATTTTGCATACGTGTTTGTCTCATGCATCCGAGCATTTTCCTCGTTGTCCGTTTTGCAATCCGGCACTCCTATGTTCCCCGGCGCCCTCTTTTACCTCTTTTCGTTGTGCGGGTATTAAACGTTCTCGGAATGGACCGAGGTTTGCCAAGCGGCCTTGGTATAGCACCGGTAGACCGTCTGTCAAGTTTCGTACCATTTGGAGGTCGTTTGGTACTCCAACGGTTAACAGGGTAACCGCAAAAGCCTCCTTCTCTTTGCAGCCCAACACCCCTTCCAAAGTGGCCCAAAACCCACCAAACTCCCCTCTATGCTCTCCGCCATTCGATCACGATCGCGTGGCCGAAAACCGCACCTCATTTGGACTCTCCTAGCTCCCTCTACCTATAAATACACCTCCCCCTCCGAAATTCGCGGTCCAAACCCCCCCTAACCCTAGCAGATTCGTCCCGCCGCCACCGGACACGTCCGCCGCCGCCGGACACGTCCGGGTCGTCCCACATCCGCCACGTGGCACGCCACCATTCGCCTGCCGCGCCGCCCCCGCCGCCCGGCCCGGAGAGCCCATGCAAGCCCTCCGGCCCATCACGCCGCCGCCGCCGCCGCTCCGTGCAGCTCGCCGCTGCCCGGCCGACCAGCGCCAGCGCCTCGGTCGCCAGCTCCGCCCGGCTCCGCGCAGCCACCTCGCCGCCCGGCGCCAGCAACCCTCGCCCGCCGCCGCCGCGCCAAACCTCGCCGGCTCCCGCCGGCGGTGCCTCCAGCGCCGCCCCCCAACAGGCGACCTCGCCCGGCCTCGGCGCCCGCGCCGCCCGGCCCCGGATCCGACGCGCCGCGCGCCGGCCTCCGCGCCAGGCTTGGCGCCTCCGTCACGCCACCTCGTCGGCGCTTGCTTGATAGCCGCTCGGCCAGATCCGGACGGGTGGGATGAGATCCACCCGTCTCATGATCCAAGCAGGCGTCCCCGGATCCCTCCGTCCCGCTCGTCCTCATCCCGTTGACTTTTTCCGTAGGTTGTTTTTCACAGTCCCGAATCTGTAATATTTCCATGCATTTTCATCGCATCATATCTCTGCATCCGTAGCTCTGTTTCGTGCGTGTAATATGTCCAATTGTTCGCCCCGACTAGTACATCATTTCATCTCATTGCACAATTTTCATTTGAGCTCATCTTGGTGCCCGAAATGCTGTTGGAAGAGTGCTATGTGATGTTAGTTTTAGATTCTTATCAGAACATGCACTTTTGTCATTTTTGCCATGATTGATGTGTGCATCCTATGAACTTGAGTCCTACATCTGTTTTGTAATATGCCATGCCATCTTTACAGGGGTGTATGCCGTGTATTTTTGTGATCTCTCTGGTGACTAGCACAAGCATGCAAACTAGGCTTCATGATGTTGCTGATTTCAGCCCTGCTCACTGGCGATATTTTTATGCCATGTAAACTTTATGCTACCGAGAGATCCATGCTTATTTTGAGATACTTCAGTAAGGATGTTTTGTACATATGGTTATGCTCTATCCATCCATGCCCTTGTTTGCAATTATGGAGTGCCATAGCTTGAGTCAATCGAGCTCTACTTTTGCTATAAAATGTTTCTGGCAGGTTGTTTACATGTTATTCAATTTTGCCAAGGTTGTTGTAGTTGATCCGTGTATGCTATGATGTTGTTCTTGCCATGTATAGCTTCTATGCCATGTCTGTTAGTTGCCTTGCCATTCCATGTTTTGCTCTGTGGTGAGTGGTTCAAGCTTACCAACATGCTTACTTATTGTTGTTCCAGCCATGCATGGATCTGTAATATAACTTGCCATGTTTACATGGGTGCCATCATATTTTCTGATCCTTTTTGGCTCATGGTCACTAAAGGACATTTGATATATGCAATTATTAGATTCATGTCATGCCTTTGTTTGCCATGATGAGTTCCTGTAGCATGTTGTTTGATAGCTCTAAACATTGCAACCTGATATTATTTCTGCTAAAGTCTGAAACTGTTATTATTTGCAATCTTGCCATGTCTTTTTGAGCATGTTCTAGTGATTTCTGGAGATAGCTCAGTGTTCATGTTTTGTAATGATTTACCTGTACATCAAGCCCATTCCTTTTGTTATTATATTGATATGCTGTAGCTTGTTGTTTTGATGCTTGCAATATGCCTAGTTGCTGTTTTGGACAGCTTGTCCTTTAAACTTGTATAGGGTGTATGTGTTGCACCGTTGCTCCGTTTTGAGTGTGCTCTATATGAAACTTGCGTGATTTTGCATGTAGTTTCATATTATCATGTTGCATCATTGTTTTGAGGTGTTTGCTTGATGTTTGTATGCATTTTGCATCAATGCCATGTTTAACTTGTTTTGCTCATATCTTCTAGGGCGTAGCTCCGAATCTAATGAACTTTATATGTAACTTGACTAGAATTTCGTGTAGATCATCATGGTGCATCTTAACTTGCTGTTTAAAAAGTTGAACATAAAGTTATTCAGATCTGGACCAATTTCGAAATTTGCATATGAGGACTTACCGGAATTGTTCTATGTTGTTTCCGGCCTCAATTAAACTTGCTTTGATGTGTTGCTCTTGTTTGCATCATCTCTTGCCATGAGTAGCTTCATGTAGCTTTGTCATGCATCATGCTTGGTTGAGCATCATGTTTTGTTCATGTGTGGTGTGTTTACTATGTCGTCTGCTTCTTCTTGTTAGTTCCTGTTTCGTTGCGATCGTGAGGATTCGTTCGTCTACGCTTGGTTCGTCTTCGTGGCTTCATCTTCTTCATGGACTCGTTCTTCTTCCGTGCGGGATTTCAGGCAAGATGACCGCTACCCTGGATCTCACTACTATCATTGCTATGCTAGTTGCTTCGTTCTATCGCTGTCGCGCTACCTATCATTTGCTCTTCAAGCCTTCCCAATTTGCCATGTCAGCCTCTAACCTTTTTCCCCTTCCTAGCAAACTGTTGTTTGGCTATGTTACCGCTTTGCTCATCCCCGCTTATAGCGTTGTTAGTTGCAGGTGAAGATGAAGTTTGTTCCTTGTTGGAACATGGAGATGTTGTTCCTTGTTGGAACATGTTTACTTGTTGGGATATCACAATATATATCTTATTTAATTAATGCATCTATATACTTGGTAAAGAGTGGAAGGATCGGCCTTATGCCTGGTGTTTTGTTCCACTCTTGTCGCCCTAGTTTCCGTCATATTGGTATTATGTTCCCGGATTTTGCGTCCCTAACGCGGTCGAGTGATTTATGGGACCCCCTTGACAGTTCGCTTTGAATAAGACTCCTCCAGCAAGGCCCAACATTGGTCTTACCATTTGCCTCACCTATGCCCTTTTATTTCCCTTGGGTTTTCCGGAGCCCGAGGGTCATCTTTATTTTAGGCCCCCGGGCGGTTCTCCTTCGAGTGCTGGTCCGAACCGAAGCGATGTCCGGCGCCCTGGCAATCGGGGTTTATGCCAACCCGACGTCTGGCTCATCCGGTGTGCCTGAGACCGAGATATGTGCAGCTCCTATCAGGATTTGTCGGCACATCCGTGACTTTGCTGGTCTTGTTTTATTCTGTCTAAATGTCTTGTAGCCGGGATTCCGAGACTGATCGGGTCTTCCCGTGGAGAAGGAATATCCTTCGTTGATAGCGAGAGCTTATCATGGGCTAAGTTGGGACACCCCTGCAGGGTATAAACTTTCGAGAGCCGTGCCCGCGGTTATGTGGCAGATGGGAATTAGTTAATATCCGGTTGTAGTAAACTTGAAGCAAACTCTACTAAAATACACCAACCGTGTGCGTAACCGTGAGTGTCTCTTTTCGGGGTTGATCGAGAGGAGAACACGGTTTCTGGGTTATGTTTGACGTCAGTAGGAGTTCAGGATCACTTCTTGATCATTACTAGTTGACGACCGTTCCATTGTTTCTCTTCTCACTCTCTTTTGCGTTGGTTAGCCACCATATATGCTTAGCCGCTGCTGCAACCTCACCACTTTACTCCTTCCTTACCCATTAAGCTTTGCTAGTCTTGATACCCATGGTAATGGGATTGCTGAGTCCTCGTGGCTCACAGGTTACTACACCACCGATTGCGAGTACAGGTTTGCGATGATCATGACGCGAGAGCGATGCTTGCTTGTCTTGGAGTTCTTCTTATGCTTCTTCGATCGAGGGATAGGTTCCGGTCGGCACTGGCTAAAGGTGGTGGATGTCGTTTGAGTTTATGTTTATGTTTCATCCGTAGTGGGATGTTGATCTCCTGTATATGATGTTGTTGTATTCTTGTGGCATTTGTGCCTTATGTATGTATCCCCATCTATTATGTAATGTTGATGTAATGATATCCACCTTGCAAAAGCGTTCCAATATGCGGGTCTATCCTTGGTGGGACCGTCGAGTTCCTTTTGGATAGGGTCGCATATTGGGCGTGACATGTTCCGAGGCCATGTCTGTACATGCTAGGCTCGTCAAGTCAACCTAAGTGTTTCGCGTGTGTAAATCTGGTTTACACCCGTTGTATGTGAACGTTAGAATCTATCACACCCGATCATCACGTGGTGCTTCGAAACAACGAACTTTCGCAACGATGCATAGTTAGGGGGAACACTTTCTTGAAATTTTAATGAGGGGTCATCTTATTTACTACCGTCGTACTTAGCAAATAAGATGCATGAACATGATAAACATCACATGCAATCAAATAGTGACATGATATGGCCAATATCATTTTGCTCCTTTTGATCTCCATCTTCGGGGCTCCATGATCATCATCATCACCGGCATGACACCATGATCTCCATCATCATGATCTCCATCATCCTGTCTCCATGAAGTTGTCTCGCCAACTTATTACTTCTACTACTATGGCTACCGGTTAGCAATAAAGTAAAGTAATTACATGGCGTTTGTTCAATGACACGCAGGTCATACAATAAATTAAGACAACTCCTATGGCTCCTGCCGGTTGTCATACTCATCGACATGCAAGTCGTGATTCCTATTACAAGAACATGATCAATCTCATACATCACATATCATTCATCACATTCTTCTTGGCCATATCACATCACATAGCATACCCTGCAAAAACAAGTTAGACGTCCTCTAATTGTTGTTTGCATGTTTTACATGGCTGCTATGGGTTTCTAGCAAGAACATTTCTTACCTACGCAAAACCACAACGTGATATGCCAATTGCTATTTACCCTTCATAAGGACCCTTTTCATCGAATCCGTTCCAACTAAAGTGGGAGACACTGGCACCCGCTAGCCACCTTATGCACCAAGTGCATGTCGGTCGGTGGAACTGTCTCACGTAAGTGTACGTGTAAGGTCGGTCCGGGTCGCTTCATCCCACAATACCGTCGAAACAAGATTGGACTAGTAACGGTAAGCATATTGAACAAAATCAACGCCCACAACTACTTTGTGTTCTACTCGTGCAAAGAATCTACGCAATAGACCTAGCTATGATGCCACTGTTGGGGAACGTAGTAGAAATTCAAAATTTTCTACGCATCACCAAGATCAATCTATGGAGATTCTAGCAACGAGAGAAGGAGAGGATGAGCATCTTCATACCCTTGTAGATCTCTAAGCGGAAGCGTTCAAGAGAACGGGGTTGAAGGAGTCGTACTCGTCGTGATCCAAATCACCGGAGATCCTAGTGCCGAACAGATGGCACCTCCGCGTTCAACACACGTGCAGCCCGGTGACGTCTCCCATGCCTTGATCCAGCAAGGAGAGAGGGAGAGGTTGAGGAAGACTCCGTCCAGCAGCAGCACAACGGCGTGGTGGTGATGGAGGAGCGTGGCAATCCTGCAGGGTTTCGCCAAGCACCGGGGGAGAGGAGGAGGGAGAGAGGTAGGGCTGCGCCAACAGGAGAAGAAACTTCGTGTGTTGGGCTGCACCTTTGCCTCCACTATATATAGGGGAGAGGGGCTGCGCCCCACCCAGGTTTCCACCCCTAGGGCGGTGGCCAGCCCTAGATCCCATCTAGGGGGCGGCCAAGGGGAAGAGGGGAAACTTGCCCCCAAGCAAGGTGGGCGCCTCCCCAAACCCTAGGCGCCTTGGGCCCTTGTGGGGGGGCGCACCAGCCCACCTGGGGCTGGTCCCCTCACACACTTGGCCCATGCTGCCCTCCAGGGATGGTGGCCCCACTTGGTGGACCCCCGGGACCCTCCCGGTGGTCCCGATACATTACCGATAAAACCCGAAACTTTTCCGGTGACCAAAACAGGACTTCCCATATATAAATCTTTACCTCCGGACCATTCCGGAACTCCTCGTGGCGTCCGGGATCTCATCTGGGACTCCGAAAAATATTCGCTAACCACATACAAACTTCCTTTATAACCCTAGCGTCATCGAACCTTAAGTGTGTAGACCCTACGGGTTCGGGAATCATGCAAACATGACCGAGACGTTCTCCGGTCAATAACCAACAGCGGGATCTGGATACCCCTGTTGGCTCCCACATGTTCCACGATAATCTCATCGGATGAACCATGATGTCAAGGACTCAATCGATCCCGTATACAATTCCCTTTGTCTAACGGTATTGTACTTGCCCGAGATTCGATCGTCGGTATACCGATACGTTGTTCAATCTCGTTACCGGCAAGTCTCTTTACTCGTTCCATAACACATCATCCCGTGATCAACCCCTTGGTCACATTGTGCACATTATGATGATGTCCTCTTGAGTGGGCCCAGATACCTCTCCGTTTACATGGAGTGACAAATCCAGTCTCGATTCGTGCCAACCCAATGACACTTTCGGAGATACCTGTAGTGCACCTTTATAGCCACCCGATTACGTTGTGGACGTTTGGTACACCCAAAGCATTCCTACGGTATCCGAGAGTTGCACAATCTCATGGTCTAAGGAAAAGATACTTGACATTAGAAAAGCTTTAGCATACGAACTACACGATCTTTGTGCTAGGCTTAGGATTGGGTCTTGTCCATCACATCATTATGCTAATGATGTGATCCCGTTATCAACGACATCCAATGTCCATGGTCAGGAAACTGTAACCATCTATTGATCAACGCGCTAGTCAACTAGAGGCTTACTAGGGACATGGTGTTGTTTATGTACCCACACATGTATCTGAGTTTCCTATCAATACAATTATAGCATGGGTAATAAACGGTTATCACGAACAAGGAAATATAATAATAACTAATTTATTATTGCCTCTAGGGCATATTTCCAACATCCGATAGAGCTCTCTTCTCTTAATGAGCTCTTGGATTGCATCACCGCTTTGGCAGTCGCAACGGACTATGACCAGATTGGGCTTAAACCCGACCAAAGGGACATTAAATCCCCGCCGGCCACCCATGAGATAGCGGTATCGGAGGAACCACATAAGGAGTATCCCTCTATTTTGAGGATGAATTATGTCCGGATCGTTGAGCTCCTGGAGCCGTACACCCGCCCGAGGGAGGATATGACCCGGGTCCCGGACTTAGAACCGGGCACAGGGCCGAAAAAATTGGGCAGCGTCCCGAATCCCAAGCTGTTGAACTCGGAAGCTTCCATGCCCCGGGGTGCTAGATCGGATCAGAATCCGGATTCGGCTATAACCACCCACGCGGACTTAAATCGTCTCTCCCATATCAGGCAAGAGCCCCAGGAGACAGTACATCATTACTGGGCCAGATTCCTCCTTGCGCTAAACAAGGTCGAGGACTGCCACGAGGAGGACGTAGTCTCGCTCTTCTGCAAAAACTGCACGGACAAAGGAATCCTTAATGCTATAAGTCGCCGTGACATAGTACGCTTTGCGGACTTAGCAATCATAGTACAGAAGTACTGTGCGATGGAAAGCGTCTGGAAAACTCAAGCTGAATTTTGGGACAGTCCGGCTTTTACCAAAACCTTTGTCCGAACTAAACGGGCAAACTCTCGTAAGTCGGCGATCCAATCCCCAAGAAACTAAAGCCCACCCTAGGCGGGGAACCGTATTGGAAAGATGGCTCAATGGGCCATGTAAACTCCACGACACTCTGGACGCAGCACCAACTCATAGCCTTAGGGCATGTTGGATACTCCGGCAGGTTGCAAAAAGTGGCGAGGATCTTCTTACAGAACAACATCCCGCCAACGAGCACAATGCGGTACTAACAGCCTTCGAGACTTTTGCCTCAAACAGTAGGCGCAAGCGAGCTCATCGAAGCTCCATAGAAATTTGCCATATGGCCAAGATAAACCCCTGGAACGACACTGCTATAACTTTTAATGCCAGTGAAAAACCTCGATCCCGGACTGTATGGGCACCAGCCGCTCTGGTTCTTAGCCCAATCGTGGACGGCTTTCGGCTCACTAAAGTGCTCATGGACGGCGGAAGCGGATTAAACTTGATCTATCAAGAGACATTCAGCAAGATGGAAATTGTCAAAGGCCGCATTGAACAAAGTGGCACAACCTTCAGGGGAAATATCCCTAGTCGGGAAGCGCGGTGTGCAGGAAAAATCACACTTGACATGGTATTCGGCACCCCGGAAAATTATAGGTCCAAAGAAATCACATTCCAAGTGGCCCCTTTTAGTAGCGGATACCACGCCCTTTTAGGGCGGGACGCGTTTGCAAGCTTTCAAGCTATACCCCATTACGGGTACATGAAGCTTAAAATGCCCGGGCCCAAGTCCATCCAACGGACCCCACGAATACAGCTTCCGTCGGGACACAGCTGATCCCCGTGATGGACGCCGCACTGTGAAACTTCTTACGCGAGAATTGGGACATCTTCGCCTGGCACCCATCGGACATGCCAGGCATCCCACGCAGATTGGCCGAACATAGCCTCAATATACTAAAAGGATACAAACCGGTCAAGCAGACTCGAAGACGGTTTTCAAAGCCCAAACGGCAGGCCATGGGGGAAGAGCTAGCCAAACTACTCGAGGCCAGATTCATCAGAGATATCAAGCATCCGGATTGGCTGGCAAACCTGGTAATGGTACCAAAGAAGGACAAATCCTGGCGCCTATGTGTCGACTTTAAAGACCTCAACAAGGCTTGCCCCAAGGATCCCTTCCCCCTCCCTCGCATCGATCAAATCATCGATGCCACAGCAGGACACGACACGCTGTGTTTCCTCGACGCATACTCTGGATACCATCAAATAAAAATGCCAGAGTCTTACCAAGATGCAACAGCTTTAATAACGCCATATGGCCCTTTCGCTTCAACACTATGCCTTTCGGGCTTAAGAACGCCGGCGCAACCTACCAACGCATGATTCAAACATGCCTGGAAAAGCAAATCGGCAAAACAGTGGAGGCATACGTGGATGACGTGGTCATAAAAACTAGACACGTAGAAACCCTAATAGATGACTAGAGGCTTACATTCGACAATCTCCGAACATACGACATCAAGCTGAACCCGGAAAAATGCGTTTTTGGCGTCCCCTCGGGGAAACTACTCGGCTTCATTGTTTCCAACAAAGGAATTGAAGCGAATCCGGCAAAGATCCGAGCTCTGTCATAGTTGGCTATACCAACAGACCTCAAGCACATCCAAAAACTAGCCGGATGCGTGGCTGCTCTAAGCCGCTTTATCTCCAGGTTAGGAGAAAAGGCATTACCTCTTTACCGCCTTCTTGATTACCGAACACTTCGTGTGGACGGATGCGGCCGCGGCCGGACTGGATGAAATAAAGACCTTATTGGCCAGTAACCCAGTACTAACAGCGCCGAATATTGACGAACCTATGCTGCTGTACATAGCAGCAACGTATCAAGTTGTAAGCGCAGTGCTCGTCGTTGAACGAGAGGCTGACGGATACAAATTCCCGCTCCAGAAACTGGTTTACTATGTATCCACGGTCCTAACCCCATGCAAATCCCGATACCCACACTATCAAAAAATAGCATACGCGCGATTTTCGCAGCATCCGGAAGCTACGACACTACTTTCAAGAGTGTTCGATTACGGTGGCCTCCGGTACCACTTCGGTGACATAATAAATAACCGCGATGCTACGGGCCGGATTGCCAAATGGGCCATTGAGCTCCTTCCGTTCAACATAACATACAAACCACAGCGGGCCACCAAGTTGCAAGTATTGGCCGACTTCGTCGCCGAATGGACAGAAGCCGAACTCCCTAAAGAGTACGGCGCATACTCAAACTGGATCATGCACTTCGACGGCTCTAAAATGCTGGCCGGATTGGGAGCAGGCGTAGTCCTGACGTCTCCCACCAGAGACACGGTCCAGTATGTCCTCCAAATATTATACGAGACTCCAACAATGCAGCCGAATACGAGGCTCACATTGCACGGTCTTCGGATGGCAGTCTCCATGGGCATTCAACGCCTGGAAGTGCGCGGGGATTCAAACCTCGCAATATCACAAATAAATGGATATTTTGATGCCAAGGATCCGAAAATGGTGGCCTACCGTAATGCCGTCCTCAAGATGTCAGCTCGGTTCGAGGGGCTCGAATTCCACCATGTGGCCTGAGAAAACAATCAAGCGGCGGACGTCCTCGCTCGCATCGGCGCTAAACGCGAACCTGTCCCACCTAACATATTCTTGAAACGGCTGTTGAAGCCATCCGTAGTATGGGAAGGGGAGTCCGGCAATACTAGCACGGATCCGAATAACCCCCAGATTCCGAACCATCAGACATAGTCAGAGGTTCTACCACCGAAATAACGTCCTCGGCTCATGAAATCATGGTTGTAGTCGCCCCGTGGACCGAGCCTTTCTTGGCCCAACTAAATAGGCAGGAGCTCCCCGAAGACCAAAATGAAGCACGTTGCATCGTCCGGCGCTCCAAAGCTTACAAAGTCTATGAAGGGGTACTCTACAAGAAAAGCGCTACCGGAGTACTCCAAAGATGCATCTCCGAAGAAGAAGGGCGGCAGCTCTTGGCTGAAATCCATGCCGGACTGGGCGGGCACCACGCCGCGGCTCGAGCATTAGTCAGCAAGGCCTTCCGTACAGGTTTCTATTGGCCGACGGCCCGAGCGGACGCTCAGGACCTTGTCCAACATTGTGTTGGTTGCCAGCTCTTTGCCAATCAGAGCCATATGCCCCCTACCGCTCTCCAAACAATCCCCATAACTTGGCCCTTTGCAGTCTTGGGGCTGGATATGGTCGGACCTCTTAAAGGGGAATCCATAAGAAAAATACTTATTGGTCATGGTGGACAAATTCACCAAATGGATAGAAGCCAAACCAGTCAAAACGGCCGAATCCGGACCAGTAATAGATTTCATATCCGGGGTCGTACACCGATACGGTGTCCCCCACAGCATCATCACTGATAATGGCTCAAATTTCACAGCCAACGAAGTAAAAACTTGGTGCACAAAAATGGGCATTAAGCTTGATTACGCTTCCGTCTACCATCCCCAAACAAACAGCCAGGTAGAGCAGGCAAATGGTCTCATCATGAGCGGCATCAAACCCAGGCTAGTGCGATCCTTGACAGAGTCGGATACGCCTTTGGGTCGAGGAGCTCGACTCCGACTGGGGCTGCTGATCACGCCGAATCGCACCACCGGATATACACCATTTTTTATGGTGTACGGCGCGGAAGCAGTATTACCCTGCGACATAATACATGATTCGCCACGCGTATGCATGTACGAAGAGAAGGAAGTCGAGTTAGATCGGCAGGATAACTTGGACGCCCTGGAGGAGGAGCGCGATGTCGCAAAATCCCGCTCCGCATCCTATCGGCAGCAGGCTCGACGATATCAAAGCAGAGAAGTGCGGGCCAAAACTTACAATATTGGAGAGCTCGTTCTACGCCTACCAGAGAAGAAGAAGGACAAGCACAAACCAAAGTGGGAGGGTCCCTTCGTCATTGACAAAGTTCTCACCGAAGGAGCGTACCGTTTACGTAATGCATCCGATAACAAACTCGAGCCGAACCCATGGAACGCGGCCAGACTCCGGAGATTTTACGCCTAACGCCGAACTCAATGTTCGTCTCCTAACCCCTCCCTTTTAATTATGCTCCATCCCTTTTTCCTTTCTCGACCTTTTTTCTCTTCACACAAAGTATTCAATACAGTTCGGACTCCCAGATCACTCCGGCCGCACTAGGTGTGTAAGCAATACCTGGGGGCTTCCTATACGGAAGCTAAAAATAATTACTCACATGGCTTTCTGCCCAACACATATGCATTTTGTTTCCATATGTGCCTTTTCTTCACCATTATATGCATCGATATGACTTAAGATGTTGCCAAGCTGGGTTGTTCGGCTCTTGTGTTTATGCCCTACGTTCCCGTTAATTCGGCTAGGGCATAAGGGGAGCACCTCTGCTATTGTTGCCCGGTTCAGCCGGATGTGTACCTCAGACTAGGTGAAGCCGAAAGCTAGCTTCCTTAAGAGAATATTCGGTCGGTGAACAAAAGATGTATTCGTTTATTATAACATAAACCCCCAGAAGTCTTGTATCCTGCGCCATTGTTCGTAGTCCGGACATGTGCATCGTCGCATGCGTACCCAGGGAAAGGAACCCCTAACGGAACTATTCTCCCAGGAAGATGTTTCTTACTATCCATGTAATATAACATAACTAGTTGGGTACTTGTCTGTTCAAGCACTTATGACCCATACGCCTTGTTTCCACGCATACCCCAGTTTTGTATAACAGAGTGGGTATTCGGACACACCCCGGACTGTAGGATCCGGGGGCTGAAGCAAAAAGGTCCGCCATGACAAATGATTTTAATCCGGCTAGGGGCTAATTATGTCCATTAAATTACACAGTCACTTGGACTGACTATATTCTTCCTCTATACCTTCCAACAGGTTATCTAGCTTACAATCATGTTGAGAATATTAGCGGCTAACGCTACCTGGTCATATACCAGACTCACGGGAATTTCTTGCCCATCGGTCCCCGCCGGTCCTACTTCGGCCATATGGTTCAGGTCCAGCTTGGTGTAGCGCGTCTTCACCATAGCCCAGGCTTCTCTTGCGCCTTGCTGGCAAGCGGACACCTTCCACAGCCGGAAGCGCCCCCGTGCTCCTTGAAGCATATCCACAAGCTCCCCCATGCCATTTGGCAGCAAGCTTGATGGCCACAAAGCACGAGCAACACCTGCATCACTTGCCGAGCTCGCCGCGTGCGATTCTGAAAGGTCTTGCAGTAAATCAGTTGCAGATGAGGGCATCTCTTCCTTAGGGCGACCCGTTAACATTCCTGCAAGCAAAATTCTTTCAATATACTTCCTCGCCGAACTATACTGCAGTTCGTCTAGGCACTTACCGTAAATGCCGCGTCGAAGCCTTTTGTTCTCCTTCACGGAGTCCGCCAGCTGAGCGCGGAGATCTTTTAACTCCATGTCCAGCTGGACGTTGGCATCTTGAAGATTGTTCTTCTCCTGCCTAACTCGCGTAAGAATGCGCTCGCCAGCCTCCAGCTGCCTTTTGAGATGCGATGCGTCCTCTCTTACGCCCTCCGGATTCACTCCGGGAGTGTCTGCAGAATTTTCTGTTAGACTTGTCATATCAGCCATTTACTAACTGGTGCATCTTCGTACAATTGAGACAAATGTTACCAGATGAGGGTTTTTGGGATTCCTCTAACTTGGCAACTGCGGCCCTTAGCTCGGCCTTGCACTCCTCCAGCTCCTGAGACAATTGCTCATTCTTATCTACAAGGACCTGCGCATAAATTGATTCTTAAAACAGTTGTTCCAACCATTTCAAGTCTCAGGGGCTACTGCTACACATGATTATCTAATTTTCTTACCCGTATATCTTTGGTATACTGGTCCGTTGCTCGGGCAAGCCCGCCTTGAGTAGCTCAGATATATCCGTCTCCCGAATTGAAGGCGTTAAATGCCTCTTCGGAAAAGATGTTGTTCTGAAGCACGGCCCGTCGGCGCCGGTGATTCATGGCGCTCTCTACTTCGAAATTTGTGGCTGAGAGCATATCCGCACTCTCTGTTGGAGAACTTTGCGGCATCAGCCCCGCTCCCGCCTCCGCTCTTGAAGTCGGTTCTGGAATCCGGCTGGTGGAGGCGTGGTTGGTAGGATCCCCGGATATAGTTCGACTGCTCCTCTTCCTGCCAGGACACAAAGGGTGTTGTCATACTTCAAAATACCATAATCATAGCACAAGTTTTTGCCTTACCTCTGTAGCGGAGAGTCGACCCTTACCGCCTTCCTCTTGAGCCTGCCCGATCCGGACACCCTTGGCCGACGAGTCCCTAGGGGCTCGGCCCCACGCTCCGATCGTCGTCTCTGCAAAAACACGGCACTTCAAGGGTAAGGCATGCCATCTGAAGGGAGTCCTCTTCGGAGGATAGGGTTTTTTCGACTTGGCTTACGCGCGACGTAGGAAGCAGTCCGGGATAGTCGGCAGTAATGGCCACTGAGGCGCCATCGCAGCTCGCTTGATAAAATATCCCATTGACGAGCTCCACGGTAATATCCGGATCTTCTTCGAGACCTGGATCTAGGGCCCTTCCGGGGTCCTCCGGTTGCGGGGAGGGTCTGGAGATTCCTTCTACGGCCCTCCTCAGTTCCTGCTCGCGAATATCGAGGCAGATGATCTTAACGAAGAACGCCACAATAAGTGACGTAGGGAAAGGAATGACAACTTACCCAGTTTGGGGGTTGTACATGGAGAATCCGTCTCGCGGTTTCATGTGAAGGAATTCCTCCTCTTCCCCTTTGTACAAATCAGACAATATCCTTGCCAGAGAAGTGGCAGAGTCCGCACCCTTATGGCCACAGCGGGTGGCATCATCTTCCCCGTTGAAGTGCCACATGGGCTTCCCCCGATATTGAAGTGGTTGCACTCCCCGTATTATGCATATTGCCATAACCTCGACTATCGTCAGTCCGGAGTTGGCCAGTAACTTTATCCTGCTCATCAGGTAATATATTTCCCTGGTATCCTCCTCTTGGGGGCCTCGGGGGCGCCAGCTTAGACGTGCCCTCGGCGGGGCGTTACTGAACTGGGGGAGACCTGTCCGGACTGGATCCGGAAGGGGAACATCGTCAATGTAGAACCACTCCGAAGGCTAGTTCCGGATAGGTATCCGGTCCCCGTCATCAATGTAGAACCACTCCGGAGTGCCAGATAGGTATCCGGTCTCGGCAACGCGCCATACTTCGGCCCCGCCCACCTGACATAGGGATTCTCCCTGGTTGCGGGGGACAAGGTAGAACAGCTTCTTCCATAACCCGAAGTGAGGCTCGCAGTCTAAAAATAGCTCGCAAAGGGCAACGTACCCTGCTATATGTAGTATAGAGGCAGGGGTGAAATTGTGTAACTGGAGGCCGTAGAACTCCAGGAGCCCATGAAGGAACGGGTGGATAGGAAACCCGACGCCCCTTAGCAGATGCGGGATGAGGCATATTCGCTCCTCTGGAGACGGATTGGGAGATCTCTCCGCTTGCTCCCCGCCATTATAGGTGGCTATTCCGTCTCGGACAGGGACCATGAATGCTGGTGGAAGAAACCCTTGGATTTGTAATTCAATCAAACGGCTATGGGGAACTGAACATTCTTCCCAGTCCCCCGGCTTGGCGCGAGGAGAGCGAGCAGAGGAGTTATGATGACCGACCATGTTGGAATGGTTTTTCCGGAGCGCTTTGTTGGATGCTTGCTCGAGGGGGAGGAGTGAGGTTTGGATCTGAGAATCCCCGTCTCTTCAAATAGGCGGGCAGCCCAAAATATTGGGAGTGGCAAGTGCGAAAAATACCTCGGCTCCTCGCATTCGCTTGACACGTGGAGATGGTCATTATTGAGGCACTGAAGCCAAGGAGTACAACATTGATGGAGTTCCGGACACTATTCGTCGTAACAGGTACTTTGGACTATTCGGAGATGGAACCCGCCCTGCAATGCCGAAGACAAGACTGCGTGCCGAGCTCATCGTCATTGAAGCCTGGTTCAGGGGCTACTGAGGGAGTCCTGGATTAGGGGGTATCCGGATAGCCGGACCGTATACAACGTCCGGACTATTGAAGCGTGAAGATACAAGACTCAAGACTTCGACCCGTGTCCGGATGGGACTTTCCTTGGCGTGGAAGGCAAGCTTGGCGATCCGATATTGTATTTCCTTCCTTGTAACCGACTCCATGTAAACCCTAGCCTTCTCCGGTGCCTATATAAACCGGAGAGGTTGGTCCTTAGAAGGCCGATCACAATTACAATCATACCATCATAGGCTAGCTTCTAGGGTTTAGCCTCTACGATCTCGTGGTAGATCTACTCTTGTACTACCCATATCTTCAATAGTAATCAAGCAGGAAGTAGGGTTTTACCTCCATCGAGAGGGCCCGAACCTGGGTAAACATCTGTGTCCCTTGCTTCCCGTTACCATCAGCCTAAGACGCATAGATCGGGACCCCCTACCCTAGATCCGCCGGTTTTGACACCGACAGTCGGTGATGGAGACGGCCGCTGGCCCATGGTGCAACCGAGGCGACTCACAAGCAGGGCCACGGAAGCTTGCAGGCGACACGAATCAGAGCAAGGTTTGGCTCAACGCGGTGGCAAGGGTGAAAATGCCCATGACGGGGGCGGCTTGACGGCACAGTTGTGGCAGAAGAACGAGACTGCTCGAGGCGGCTGATGTTTACTACGCAACCTTCTCCTTGTAGACGTTGTTGGGCCTCCAAGTGCAGAGGTTTGTAGGACAGTAGCAAATTTCCCTCAAGTGGATGACCTAAGGTTTATCAATCCGTGGGAGGCGTAGGATGAAGATGGTCTCTCTCAAGCAACGCTGCAACCAAATAACAAAGAGTCTCTTGTGTCCCCAACACATCCAATACAACGGTAAATTGTATAGGTGCACTAGTTCGTGAAGAGATGGTGATACAAGTGCAATATGGATGGTAGATATAGGTTTTTGTAATCTGAAAATATAAAAACAGCAAGGTAACTAATGATAAAAGTGAGCGTAAACGGTATTGCAATGATAGGAAACAAGGCCTAAGGTTCATACTTTCACTAGTGCAAGTTCTCTCAACAATAATAACATAATTGGATCACATAACTATCCCTCAACATGCAACAAAGATTCACTCCAAAGTCACTAATAGCGGAGAACAAACGAAGAGATTATGGTAGGGTACGAAACCACCTCAAAGTTATTCTTTCCAATCAATCCGTTGGGCTATTCCTATAAGTGTCACAAACAGCCCTAGAGTTTGTACTAGAATAACACCTTAAGACACAAATCGACCAAAACCATAATGTCACCTAGATACTTGATATATCTCCAACGTATCTATAATTTTTGATTGTTCCATGCTATTATATTACCCCTTTTGGATGTTTATGGGCTTTATTTTACACATTTATATCATTTTTGGGACTAACCTACTAACCGGAGGCCCAGCCCATATTGATGTTTTGTTTGCCTATTTCATATTTGAAGAAAAGGAATATCAAACGGAGTCCAAACGGAATGAAACCTTCGGGAGCGTGATTTTTGGAACGAACGTGATCCAGAGGACTTGGAGTGCAAGTCAAGAAGCAGCCGACACCTCCACGAGATAGGAGAGCGTCCCCCCCCTATAGGGTGTGCCCCCTGTCTCGTGGGCCCCTTGGGCGGCCACCGACATACTTTTTCCTCCGATATATACCTACGTACCCCGAAAACATCCCGGGGCACCACGAAACACAATTTCCACCGCTGTAACCTTCTGTATCCGCGAGATCCCATCTTGGAGCCTTCGCCGGCACTCTGTCGGAGGGGGAATCAACCATGGATGGCCTCTACATCAACATCCTTGCCCCTCCAATGAGTTGTGAGTAGTTTACCCACAGGCCTACGGGTCCATACTTATTAGCTAGATGGCTTGTTCTCTCTTTTTGGATATCAATACAATGTTCTCCCCCTCTCTTGTGGAGATCTATTCGATGTAAACTCTTTTTGCGGTGTGTTTGTCAAGTTCCGTTGAATTGTGGGTTTATGACCAAGTTTATCTATGAATAATATTTGAATCTTCTCTGAATTCTTTTATGTATGATTAAGTTATCTTTGCAAGTCTCTTCGAATTATCAGTTTGGTTTGGCCTACTAGAATGATCTTTCTTGCCATGGGAGAAGTGCTTAGCTTTGGGTTTAATCTTGCGGTGTCCTTACCCAATGACAGAAAGGGTTGCAAGGCACGTATTGTATTGTTGCCATCAAGGATAACAAGATGGAGTTTATATCATATTGCATGAGTTTATCCCTCTACATCATGTCATCTTGCTTAATGTGTTACTCTGTTCTTATGAACTTAATACTCTAGATGCATCTTTGGATAGCGGTCGATGTGTGGAGTAATAGTAGTAGATGCAGGCAGGAGTCGGTCTACTTGTTATGTACGTGATGCCTATATACATGATCATGCCTAGATAATCTCATAACTATGCGCTTTTCTATCAATTGCTTGACAGTAATTTGTTCATCCACCGTAATACTTATGCTATCTTGAGAGAAGCCACTAGTGAAACCTATGGCCCCCGGGTCTATCTCTTATCATATTTGCTTTCAATCTACTTTTATTTTCATCTTTACTTTTTGCATCTATAATATAAAATACCAAAAAAATATTTATCTTATCATACTATCTTTTCTAGATCTCACTTTAGCAAGTGGTTGTGAAGGGATTGACAACCCCTTTATTGCGTTGGTTGCGAGTTCTCAGTTTGTTTGTGTAGGTGTGTGGGACTTTTGAGGAGCCTCCTACTGGATTGATACCTTGGTTCTCAAAACTGAGGGAAATACTTACGCTACACTTGCTGCATCACCCTCTCCTCTTCGAGGAAAACCAACGCATAAGCTCAAGACGTAGCAAGAAGGATTTATAGCGCCGTTGCCGGGGAGGTCTTCGCTCAAGTCAAGACATACCAAGTACCCATCACAAACCCATCTCCCTCGCATTTACATTATTTGCCATTTGCCTCTCGTTTTCCCTGCCCCACTTCACCCTTGCCGTTTTATTCGCCCTCTCTTTCCCAATCTCGTCCTCTCTTTTGCTTGCCCTTTCGTTTGCTCGTTTGGGTGGATTAGATGCTTATTTATTGCTAAACAGAGAACCTAAGATCTATGGATCCTCATCCACTTGCTAATCTTTTTAAGAGATCCAATTATGATGAACCAATTGCTAGTGAGTTTTGTGCACTAGATTATCTTTATGAAGCTTTGCTCAAAATTCGTGAATCTAAAAATTATGATGAAGATTCACGATAACTCCTTAAATAAAAAGCATGATTGCAATGATTTTCCTATAAATTCTCTTGATGTCAATTGTGCTAATAATATGCAGAACCCTAAGCTTGGGGATGCTAGTTTTGCTATGTCTACTACTTGTTTCAATGATCATGATTGGGGTGATTCTTCTTATAACCTTGAAAATTTATTTAAGCCCCATGATGAACATGAGATTGATAATAATGTTTGCAATAATATTGAAAGTGGGTTTGGAAGAGTGTCAACTTTAGATCCCACATATTTGGAGTATGTTCAATCTTATGATATCTTTGATAAAAGTGGGTTCGGAAAGGTCATGACTTTAGCTAATCTTAATCCCACTATCTTGGAAGAGTGTCTACTTTGCATGCATGTGGATCATGTTGAGAATATGTTTTTTGATAGCTATTTTGTTGAATTTGCCTATGATCCTACATGTAATTATTATGAGAGAGTAAAATATGGTTGTAGAAATTTGTATCTTATTAAATTACCTCTCGTCATGTTGAGATTGCTATCGTCTCTTTCTTCTTCCTTGCATATGCTAGTTTTTGGTTGCCTTGCAAATTTGTTTGATTATAATATGCCTATGCATAGGAAGTATGTTAGACTTAGATTTGTTTGTCACATGTTTCATGATGCTCTCTTTGCGCTTCAATTCTTATCTTTCATGTGAGCGTCATTAAAATTATCAATGCCTAGCTAAAAAGGCTTTAAAGAAAAGCGCTTGTTGGGAGACAACCCAATATTTTTCCTTGCTGTTATTTAATAAATAATCCATATACCTTCTGTTTAGATGTGGTTTTATGTTTAATTAGTGTTTGTGCCAACTTAAACATATAGGATCATCTTGGATGATAGTTATTTGATCTTGCTGTAATTTTCAGAAACTTTCGGCTCACGAAAACAATTGTCAAAAATCACCAGAACGTGATAAAATAGTGATTACAATTTCTTCTGATCAATAAACAAATTTCCTAGGTCTTCCTATTTTGTATGAATTTTTTGAGTTCCATAAGTTTTCGTTAGTTACATATTACTACAGACTGTTCTGTTTCTGACAGATTCTGTTTTTCGTGTGTTGTTTGCTTATTTTGATGAATCTATGGCCGATAAAATAGTTTATAATCCATAGAGAAGTTGGAATACAGTAGGTTTAACACCAAATTAAATAAAGAATGAGTTCATTGCAGTACCTTATGTGGTGGTTTTGTTTTCTTTCCCTAACGGAGCTTATAAGATTTCCTGTTGAGTTTTGTGTTGTGAAGTTTTCAAGTTTTGGGTAAAGCTTTTATGGACTATGGAATAAAGGGTGGCAAGAGCCTAATCTTGGGGATGCCCAAGGCACCCCAAGATATTCAAGAATAGCCAAAAGCCTAAGCTTGGGGATGCCCCGGGAAGGCATCCCCTCTTTTGTCTTCGTCCATTGGTAACTTTACTTGGAGCTATATTTTTATTCACCACATGATAAGTGTTTTGCTTGGAGCGTCGTGTATTATATTAGTCTTTGCTTTTTAGTTTACCACAATCATCCTTGCTGTACACACCTTTTGGGAGAATCCTATTTGATTAGAATTTGCTAGAATACTCTATGTGCTTCACTTATATCTTTTGAGCTTGATAGTTTTTGCTCTAGTGCTTCACTTATATCTTTTAGAGCACGGTGGTGTCTTAATTTTGAAGAAATTGTTAGTCTCTCATGCTTCACTTATATTATTTTGAGAGTCTTTTAGAACAGCATGGTATTTGCTATGGTCATAAAATTGGTCCTAGAATGGTAGGCATCCAAGTTGGGTATAATAAAAACTATCATAGGAAGTGAATTGGATGCTATGATAAATTTGATACTTGATAATTGTTTTGAGATATGGAGGTAGTGATATTAAAGTCATGCTAGTTGGGTGATTATGAATTTAAAGAATGCTTGTGTTGAAGTTAGCAAGTCCTGTAGCATGCACGTATGGTTAAAGTTGTGTAACAAATTTGAAACATGAAGTGTACCGGCTTGTGCATCCTTATGAGTGGCGGTCGGGGAATGACGATGGTCTTTTCCTACCAATCTATCCCCTCGAGAGCATGCGCGTAGTACTTGATTTTTGATGACTTCTAAATTTTTGCAATAAGTATATGAGTTCTTTTGACTAATGTTGAGTCCATGGATTATACGCACTTTTACCTTTCCGCCTTTGCTAGCCTCTTGATGCCGTGCATTGCCCTTTCTCACCTTGAGAGTTGGTGCAAACATCACCGGTGCATCCAAACCCCGTGATACGATACGCTCTATCACACATAAACCTCCCTATATCTTCCTCAAAACAGCCACCATACCTACCTATTATGGCATTTCCATAGCCATTCCGAGATATATTGCCATGCAACTTTCCACCGTTCCGTTCATCATCATCATGACATACTTTACTTTTGTCATATTGCCATTGCATGATCATGTAGTTGACATCGTATTTGTGGCAAAGCCACCATGCATTATTTTTCATACATGTCACTCTTGATTCATTGCACCATCCTGGTACACCGCCGGAGGCATTCATATAGAGTCATATCTTGTTCTAGTTTCGAGTTGTAATCCTTATGTTGTAATCAATAGAAGTGTGATGATCATCATTATTAGAGCATTGCCCAATCAAAAAAAAAAACAGGAAGGCCAAGAAAAAAAGAAAGGCCCAAAAAAAAAGAAAATAAATAAAAAGGGCAATGTTACTATCTCTTTTTCCACACTTGTGCTTCAAAGTAGCACCTTGTTCTTCTTGTAGTGAGTCTCATATATTGTGCTTCAAAGTAGCACCATGTTTTCCATATAGTGAGTCTCATAAGTTGTCTTTTTCATACTAGTGGGAATTTTTCATTATAGAACTTGGCTTGTATATTCCTACGATGGGCTTCCTCAAATGCCCTAGGTCTTCGTGAGCAAGCAAGTTGGATGCACACCCACTAGTTTTCTTTTTTTGAGCATTCATTTATAGCTCTAGTGCATCCGTTGCATGGCAATCCCTACTCCTCATGTTGACATCAATTGATGAGCATCTCCATAGCCCATTGATTTTCCTTGTCAATGTGAGACTTTCTCCTTTTTGTCTTCTCCACACAATCCCCATCATCATATTTTATTCCACCCATAGTGCTATATCCATGGCTCACGCTCATGTATTGCGTGAAGGTTGAAAAAGTTTGAGATTATTTAAGTATGAAACAATTGCTTGGCTTGTCATCGGGGGTATAGAAGTTGGGAACAATTTGTGTGACGAAAATGAAGCATAGCCTAACTATATGATTTTGTAGGGATGAACTTTCTTTTGTCATGCTATTTTGAGAAGACATGATTACTTTGATTAGTATGCTTGAAGTATTACTATTTCTTTTATCAATATGAACTTTTATTTTGTATTCATTTGGATCCGAACATTCATGCCACAATAAAGAAAATTACATTATGAATTATGCTAGGTAGCATTCCACATCAAAAATTCTCTTTTTATCATATACCTACTAGGACGAGCAGGAATTAAGCTTGGGGATGCTTGATACGTCTCCAACGTATCTATAATTTTTGATTGTTCCATGCTATTATATTACCCCTTTTGGATGTTTATGGGCTTTAGTTTACACATTTATATCATTTTTGGGACTAACCTACTAACCGGAGGCCCAGCCCATATTGTGTTTTTTTTGCCTATTTTAGTATTTCGAAGAAAAGGAATATCAAACGGAGTCCAAACGGAATGAAACCTTGGAGGCGTGATTTTTGGAGCGAACGTGATCCAGAGGACTTGGAGTGCAAGTCAAGAAGCAGCCGAGGCCTCCACGAGATAGGGCGCCCCCTATAGGGCGCCCCTGTCTCGTGGGCCCCTCGGCTGACCACGCGTACTTCTTCCTCCTATATATACCTACGTACCCCGAAAACATCAAGGGGCACCACGAAACACAATTTCCACCGCCGTAATGTTCTGTATCCGCGAGATCCCATCTTGGAGCCTTCGCCGGCACTCTGTCGGAGGGGGAATCAACCATGGAGGGCCTCTACATCAACATCCTTGCCCCTCCGATGAGTTGTGAGTAGTTTACCACAGACCTACGGGTCCATAGTTATTAGCTAGATGGCTTCTTCTCTCTTTTGGATCTCAATACAATGTTCTCCCCCTCTCTTGTGGAGATCTATTCGATGTAAAATCTTTTTGCGGTGTGTTTGTCGAGATCCGATGAATTGTGGGTCTATGATCAAGTTTATCTATGAATAATATTTGAATCTTCTCTGAATTCTTTTATGTATGATTAAGTTATCTTTGCAAGTCTCTTCGAATTATCAGTTTGGTTTGGCCTACTAGATTGATCTTTCTTTCCATGGGAGAAGTGCTTAGCTTTGGGTTCAATCTTGCGGTGTCCTTACCCAGTGACAGAAAGGGTTGCAAGGCACGTATTGTATTGTTGCCATCAAGGATAACAAGATGGGGTTTATATCATATTGCATGTGTTTATCCCTCTACATCATGTCATCTTTCTTAATGCGTTACTCTGTTCTTATGACTTAATACTCTAGATGCATGCTGGATAGCGGTCGATGTGTGGAGTAATAGTAGTAGATGCAGGCAGGAGTCAGTCTACTTGTTATGGACGTGATGCCTATATACATGATCATGCCTAGATAAACTCATAACTATGCGCTTTTCTATCAATTGCTCGACAGTAATTTGTTCACCCACCGTAATACTTATGCTATCTTGAGAGAAGCCACTAGTGAAACCTATGGCCCCCGGGTCTATCTCTTATCATATTTGCTTTCAATCTACTTTTATTTGCATCTTTACTTTTGCATCTATAATATAAAATACCAAAAATATATTTATCTTATCATACTATCTCTATCAGATCTCACTTTCGCAAGTGGCCGTGAAGGGATTGACAACCCCTTTATTGCGTTGGTTGCGAGTTCTCAGTTTGTTTGTGTAGGTGCGTGAGACTTTTGAGGAGCCTCCTACTGGATTGATACCTTGGTTCTCAAAACTGAGGGAAATACTTACGCTACACTTGCTGCATCACCCTCTCCTCTTCGAGGAAAACCAACGCAAGCTCAGGACGTAGCAATACTCCATTGTCACCTCAAGTATCCGTGGGTATGATTATATGATATGCATCACACAATCTCAATTCATCTATTCAAACCAACACCTAGAACCTGAAAGAGTGCCCCAAAGTTTCTACCGGAGAATCGCGACGAAAACGTGTGCCAACCCTTATGCATAGGTTCATGGGCGGAACCCGCAAGTTGGTCACGAAAACATACATCAAGTGAATCACGTGATATCCCATTGTCACCACAGATACGCACGGCAAGACATACATCAAGTGTTCTCAAATCTTAAAGACTCGATCCGATAAGATTACTTCAAGGGGAAAACTCAATCCATTACGAGAGAGTAGAGGGGGAGAAGCAACATAAGATCCAACTATAATAGCAAAGCTCGCGATACATCAAGATCGTGCCAAATCAAGAACACGAGAGAGAGAGAGAGAGATCAAACACATAGCTACTGGTACATACCCTCAGCCCCAAGGGTGAACTACTCCCTCCTCGTCATGGAGAGCGCCGGGATGATGAAGATGGCCACCGGTGAGGGTTCCCCCCTCCGGCAGGGTGGAATAGAATGGTGGTTGTGGAGAAGACAAAAGGAGAAGATAGTCTCACATCAACTAGGCGTATCAATGGGCTATGGAGATGCCCATCAATAGATATCAATGTGAGTGAGTAGGGATTGCCATGCAACGGATGCACTAGAGCTATAAGTGTATGAAAGCTCAAAAAGAAACTAAGTGGGTGTGCATCCAACTCGCTTGCTCCACGAAGACCTAGGGCATTTTGAGGAAGCCCATCATCGGAATATACAAGCCAAGTTCTATAATGAAAAATTCCCACTAGTATATGAAAGTGATATCATAGGAGACTCTCTATCATGAAGATCATGATGCTACTTTGAAGCACAAGTGTGGTAAAATGATAGTAGCATTGCCCCTTATCTCTTTTTCTCTCATTTTTTTATTTTTTTATTTGGGCCTTTTCTCCTTTTTTATGGCCTCTTTTTTTCTTTTTTTTCGTCCAGAGTCTCATCCCGACTTGTGGGGGAATCATAGTCTCCATCATCCTTTTCCTCACTTGGGACAATGCTCTAAAAATGATGATCATCAAACTTTTATTTTCTTACAACTCAACAATTACAACTTGATACTTAGAACAAAATATGACTCTATATGAATGCCTCCGTGATGTAGGGATATGCAATGAATCAAGAGTGACATGTATGAAAGAATTATGAACGGTGGCCTTGCCACAAATACGATGTCAACTACATGATCATGCTAACCAATATGACAATGATGGAGCGTGTCATAATAAACGGAACGGTGGTATGTTGCATGGCAATATATCTCGGAATGGCTATGGAAATGCCATGATAGGTAGGTATGGTGGCTGTTTTGAGGAAGGTTTATGGTGGGTGTATGATACCGGTGAAAAGTGCGCGGTATTAGAGAGGCTAGCAATGGTGGAAGGAAGAAGAGTGCGTATAATCCATGGACTCAACATTAGTCATAAAGAACTCATATACTTATTGAAAAAATTTACAAGTTATCAAAGCAAAGTATTATGCGCATGCTCGTAGGGGGATAGATTGGTAGGAAAAGACCATCGCTCATCCCCGACCGCCACTCATAAGGAAGACAATCAATAAATAAATCATGCTCCGACTTCATCACATAACGGTTCACCATACGTGCATGCTACGGGAATCACAAACTTTAACACAAGTATCTCTCAAATTCACAACTACTCAACTAGCATGACTCTAATATCACCATCTTCACATCTCAAAACAATTATCAAGCATCAAACTTTTCTTAGTATTCAACACACTCATAAGAAAGTTTTTACTAATCTTGAATACCAAGCATATTAGGATTATTTAAGCAAATTACCATGCTATTTAAGACTCTCGAAATAATATAAGTGAAGCATGAGAGTTCATCTATTTCTTCAAAATAAAACCACCACCGTGCTCTAAAAGATATACGTGAATCACTAGAGCAAACAACAAACTACTTCGAAAGATATAAGTGAAGATCAATGAGAAGTCGAATAATGATGCAACTATGTGAAGACTCTCCCATTTTAGGAATTTCAGATCTTGGTATTTTATTCAAACAACAAGCAAAACAAAATAAAATGACATGATGCTCCAAGCAAAACACATATCATGTGGTGAATAAAAATATAGCTCCAAGTAAAGTTACCGATGAACAAAGACGCTTGGTTATCCTTGAATATTACCTTCGGGTGCCTTGGGCATCCCCAAGCTTAGGCTCTTGCCACTCCTTATTCCATAGTCCATCGAATCTTTACCCAAAACTTGAAAACTTCACAACACAAAACTTAACAGAAAACTCGTGAGCTCCATTAGCGAAAGAAAACAAAACACCACTTCAAGGTACTGCAATGAACTCATTCTTTATTTATGTTGGTGTTAAACCTACTGTATTCCAACTTCCCTATGATTTATAAACTATTTTACTAGCCGTAGATTCATCAAAATAAGCAAGCAAAACAATGAAAACAGAATCTGTCAAAAGCAGAACAGTCTGTAGTAATCTGTATCAAACGTATACTTCTAGAACTCCAAAAAATTCTAAAATAAATTGGTGGACCTGAGGAATTTGTCTAGTAATCATCTGCAAAAAGAATCAACTAAATAGCACTCTCCAGTAAAAAGTTTTAGCTAATCTCGTGAGCGCTAAAGTTTCTGTTTTTTCTTACAGCATGATCATAAAGACTTCACTCAAGTCTTCCCAAAGGTTCTACTTGGCACAAACACTAATTAAAACATAAAACCACATCTAAGCAGAAGCTAGATGGATTATTTATTCCTAAACAGAACCAAAAAGCAAGAAACTAAAATAAAATTGGGTTGCCTCCCAACAAGCGCTAACGTTTAACGCCCCTAGCTAGGCATGGTGATTTCAATGATGCTCACATGAAAGATAAGAATTGAAACATAAAAAGAGCATCATGAAGAATATGACTAGCATATTTAAGTGTAACCCACTTCCTATGCATAGGGATTTTGTGAGCAAACAACTTATGGGAACAATAATCAACTAGCATAGGAAGGCAAAACAAGCATAACTTCAAAACTTTAAGCACATAGAGAGGAAACTTGATATTATTGCAATTCCTACAAGCATATGTTCCTCCCTCATAATAATTTTCAGTAGCATCATGAATGAATTCAACAATATAACCAGCACCTAAAGCATTCTTTTCATGATCTACTTGCATAGAATTTTATTACTCTCCACATAAGCAAATTTCTTCTCATGAATAATAGTGGGAGCAAACTCAACAAAATAACTATCATGTGATTGAAAATAAAGATCAAGATGACAAGTTTCATGGTTATCATTATTCTTTAAAGCATACATTTCATCACAATAATCATCATAGATAGGAGGCATGCTTTCATCATAGTAAATTTGCTCATCAAAGCTTGGGGGACAAAAAATATCATCTTCATCAAACATAGCTTCCCCAAGCTTGTGGCTTTGCATATAATTAGCATCATGGATATTCAAGGAGTTCATACTAACAACATTTCAATCATGCTAATCATACAAAGATCTAGTACCAAACATTTTAATGCATTCTTCTTCTAACACTTTGGCACAATTTTCCTTTCCATCATACTCACGAAAGATATTAAAAAGATGAAGCGTATGAGACAAACTCAATTCCATTTTTTTGTAGTTTTCTTTTATAGACTAACTAGTGATAAAACAAGAAAGAAAAAGATTTGATTGCAAGATCTAAAGATATACCTTCAAGCACTATCATCCCCGGCAACGGCGCCAGAAACTGCTTGATGTCTACTACGCAACCTTCTCCTTGTAGACGTTGTTGGGCCTCCAAGTGCAGAGGTTTGTAGGACAGTAGCAAATTTCCCTCAAGTGGATGACCTATGGTTTATCAATCCGTGGGAGGCGTAGGATGAAGATGGTCTCTCTCAAGCAACCCTGCAACCAAATAACAAAGAGTCTCTTGTGTCCCCAACACACCCAATACAATGGTAAATTGTATAGGTGCACTAGTTCGGCGAAGAGATGGTGATACAAGTGCAATATGGATGGTAGATATATGTTTTTGTAATCTGAAAATATAAAAACAGCAAGGTAACTAATGATAAAAGTGAGCGTAAACTGTATTGCAATGATAGGAAACAAGGCCTAAGGTTCATACTTTCACTAGTGCAAGTTCTCTCAACAATAATAACATAATTGGATCACATAACTATCCCTCAACATGCAACAAAGAGTCACTCCAAAGTCACTAATAGCGGAGAACAAACAAAGAGATTATGGTAGGGTATGAAACCACCTCAAAGTTATTCTTTCCAATCAATCCGTTGGGCTATTCCTATATGTGTCACAAACAGCCCTAGAGTTCGTACTAGAATAACACCTTAAGACAGAAATCAACCAAAACCCTAATGTCACCTAGATACTCCAACGTCACCTCAAGTATCCGTGAGTATGATTATACGATATGCATCACACAATCTCAGATTCATCTATTCAACCAACACATAGAACCTCAAAGAATGCCCCAAAGTTTCTACCGGAGAATCAAGACGAAAACATGTGCCAACCCCTATGCATAGGTTCATTAGCAGAACCCGCAAGTTGATCACCAAAACATACATCAAGTGAATCACGTGATATCCCATTGTCACCACAGATATGCACGGCAAGACATACATCAAGTGTTCTCAAGTCATTAAAGACTCAATCCGATAAGATTACTTCAAAGGGAAAACTCAGTCCATTACGAGAGAGTAGAGGGGGAGAAGAAACACAAGATCCAACTATAAAAGCAAAGCTCGCGATACATCAAGATCGTGCCAAATCAAGAACACGAGAGAGAGAGAGAGAGAGAGAGAGAGATCAAACACATAGCTACTGGTACATACCCTCAGCCCCGAGGGTGAACTACTCCCTCCTCGTCATGGAGACGCCGGGATGATGAAGATGGCCACCGGTGAGGGTTCCCCCTCCGGCAGGGTGCCGGAACAGGGTCCCGATTGGTTTTTGGTGGCTACAGAGGCTTGCGGCGGCGGAACTCCCAGTCTATTCTGTGTTCTGGAAGTTTTAGGGTACGTGGAGTTATATAGGCGGAGAAGCACGTAAGGGGAGCCACGAGGGCCCCACGAGGCAGGGGGCGCGCCCTAGGGGGTGGGCGCGCCCCCACCCTCGTGGCTTCCTCGTTCCTTCCTTTATGTGGGGTCCAAGTCCATCGGGTAGCTTTCGTTTCAAAAATAACTTCTCTAGTTGATTTCGTTCCGTTTCGACTCCGTCTGATATTCCTTTTCTTCAAAACACTGAAATAGGCAAAAAACAGCAAATCTGGGCTGGGCCTCCGGTTAATAGGTTAGTCCCAAAAGTAATATAAAAGTGAATAATAAAACCCAATATTGCCCAAAACAGTAGATAATATAGCATGGAGCAATCAAAAATTATAGATACGTTAGAGACGTATCAGCGGCTCAGTAGCTCAACCGGATGCGCGCCACTGCAGAAAACAGCCCGGCGAGACTGGCAGCTTGTGGCACAGCATATGTGGAGCGATCGGCCGGCTCAGGAGCGGTAATTGGAAGCTCGGGGCCAGACGGCTCGACGATTGATGATGCTAGTGGATAGCTGTCCTCGTATAGTGGTTCGCTGGACGTAGTAGTTTTAATCCACTAGTACTGACCTCTCGTAGCAATTAGCAGCCATATCACAGGTTTGTGTGACGAATAGTAGTGCCAAGGTAGTATTTTGATTGATCTTGACATGAGCACTCAACTAGTACTTGATAGCAGAAACAATCTGGCGATTCGCCGTGGCGTGCTGGCTTACAGGTGAAGACGGAGGTTTGGCCTTGGCAGAGGCGGAACAAGGCGAGGTCGCTTGGAGGCGTTGACGGTGACCAGCAGTTTGAGGCGAGGCCGACGACTCAGCGACTCCGGGTCTACCATGGCAGTGGTGGCAGCTTGACAGCGGAGCAACGCAGAGGCGGGCGACGATGTGGCGGCGGCCACGGAAGTCATGACGGCAGCCGGCAGTGGAACCATGGAGATGGCGGCTCATAGATGGCGACTCGGAAACGGAGGCAGGTGACAAATCGGAGGCGGAGACGGCCGGCGATGTGGAGACAGGACGGCGACTTGAGAGGCCGCAACGGCGGAGTTGGTCCACTACAGCAGAGGCGACGACTGCTGTGGAGGCCCTCCGGTGACTTGGAGTGTGGCTGAGGCGATGGCGGAGTGCGTGCCCTTCTCCGGGTCATGGCCAGCTAGACGGCGACTTGCACGCCACAGGCGACTCGGTGACTTAGCGGAATCCGGGTCGTGGTCTTCTTCCCTTTGAAAAGCTGAATCAATACAACTAGTAGATCCTCGTACTAATACTCGTGGCTGGCTTGATCAAAGGAGTGATTAAAAAATGAATCTGGACCTTGCTGTACAAATTACTCCTTCCCAAAATCTGAGTTACGAACAATAGCAGCGGAGTAGTACTATAATACTATTTCCTTCATGAGAACAGTAGCATAATAATCCATTAGAAATAGTACTTCCCCGAACCACAGTAGCATCAGTTTAGCAGATCACTTTATGAAACCACCTCGGGGCTTGACCCTTGTTGACCGATCTGATATGGCGTATGGTAACATAATTCCTGTCGGCCGGCGATACACGGCTGTAGCGGCCAAAATCTGATCTCCAACTCGGATTTGACGGATCGCGTTGTCTCGGTGACGCACAGAAAACACGCCAAACCCTCATATCCTTGAAATCTCATCGGCTGTAAATCCGGATTAATGAATATGACTCTGACGCAGACCCTGCCAAGCTGGTTCCATAGTCAATTGCTTAACCGCACTTTCCATTGTCCAACGTGACCATTGCCAGGGTGACTTGACTTGGCTTGGCGACTTGCAAAACCCTAACTTGTCTGGATTGAATCTGAACATGTTGTTTTGACTGCTCGTCAAAGTTGTAGATCTTTTCGCTGTAGTCTTTTTCTTCATCCTATAAAACTTTCTTGAGATGTGGGATAACCACGGAAAACTGCGAACTTCTCGATCTTCGAGGAAGATCCCTCCCAGAACTCAACACCACCGTGCGCAGGCCCCACGGTGGGCGCCAACTGTCGTGGAATTGTCACGGCAGATGTCCTCAGTGCGAGGACTTAGTCATGAGGCCAATGCATCTATGTGGTAGCTTGAGAGGGGTTGAGTGGTACGAGAGACGCAAGGTTTTACCCAGGTTTGGCCCCTCACGGTGGAGGTAAAAGCCTACATCCTGCTTCATTGATATTGAGGATGATGACCACGATTACAAGGGTGCTCTATTTTGAGCGCTCTTAACTTGTCTGTCTATCTAGACATGTAAGACTTGTCCCTCTTGGGGTGCCCTGTCCTTCCTTATATAAGTTGGAGGGGCGGGTTACATATGGAGTCCTACTAGGATTAGGACTACTCTATTACAAGTGGAGTCCTAGTCTTGCTTCCTTTGTATGGGAATATTCCTTATGCTTTCCTCTTAAGCCGGCCCACCGTACCATGAGCCGGCCTTCTCGGCCTTGGGCCTAGTCTTCTATCTGACCCGTCATCGGAACCATCAGTGTGTCGCCAGGCTCGTGAGTCGTAATACCCGTGCGCCGCCAGACTCGAAGTCGTCAATCCTCCGGCAGGTTACTAATGAAACGCCAAGTCCCAGCCGGGTCATATATCCTGTCGGGTCATACCATGGGGCATATCCCCGAGAGCCACGGTTCATCGTTGCAGCCTGCAGATAGACCGACCATATGTACGTACACGTTCACGACCAGAATGACAACACTACGTACGCTTCAACCAAGTGGGTCCCGACTGTCAGGCACTTCCTTGCGTGCGAAGATGTAGCTGGTGGGTACCAGCAGTCAGGGGGCGAATCATTGTTTTTGCCCGTAATATGGACGCACATCCTTGCGTGCGAAGATGTAGCTGGTGGGTCCCAGCAGTCAGGGGAAGAAAATATTTTTTTTTCAGGGTAAAAAGGATGCAGTTGCATGCATGCGTTCATGGGCGTGGTGCATCCCTACTGTCAGCCTCCCACGTACAGTCATCTTCCGAGGACTCTCGGTTGTTGACCACGTTGACAACACCATGTTGAGCACACCAAGGGCAGTGGACGGCGGCGAGTTCCCAGACTGGAACGACCCGGAGATGGGGAAGAAGCGGCCGTGGAGTCGTGGATGGAGAGGAGTGGGAAACTTGACTGGTTCAGGTGCGCAGCAGCACTGCCGCCCACGGGAGACTGGAGCAAGAACAGAGGTTGAAGAAGGAGCACGGCTGTTGGATTAACATCCAACGGTCCAGCTGCTAGAATCATTTGTTGATTAAGTTGACAAAGCCCTGCGTACATGTCCGCTTAGTAGGCCCACAAGTCAGCCACCAAATCTGACGGGTCCCAGCTGTCAACGGGAGGAATAATTTTTTTTGCATAACAAGGAGGAACTTTCCTTCCGTGTGAAGATACAGCCGGTGGGTCCCAGCTGTCAGGGGGAGGAAACATTTTTTCAGCTTAATAAGGAGGAACTTTCCTTGCGTGTGACCATGGACCTCGTGGGTCCTAGCCGTCAGGCTCTCCACGTACAGTCCTCTTCCGATGAGTCTCGTTTGTTGACCATGCTGCACCGAGCGCAGCGAGGCGGTGAACGACGGCAAGGCCCCGGATGGGAACGACCCGGAGATGGGAAGACGTGGCAGTGGATTCGCAGTTAGAATTTAGGCATTATTTTTCCCCTTGCTTCCGAAAAAAGAGTCAAGAAACACTAATGGCAACCCTTCGAGTCGACGAAATTCATAAAATTCTCGCACATACACCCTAGCACATGTTCCTCGACGCTGAGGGCATCCTTTAAGCGCGGCCGTTTTTCGAGCAT